>OY723400.1:81585270-82785270 GCA_963210345.1 Inga oerstediana
TAACTATTTCGTTAAGTTCTCCAATCACAGACCACGTATCCTATCTTTATCATATGAATTTATTATTAAACGATAACAACAGCAGTGTATGGGCACAAATTGAAGATGATGTCTTTTGTTTGATTCTACAACGTTTATGTCTCACTGATTACCTTCGAATCCAAGTTGTCTGTTCAAGTTGGCGATCCAATATCCCTAGAATCATTGTTAACAAGTATTGTCTTCCATTAACTGAACTCCCACTTGTTTTTCTTCAAACAAAACACTCCAAATACTTTTCATTCTTCAACCTCTCCACAAAAAGTGTCTCACCTTGTTCAGGAATATCTCCGAATTTTATTCGCCTCTGTTACGGCACAACACAAGGTTGGTTGATCATGGTTGATGAAAAAGTTTCCCTTTTTACGGATAAATGTGTTCGAAGCATCTTTTTCTTCAACGCCGTAACAAAAGCTAAGGTTATGATGCCATCTAGGTTACAATGTGAAGGTGTGCTTATAAAGTTGTGGCGTCATCAAAACCTAGTGACCCAAATTATGTTGTGACATGTCTCTTTCTGCAACCCAATATGCTTGCACTTAGTTGCATTTCTGATGATGAGTCATGGACTTTTATCGAAGCATCTGACAAAAAAAAAAGGGTATCTTCAAGGAAATAGAGATTCTTGATGGGAAACTGTATGTTTTGAACCGAATAGGGTTTGAAAGACGGCAATCACATATAATTGTGTGTGATCTTCAAAATAAACCTATGAAGCCTAAATTTTTAGGAGCTAAGTGATTTAGAACCTTTAGTCGCCTCAAGTTAAATTAAATTATACAGTGAATGGCATAATTCGGGTTGTGTTCTCTTGAGGAGCCTTTTATTTAGTTTCTAAGCTAAACTAAGTGACAAAAACATTGAGATGGTTTTGAAATTGTTTTGAACCTAAACCACTATTTTTTTGGGGGTTTTGAGAAATTGTTGAGATAAGTAATGAAATTTGATTTAAGCAAATTGATGAGGAATGCTTCTTGGAAAATGGAATATAGGTTATCCATACTCAAAATGATTTGAGAGTTAAATTACTCGATTACATGACTGATTGTCAGAGTATCGTATCTTAGTACCCGATTGATTGTCAAAGGATTGTATCTCAGTAAAATTCCTCTCTTGCCCCTCTCGAGCTTTAGTGCTGCTGGATGGGCCTGGTGTTGTGCTCAAAACTTTCTTCCCTTTCTTCCTCTTATACACTTGACCCCAATCCTTGAGTCTGACAAGCCCATCACAGTTATACTTTTTCATCAGTCATGAATTGGTTGAAGTTAAAGCATTCAGGAAGCTTATTCATACTTGATAATGATACCAGTTATATGATAAAGGATCGCAGTTTCTTGGAAATTTGTAGTCTTTTTGGCTTCCTTGTTTCCTATTTCATTTTAGGGTTTAGGGTGAAATATTTTTGTGGAGTTTAGAAGGAAATATTCTAAAAAAAGGTTTAAAATGGTAGCAATTCTAAAAGAAGCGTCCACTAGTTTCACTTGCAAATGTGAATAGATTTAAAGAAATGGAAATGAAGAATGAAAACTGAAAATGTTTCAGAAACCCAAGTTACCCTTTAGTTTGCCCTTGCACTCTTGTGATTGCTATTTGATGCTGGAAAGCCTAGTTTTATGGTGCTAGGAGAGTCTGCCGATTAGATCTCAAGTATTTTGCAACTGTTCATATGGTTTCAAGTTATTGCTTGTGTTCATTTGCCGACTTGGTATGGCTGAAACTTGGACAAAAATCGATTTCAAGCGTCGTATAACTTTGGAAAACGATCTTGACTTGAACTGGTTCATGAGGGAGTGAAGATAATTATGGCACATCTTGCATGGCCTTCTCAGTGATTGCCAATATATAAAATTATGGGCATTTTACCCTGTTTATTGTAATTGGAATTGAAAAAAAATTACTTAGTCTGACATTATTTACATAGAAATAGATTGATGGTGGTTGGGTTTGAAGTTTAATCACGTGCGTGTGTGTGTGTGTGTGTTAACTGTTTATCGATGGGGAGAATCTATTAACATTGACTTGATTAGAAACACCTAACCCTAGAAGTAGTAATCTAAATCATTTTTAAATTTTAATAGCTAAACAGAAGATCCATCATGCTGTTGCTTTTTGATATTCACTCCATTGTTTAGAATCACCAGAAATAAAGAAGTGTGAAATCAAAAGTTCTTCATATATAGTCTGGCCTAGATAGTTCTTCAATAACTTATTCAGCGTCAGATCGCCAATATCATATTTCTTTTGAATTATCATAATATCTCACCGTATGTTTTGTCTGTATATTGCTCCCTGCTTCTCTCCCTCCTTCCCTCTCACACACATGCGCACACGGTTAATATTTCTTGTTCCAAGTTCTCGTTCACTTTTTGAGTAACTTACACTTGTCCTCTTTCTTGTTTGCTGCCCTACCTCATATGTTGGCTGGTTTTCCATTTTCAACTCTTCCATGATGGTCATCTTTCTCACTGGGTTGGTGTCAATGATATTAATGCGAACTTTGAGAAATGATGATTTGGAAACCCTGGTAATGCCTTTCAAACTTATTTATCACCTTTTTGTTGAATATATAAATTATTTCTTCCCAGGAAAAGTGGAGTGTTTAATGCCAATTTTTGTTTAACAAAAACATTTCTAGGAGAGAGAAGTTAGTGAAGAATCTGGCTGGAAACTTGTGAATGGTGATGTTTTTCGGCCTCCTCGCAATTTAGTTATTCTTTCAACTGTTGGCACTGGCGCTCGGCTAGCATTGCTGGTTCTTCTTGTCATCTTGTTGGCAATTGTTGGGATGTTGTATGTTGGGTATGTGACTCCTTAAACGTCCTGGTATATTTTTCTGCATAATGATTTTATCAATGATGGTGTGATTGTGCACAAAATGTGCTAAACTACTATGTTCACGTCCCTTCTTTTTTCTGCTTCATTGTTATGTAAATTCCTTCAATGCTATTGTGTCTCAGGCGAGGAGCAATTGTCACAACCTTCATTGTATGTTATTCCCTCACATCGTTCATTTCTGGCTGTGAGTGGGGGAATGTACTCAAGACATGGGCGTAAGCATTTGCAAAAAAAAGTTGCTGCAATCTCTCCTCAAGCGTGCTTTGGTGACTTTATTGCAACCTTTGTTCTGAGTGCTGTGATAACCATTCTTTTCCTTTTTTATAGGTAAAAATTGGATTAAATCCATGATTCTTACAGCATCTCTTGTCCCATATCTTTGCTTTGGAATAGGGTTTGTCTTGAATACAATCGCTATATTCTACGGGTCTCTAGCAGCAATCCCGTTTGGCACAATTGTGGTTGTGTTTGTCATTTGGGCTTTCATCTCTTTCCCTCTCGCACTTCTGGGCACAGTTGTTGGAAGAAACTGGAGTGGTGCTCCAAATAATCCCTGTCGTGTAAAGACTATCCCACGTCCTATTCCTGAGAAGAAGTGGTATCTCACACCGTCTGTAGTTTCTCTGATGGGAGGACTGCTACCGTTTGGCAGCATTTTCATTGAGATGTATTTTGTATTTACATCCTTCTGGAATTACAAGGTGAGTTAAAACCCAATGCATTGTATGGGTAGCAAGGTTATTTTCCTATGTTTTTGGTTAGAAAGCTTATGTTTCTTGTCAAAAACCATTTTATCCTAAGAAAAGCTTAAGAATTAAGGGCTCAAGTGAAGGCCTAAGACCGGCTCATATTTCTATCATGTCCCCACACCTTTATGTGTGATTAAGCACATCAATACTTTATGTCGAAATTTCAATCTAGTTTTGGTTAGCTGCTTTGATGCTATTTGATCCAAAAAGTTTAAGCTATATTAGGTAAAGGCCCATACTATTTTCTACATGTTCCTTCTCGCTAATAGAACAGAGAAACTGTTATCCTTATTAAAAAAAAAAAAATTCTTGAACTGGCCAATAGTCTTCAAAGTAATCAAATTGTTTGTGTGCGTAACACAAGTATATGAATTGTGTAACTCTAAATTGTGTAATTCTATTCACAGGAAGATACAATATATATATACAAAGAGTGAGGAGCCTGGGTATTAATTGCTCATAAATGAGGGGATCGTAACGGTTAATCAATCCCGCTAATTATGCTAATTGATCTAACAATAATGATAGAATATCTCCTTAACACTCCCCCTCAAGTTGGAGCATATATGTTAATCATGCCCAACTTGTTACAAAGATACTCAACCCGTATCCCAGTCAACGCTTTTGTCAGAAGGTCTGCTAGTTGGTCGTCCGATCGCACATGTCCTGTAGATACAACATTTTCTTTGATCTTGTCCCGAATGAAGTGACAGTCGATCTCAATGTGCTTCGTCCGCTCATGGAACACAGAATTTGATGCTATATGAAGCGCTGCTTTATTGTCACACCAAAGCTTTGCAGGTAATGTCGTGACAATGCCAATTTCCTTCATGAGCTGAAGTACCCATACAATTTCTTGTACGGATTGTGACATAGCTCTGTATTCTGCCTCTGCGCTTGATTTAGATGCCACCCCTTGTTTCTTACTCCTCCAAGATATCAGGTTACCACCAACAAACACACAGTAACCCGTAGTGGATCGTCTCGTGGCCTTGGATCCTGCATGATCCGCATCACAGAAACACTCAACTTTAGTGTGCCCAAAATCCGAATAGAGAATGCCCTGACCTGGGGATCCTTTCAGATAGTGCAAGATATGTTCTAAGGCTTCCCACTATGCCACTGTTGGAGATGCCATGAATTGACTAAGTACACTAACCGAGAAGGTTATATCTGGACGAGTCACTGTCAGATAATTCAGCTTTCCAACCAATCTTCTATATCTCTCAGGATATGCAAATGGCTTCAGTTTCTCTGGATCAATTTTCTTTTTCAAGTCATCAGGAAGTTCATCAAACATACTATCATTCAAGTCCAGGTATGGATTTGGAATCATGGGAAGGCTACTTGGTGCAGCTCCAAGCTTCCCAGTTTCCTTCAGGAGGTCGAGAACATACTTCCTCTGAGTCAACAGAATGCCTTTCTTGTTTCTCATAACTTCAATACCCAGAAAGTACTTCAATGGTCCTAAGTCTTTAGTCTGGAAGTGGAGGTTGAGAAAGACTTTAAGCTCAGAAATGCCAGAAGTGTTACTCCCTGTTATTACAATGTCGTCAACATATACAACTAGAAGAATCATACCTGCATCGGTCTTCTGATGGAACACAGAATGATCACTCTTGCTTTGACTCAATCCGAACTTCTGAACCACGTTACAAAATCTATCAAACCAGGCATGTGGACTCTGTTTCAGACCGTACAATGACTTTATGAGATAGCACACTTTCCTACACTCCCCCTGAGCAACAAAACCAGGAGGTTGCTCCATATAAACTTCCTCAAGAAGGTCACCATTCAAGAATGCATTCTTAACATCCAACTGATGCAAATCCCAACGATAAGTGGCAGCTAGAGAGACGAGGAGACGGATTGAAGTGAGCTTAGCGACCGGGGAGAAAGTCTAAGAGTAATCAATGCCATAAATCTGAGCATACCCTTTAGCAACAAGCCGAGCTTTTAGTCGTTCCAAGGAACCATCAGCTTTAGTCTTAACCACAAATACCCATTTACACCCAATGGCCTTCTTCCCAGAAGGCAGATCAACAAGAGTCCAGGTACCAGCCTTTTCAAGGGCCATCATTTCTTCTTCCATCGCAGCACGCCAACCAGGATGAGCTAAGGCTTGGTGAAGGGAGGTAGGGGTGGTTATGGACTCAAGGGTGACCACAAGGGAAGAGGAAACATGGGACAATTGCTGGTAAGACACAAAGTTTGATATAGGATACGTGCAGTCAGCATAGCGTTTAGGAGGACAATGGGGGCGGATACCTTTTCTGAGGGCAATAGGGAGGTCATTAGACGGGTCAATGGCAGAATCAGGCATAACTGTATCAGGGGCAGGAGTGGGAGGGTTTGGAGTCATAGGAATAGAATCCAACAGTGAAGCATCTACTGACAGAGGCTCAGAATTGGTGGGATCAGTCTCAGTGATGATATCAGGAACCGGAACAGCAGCCTGAACTAGTGGGACATGATAAACCAAGAAATCATCCGTCGGATCAATGACCGAGGAAGACACAGAGATGATTGAAGACTTGAAGAAAGAAGAAGTCTCATGGAAGGTGACATCAGTGGACACAAGATAACGACGAAGATCAGGAGAGTAACAACGATAACCTCTCTGGACTCGAGAATAACCAAGGAAGACACACTTTAAAGACTTGGGATCAAGTTTACTGACACTCGGACGAACATCCCGAACAAAACAAATGCAACCAAAGATTTTCGGATCAACAGGGAAGAGTTTAGTAGTGGGGAACAAAACAGAATAGGGAATGTCACCATTAAGAACAGCCGAAGGCATGCGATTGATAAGAAAACATGCAGTAGACACGGCATCAGCCCAAAACGGTGTCAGAACACTAGAATGAAACATAAGAGCTCGAGCAGTTTCTAAAAGGTGTCGATTCTTTCTTTCGGCAACACCATTTTGAGCAGGGGTATCGACACATGAGGATTGGTGAAGAATACCATGGCTATGCATGTAATCAGAAAAAGGGGCGGAAAAATATTCTTTTGCATTATCACTTCGAAGGATTTTGACAAGAGTATTGAACTGAGTTTGAATTTCAGCACAGAAGTTTTGAAAATGAGTAAACAATTCAGAGCGCTGTTTCATTAAATAGAGCCAAGTTGTTCGGGAAAAATCATAAACAAAAGTGACAAAATAACGATAACCAGTCTGAGATAAAACTGAACAAGGACCCCAAACATCAGAATGTACTAACTCAAAGGGGACGCAGCTCGTTTATTGACTCGAGGTGCCAAATGAACACGATGGTGTTTGGCAAACTGACATGACTCACAATCCAAAGCAGATACAGAAGAAAACTGAGGATATAACCTCTTTAGAGACGAAATTGACACATGACCAAGACGACAATGAACTTCAAAGGGAAATGACCCACCAGAACAGGCAACGGAACGCGGCACCTGATCATCCAGAATGTAGTGTCCACCAGATTCATAACCTCTACCAATAATACGCTTCGTCGACAGATCCTGGATCAAACAATGGTCAGGAAATAGTGAGATAAAGCAGTTCAAATGACGAGTCAGTTTACTGGGAGATAGAAGATTAAAGGTGAGATCAGGAATATCAAGAACAGAAGATAGTGAAATAAAGGGGGTGGGGTTAAAAGTGCCTGATCCAACTACACGGACGGGGGAACCATTGGCAACGTAGATGGAAGATGGGTTAGCATAGGCGGCATACGACGAAAATAAACGATGGTTACCTGTCATGTGGTCGGTAGCACCAGAATCAATGACCCACTTCGAGGAAGTGGTAGCAAGACCAGAGGGCAGAGTACCTGTAGATAAGGCCGCGGCAGAGGGCGAACTAGGGTCAGGCTGATTAGAGGTCTGGACAACATGAGCAAAGCCACGCTGCTGTTTATTTTGCAATTTTCGACAATTTTTCTTGATATGGCCAGGTTCCTTACAATAATGACAGATACTACCGCCAGAAGTCATAGTCGAGGCACTGGAACCCTGTTTGGAGCCAGAATTCCTGTTGTCAAAGGGGCCCCGACCTGCCAAAGCACTCGCATTGGGATCCACAGAAGGGCGGGTCACACCATCAGCGCGAAGGACGCGAGCGAACACATCTTCGAGGGATGGGAGCTCCTGACTAGACAGGATTTGAGAGCGGATGGTCTCATAAGATGGATCAAGGGCTTCGAGAAAACCAATGATGGCCTGTAGTTCCAGATTTTTAATGCGAGTCTCAAGATCTGCTTGTGGGGACATGAGAACTTTCATTTCCTCATACAATCGTTTATAATCCAAAAAGAAGTCCTTCAATGGACGACCCTGCTGCTGAGAGCGATAAAAACCTTTACAAACTTCGTGAATCCGAGTAAGGCTCCCTTTACCAGAGAACATAAATTCTAGATAACCCATTATTTCCTTAACCGTAGTACAATGACTCACTGAAGACAAGATCCGGGGTTCAATAGAATTTCTAATCTGAAACAAGATTCTAGCATCAGCTCTTTTCCAAGCAACCAGTTTTTCTTTGTCACTAGGGGGTTCATCAGTTAAATGTTCTTCCTTCTCAATACCCATAATGTAGATATTAATAGTAGTGCTCCAATCACTATAATTATTCCAGTTCAATTGTGAGAAAGTAATCTTAGCCGACATGGGTCACATTTCAGGAGCCTTAGGGTCAGCCATGGAATCCAGAACCGAATAAAAAAGTCCAACAAATGAGAAAATCTCCAAATTCAGACACAAACAGTACCAAACAGTACCCAAAACAGTACCAAATAGTCCAAACAGTGCAAAACAGTACCACAAAACCGTGTGTAACAGTATAAACGTCCAAACAGTGCAAAACAGTAATGAAACAGTGTAACAGTACGAAACAGTGTAATAGTACCGAAACAGTGTCGCGCTACAGTACCGCTACAGGATCTATGAACAGTGACTCGCTACAGTGACGAACAGTACCGCTACCGGATCGATGAACAGTGACGAACAGCACCGCTACAGGATCGATGAACAGTGACAAACAGCACCGCTACAGGATCGATGAACAGTGACGCGCTACAGGTCGATGAACAGTGACGAGATACAGTATTCCGATTAACAACGCCGCTACAGTCTCCGATGAACAGTGTCGCGCCGAAAAAAAATAATTTCAGAAAACCCTACGCTCTGATACCATGTAACACAAGTATATGAATTGTGTAACTCTAAATTGTGTAATTCTATTCACAGGAAGATACAATATATATATACAAAGAGTGAGGAGCCTGGGTATTAATTGCTCCTAAATGAGGGGATCGTAACGGTTAATCAATCCCGCTAATTATGCTAATTGATCTAACAATAATGATAGAATATCTCCTTAACAGTGTGAAAGTAGTGTAAACAAACATGCTCTGTGAGGTTTGTGTTTTGAACATGGCTTACGTGTGTTTTTATTTCCTTTTTTATTTTTATTTTTGTGGTTAACAGGTGTACTATGTCTATGGCTTCATGCTGCTGGTGTTTCTGATTCTCATTATCGTTACTGTTTGTGTGACAATTGTGGGGACATACTTCCTGTTGAATGCTGAGAACTACCACTGGCAATGGACTTCTTTCTTTTCCGCTGCTTCAACTGCCGTTTATGTGTATCTGTATTCAATATACTACTACTACGTGAAGGCAAAGATGTCAGGCTTCTTCCAAACTAGCTTCTACTTTGGAGACACCTTGATGTTTTGTCTTGGACTTGGAATTGAAAGCCGTAATTTAGAATGCAGGGATTGGTCTCTATATAATCTGGATAGTTAGCCAAATATGAGACTCGTTACTTTAAGAACACTCATGTCCGATCCCCTTGTAGTTGGTTTAGCTATTCAGAGTATGCGGGGGGGGGGGGGGGGGGGGGGGGGGGGGGGGGGTGACGTCTCGGATATGAATTTTGTACCAAAATTTGAATATTCTTCCTATTTGTTCTGTTCGTTCGCTCTTCATTCGTCTTTGCGTTCCGGTCATAGGTTCAATTTATTTCACTTGCTTTCCTTGGATATTCAAATATTTAACCTATAATTTGAATGATATAATAAATCTTAGAATATTTTATCATTAATTTTTAAAATTAATGTTATGTTCTGAAAAATTACGTCACTTGAGGTAAATAACCTAATAAATATATCATATTATCCTGAAAAGTATTTCCCGAAACGGTTTTGGGTTTACGTCGTTTTCTGTTTTACTAAAACAGTACTCGCTGCTGTCCTTAATAATTATATTAAATCAAAAAAGTTAGTTAAGTTAGTTTATATGTCATATATTTACTAAACACTTTATTCATTTTATTTAATTCCCTCTTTTCCTCCTCTTCTTAATTATTGTTGAGGAATCATTAATAGGGGTCAATTAAAAAAAACTGAAAATATGTCTTATATTGGAAATTAAAATTAGTTCTTTAAATATGTCTTATATTAAAAGCCTAAATATGTCTTATATTAAGGATTGAAGAAATATTATGGTCTCTTCATATTTAAATATGACTAGCATACCTTCATGTGCAAATGAAATAAGATATCAAAGTTTCATGGTCGTTTGGCGAAATGAAATAAGATATCTTTTTGGTAAGAATATTTCTATTTTTTTCCCTTTTAACCAAAAAAGGATTCTAAACAATATTTGGGATATTGTCCCAATTTCTCAATTGGGAAAAATCACCATTAAAAATTGTATTGTTGGGAAAATCTTAATAAATTTTTATATTTTTATACCTCTGCAAAATTTTATACACTCATAGTCATAAAGTATTAATACTTTGATTTAAGACATTCGTACAAAGAAATTTTGTAATGGGATGATATATGGACTGCCAGCTCAACATATTGGTCAACTAACTGTCAAAATTAATTGTGACAACGGCCAAGCCAAAATTGCTCTATTTTTGACACTTCCAGACAAATTACCTTTAAAAAACTTCGAAGCAAAATTGCCTATGTGAAAACTTTCAAGCATTTAACCTGAACCCTTGTTAATACAATTTTCTCCGTCCTCCCTCGCTCATACTCTCTATCTCTAGAAAGCTCCTTAAATCCTAGGGGGTCCAAAAGCCCTCACATCGTCGTCCATCATAGCGGCTATGGCTTCTACCACTCTTCAGCTTTGCCATTCCTCAAAACCCTCCCCAGTCTCCACCGGTCATTCTCGGCCACCTCCTCCCCACCGCTATTCCATCTATATCGGCATGCTGTTTCATTAACACCACCATCATTTTCTTTAATTACTTTTTAATTATGGTTGAGAATCATTAATAGGAGTAAATTAAAAAGAACCGAAAATATGACTTACATTGAGAACTAAAATCAGTTCTTCAAATATATCTTATATTAAGGACCTAAATATGTCTTATATTAAGAATCAGAGGAGTATTCTAGTCTCTTCATATTTAAATATAACTAGCCTATACCTTCATGTGCAAATGAAATACCATATGAAAGTTTCAAGGTCTTTTGGAGAAAAAAGTTTTATGTTCCCCTAGAATGTTCAATTCAAGCACTAGTCTTTTTGGTAAGAAAATTTCTGTGTTTTTTTTCCTTTTAACCGAAAAGAAGATTCTAAACAATATTTGGGATATTGTCCCAATTTCTCAATTGAGAAAAACCCCCATAAAAAAATTTATTGGTGGGAAAAACTTAATTAATTTTTACATCTGTATAGCTCTGCAAAATTTTATACACAGAGTAATAAAGTATTAATACTCTGATTTAAGTCATTCTTACAAAGAAACTACGTAATTGGAGGGTTTTTCCCATTTTTCTCAAAATTCAATGACATCTAATTTCTATATTTTTTCACATGCATATGTTTTTATCAAAATTCTGTAAAAGTGTGGGTTTGAGTGTGCTTAAAAAATGTAGTTTTGCATTTCACTAAAGAAAATTCTTCTTACATATTTATCCAGTGAAATACAAAATCACGTAAGTGGACAACTACTTATTTAAATAAGTTAATTAATGTGTTGGAAAAAAAAGAGAGTTAATTAGTCATCACATCTATTAGATGGTGTAAATTCAGCTGACTCGCCCCCCAAAGTCGTTGGCCAAAATCCTTACGGGCAAGTGGCATGAAAGTTTTGTAGGGACAATTATGTTCTGGAAGTGTCAAAAAAAGAATAATTTTGTCCTAATTACTATTTTAGTTAATTTTGACTATTAGTTAACTAAATATGCTGAGTTGACAGTCCACATATCATTCACATAATTTTTGTTAAGGTGAAAATTTACCCCAGAGGTGTATGTCTCATCTACTTCATTTTATGTAAAGTTAAATTTAAAATTTTTGGGTAAATTTACATTTTAACAAAAATAGTGTGGATATCATATAAACTATCAATTCAACATATTTGATCAACTAAAAATCAAAATTCATTGAGACAATGGCTAAAATAAAATTACTCTTTCTTCTTGACACTCTCCATCAATATTGCCCGGAAAAACTATTGGGGCTAAAATTGATTAGTGAAAATTTCAGGGTAAAATTGCCCTTAACCCCAATCCTTGTTAATACCATTTTCTCCGTCCTCCCTTGCTCATATTCTCTATCTCTAGAAAGCTCCTTAAACCCTTGGGGTCCAAAAGCCCTCACATCGTCGTCCGTCTTAGCAGCCATGGCTTCTACCTCTCTTCACCTCCGCCGTGCCCTATGAGAGAGAAAGTTGCTTATAAATAGGACCGGAGGGAGTACTCATTCTCTCTCATATTTTATATTCATTATCTCTCATACTTTTTATCTATTCTTTTTCCTATACTCTTTTCATAAATAGGGGCATATATGGAAAAAGCATGGCATTTTTGACACACTTATTGTTTTTAACTACTAGTTCGTTTTGCGTAATCAAGGGAAAAGTTGCTTATAAATAGGACCGGAGGGAGTATTTAGTGCCCGTAAAGTGGTTAATTAATATTTGATTTTTTTCCTGAAAAAGGTGTCTATATTTAATGTCTAGAATAGGATTGCTCCAATTAAACCTTGCAAAAAGAAAAAATAAAAATAAAAAAGGAGGGAAAGATAAAACGTTTATGTATTTTTTTAAAAAAAAAAATTCAATAGTCGTAAAAAATAAACCAAAAATAATTATACAAGCGTTTATACAAGCGTCTCTTTGCCTTTTCCCTTTTATTGGAGAATCATCGGACAAGTTATAAGAATTGAAGCATAACACAGAGAACATATATAAGCCATCCTTTTAAGATTTTGCAAATATCTTTTTAAATTGCTTTTGATAATCATTTTTAGAAGAAAATAAAAGTAAAATTGTTCTCAAAAGCTAATATCTATTCCATGGAAACTATCCACATAAACTGATTTTTTTAAAAAAATCAAAATAAAATTTTGTTGAGCTCATCAAAACGAGGAATGTATAGAATTTGGTTTTATAGACATGTATAGCATCTTTTAATATCAAAGATTTTAAAAATCTTATTATTTTCAGAATCATGAAAATTTCGTTTTCAAAAAGTCAAATCACCTGCTAAGAAAAGGGAATTAAATAATTAGAATTCCCGAGAAATAATACAAGGAGAGAAAGAGAGATTACATTATAAAACAGGGAGATGAAGATATAAGATTTAATGGTAGTGTTTTTCGATGTTATTTTCATACCACTTTTGAAGACCAATGACGAAGGATGTAGGAGGAGTTTTCCAAGGTTCATGAACCCGGACCGGGTACTGAACCGATCGGGGTACTGGGTTAAGGGTCAGTTGGTCAGATTGGGGCTAAACTGGTGAGAAATTGAAGATTTTAGGCTTACTAATATGAAATTCTGAAGAAAATTAAATTTTTTTAAATAGGAATCCGGACCGGACTGGGAAGACCGGCTGGTTCGCTAGTTTCTGGGCCGGACTGGCAGGGCCGGTCTGGGTTCGTGAACCCTGGAGTTTTCAACAACAAAGGAACATGGATTGAGTCTTTAGCTGGCCTACTGTTTTAGATTCATTCATTTTCTCCTTTCAATAATTCTAAGGTAAACAAAACAACTTCTCATGAGGTATTCATTCTGGTTAGTTACTTTCCTAATCTCTCTCTTTATCATCTTGTGTGTTTCGGTTTTTGGTTCCATCTGTTAAATGGAGTCAACTAAATTAAATAAAAACGGGTTTTTGCCTTTAATTTATGCATCAATCTATTCCAACTTTTCATTTTTTTTTGGGTTTTACATGTTCTGCAATATATGTGTATATACACGAGTTACTGTCAAAAGGGTGGTGGGAGAATATCATTTATGTCCCAACTAAGGGAAATAATATATTGATAAGTCCCATAACTTATGAATGATAGCTTTTCACTTGTCAATGGTAGCTCTTCATTTGTCAATGATGACTTTTATTTTTTGTTTGTTTATTCACACTCTCGTTTTCTTGTTTTTAAATTTTTTGTTTGTACTATGAGGTTGAATAATCAACTTCAAAAATTATTTCAAAAAAAGTCAAATAAATAATGGTTATTATGTAAAACCCATCACTTTTTAGAATACCATGTCAAATACTTAATAGTTATTAAGAAAAAAATGTTAACATTTACAAAACCTAACGATTGTGATGTAAAACCGTAAACTTTCGCTCACATATTTATTATGGTTGTAAATAAAGAATCGTAAGAAAAGATCATATTTCATAACGGTTCTAAACTTATAACCGTGAGCAAGTTTCATCAAGTCTTTTAAAACAATCGCCATCTCACGCCTCTTCACGTTCCCAAGTTGTTACACTTAACACGCTTATCTTTGGTCGAATGTTACCCACCATCTTCAGAACCCCACAACTTCGGTTGATTTTTCTGGCTGTCGATAGTCACTTTTAGACGAACCACATCCTCCATTGCTTTCTTTGAACTTCAGTCTGATAGTTGCGCAAGTTGCATCGATTGCCCTAACTCACTTGTTCATTTTGGAGCCCTAGCTAGCTCGTATTCCTTCGTGTGCTATGTTCTCCTTATTTTAAGGTATGATTTTTGTCATACCCTAAAAATAAGAGGGGTGACCAGCATGGAATATGAGGGAAACTTACATTCCTTAAGCCTTCAAATATCACTAGTGGAAAAATCACTTTTAAACTGGTTAAAAATGACATTTTAGACAGGTTCTGGATAAGGTCTTGATACAGCCGGTCTAAAAAGTCTGCTATATTTTAGACCGATTAAGGAACCGGTCTTAAAATTTTTTTTTTAAGACCGGTTATTTATACAACTGGTCTAAAAATAATTATTTTTAGACTTTTTATCAAAGAAACCAGTCTAAAAAGTACAACTTTGTACTTTTTAGACCGGTTGTCTAAAAATCCGGTCTAAAAGTAATACTTTTAAGATCGGTTTTTTAGACAACCGGTGTAAAATGTAATTTTAGACCGGTTGTGGAAAGAGCCGGTCTAAAAAGTTACATGTTTTTTAAAAAAATTGTTTCGTTTAAAAAATTTATCCAGCAAGCCATTTCCTCTGTTAAAACATTTCACTCAGCAAACAACCATTTCAACGACATCCAAAGAAATTCTTCTCTTACATATTATAACAAACATCTTATACAGATCAGCATTTTCATCAAGCATTTCAATTGGATGGTGTAATACTTACATCATTCTTCCTATACCCCACATTCCACAAAAGCAACAACAATAAATCATTCTTCCTACATCCCAAATAAATTATTCTCTCTTACACCCCAAATAAATTATTCTCTCTTACACATTCCCATTTCGTCAAGCATTTTAAGACATAATTTCAAATCGTGTAACTTATATTATCATTCTTCCTACACGCCATATTCCACATAAGCAACAACAAAAAATCATTGAAAATCAACACATGATCACACACAATATGAAAATTAAGGTATGCTGCTAAACATTTTTATTCCCCTGTTTTAATATTACAGTTTGGTAAAAGAAATTAAAACTTTAACTAAGATAAGAATATAATCAAAACACTTTAATTGATAATAGAGGAGTCTATTGAGAAAGAACACAGTAGACAGTAATACATAGTTGATGATCACTAGCTGGCTTCAGAGCATCTACACTAAGACACCTCATATCCTTCATTTTCCTGTGACGACAAAAGAAAAATAGTTTTATATATACTAATAACAATATACATAATTCAAATATAGTTCATGATAATTATTTTAGCTAACTAACCTTCAAAGTAGTTTTATAAAGGGATATCCTCCCATATCCCTTCATGATGGTCGTTTCTTGTGCCGTGTTCATTGTCTACTTCATCTTCTTTGTTCAATTCTGGTTGACCCATAGAAAAAGAAGGAGTCTCAAGAAGATCATTCATTGAACGACTTTCCTGATTAATGTCAATGACCCTTTTTCCTTGGAGAGCTACATACCACATTTTATTTACCTGATCGGTAATATAGAACACTTGTTTCGCTTGATATGCCATAATAAAAGGTTCATCTCCAAAACTTCTACTAATCAGATCAGGCAAAGTAAATCCCAACTGATTAATCATCATACCATTGTTGACATCAACCTACTTGCATTTGAAAATGGGAAATTTAATTTTAACATAATCAACCACCCAAATCTCTTCAATAACCCCATAATAAGGTATTGCTACCAATCTAGGGTTCTTATCTTTCAAACAAGAGAAGTGCATAGATTCAGCCACTAACATAACCCCACTGTTCCGGACGGTGCTTCTATCATCAAGAGACTTCGTGTAAAATGTATAACCATTGATCACAAATGAAGTCCAAGTTATGACATCAACCTCAGGACCACGTGCTAACCATTTAATTGTATTAGAAACACATTCTTCTTCGTCAACCTTTTGTTTGAACCAATGTGCAAAAGTTTTGTTATGCTCCCTAATTAACCTTTGTTTGGTCATTCGACTATTTTCTTTCCGGACAATTTCTTTATGAGCATTAATGTAATCTTGAACTTCATCAACATTATTCAAGATGTACAAGTGGACTTGTTGCAATTCATCAGGATCAACACCCTTTAGTGTAGCCTCACGTCTACCCCCTTCTTCATCATGACGTTCAGGAAGCCCAATATGTCTTACATTTGACAGGTAATCTTGACAAAACTCCATGGCTTCTTCAGAAACATATTTCTGAACAATAGATGCTTTAGGCCAATTTGCATTCTTCACATACCCTTTTAGGATTTTCATAGTTCTTTTAATTGGGTACATCCATTATAAATAGATAGGGCCACACAACTTTATCTCCCTCACTAGATGAATAATTAGATGTACCCTGATGTCAAAAAAAGAAGGAAGAAAAAGCTTCTCAAGCTGGCACAAGATCAGATATCCTTCATTTTCTAGTTCATCCAATCTTTCTGTCTCAATGACTTTACTACAAATAGCATTGAAGAAGAAACAAAGTCTAGTTAAAATATGTTGAAGCTCATATTTGGCAATGCCTTGAATAGCTACTAGGAGTAGTTGTTGCACTAAGACATGACAATCATGAGACTTTAGCCCTACTAACTTCAAGTCTTTCATCGACGCAAGCTTCCTAAAATTTGAAGAATACCCTAAA
This sequence comes from Inga oerstediana, assembly GCA_963210345.1. NCBI lineage: Eukaryota > Viridiplantae > Streptophyta > Magnoliopsida > Fabales > Fabaceae > Inga > Inga oerstediana. The sequence continues at coordinate 81,602,416 of OY723400.1, forward strand.
GGAACTTTGATGCCATGTAAACACTCACAAAAACTTCTTTTCTCATCCTTAGACAAAGTATGAGTAGCTGGAAGACAAAAAGTTCTCTTGCCATATGGCTTTGGATGCAAGTCTTCTTGTATCCCCATTTCTTGCAAGTCTAATCTTGCCTTCACGCCATCCTTAGAACTACCTTGTATGTTAAGCAGTGTCCCAATAATACTATCACATACATTTTCATCCACATGCATGAAATCAATACAGTGTCTCACATCAAGATTGGGCCAATTTGGAAGATTGAAGAAGATAGACCTCTTTTTCCATTTATTTTTTTATTACTATTCTTTGTAGTCTTATCAAAGATAACATTGATATTTTTCACCTTTTCATAAACTTGTTCCCTAGTCAATGCCTTCAGAGCATCTTCAAACTCTTGTCCACAAAAAAAAAAAACTCTTGCTCCCCAGTCAACCCCAGTCAATGCTTTCAACAATTGATATTTTTTACACCTCGGGTACAGCGGTGTCTCAACATCATTGCACATATTACCATATGCATGTAATTGCTCAAAAGCCTCTTCTCCTATATCATGAATAATATCCTCTATCCGATCATCCGTATCTGTGTCATTATCATCAAAGGCCACTCCCCCTGTTGAGATGAACTTGGCATTTCTAATTCTTCACCATGCCATACCCATACTGTATATCCAACTTTTATCATCAAAGGCCACTCCCCCCTCATTTGTTTAACTTTTATCCAACTATGATCCATATATATCTCTACACTTAGCTTGTAGCACCCTATATCCAACAGCAAAAGGATAGACAAAAAAACAACAACCATGGAGTTTTAGAGATTTCAATGAATTTTAACATGCACCATTTGAAACTAGTATTGTTTCAACAAACCAATAACATTGACAATCAAACAATCACACTAAATTAAAACAGAACTTAGAATGGTATTACTCCAAGCCAAATATCATAGGGATGTACGAGTCAGAGCATCTAACCTAGCTGTGCAAATTTTTTTTTCCAGATTACGTTATCACAAAACAGTTGGATTTCAAACAAACTATAATAGCAACTTGTGGGAATTAAGTGCTCAAAACAACAACAAGAGCCATTTTCATAGGACATTATTAATTATTGAACAACAACTAAATAACAGAACACTAAATTGATTGAAGACCAAGGAGTAAGCTTCTACCCAAAGTCACGGTGGCGTCGACTGAGGTTAAAATGAAGTCCTCAAATTCACAGCACTGACAAAGGGAAGTCACGGCAGGGGAGAATGGTTATTGTGGAGAATAGAGGTGCTGGCAGAGGAGAGTGACGATGATCAAAGAACATCGACTAGGAACACAGCAACAACAGTGGTAATGACGGAGGAGAGTTGAGCAAATGAGGAATGGGGAGCGATGGAGGAGTTCAGAACAAGCAGGGATAGAGCTCACAAAGAAATGGTGACAAGAGAAGAAACGGTTCATAGAGCATGGGATTTGGGCCCGTATTCCAAATAATACGGGCCAAAATGCTCACCTTTTAGACTATTTTTCAATAAAAACTATTCTTAAAAGGGTGAAAAAAAATAATTTTTAAAATTTTCATATTTAAGACCGGTTTTTATGAAAACCGGTCTTAAATGTTTGATATTTAAGACCGGTTATTATTAATAACCGGTCTTTAAAGTTTCAAATTTATTTTGATATTTTTAGACCGGTTACCGGTTTTATTTATAACCGGTCTAAAGAATTTTTTTAAGATTGATTTTTTGAGGAACCGGTCTTAAAAGTTCTATATAATTACAAAACTGCCACCGGTCAAATTTTTTAGACCTTATCCGCTATAATCGGTCTAAATGTGGCGGTTTAAAAAGGAAATTTTGTACTAGTGTATAAAACAACTGTCAGACCTAATAACCATAATCTGGAATATACATTTACTACATCCAATTCATCACATCTACATATTCTACAATAATCAAAATATAGTAAATTCGTTGTAGAAATTTCCAAAGAGTTTTCTTTGTAATTAAGTCAGACTTCCCGATAATTCTACAATGATTTGAAATATCAAAATAGCCTTCGGAGCTCTGCTGAACCATTGTATATACATATACATATGTTCCAAATAAAATAAAGACAAGGATCCTACTTATAGGGTACATGGACCATCTAGCTTTTAATTAATACAAAAGTTTAGGTTTATGATTACATCACGAAGCAGCTACAAAATAAGTCAGCAAACTTTGAATCATCAAGGAGGCTCTTCACTGCTCAATTGGAGGTACAGGGTCAGCAATACTATTTGAGGCTAAAACAAATTTTTTGGTGCATAATGTCCCCTATATATTGAAATAAATAAAATACTAAAAAAGTGATTTAAACATATTTAACGATGAATAATAAAGCATAATAACAATCTCCATGTCTAAATCATACAATTATAAACATAAATGAAATTGTATAAAAGCCCATGAAACTAAGTATGTGACCAAATAGTCTTTTAGTAGATCACTTTTAAAAAACCATAAATCTCAAATCTCATCTTTTTGTAGGACTTCAACAAAACAAATAATAGGCGTGGACACACAGTTCACGAGGTTAACTAACCAAGCACAACTCGAGGCCATGAAAACAAGCATAGGCACACAGTACACGAGGGTAAGTAACCAAACATGATTGGAAGCCACAAAACAAGTGCAGGTACAAAACCCACAAATAACAACTGTGATGAATCTCACAAATATCAAGCGTGGGTACTGTGCCCATGAGTGTCAAGTGACTCAAGTTAACCATGGCCCACCAATCAAGGAAGGCGTTCGCATTTAGCCTGCCATCAAATTTAGGTGCTTCAACCTTTGCCCTTCTTGTTATGTCATTAGGGTAGTCATATCGAGGGGCGTTTCGGTATTGCTTAGGCGGGGATGGGTTCTGGTCATACGTATAGTCTCGGTAATGCCCATGTGGTGATGGGTTTTGGTCATACCTATGGGTGTGTCTATTCCTAGGTGGTTGCTCATTGCGATTTCTCAGTTTATGCTTGTCAGACGAGTCCTCTCCTATCTCAATCTTTGTGACAAGGTTTCAGTTACTAGGACCTACAGAGGGCTGAGAATTCCTGTTGGGGATCCACCTAGTTTCATCCTGTTTAATGTGTCCTTTGTCCATATTAGGGCGGTTCCCAATCACTCCATCTTCCATCTTTCCGTATGCTTGCTTATTAAGCCTATTAATGGTGTCCCAAATTTCCTGGAATTTGGATCAGTTCTTTGTTCATTGATAGCAAAAGCTTTGCTAAGGGTCTCCATGGCCTTGATAAGATTGTCCATCCTCTCTGTAAGGGTAGCAATAGAGGTTTGATGGTTTTGGGAATTTTGGTCCATTTGGGAAGTGAGTGATTCAATGCAGGATTGAATGGAATCAATTTGTTGGTCAAAGTAATCTTGCGTTTCTAGGATGCCACGAATGGTCATGAAACAAGTTTTTTTTTTTTTTTTAATGCTAAGTAGGCGCAACTTAACAAAGAAACAATAATAAATTATGCAAAGGAAGCTGGCAAATATAATTTTAATAGAGAGATAAAAAGTTAAGAAAATTAAATTAAAAGCTTTTAATCTTATTTTTCTAATTCCTCATGCAAAACGGGTGGCTCTATTGATATTCCTCTATATTTACTGTCCCCACCATTGGATCAACTTCTAATGGTTGAGATTTAACATTTTATAGCAATATATTGTAATCTTAAATAATAAAAAATAATTTAGATATAATATAATAGGTTAAATTTATTTATATATATTTTTGTACATAATATTATAATAATATTATTATAAAATGTGAAATCCCAACCATTGGAAATTGATCCAATGGTGGGGAAAGTAAATGGTGAGGAAATGAAGAGGAAGATCAATGGGGAGAAATATCATCTCCAAAGAATTATATAGATTGTGAAGGCAAAGATCATTATTGAATCTTATTGCTAAATTATTTTTTCTAGTGGATAACACAGGTATCCGTATCCTCCAATTAATAAGGGATCTAATTTCACGACTTAGTATGTCAATAAATTAAAAAAAAAAACTATAACAAATACTTGTATCGTTGAAGTTTGAAGCAATACACCAGTTCATTAATATTCGATTTTTTTTGGGGCCGAAAAAGGTGTCTATATATTTAAAGTTTAGAATATGATGGCTCCAATTAAACCTTGCGAAAAGAAAAAGAGAGGGAAAGATAGTGTATATATATATATATATATATTTGTAAAAACATCAGTAGTCGTAAAAAATAAACAAAAAATAATTATACAAAGGCTCTCTTTGTTTTTTACTCTTTATTGGATAATCATCGGACAAATTTTAAGAATTGAAGTATATATGAGCTATCCTTTTAAGATTTTGCAAATATCCTTTTTAATAGGATTTTATTTCATGCTTCTAATTCAATCTTAATTTAGTCATTCTAGGTTAAAATTACTTTTAATAATAATTTTTAGAAGAAAATAAAAATAAAGTTGTTCTAAAAAACTAATAGTAATATCTTTTCCATGGAAACGGTCTATATAAACTGAAAATATTTAAAAAAAATAAAAAATAAAAATAAAATTTTGTTAGCTCATCAAAACGGGGAATCTATATAGAATTTGTTTTTTTTTTTTGAAAGATATGTATAGCATCGGTTTATATCAGAGAATTTAGCAATCTCTTATTTTCAGAATCATGAAAATTTCGTTTTCAAAAATTCAAATAATCTACTAAAAAGGGGACGAATTAATTAAAAGGTCCAGAGAATAATAAAAGGAGAGAAAGAGAGAGATTACATTATAAAACAGGGAGATCATGAAGATATAGGCATATAGCATTTAAAGGCAGTGTGATTTCATACTATTTTTGAAGAACAATGACGAATTGAAGGATGAGGAAGGAAAAGGAGTTGTTAGCGGAACATGGATTAAGGGTCGGATTTTTAGTTTCATTCATTCTAATTACTTGCGTTTTTTTTTGCCCTAATCTCTCCCTTCATTATTTGTGTGTTTCCCAAACTGAAAACTAACTTCTCTTCTCATTTGCCAATTGTCATCAACAGCAAAGGAACATGGATTGAGTCTTTAAAAGACTGTTTTAGTTTCATTCATGCTCTCCTTCCAATAATTCTAAGGCCAACAAAACAATTTCTTAACAGGGTATTCATTCTAATTACTTGTTTTCCCAGTTTGGGAAAACTAACTTTTCTTATTTGCTAAACCTAAGTTGCCTAAATTATATAAAGGCTCTTAATTTATGCATCAATCTATATATTACAAAGTTTTCATATTTTCTAGGTTTTACATATTCTTTTGACTCTGCAGCAAGTGTGTATGAGGTAATGCCCCTTTGTTTGGGGAAATCACTCTTTTTATAAGATCAATGTATATATCAACATGGAGTTGGTCTAGTTGTGTAAGACCCTATTAGATCCCTATAGTTCCTAAGTTTGTCTCCCAGGTGAGATGCTTGTGGTGAGAGCGGTAGTCACAAACCTCAAACCAGATATCGGATGCTTACATAAAAAAAATTATAAGATCAATATATACGGAAAATTAATCTTTTGATTCATGCAGTTTTAAGTCGGTTATAACTCAATTCTTAAGCTCTAACTCAGTGCAAGTCAGCCTTTTATAATTGTAATTGTGATTCGGTGTTTTAACTTAGGGACTAAGTCATAATAGAGTCAAAATTGCAAGGACGGAGTTGCGCTAAGTTAAAGTTTGAAAATTGACTTATAATCAAATCAAAACTATAATGACTAAAAAGATTAATTTCCTCATGCTCGCATATATTCTGATTTATGTATGAGTGTGTTACTTAGGATAAGTTATCATAAATTAAAATTGTAACTCATTAACTCAGTGATTCAAATTCATCTCTTCTCTACGGGAAGAATTCACTTTTTAATATCTTTTTTTGAATACAAAGGCAAGCACAACTTGTAAATTACAAAGACCTATGACTAGGTAACACACCTACTGATCTTGCGGTGACTCACCACACTCCAGAGTGAAAAGGTTGATGCATTCCATAGGAGTTAACTCTATTTCTATGTATTCCTGATTGCTCGTGTGAACCTTCCTTGCTAAATAATCAGCACATATGAGATTTTCCCTGTAGGTATGGGATATTTCTAAGTCCCAGTCCCTATAAATAAGGGATTTGGTATCCAAAATGACATCATACAATGGGTGCTCGGTTCCACATTCTACCGATAGAAGCTGGATAGCCTGTAAAGAATTTGTGAAGAGCCTGATCTTGGTAAATCCCATCTGTTTACATAATTGAAGTCCTCCGTGGATTGCATGGATTTCCATAGCAGTTGAGAAGTTGAATCCTAAGTTCCGTTGAAATCCACATATCCAATTACCTTGGTGATCTCCGATAACCCCTCCAAAAGCTGCATGACCACCACTAGCTCTGGATCCATCCACATTTACACATACAAAACCTGGGTTTGGGGGTTGCCAGTGACTTAGCCCCCTCTCTGGAACTTGGAATAGTTGATGCCAAAATCCGCCGTTCACCACACCTTCCGAGTGATGATACAAGTATTTATGGACTATCCCTTTTGCGTTGTCTCCTGTTCCTTCAAACGCTTGACTACATCTATTCTTCCATAAGAGCCAACACACGGTATTGAACACTCTATGCCATGGTCATCTAGCCACCCTCCTATTTCCTTGGCAAAATTGTAGCTTCCATGTAAGCCATTCCTGCAAATTACCAGTAAAAAACATAGTATGGTATATATGGTTAGTTAAAGAAAACCACACTCTCTTAGCCTACTCACAATCCCTCAAGATGTGTATAATACTCTCCTCACTCTCACACTTAAATGGACAAGTATTTAGGACACTCAAATTATGTCTCGTTCTAATTTCATTAGTAGGGAGTCTCTCATGGAAAACTTGCCACAAAAAGAGCTTAACTCTTTCCGGAATATCCCAGTGCCATAAACTCCGCCAATAAGGTTGATGACTGTGTTCTTGTTGATGATAGACTATGTCATATGCTGACTTCATACTAAAATTCCCATATGATGCGTTTCACCAGCAAACTACATCCTCCCCTGAGCCCGTAGGAGGGGTCACTATCATGATTCTATCCATAGCCCAATTTGGAAGGAAGGTTTCCCATTTGGCTTTATCCCATTGGCTTGCCGGATTAACAAATGAGGAGACCTGTGCATCCATATTTACTAAATGTGCATTTCTCTCAATGTAACACTTTAGTGGTCTATCTATTGGAGCCCAACGGTCCTCCCAAGCCTGGGTGTTTCTTCTACTTCTTAGCTTCTTCCCAACTCCCCTCTTAAAATCTTCCCAAACTACCACTATGCCACTCCACACGGCCGATTGATTGCGCCATCTCTATATTTGGGGCAATTTATCTATCCCACATGGGTATTTCGCACGTAAGCACTTAACCCACAGAGCTTCAGGTTGAGTAATCATTCTCCAGCACAATTTCATGAGAAAATCTTTATTCTGGCAACATAAATCTTTTATTCCCAAACCTCCTTCCATCTTCCTACTTTTTAAGACATCCCATGATAGCATATATATTTTCTTGGATTCTTCCTGCTGGTTCTAAAAGAAATCCCTACTCATTTTTTCAATTACTGATAGCACCCCCTTTCGGAATCAGAGTTGATTGCATCTAGTACTGAGGAATTGCTGTTAAGACTGACTTGATTAGGACTATCCTGCCTGCCATACTCAGATATCGTCCCTTCCAGCTTGTCAACTTTGATCTCACCTTTTGGATTAGCGGTGCAAAGTCATCTTAACCATACACTTATGCAAGATTGGAACTCCCAAATACTTCCCAAGATCTGCTGTCAAACCAATCCCCACAGTCTGACTCATCTCATATGCTCTATTAGAATGGATATATCGGGACACGAACATCTTTGATTTATTCAGGTTGATCCTGTGTCCAGAGACTCAACAAAACAGCTCCATGACTTTCTTTATCTCATCCATATGCTCATTTATGGCCTCACAAAATAGCACTAAATCATATGCAAAAAAGAGATGAGAAATCTTTAGACCAGAAGTGCCCAGTCTTAGTGGTTTCCAATTCCCTATTTCTACATCCTGAGGAATTAGTTGTCCCAATAGCTTCATATAGAGAACAAATAGATACGGGCTCAAAGGGTCCCCTTGTCTTACTCCCCTCGACGGTCTGAAACTCTCTGAAATAACTCCATTCCATAAAACCCTCATGGAAGTCGATGAGGCACAAGACATAATTAGCCTACCAAAAGCCCCTCCCAAACCTAAGCTGTGTAGGGTAAATTCCAAGAATCGCCAGTCGAGCCTGTCATACGCCTTTTCCATGTCTACCTTCATTTCTACGTACCCCTTCCTTCCCTTCTTGTTTCTCATAGAATGGATTGCCTCCTGAGCTATAATGATATTATCAACTCCTTGTCTTCCTGCTATAAAGTTGCACTATTTTTCTGCCATAAGATGATTAATGATGCATTTAAAACGATTAGCAATAACTTTACTGACTATTTTGAAACTAACATTGCATAGAGAGATGGGCCTAAAATCCTTCAAAGATGTAGGCTGATCAATTTTAGGAATCAGGACAATGTTAGTTTGATTGATTTCTTGGATATCCTCAGGGTTATCAAAGATTCTGTATACCAGATCACATATCTTCTACCCAACCAACTCCCATTGTGTTTGGAAGAAATGAGGATGTAATCCATCCGGTCCCAGTGCTTTGAACGCTCCCATCTCAAATGCTGCATTCTTAATCTCAGCCAGAGAAACATGTCTCTGTAGGAGTTCTAACTGGTTTGCATCTAAAGAAGGGAAGTTAGCCCTCCATGGCGAGAAGGGTGATGATATATTCTCTGCCGTAAATAGCTTCTGAAAATAGTCAACAACTATACCTCTCAATAGCCTCTAATCTGTAATCCAGTTACTATTTTCATCTTGAAGCGCCTTAACGTTGCTTCTTTTTCTCCTAGCTATGACATTGGCATGAAAGAATTTTGAATTTCTATCACCTCCACTAAGCCACTTACATCTTGATTTTTGGAACCAAATCATTTCTTCTTGCAAGGCAATCTTGTGATACTCATCCCAAAGTTGTTTTTCAAGCCTGAAAAGCCCATTCTGGCTGCCCTTACAACTCCTAGTACGATCAATTCCTTCCAATCTTCAAATGATTTCTCTCTTCTTCTTTGCCACATTTCCCACCACTCTATCATTCCATGCAGTTGCCTTCTTTTTAAACTTCTCTTGTCCTTGGACCCAATCTTTCCCATGCCACGCTGCTTCAACTATGTCACAAAACCCCTCTTCAACACACCACGCAGCTTGATAATGGAACCTGGTTTCCCTTCTACCACACGATTTGGCTGATTTATCTCCAACCACCATTACTTGATGATCCAATTTGAACTTGAGAAAATGATAAGCTTTGGCTTGAGGATTTTTGATATCCAAATCAAAATAACAAAAAGCCTAGTTGAGCCTCTCCTTAACCCCTATTTTTTCCCAAGTAAATCTGTCTCCCACTATTGGAATTTAGATAAGATTACAACCTTCTATACAATTTCAGAAATCATACATTGAGCTATTAATGGGGGGCCGCGCCCCCCTCTGTATCTCTGGGATTCAGAATGGTGTTAAAATCACCTAAAACTAGCCAGGGAGAGGTTATTGTTTGGTTAATGACACACAAAGCCGACCAAAGATCCCTTCTCTTTAAAATACTAGTATCACAATACATTTGGCCATTCTTATCAGATATTACATTGTGAGTTCTTTGGGCTATTTTCCTTGTTGACTTATTTTCCCTTTTTCCTCCCTGGTTCACATCCGAAGTTGGGCCCAAGCCCAAACTATTGGCCTCACCGATATCACAACTTCCTGTGGGCTTGTTACTTGCCTTGCTCAAGACTTTAGTCCAACGTCTTCCCCCTACGTGGATTCCCTTCTTCCCTCTATTCTGACATTCCTTGGGCATTGGTTTACTTTTCTGAGTAACTCGAGACCTACCCTCTACACACCATTTCTCAGTTTTCGTCGCCTCCTTCCCTTTCCTTTGATTAGAATTCAAACTCGACTCGGGAACCACCCTCTCTTCTGACTTCGTACATTCTAGAACGGAAAATCTAGATTTGGGATGCTCTGCCTTTCACCATACCTTCTGAAGATCCAAGTAGCCTCCTATCACCGACTCTGTCCCTACCCTCATTCCTTCTCAAAAAACACGTGTTGGCTGGTCTGTGAACGAACATCCAAGGTTCAAACTGCCCCTCCTTCACCGGAAGTGCTTTCACTGATGACAACTTAGTTACCTCTGGAGTTACCTAATTCAAGCTCTCCATCATAGTCTCTGTTTCTGGCACAACACTCCATGGGCACTGTTCCTTTCTATGTCCATACCTACCGCAGGTGAAGCATATTAATCCCAATCCTTCATATTCAATATTAAATAGAGCTGACAACAAAATGATTCTTGGAACCAATTTTTTCTGTAGGTCCAGTTCTACACAGATCCTGGCATATCGTCCCTTGTTGATTTTCACTTCCTCCACCTCCAAATTTTCAACTGTATTCATATCCACTTTTAGAGTCTTCCCAATCATGTCCCTTAACCTCCACATACACTCTCTGTTGTAACACAATAACGGTACATTTGGGATTCTGACCCAAGTGGCCACTCTTCCTAGAGGATTATGGAATAGATTGAAGTATGGAGACCACCTCTGTGCTAAAATAGTGTGCTGCGCAATTGTCCACGGGCCATCAAACAGAATTTTCTTATAGTGTTGACCCTAATTTACAGGATCCTTTAGTCTCACCACATAATAGTTATTAGGTAAGTCGATTAGCTCAAAGCTACTGATATGCCAAACTCTGCTCAGGTGTTCTTTTAGTCTATAGAAATTTATTTTTACACCCAGGATTGTGATAATCAGCGAATTATTCCATGGTTTCGCCTATCTGTTATATTCCTCATGAGACATGGTCATTGTTAGATAAACATCCATTAGTTGCTTAAACTCTTCTGATGGCTCAGGCAATTCCCAAGATTGGTCCATAAGATCACTTTATAATATTTTGAAACTTGATTATGCCCTCTCTTGTTTATAGAGCCTCTTCAGTGAGCAATAGAGAAGAAGGAACCAACAACAATAAAAGCAAATGGTCAGAAATTGGAGATGACATCTTGTGCTCGATTCTTGAATGCTCAAGTCCCATTGATTATCTTAGAACCCAAACTGTGTGCTTGAGTTGGCAATCCACTATTTCTAAACTCATCAATAACAAGCATGGTCCTCCTTCACCTGAACTCCCACTTGTATTCCTTAAGTTGTGAAAAACAAATCCCTTTTCATTCTTCAACTTGTTCACAAAAAGTGTCTTCAACTATATTGCAGATTCATCATCACCACCAACAAAAGAATTTCAAAACCAGATTGTTTGCTTTGACAGAGTACATGGTTGGATGATTATGGTTGCAAATAACAAAAGTTATGGGTATAGGAGGCATGTTTTCTTCTTCAACCCTTAACAAAAACTAAGGTATACATGCGATCAACGTTAAGAATTGGAGTTGGATATCATATTACAAAGATTATAGCATCTACAAAACCCTCAGACCCGAACTGTGTTGTTGTGGTGTGTCTTTTTAATGGTACAGACTCATTTGTTTTCAGTTTTATGTCTGATAAGTCATGGACTGTGATCGAAGGAGATGGAAGAAAAGGAATCAACTTTCAGGAGGAAGAAGAGATTGTTGATGGGAAATTGTATGCTCTAACTGATGAAATGTTGAATTCTATAATCGTTTGTGATGTGAGAGTAAAATTAGTAAAGCCTCAAGTATTGGCCAAGCTTCCTGCCACAACTAGAGCATCAATTACTCTAGAAATTGATCCACGTTTCCCAAATTCTGTTGTTTATAATGCTCATGACATGGTTCATAAATCTCTAGCCATTGACTCTTCAGCACAAGAGTTATTTCTTGTTTATTTGTTTTCCAATTCAAAGTATTCATATCGTGCACATCATGTTACTCTACCCAATATTATAGGAAGCAAAGTGTTCAAGTTGGACAACATCATAAGTAGTGATGAACCTGAGTGAGTTGAGGTTAGAGACCTAAAAAATCGTAGGTATTATGTCGACAGCCAAAGGAGTTGTGTAACCCCCTACCTTAATAGCCAAATTTATAGTTCGAGAATACGTCATTAATTTGAAATAGAGACCAGTGGTTAATTTAAAACTTTTCCAACACTTGTTTAGTGCGGTCTCACATTCACATCTCGAATATAATTTGTCTATCCAATTCGGTTTCAGTCATACATATCAGAGTGCAACAAAAAATTCCTGACAATGCTCAGGTTTCGTTACTTAATAAACAGTTTACAATGCTTAGTTTCCCATACAGGGGATTACACAACACTATTCAATATATACAACAATTGCAACTAATCCCCAACAAAATATGACAACCAACTACCAAAATTAAAACTCCTAGCTAGGAGCTCTAACTGCCCTTCTTCACTTGCTTTTCCTTTGAACCGCTTGCCCTTGCTGTAGGTTAGTCATTGGAAAGAATGAGATTCAAAAGAATCCCAGTAGTAACAATTCACTTATAACATGTACAATCACAAAGCATGTAAGCAAATCACAACAACAACAACACAACGGCATTTCTGCAACAGCTTTCGCTGCATTCACAATGGCATATTTCACAACATCATGTTTCACAACAGCACAACAACGGCATTTCACAACAGCAATGTTACATCACGACATATTCAATGAAATGACATACATGCAAGGCATCATACACATAATAAGAGAAAGAGTCACTACCATGTTCTTTCCGCTCGTGCACTGGCACTGGTTTATCACGTGCAGGGCAAATGTCAAATCCTATAATTAGAATTTCAGCGACAGGTTATTACCTAATCCAATTCTTTAATTCAAACACTCAAGTTGGTTATCATTAGGGACATTTAATCAAATGAACTAAAGAGTTAAAGTGGTCAATTAACCTAAAAGACCAATTCCTAACCTCAAAGTTCAACAATACTACATTATGCCATTACATCTTCAATTTTCGCATAAGGGACCAAATCTGCCAGAATTTTCTCCAGACTTTGAAAAATCATAACTAATTCTACAAAAATCAAAATGAGGTGATCCAAAGTCCTATGGAAAGCTATTGAAGTCCTCTTCATAGGAAAAATATGAATCATTACCGGAAATCACCACACAATTCCAGAATTACACAAAATCCCACACTGCTCCAGAATTAAGTCCAGTTTCCACATCAAATTTTGGGCAACCAGAAATCCCAGATAAAAAAACGAAATGACACAAATTATATGTCCATTTTGAAGCTTGGAATGTGAAATTTAAGACTGGAAATTTTCATAATTTTTAGAGATCATTTGGTTATCCAAAAATACCACACAAGTAGAGTACCTCGCTGGAATTCTGTTTAGGCTAAAAACCCAGATTTACATTTTGAGTTTCAATGACCCAAAATTCACAACCCAAGGCTATTCCCACATAATTTTTCGTGTAGAACACAATGGTAACATCAAAATTAACAAATTCCCACTTATTCTCCATGTCCTGTTTTGGCAGAAAATTCAAAATAAATCCCAACAATTACCAACTTCTAATTTCAGCATCAAACTTATGTCAAATGGTTTCCAATCATCATAAACCACCAATAACATAACCAAAACATCATGAATTACCCAATCCCTTGTTTAGCCAAAATCAGGGCAGATTTACACATGCCAAAATTCTCATTCAACCAACACAACCAATAGCTCAAATTGATGCTAACACTCACCTCTTGCTTCTCCTTAGCTCCTTTCTTTGGTTTTTCAGCTTTTGTTCTTGGATGATGGCACAAAACACCTCCTCTTGAAATTCTAAAACCATAGAAATGAAGCTCTCATCAAGAGGAACAAATTTTGTGAAGGACACTTGAGCCATAGATGAGGTTAAGGAGGTGAAAATCAAGGTAGAAAGTCTCACCTTCAATGGCCTCTTCTTGCCTTTCGTGTTGCAGCTGCACAACCGACTTAAACATGGAGAGAGAGAGAGAGAGTGATAAATGATCAGTTTTTTCCTTTCCCTTATCACTTAAAGTCTAGCCAAAATATGGGACTTGAAAGGGATAAATGATTTATCAAAAATATCACACTTCCACCTCCGCAAAATAATATATTCTAATGGCCTTAACATGTGCCAACAAATTGATATCATCATCTTTCTCTTTCCTTCTTTATTCCATACTTAAGGTGACTCTTTTTAATGCAAGTCATCACCTTTTATTTAGCCAACAATTGTTGACCGAAAATGGGACAAGAGGAAGAGAAAAATGGCTCCTTACTTTATCATATTTTCCTCCTTCTCACATATTGCTTTTAGAATGATATTTTTGACTTTTCTTCCTCTTGTAATACTTGGTCACAATTGAGTTCCCTCCTTCCTCTCTTCAAGTGACGTGAATGTGGGCTTGTGAAGGAATTAATTGGCTTCTTGAATCAGCCATTCCACTTGCTTACATATCAATATCCAATTGCAATTAAGCACATACTAACTTTTGACTTTCCACCACATTTACTTGGTAAAAATTGCTGCATCTTTTAACATAATTATCTCAACATTTATTTTCCTCTTGCTCCCTCATGTTGGACGAAATTTATGGCCCATTGGAAGAGGATAATAATTTCTCAAAATATCCCAATTAGACTTTGTTACCACGATTAAATTTTTGACAATGGGTTTAGGCATTTTCCACTGCTAATTCGGATAATAATTCACACTTTATTCCACAAAAGTGTTTCCTAACATTAGTCACATTCTCTTTGGAGTCATTAAACCCTTGTACATATTTTGGGGCATTACAATTCTCCCCCCGTACAATAAATTTCGTCCTCGAAATTTGTTACACAACTTGAGCCATAAACTCCGGATAACGCCTCTGCATGTCAACTTCTGCTTCCCAAGTTGCTTTTCTTTGAGACATTCCCTTCCAGACCACCTTCACAAATGGTATGCTTCGGTGTCTGAGCCGTCTTTCTTCTTTATCAATGATTTGTTCTGGCTCCATCGTATAGGTGTAGTTATCTTGCAATTTGACTTCTTCATACTCAACTATATGAGATGGGTCCGGTTGGTACTTCTTCAGTTGGGAAACGTGAAACACATCGTGAAGCCTGCTCAAGTTTGGGGGTAGGGCTATTCGATAAGCAACAGGTCCAATTCTCGCAAGAATTTCAAAAGGACCTATATACCTCGGGCTCAGCTTCTTTCGTTTGATAGCTCTCCCGATGCCCGTAACTGGTGATACTCTCAGAAAAACATGATCACCAACCTCAAACTCTAGAGGCCTTCTCCTCTTGTCAGTGTAACTTTTTTGTTGACTTTGTGCTGCAAGAAGCCTCTTACGGATGATTTGAATTTACGCTGAGGTTTGATCAACAAGCTCCGGCCCATAAAGCTTCCTCTCAGATAACTCATTCTAGCACAAGGGTGATTGGCACTTTCTCCCGTACAACGCTTCATACGGTGCCATCTGAATGCTCGCATGATAGCTATTGTTGTAAGCGAATTCAGCAAGTAGAAGAAAGCGATCCCAATTTCCTTTAAAGTCGAGAACACAAGCTCGCAACATATCCTCTAGTGTCTGGATAGTCCTTTCTGATTGACCATCTGTCTGAG
Organism: Inga oerstediana; assembly: GCA_963210345.1. Classification (NCBI taxonomy): domain Eukaryota; kingdom Viridiplantae; phylum Streptophyta; class Magnoliopsida; order Fabales; family Fabaceae; genus Inga; species Inga oerstediana. Next base: position 81,618,159 of record OY723400.1, read on the forward strand.
GATGATAGGCCGTGCTGAATCTCAATTGAGTTCCCAATGCTTCATGCAACGCCTTCCAAAATCTTGAAGTGAATTAGGGATCACGGTCGGAAATGATGTTCTTCGGTATGCCATGGAGTTTCACAATCTCCCGGATATAAATCTCTGCTAGCTTGTCCGGAGAGTAACCAGCATTGATCGGTATGAACTGTGCCGACTTTGTTAACCGGTCCACAATTACCCAGATCACATCATAATTCTTGATCTTGGGCAATCTCACCACATGGTCCATGGTCACACTTTCCCATTTCTATTCTGGAATCTCAGGACTTTGAAGCAAACCAGGTGGTCTCTGGTGCTCAATCTTTACCTTCTGGCAAGTGAGACACCTCGCTATATACTTTGTCACATCACTCTTCAAACCCGGCCACCAATACATAGACTTTAGATTATGATACATTTTGGTCATACCAGGATGAAGAGTATATGGTCTCTTGTGCGCCTCATCCAGAATCTTCTATCTCAACTCCGCCTTAAGTGGAACACAAATTCTCTTCTGATAGCGAACTAGTCCACTAGGTGACAAATCATAGCCTTGAGCTTTTCCCCGTTTAATTCTAGCCAGATTCCGCTGTATCCAGCCATCTTGTCTCTGAGCTTCTTTAATCTCAACCCTCAGATCACTTTCCCCTTGGGAAATATTAGGCCAAAGGGCACTACTAGAAACTCATAGTGCCCGTACCTAGTTCTGAAGGCAGTCTTCGATTCATCTTCTGCCTTCAATCGTAGTTGATGATAACCCGACCTTAGATCAATCTTCGAAAATACACAAGAACCAAACAGTTGATCTAGAAGATCATCGATTCTCGGGAGAGGATATTTGTTCTTAACGGTTATCTTGTTCAATTCTCTATAATCCACACACAGTCTTAGACTCCTGTCTTTCTTCTTAACAAACAATACTAGAGCTCCCCATGGTGAAATGCTGGGTCGGATGAACCCTTTTTCAAGTAAGTCTTCGATTTGTTTCTTTAGCTCCGCCATTTCATTTGGGGCTATTTGGTATGGGGCTTTTGATATAGAACCATCTCCAGGCACAATTTCAATTGGAAACTGCACTTCCCTTTCCGGAGGTAATCCACTAAGATCGTCCGGAAATACCTCAGGGAACTCTCTTACCACAGGTATACTTTATAAGGTTTCTTCTATCTCTCCCTGCACAGAAAATAATACCATATACCCCTGGCACCCCTTCCCTAGATATTTCTCAGCTTCATCCTTATGGGAATTAGGATACACTATTTTCTTGTTTCCACAATTCAGCAATACATTATTCGCCGTCAACCAATCAAAACCCAATATGACTTCTAATTGGTAGATCGGCAGAAAAATCAAATCAACAGTAGACTCATGCCCCTCAACAGTTATTACACAGTTCAAACAAGCCTCAGTTGTCACAACCTTGACACCCATCGGCGTTGACACAACCAAATCAAATGGTAGTTTATGAACATGTAATCCCAAGCGCTTCACACAATCATAGGCAATGAAGGAATGACTTGCACCCGAATCTAAAAGACTATGAAGGATTGGAATTGGCGTGTGTTTGGGAATATTGATAGGAGGAAGAGTAGCCTATTATGCCTCCTGGATGGAGTGAGTAAACGCTTGGTGCTAAATCCTATGGATCCTGCGCTTATTACTCAGAAGAATCATTTGTGGTTAGAGCTGGAAGAAACTCTGGTTCATGAAGAGATTATATGGCTGCAAAGGTCCCGTTGCAATTGGTATGCAGATGGGGATAGAAATATGCATTTCTTTCATGCTATGACTAAGAGTCACAGAAGATGGAATAAGGTTGAGGCTCTCCATACAGATGACGGTGAGTGGTTGTATGATGGGGATTCAATTAGTCAATTGGGTACTTCCTTTTATAAGTCATTATTTATGGAGGACAGCATAGGGGGTACGACCGTCGTATTTGCACATTCTTATCTGGTGGTGGCGACTACACTAAGGGAAGGGTTAGGATTAGATATTTCTCCAACGGAAGTGAAGTAGGCGGTGTTTTGTATGGGCCCATCAAAAGCCCCCGGGCCAGATGGCTTAAACTCGTTATTTTTCCAGAGCCAATGGGAGGCAGTGGGTAGATAAGTTATTGAGAAGGTGAGAGGGTTGTTTATAGACCCAACTGGTATCCGAGGGGTGAATGGCACCAATATTGTCCTAATTCTGAAGATTGATCACCCGGAGACTATTAGAGATTTTAGACCAATTAGCTTGTGCAATGTTATTTATAAGACTCTTACCAAAGTCTTATCGAATCGATTGCACAAATTAATGCCGATATTGGTTTCTCCTAACCAGTGTAATTTTGTACCAGGACGGCAAGGGGTGGATAACACTCTTAGCTCAGGAGATTTTTCACTCTATGTGGAACATTAAGAAAAGGAAGGGGTTCATGGCAATAAAAATAGATCTTGAGAAAGCTTATGATAGAGTGTGATGGTCCTTTGTGGCTAAGTGTTTGCAGGAACTAGATTTTCCCCAGCAATTTCAGGAGGTTGTCATGTAGTGTATCTGTTCGACGTCCTTGTGGTTAATATGGAATGGTTCGCCGGGGGAACAATTTAATCCTTCAAGAGGTTTGAGGTAGGGCTATCCTCTTTCCCCGTACTTGTTTGTTTTGGTCATGGTAAAACTTGCTCATCTTGTTCAGTCTGAAGTAGAAGCAGATAACTGGAGACCTTTTAGATTGAAGTGTAATGGTACACCTATCTCACATCTCTTTTTTGCGGACGATTTGATATTATTTACGGAAGCTAACCTTGATCAAGCAAGCTATTATCAAAGCTTGTCTGGATGACTTTTGTGGGGCTTCAGGGAAAAGGGTGAATGACGTTAAATCTCGTATTTTCTTCTCAAGAAATGTGAATCATATCCAGGCAGGTGAAGTTAGTGAGTTCTTAGGGGTGACGCGTACGGCGAATCTTGGTAAGTACCTGGGAGTCCCACTGCATCATAAGAGAGTTTTGAGGAATACATATCAGTACATTCTGGATAAGATGGATGTAAGGTTATCAAATTGGAAGGCACGGTCCCTGTCCTTGGCTGCTAGAGCTACCTTAGTGTCATCAGTTCTGTTTACTATTCCATCTTATAGTATGCAGTCTGCGTGTCTCCCAGCAGCTGTTTGCGACGAGATTGATAAAAAGTGCCAGCAATTTTTATGGGGTGGTAGTGACTCCGTTCGGAAGATGCATTTAGTTGCTTGGGATGATCTATGTCAGACTAAGGATGAGGGTGGATTGGGTTTACGCATGGCTAGACTTCAAAATGATAGTTTTGTGATGAAGTTAGGGTGGTCGTTGATAAGAAAGAAGGATGTGTTATGGGTCCGTTTTATAGGAGAAAAGTATAATTGTGGCGATAATATTGTCCCAATAATCAATAGACGCAAGGCTGGGTCGAAAGCATGGCAAGGGATCAAGTCCCATTAGGATGACATTAGAAATAGGCTGAACTGGAAGCTGGGGGATGGAAGATGTATAAGTTTCTGGCACGATCAATGGGTGCCGCATCATGGTCGTCTGAGGGATTTTGTATTGGAAATGGTGTCAGAGGAGAGGCAGGAGGCTCGGGTCGCTGAGTTTGTATCAGCAGAGGGTAGGTGGAATGGCGATATGCTTAGAACGATATTACCGGAATCTATTGTTCGGGTGATTGAAGGTATCCCAATTCAGGTTCAGAGTGGGGATGTGCCGAGTTGGGGTTTGAAGGCTTCTGGGGGTTTCACAGTTAAATCCTCATATAAGAGCTTACGTCCTACTGGATACACTGGTCTGAAAACGCTTTGGCATTTGATTTGGAAATTGCGAGTACCGCAGCGGTGTAGAGTGTTCATGTGGCTGTGCTCCCGGAACCGTCTACTCACTAATGCGTTGCGGTCTAGGAGGGGTTTGACAACGGTATTGAGCTGTGATATCTGCTGTGACTGTAGGGAGACTATATTGCATGTCTTGCGGGATTGCACTGTGGCTTCCTCCGTTTGGATGCGGTCGGTCCCTCGAGCTCTCATTTCTGAATTCTTCTCTTATCAAGATGTGAGACAATGGTTTCGTTGGAACTTCCGACAAAAGGAGTATAAGGATGGGGCTAGCTGGGGTGATTGGTTTTCGATCATGTGTCGCCAGCTGTGGCTCTGCCGTAACAAGCGGATTTTCGAGCAGCAGCGTACAGGACCTTTCGACATCATCGGGAGGGTGGCTGCTTGCGTGAAGTGGTGTTCGAGCTGTACGAATGTCTTGAAGAATGAAGAGATAGGCGATCGTCGTTGGAGTCCTCCTGAAGGTGAATTTGTGAAAGTCAATGTTGATTGGGCAACGAAACGTGATGGGATCTCAGAATGTGGCGGTATCTTGAGGACGAGGGATGGTGGAGCGGTTGGTGGATTTCTCTACTACATTGGTCGTTCCTCCAGTCATTGTGCGGAGGCATGGGGCGTTCTTTGGGGACTCAAGATCGCTTGGGATCTGCATTGTAGACATGTGGAGGTGGAGTCGAATTGTCTCTGGCTGGTGGAGGTTTTACGAAACTGACAACAGGTAGAGGGGGAGGTGGCAGATGTTCTGCTGTAGATTTATTCTATGATGGATCGAGTGTGGGAAGTACGCCTTTCTTGGTGTAGACGAGAAGCTAATGAGGTGGCGGATACTTTGGCAAATGCTGCGCTAGAAGCTGGAGGAGGTTTCATGCAATTCTCAGATACGCCGGATCTGATCCGTGGTCTAGTTAGTGCTGATGCTGCTGCGCTGAGTACTAGGTAGTTGATGGTTTAAAATGTACCAAAAAAAAGAAATATACATTTCTTTCAAAAGGTGTTTTATAAATGAATTAACGTAGTCTAATTTTTTTTAAAAAAAATTATATATTAATATTGACAATAGCAACAAGATTTTTCTTATAAAGATTGAATTTTGATAATATAGTTATGATTCTTTTTCTCTTTGTTCAAGATTCCATTCCAAGTTATCCAATGCAAGGAGTTTTTTTAAAAGTTGTTTCTTCTTAAGTAGATATATCTCATTAACTTAGAAGTATATATAGTATTTTTATAGTATAATGTTAATTATATTAATATAACATAAATTTATTAAATTATTTAATGACCTCATTTAAAAAAATGTTTAGTTTTCTGTTAAATTAATTTGAGAATAGTTACTTAACTTAGCTGTACCTACCCATAAATATATGCTTTTATCGCTTCCCTTGAAGTTTTACTTTATTTTTTATTTAAATCAAATAATTTTCCTCTCTATTTATTTTCAAAACGTTTTCTTGATATTTTGTAACTTTCCGAATTTGACATATATTAATCCAGTCAAATTTTATTAGAGTTACCGACTTACTGTTAAAACACAAGTTAACAGTAATAAATATATAAATATTGTTAATGCTAGTGATTTATTCAGTTTGGAATTTTGGATGAATGAAATATTTATTCAGAAGAAATTTAAGAAAATAAAAATCTTATAAATCGAGATATTCGACATAGAATCTTTCCCTTCTTTTTAATAAATACATATAGACAGTGTGTGTTTGTATGTATTTAAATTATCAAAACCAATAAACAAATTTACACTGAAATGATTTTCATAGATTATCTTCTCTCTCAGAAGTGGCATTCTGTGAAATCACGCAATAGTAAAAGTTATACTTATATTCCTCTAATCTAGAAATAACCCCCACCATTTAAGCTTCATGATTTTTATTTTTTTTTTGAGAAAATACTCCTTTTATAGATCACTAATTGTGAGCATCTTCATGTCATTCAATATAATAATAAAATAAAAACAAGAAAAGAGAAAAGAGAAAAGCATAATAATTTGTTAAGAGCCCAATAACCATTTCCTTTCCATACCCTTACTCATCTTTGATGGTGTTTATTCCTTTTAGGTGAATCCAAACATATCACACTTTTCTTTTCGACATTTCAGATATTTCCTTTATTTTTTTTCCTCCAAGTTCAACTCATTTTTTTTGTCTTATTTGCATGTATTTGATATAAGTTGGTAAGCTGGGTGATAAAAATTAGATATCAAGAATGATTTGGAACAGCAAAATACCTAGTAAGCTTTACATAATATTCTCCTAAATTGCCATCAATGTTTCTATACTATAGGAAATGTTTGGCATTGAAAGGACAATAAGAACAAAAAATTGGGGTCATTTGAGTCTATACACTTTTAACGAGTTTTGATTTTGGTCCATGCTATTAACTTAAATCAAGTCGTTATAAAATCATAGAGACTAAAATAAACTCTAAGGACTAATAATAATATTACCCTATGAATTTATAATCTTAACAACTCAATAGGCTTTGCTTTAATATAATATTACCCTATGAATTTATAATTTCATCGTACAATACGTTATTTTTTTCATGATACATAAGTAACACCAAATTCCTTTGAAAACACACAAGTCACTCACAAAAACTAGAAGTAAACAGCAAACAATAAATACACCAAAAATATAACTTGCAACAATAAATATTTAAATAAAAATGAGAAAACTCTTCAAGATTTTTTTAAACATAGTAATTTTATGTGGTAATAAATCAAATCATGGAAAAAAGAAATCCTGCAACTATTAAGTTTTACTGCGTTAAATGCTATATATTTTATAACAAAAATGTTTAAACTTTAACGGGACTGTCAGCCACCATATTATATATATGAAAATATATACTTTTTTTAAAATATGAAAATATATAATAAACATACGTTAAGGTAAAAGTTTTCACTCATATACAGAAAAGTCAAAAGCTAAAGTAAGCTTTTGATAAAAACTGCTTTAATGTGTAGTACTTTTTTTGGACACACACAAGCTAATGGCAAAACCACCTAACGCGGGTGGTAACCAAATAGCTCATGCACAATCTTATATAACACACACACACAACCACCGATGTGGGACTTGGAAATCCCACAAGGGGATCTCCAAGCGCGGCCCAACACTAGGGCCCCACTACGGTATAAGCCACACATGCAATGCAATATGTTTTTTGGACACACACAAGCTAATGGCAAAACCACCTAACGCGGGTGGTAACCAAATAGCTCATGCACAATCTTATATAACACACACACACACAAAATATTGCATATTGTTCAACAATATGCACGGGTTGCCAATATCAATTATTGCATTTTTTTTTTTACAATTTAGATTTGATATTTTTCCAAATTAGGGGACTAAAGTCTTAACAACCATCATCTAGGAGGCTCAATGTCATTTTCTCAATTTAATTTTTCTATCAATCCGTTTGCAATATATTTGTATACTCTAATCTAATGGTTGTTTGTGTTTTATTCTTAGACTAGAAGACATGCACGCAAGGTTGGGAGAATTGCCCAAAAATACCTTGGAGGCAAATTAATTGCTGATTGTTACCAAGCGTGCAAGCGATCTTCCGTGTGTGCAAGCGATCTTCCGTTTTGTGCAAGCCATCTTCCGTGTGTGCAAAAATCTTCCATATAGATGTGCAAACAATCTTCCGTTGTGTGCAAAATATCTTCCGTTATGTGCAAAATATCTTCCGTTATGTGCAACAGATCTTCCATGGTAGCATTCAGCAATTAATTTGCCAAAAAGGTATTTATTTGCAATTCTCCCTAATATAATTCTCAATATATGTAAGATGAATATGACTTTTTAATCAAATAGTGAGTCATAGGATCCTTTTTTACAATTGCCCAAATTGCAAGTGTTTGAAATATAAAGAAAATGATGAATGGTAAGAAAAGGACATATAAAGAAATTGAAGATTCTTGAGTTAGCACTAGTACAAAATTCCCTTTTTAGACCGCCACATTTAGACCGGTTATAGTGGATAAGGTCTAAAAAATTTGACCTATAGCAATTTTATAATTATATAGAACTTTTAAGACCGGTTCCTCAAAAAACAGGTCTTAAATAAATTATGTAGACCAATTATAAATAAAACTTGTCTAAAAATATCAAAATATTTTAAAAAATTAAAAATTTGAAACTTTTAAGACCGTTATTAATAATAACCGGTCTTAGATATCAAACATTTAAGACCGGTTTTCATAAAAACCGGTCTTAAATGTGAAAAATTTAAAAATTATTTTGTTTCACCCTTTTAAGACCGGTTTTTATCGAAAACCGGTCTAAAAGGTGAGTGTTTTTGCCCGTATTTTTACTCCTGTACCCAGATCCTGCATTCTATGAACCCTTTCTTCTCTTGTCACCATTTCTCTGTGAGCCCTGTCCCTGCTTGTTCTGAACTCCTCCATCGCTCCCTGTTCCTCATTTGCTCAACTCTCCTGAGTCATTACCGCTGTCATTGCTGTTCTTTGATCATCGTCACTCTCCTCCACCACCACTTCTATTCTCCACAGTGACCATTCTCCTCTGCTGTGACTTCCCTTTATCAGTGCCGTGAATTTGAGGACTTCATTTTAACCTCAGTTGATGCCACCGTGACTTTGGGTAGAAGCTCACTCCTTGGCCTTCAATCAGATTAGTGTTATGTTATTTAGTTGTTGTTCAATAATTAATAATGTCATATGGAAATGGCTCTTGTTGTTTTGAGCACTTAATTCCCACAAGTTGTTGTTATAGTTTGTTGGAAATCCAACTATTTTGTGATAACGTAATATGAAAAAAAAATCTACACAGCTAGGTTAGATGCTCTAACTTGTACATCCCTGTGAAATTTGGCTTGGAGTAATACCATTATAAGTTTTGTTTTAATTTAGTGTGATTGTTTGATTGTCAGTGTTATTGGTTTGTTGAAACAATACTAGTTTTAAATGATGCATGTTAAAATTCGTTGAAATCTCTAAAACTCTATGGTTGTTGTTTTTTTGTCTATCCTTTTGCTGTTGGATATAGGGTGCTACAAGCTAAGTGTTGAGATATATATATGGATCATAGTTGGATAAAAGCTAAACAAACGAGTGTTGAATATGATAATGGGGTGAGGGATTTTTTAGACTTCGCTAGAAGAAATGCCGATGATGGTAGTGGGAAGTTTTATTGCCCTTGTGTAGTATGTTTGAATGAGAAGAGACTAAGTGCTGCAGATATATATATACACATTTAATTTGTCAAGGATTTTGTAAGAGTTATACAATATGAGTATGGCATGGTGAAGAATTAGAAATGCCAAGTTTATCTCAACAGGGGGGAGTGTCCTTTGATGATAATGACACAGATACGGATGATCGGAGAGAGGATATTATTCGTGATATAGGAGAAGAGGCTTTTGAGCAATCACATGCATATGGTAATATGTGCTATGATGCTGAGACGCCGGTGTAGCCGGGTGTAAAAAATACCAATTGTTGAAAGCAGTATTGAAATTGGAAGCTTGAAAGCATGGCATGGATGGAGCGACAAGAGTTTTTTAGAAACGCTTGAGGCATTTAAGGACATGCTTCCAGATGATAATGTGTTGCCTTCTCGATACTATGATGCTAAGAAAATATTGTGTCTACTAGGAATGAAGTATAAAAAGATCCATGTATGCCCTAATGATTGTATATTGTATAGAAAATAGCATGAAGAGGAACAACAATGTCCGATATGTGAAACCTTGAGGTACAAATCAAATAACGCCACTGCAAAAGTGTTGTGGTATCTTCCAATTATATCAAGGTTCAAGCGCTTGTTTACTAATGAAAACGATGCAAAAAAATTTGAGATGGCATGTGGATGAGAGGATATCAGATGGAAAGCTTCGACATCCGGCTGATTCTTCTTAATGGAAGAAAATCTATCAATTATTTCCTACCTTCTGTGAAGAACCTAGGAACCTTAGGCTTGGGCTTAGCACAAATGGCATGAATCCTTTTGATAGCCTGAGCAGTATACATAGTTCATGACCTGTTCTGTTGGTAATTTATAACTTATCTCCTCTGTTATGTATGAAACGAAAGTACATCATGTTGTCTATGTTGATTTATTGTTGTTGCTTCTGTGGAATATGGGGTGTGGGAAGAATGATAATGTAAGTTACACGATTTGAAATTATGTTTTAAAATGCTTGACGAATTGGAAATTTGTAAGAGAGAATAATTTATTTGGGGTGTGGGAAGAATGATTTATTGTTGTTGCTTATGTGGAATGTGGGGTATAGGAAGAATGATGTAAGTATTACACCATCCAATTGAAATGCTTGATGAAAATGCTGATATGTACAAGATGTTTGTTATAATGTGTAAGAGAAGAATTTATTTGGATGTCGTTGAAATTACTGCTTGCTGAGTGAAATGATTTAACAGGGGAAATGACTTGCTGGGTAAATGTTTTAAACGAAACAATTTTAAAAAAAAATGCAACTTTTTAGACAGGTTCTTTCCACAACCAGTCTAAAAATTACATTGTAGACCGGTTTTCAAAAAAACTGGTCTAAAAAGTTTGACTTTTTAGATTGGTTTCTTCGGTAACAGATCTAAAATAATTATTTTTAATCGGTTCTATAAATAACCGGTCTTTAAACTTTTTTTTTTAAGATTAGTTCCTTAACCGGTTTGTAAGATTGGTTTCTTCAGTAACCGGTCTTAAATAACCGGTTGTATAAAAAGTAGCAGAATTTTTAGACCAGCTGTATTAAGAGCTCATCTAGAACCGGTCTAAAATATCATTTTTAACCGGTGTTAAAAGTGATTTTTCCACTAGTGTAGGGATGAATATAATGTAACTAATATTATAGAAGAAATTGAAGAAAAACATTTTTAACTCAGATTTTTTAAGAAAATTTGGGAGAAACATTTTTCTTAAATTATTTTCTAAGAAACTTCTTTTCTCCATCTAGCTTGTACTTTACCTTAATTTTTAGAGAATTTTTTTCCTGTTTAAGAGAATTTTTTGACAAAAATCACTATTTTCTTGTTGAAAGTCGAAGCACTAAAATTTGTTAGATTATGTAATACTTTGTCTAAACCTCCTCAAATCTTAATAACAAATATTATTGAACCCCAGTTTTGCTTCTACTGTGCAGTTATTGATACTATTTGTTTTTCTAACAAATTCTTCTCTGAAAGAAATTTTAGTTAATCAGTAATTACTCACATAATTTAGTTTAGCTGGGTTTCACTCCCAAAAACATAAGGAGATTTCCAATACATCAGTATAGAGAGCATAGAGAAACAGACAAAGGTTAGAAACATTTTAATTCACTTGGAAAATCAGTATATATTTTTTTGGTCGGCAGAAATAAAATGGGAAAGTAAAAAAGAAAAGTTCCGAACTTTTTAATTCAAAGTACTTTCGTGAAACATAAAATCATGTCATTTATGTCATAATGTAGATATCTCATACAACCTTTCCGTAAAGGAATATGATTTTTTTTTTTAAATAATCATAATGAGAAAGTTATTGAGACTGAATATATATATATATATATATATCTCTCTTCATCAAATCAAGTCATTGATGTCATAATGTAGATATCCCCTATCTATGATTTTTTTTAAAAAAAAATTATTAATGAGAAATGTTAGCTCTCATGATGTTTTGATGATAACAAACCTTGATATCAAAGAGAAACAATAATTGTCAGCCCTGAAGGCTATATGATTTTGATTAGTGTTTAATATATCTAAGAAAAACACCAAACTAATATATAATAGTTGGACTATAAAACTGTTAAATATGTTCTTATATACCTAACAGTTATTTTAAAAAACCGTTATATATGTGATTTCTGAAACTCCGCCTATATTATCCGCTTTGGGGACCCTACCACCCCTCACGACTTTAAAACGTGTTGAGAGGAGGAGGTCTCTAGGCCCCTTGTAAAGGGTCTTTCATTCCCCTCCCCGACTGATGTAGGACATAACACTCCACTCACTTTTAGACCCGGCATCTTAACCAATTCGATAATAAAAAAAAATGATCAAAGAAAGTTATACTTATGTTCCTCTTTTTTGTTTTTCTTCTTTCCTGTCAATTCGAACCTCTGACTACTTGGTTAAATGCATAGTGCACAAACCAAATGGCCCGAAGTCGTTTTGGCTATTCTCGCATTCCTCCAATAATCTAGAAACAACCCCCACCAGTTAAGCTTCACGTCTTTTTTTTATTTATTATTATTATTGAGAAAATACTCCTTTTATAGATCATTTTTTTATAGATCAATAATTGTGAGCATCTTCATGTCATTCAGTATAATAATAAAAGGTAAAACAAGAAAAGAGAAAAGCATAATAATTTGTGAAGAGACCAATAACCATTTCCTTTCCATACCCTTACTCATCTTTGATGGTGTTTATTCCTTTTAGGTGAATCCAAACATATCACACTTTTCTCTTTGATATTTCAGATATTTCCTTTTCTCTCTCTCCAAGTTTAACTCATTTTATTTGTCTTGTTTGCATGTATTTGATATAAGTTGGTAAGCTAGGTGATTGAAATGGAGAAATTAGATATCAAGAATGATTTGGAACAGCAAAATACCTAGTAAGCTTAACATAATATTCTACTAAATTGCCATCAATGTTTCATACAATAGTAAATGTTTGGCATTGAAAGGACAATAAGAACAAAATATTGGGGTGATTCAAGTCTATATGCTTTTAACAAGTTTAGGTTTTAATCCGTACTATTAACTCAAATCAAATCATTATAAACTTATAGAGACTAAAATAAACTCTAAGGACTAATAATAATATTACCCTATGAATTTATAATCTTAACCACTCAATAGGCTTTTCTTTAATTTTTTTATTTAATTTTCACTCATTTTATAATTTCATCGTACAATACGTTATTTTTTTCATGGTACATAAATAACACCAAATTCCTTTGAAAACACACAAGTCACTCACAAAAGCTAGAAGTAAACAGCAAACAATAAATACACCAAAAATATAACATGCAACAATAAATATTTAAATAAAAATGAGAAAACTCTTCAACACTTTTTTAAATATAGCAATAAATTTTATGTGGTATTAAATCAAATCATGAAAAAAAGAAAGCCTGCAACTATCAAAGTTTTACTGCGTGTTAAATGTTATATATTTTATAACAAAAATGTTTAAATTTTAACGAGACTGTCGGCCACCATATTATATATATATACACACACTTTAAGATATGAAAATATATAATAAACATAAGTGAAAGTAAAAGTTTTCATTCATATATAGAAAAGTCAAAGCTAAAGTATGCTTTTGGTAAAAAGTGCTTTAATGTGTAGTACTTTAATGGACTTTATGTTGTTTTCATATTGTTCAACAATATGCACGGGTTACCAACATCAATTATTGCAATTTTTTTACAACTTAGATCTGATATTTTTCCAATTTACGGGACTGAAGTCTTAACAACCATCATCTAGGGGGCCCAAATGTCATTCTCTCACTTTAATTGTTCTATCAATCAGTAGATCCTTGGTTTTGCAATATATTTGCATACTCTGATCTAATGGTTGTTTGCGTTTTGTTCTTGGACTAGAAGATGTGCAAGAGGGATTAATATACAGTAGTGGAAAAAACACTTTTTAGACCAGTTAAAAATGACATTTTAGACCGGTTCTGGATGCGGTCTTGATATAGCCGGTCTTAAAAGTCTGTTACTTTTCTTAACCAGTCTAAAAAAAGAAGTTTTTAGATCCGTTGTTTATACAACCGATCTAAATATAACGACATTAAGCGTAATTTTGAAAAAACAGTCATACTTTTTAGACCGGTTCTTTAATGAACCCGTCTAAAAAATATTTTTAAGACCGATTTTTAAAATAACCAGTCTTAAAAGTTTCATTTTTTAAAAAATATTTTTGTTAGCTAGCCAGCATGCCATTTCTTGTTAAAACATTTTATCTAGCAAACCATTCCAGTGACATTAAGCCTAATGGTGAAAAAACAGGCATTCCTCCTGCACCTCACACTCCATAGAAGCAACAACAATAAATCATTCTTCCTAGCTACACTCCAAATAAATTCTTCTCTTACACATTCTCATACATCAAGCGTTCTAAAACACAATTTCAACTGGTGTAACTTTACATCATTCTTCCTATAGCCAACATTCCGCAGAAGCAACAACAATAAATCATTGAAAATCAACACTTTAATATTTATCGAGAAAGAACACAGAAGATAGTAATCCATCCCTGATGATCACTAGCTGGCTCCAGAGCATCTACACTAGCTAGGACACCTCAAATCCTTTATTTTCCTGTGACGACAACAAAAAAGTAGTTTTATATATAAAATAACTATGTACATAATTCAAATATAATTCAAGATAATTACTTTAGCTAGCTAACCTTCAAAGTAGTTTTATAAAGGAATATCCTCCCATATCCCTTCGTGATGATCGTTTCTTGTGCCGTGTTCATTATCTGCTTCATCTTCTTCATTTAATTATGGAAGACCCCTAGAAAAAGAAGGAGTCTCAAGAAGATCATTCATTGAATGACTTTCCTCATTAATATCAATGACCCTTTTTCCTTGGAGAGCTACAGACCATATTTTATTTTCCTGATCAGTAATGTAGAACACTTGTTTCGCCTGATATGCCATAAAAAAAGGTTCATCTCCAAAACTTCTACTATTTAGATAAACTAATGTAAATCCTAATTGACCGATCATCACACCATTGTTGACATCAACCCACTTACATTTGAAAATGGAAAATTTAATTTTAACAGAATCAACCACCCAAATCTCTTCAATAACCCCATAATAAGGTATGACTGCCAATCTATGGTTCCTATCTTTCGAACTAGAGAAGTGCATAGATTCAGCCACTAACGTAACACCATTGTTTTAGACGGTGCTCCTAGCATCTAGGGACTTCGTGTAAAACGTATAACCATTGATCACAAATGAAGTCCAACTTATGACATCAACCTCAGGACCACGTCTAACCATTTAATTGTATCAGAAACACATTCTTCTTCGTCAACCTTTTGTTTGAATCAATGCGCAAAATTTTTTTTATGCTCCTTAATTAACCTTTGTTCAATCATTCGACTATTTCCTTTTTGTACAATTTCTTTGTGAGAATTAATGTAATCTTGAACTTCATCAATATTATTGAAGATGTACAAGTGAACTTGTTGCAATTCATCAAGATCCACACTCTTTACTGAAGCCCCGCGTCTACCCCCTTATTAATCATGATGTTTAGGAAGTCCAATGTGTCTTACATTTGACAAGTAATATAGACAAAACTCCATGG
The DNA here is from genome assembly GCA_963210345.1 of Inga oerstediana. Lineage (NCBI taxonomy): Eukaryota > Viridiplantae > Streptophyta > Magnoliopsida > Fabales > Fabaceae > Inga > Inga oerstediana. The sequence continues at coordinate 81,633,360 of OY723400.1, forward strand.
CTTCTTCAGAAACATATTTCTGAACAATAGATGCTTTAGGGCGGTTAGGGTTCTTCACATACCCTTTTAGAATTTTCATAGTTCTTTCAATTAGGCACATCCATCGTAAATAGATAGGGCCACACAACTTGATCTCCCTCACTAGATGAACAACTAGATGTACCATGATGTCAAAAAAAGTAGGAAGAAAAAGCTTCTCAAGATGGCACAAGATCAGATATCGTTCATTTTCCAGTTCATCCAATATTTCCGTGTCAATGACTTTACTACAAATAGCATTGAAGAAGAAACAAAGTCTAGTCAAAATATGTTGAAGATCATATTCTACAATGCCTCGATGGGAGTAGTTATTGCATTAAGACATGACAATCATGATACTTTAGCCCTACTAACTTCAAGTCTTTCATCGACACAAGTTTCTTAAAATTTGAAGAATACACTGAGGGAACTTTGATGCTATGTAAATAGTCACAAAAACTTCTTTTCTCATCCTTAGACAAAGTATGAGAACCTGAAGGACAAAAATTTATCTTACCATATGGCCTTAGATGCAAGTCTTCTCGTATTCCCATTGTTAGAACCGGCTGACACCCAAGAGGGGGGTGAATTGGGTGTATGATAAAAACTTAAGAACTTTGAAAATCTTTTCGTGTCTTAACGGAAGCGGTAAGTATATTAAATAATATATGCTGGAAATATAAGAGCTTAGGGAAGAGAATATGCAAACTATGATTTATCCTGGTTCGGTCCAATCTGTGATGGCCTACGTCCAATCCCCAGGCTCGTCCTGAGATTTTCAAATCCACTATCTTCTTGTCTAATTCGGGCACAAGAAAAGCCTTTACAAACCCACAAGTTTAGCCGGATACTTGTGAAACCTTTCACAAATCTCTCACTGAAATACTCCCCCTTACGGCAAGTCTTATGAGCAGAGCAATCCCGAAGATCTTCCTCTCCTGCTTACTCATGCAAGTCTTACGAGCAGAGCACTTCTTGTTTTCACGTACATGCTTCTCCTCGGGTTAACATTTCATGTCAACACTTGCATGACTCAAGTGCAATTCTGATCCTCACTCGAGTGTGTTGTTCAATGCTCGAGTGTTGCTAAATTTCTCCACACTTCAACCGCTTCTGGACAACACTCGCATGACATTTTTCAAGAGTGCGTTTTTGCACTCGTGAGTGATTCTAAATATGGAAAATGATGCATTAGAAGAAAGCTCTTGTCATATGCATTCGAATGCAAAAAGAATCAGCTCCAAACGCCTTGTATTCTGCAAGTTATGATCGAAATAGTGTCTATCGCACTAGACTGCACAAGCATCAACTTCTAGAAGGCATAGCTCCTAGAATATAACTTCAAATTAGGCAAATTACCTATCCATGGAAAGATCTTTGAGTCTAGTTTCATATGGCACTGGTTTCGTCTCAATCTGATGTGTCATTTGTGAGTTATGTCTAAAATACCGAACCTGTCTTGAAAAGTGACGGCGATTTCAGTGTCATCTTCCACGGATCATATCTCCTTCATCTGAGCTTCTTTCAATGTGATCGTGGTGTACATTTTTCGTGTTGTGAGTCTTCTTTCATATGCCACCGGTTTCAGGTCAATCTGACGTGTGGTTTGAGAGATATGGCCACAATACCGGATCTTTATCTGACAGAACGAAAAACGGAGCTGAACAGAGTAGCCCCGACACTTGAGTGTGTTCATCCTGCACTCGAGTGCAACACCTTTGGCACTCGAGTGTTGAGCTCACACTCAAGTAAAACTCCTCTAGAAGTACCGTAACTCATATATAAGTCATCTTAGCTTCGTATTAACCTATTCCAACCATCATTTGATCATAGAAGCCTCCGGTATCATCATAGAAACCTCCAGTATCACTTCTAACAGCTTGAACCTTGATATTCTCACTAGATCTTGTAATTTCTTCTTTCTTCAAAATCTTTCCTCTTGATTGCCTTCTTGATGATCATTCTCCATAACCCAACAAGACAACTTCTTTATTTTCTTGATTATCTTCAATCTTTGCTTAACTAATCTACAAGGTATGCAACATTAAACACAGTAATTAGTCAAAGTATTATATAAAATTTTTGCTCTTATAATTTGACATTTATATTTGACATCATCAAAACTAATCATATCTAACACCCATTTCTTGCAAATCTAATCTTGCCTTCACGCCATCTTTAGAACTACCTTGTATGTTGAGCAGTGTCCCAACAATACTATCACATACATTTTTCTCCATATGCATGAAATCAATATAGTATCTCACATCAAGATTGGGTCAATATGGAAGATCAAAGAAGATAGACCTCTTTTTCCATTTATATTTTTCATTACTACTTTTTGTAGTCTTACCAAAGATAGTATTGATATTTTTCACATTTTCATAAACTTGCTCCTCAGTCAATGCTTCCAGAGCATCTTCAAACTCATGTCCACCAAAAAAAGCTTTCTTTAATCTACGATATGGGTGGCCCCGTCTAAGAAGTCTCCTATGGCCAAGATAAACCGTATTTCTTCCATGTTGAAGTTGATGGAAGCATGTGCCTTCTTTACAAATTGGACATGCTTTATGGCCTTTAACACTATATCCTGACAAGTTTCCATATATAGGGAAGTCATTTATAGTACAAAAGATCATGGCTCGCATTTTAAAAACCTCCTTGTTCACGTCAAAAACATCAACACCTTCATCCCACAACTCTTTCAAGTCTTCGATCAAGGTAAACATCTATGTCATTTCCGAGTTGCTTTGGTCCCTAAATCAACATAGACAACATAATGTACTTTCGTTTCATGCATAACAAAGGAGATAAGTTATAAATTACCAACAGAATAGACCATGAACTATGTATACTGCTTAGGCTACCATAAGGATTCATGCCATCTATGCTAAGCCCAAGCCTAAGATTCCTAGGTTCTTCACCGAAGGTAGAAAATAATTGATCGATATTCTTCCAATTGAGAAGAATCAGCTGGATGTCAAAGTTTTCTATAAGAAATCCTCTCATCCGCATGCCATCTCAAATTTTTGGCATCAATTTCATTGGCAAACAAGTAGTTGAACCTTGGTATAATTGGAAGATACCACAACACTTTTACCGGGGCCTTATTTGATTTATACCTTGGAGTTTCACATATCGGACATTGCTCCTTCTCTTCATGCTCCTTTTTATACAATATGCAATCATTAGGGCATGCATGGATCTTTTTATACTTCATCCCTAGTGGACACAGTATTTTCTTAGCATCATAGTATCGATAAGGCAACACATTATCATCTGGAAGCATGTCCTTAAAAGACTCAAGCATTTCTGAAAAACTCTTGTCGCTCCATCCATGTCGTGCTTTCAAGCTTACCAATATCAATACTGCTCTTAACAATTGGTATTTTTTACACCCAGGCTACAGCGGCTTCTCACCATCACTACACATATTACCATATGCATGTGATTGCTCAAAACCCTTTTCTCCTACATCACGAATAATATCCTCTGTCCGATCATCCATATCCGTGTCATTATCATCAAAGGCCACTCCCCCTTATTGAGATGTACTTGGCATTTCTAATTCTTCACCATCCATACTTATACTGTATAACTCTTACAAAATCCTTCACAAATAAAATGTGTATATATATTTGCAGCACTTAGTCACTTCTCATTCAAACATAATACACAAGGGCAATAAAATGTCCCACTATCATCATTGGCATTTCTTCTAGCAAAGTCTTAAAAACCCCTCACCCCAACATCATATTCAACACTCATCCGTTTAGCTTTTATCCAACTATGATCCATATATTTCAACACCTAGTAGCACCCTATCCAATAGCAAAATGATAGACAAAAAAACAAGATAAGAAAGTATAAATAACTTGTAGCACCCTACCCATTATTAAACTCTTGTTCATAACTTTATATTCAATTCAAACCCACATAGCAAATATCATAATGTGATCATTAATGGCAATCCAAGATAAGAAAGTGAAAATGAAATATCATAATGTGATCATTAAGCTAGTATCTGAAGTTATCATCGAGTTCAATGGCGAGAGTAAGATAGAGAGCAACATTGGGCATATTCAAACAAATTAAAGCCATAATCATAAAACAGAGCACCTCCATTTCCTACTTCAAGCATCAGAATCTGATGCCAGACATGGTTAAACCCACTCGAAACAATATCAAAAGGGTCAAGTTGAAATTATTAACAATAATAAAAAAAAACCTGGAAAGATGTTTCACGAGTAGTCACTCTTTGTGCTCCCATTTGGAAGAAGAACGAGTGGCAATTTAAGGGAGGAGGAGTCGAAGTTGGAATGTTATCGATTGATGGAGAAATGAAGGTCGACTAATGGCAAGGTATATGGGTAGTGACTCTTCCTCTACTAATACAGACCCAACCAAATTCCACCAATGACATTGGGAAAAACAACACCATCAGTTAGATTGTGAGTTGTTATGTTCAGAGAGAAAGATTGCTCCAGATTTAGAGAGAAAGAGGATGGCGGAGTTGTGAACAAGAACACCATTGAAGAATTTTCAGGGAAAAGTGAGTTCAGAAAGCAAGCTACGATTCGGCGGGAGGAAGAGAAGAGCGAAATTTTAATTAGGGCGCACACTTTTAAGATCGGTTTTTCAGAATAACCGGTCTTAAATATATATTTTAGACCGGTTTTTAAAATAATCGGTCTAAACGGTTTCACCCTTTAGACCGGTTATTTTAAAAACCAGTCTTAAAAGTAAAAAAAATTAATTATGAGTTTCTTATTTAGACCAGTAATAGAAATAACGGGTCTAAAAAGTGTATTTATTTTTTATTATTTTATCCTTTTAAGACCGGTTATATATAAATAAGGTCTAAATAATATCTTTTAAGACTTGATATCCACGGAACCGGTCTCTGAGGTTATCTATAATTACAAAAATGTCACCGGTCATACATTTTAGACCTTATCCCTGTATAACCGGTTTAAATGAGCCGGTCTAAGAGACAGATTTTGTACTAGTGATAATTCTCAATATATAAGATGAATATGACTTTGTAATCAAATAGTGAGTCATAGGATCCTTTTTTACAATTGCCCAAATTGCAAGTGTTTAAAATATAAAGAAAATGATGAATGAGAAGAAAAGGACATTCAGAGAAATTAAAGATTCTTGAGTTAGGGAGGAATATAATGTAACTAATATTATAAAAGAAATTGAAGAAAAATATTTTTAACTCAGATTTTTTAAGAAAATTTGGGAGAAACATTTTTCTTACATTATTTTCTAGAGAAACTTCTTTTCTCCATCTAGCTTGTACTTTACCTTAATTTTTAGAGAAATTTTTTCCTGTTTAAGAGAATTGTTTTGACAAAAATCACTATTTTCTTGTTGAAGGTCAAAGTTCTAAAATTTGTTAGATTATGTAATACTTTGTCTTAACCTCTTGAAATCTTAATGACAATTATTCTTGAAACCCCATTTTTGCATCTTATGTGCAGTTATTGATGCTATTTGTTTTTCAAACAAACTCTTCTCTGAAATAAATTTTAGTTAATAATCAGTAATTACTCAAAGATAATTTAGTTTAGCCGGGTTTCACTCCCAAAAACATAAGGAGATTTCCAATACATCAGTATAGAGAGCATAGAGAAATAGACAAAGGTAGGAAACATTTTAATTCACTTGGAAAATCAATATATTTTTTTGGTCGGCAATTGGGAAAGTAAAAAGAAAAAAAAGTTCCTAACTTTTTAATTCAATGTACATTCGTGACACATAAAATCATGTCATTTATGTCATAATGTAGATATCTCATACAACCTGTCCGTAAAGGAATATGATTTTTGTTTTTAAATCATCATAATGAGAGAGTTATTGAGGGAATGACTGAATATATATATACACACAAATATATATCTTTATCAAATCAAGTCATTAATGTCATAATGTAGATATCCCCCATCTATAATTTTTTTTAAAAAAAATTAGTAAGCCCTGAAGGTGTCACACCCTTATCTTATTTTGACTTGCAGTGGAATATTAACGGCATGTGGTTCGGTGGGCAACACAGGAACAACATAAATATACTGATAATATGTGCATGATTATAGAAAACCCCCATAAGGGTTCGTACATGATACTTATGGTTAAGGTAGCCGCACAAGGCTACTAGGGTGTCTTAACCTATCCTAGTGAAATGGAGACTTCTTCCTTTCTTCGTTTTACCACTGCAACCCTCTCTCGTGCAGTTCTCTTCTCTGATTTCCGCGTACCTTCTGTATTCGCTTGTCTAAATTGTTGGTAGGGGAGGGTGAGATTCGAGAGTACTCAACAACCGGGTAAAAGTGCCTACTAGCACAAATTGCCCTGCTCGGTAAAACAGTGTTTATCAATTATATCACAGAAGATGTCATATACAAACATATAAAATATTCACATAATTTATGAAAGATAGAGTTACTATTTGTCTCCTTTCTCAATTTTCAGTCGTCCTAACTTTGATTCTAGATTGAAAAATTTCCAATTCCTATCAAAATTTAAAGTAACAAGTAAATAGTTATTACTTGTACCATTACTGCCTTTAAATCATAGTATCTATCACAGTGTCAACAATTTCTGCTCAATACAACTTTGCTCAATGCAGTTTCACAGTTTTCCAAAAAAACTGGCAGGTTTTCAGTCAACTTCGAAAAATCATAATTAATTCTAGGAAATTCTAAATTGACTGATTCCAAAGCCTAAGTGAAGATCTTTAAGTGTAGTTTCTTGGAAAAAATAATATTCCCAGAAATTTGCTAAAACTCTATTGTTCCATATTGTACTCTAGAAACATGGTCAAACTTTGAAAAATTATAACTTTCAATCTACAAGACCAACACTACAAAAAAAACACTGAATTTCCGACGGAATTTAGAGTTTCCGATGAAATTTCCGACAAAAATTGATTTCTGATGGAATGGATTCCATCGGTAATAATAGCGTGACAAACAAATTTTTGGCGGAATTTATTTCCGTCGCAATTTAATCCCGTCAAAAATTCCTTCCCCATTTCTGACGGAATATTCCGTCGAAAATTCCCTCACAACTTTTGATAGAATTAATTCCATTGGAAATTCCGTTGCAAACATATATTTTTTTCTTAAACTTTAAAAAGCCACGTGGCAACTCCGGCAACCGCCCCCTCATCGCCAGAACCGACATGTGGCAGCTCCGACGACATCCACCTTGTCGCCGGCCCCCAAATCCGCCTCTTGTCTCAACCTCCCTCCGCCACGTGTCGCAACCTCTTTTTTCCTGGAAATGCAACTCAACTTGCCCCTTCTTTGGTTCGAACCCATTACCTCGTCCATCCAGGCGTGATGCCTTACCGGATGAGCTTGACTGCTTTGGCGTTCTATTATTACACACAATTATATATATATATATATATAATTGTATCACTATATTTTTTTAATTTCTAAAATTAACTTTTTCTTAACATTAATTAATAACTATTCAATCATTATTAACTAATATTTTATTTACTAATATTAATTAATAACTAATAAATTTTATTTTTTATATGACTATTTTGACCCTACAAGGACCAAAACCTATTATTGAAAATTAAAAATATTTTAGAAATTAGCAAATAATAATTAAAAATAAAATTTATAATTAAATTAAAAATATTAATTAAAAATAATAAATTTTATAAAATAATTTTTTAAAATTTAATTTAATTTTCAAATATTAAATAATTAAATAATAATAATTTTTAAATTTTGCCACGGAATTTCCAATTCCGTCGGAAATTGCGAGAGAATTCCCGAAGAAATTCATCGGAAATTCCATAGTGGAATTTGTGACGGAATTGAATTCCACATTCCGTCGGAAATTGCGAAGGAATCCAATTCCGTCGGAAATTCCCTCACAATTTTTGACGGAATTTTCTGTTGGAAATTTGGTGGCAAAAGTCAGAATTTCCGAAGGAATATTTTCCATGACTGAAAAAATTCCGTCAGAAAATTCTTTGATGGAATTGAATTCCCTCGGAAATTCCGTAGGAAAATTCATGTTTTTTTGTAGTGCAAATGGCTTAGATTACCTATCAAAATAGAAGCTCATGATGTCTACTTTCAACATGTAAAATATCACGCAATTTGGATGAGGTTTGACTACTGAAAAACACACCACAACAATACTGGTTTCCAGAAACTGATCTAAACAGCAACAACTCCAATCTTCCAAAAATTCTAGAATTATGTATAATCATCCAAAAATTACAACCACATTTGATTCTACATAATTTTTCATGTAGAATCCAATGGAATACTCAAAAACATCAAAATCCAACTCCTTCCTCAGATTTTGTGCAGAACTGAACAGATCCCCTTTCCCAAGAATCCAATTTTGCAAATTAAGCTTCAAGACTTATAATCTAACATCATTAAACCTTCTTTAACCCATTTCTGATGATTACAAGTCCATTAAGCTTCATTTTTATGGTGTTAGAAAATCAGGGCAGTAACATAACTCCATGAATAATTTCTCAAACATCACCATATTCGGCTCAAATCGAAGCTTACGCTTACCTGAGCATGATTCTGCAACCAGTTCTTGATTCCGGCAGTACCCACCCTGAGTAGATGACACCAAACTCCACTAGTCAAAAATCTAAAACCATAAAATTGAAGCTCATGATGAGGAGAAGAAGATTTGTGAAGGATTGTTTAGATGAATTCTGCGATTCGGAAGTGAAATCGGCGAATTTTCCTTAGAGTTTTTACTATTCATCACCTTCTTTCCTCTTTCGAATTTTTCTGATTTTTCTGCAGTTTTTCCTTGATTTTCTAAGCTTCTGGACGTTTTAATGGATAGAGGAAAGATAAGTTTTTCAAATTTCCAAAATTGCCCTTACATTTTGTGATTTTAACACTTTGCTGAAAATCTAGCAGAATTTTCGTCAAACTTTGAAAATACATATCTTTATTTGTAGACATTGAATTGGAGTGATCCCTAAGGCTATAGAACCTTTATTGAGTCTAGTTTCAAGGAAAAATATAGTCTTTAGGCAACCAAAAGCTCATCATTCCCAGAATTTAAATCTTTGGACGCTGTCCAAAAATGTAGCCAGTTTCACTGGGTAAACTTCAAAAATTCATAACTCTTAATATACAGGTCAAAATAATTCATATGACTTATCAAATTAAAGCTTGGAATGTCTACTTTCATTCTGAAAATTTTACAATTTTTGAACATCATTTAATCATCCAAAACTATATGACAAACTCACTGCCTCACAGTAAATTTTCATTGGCAACATAATCAATTTCTCCAAAATTCACCATTGATTCTATTTATTGAAATATTTTTCCATTATATCTCTTATATATATATATATATATATATTATTTTTTAAAAATAATTTGCCTAACTTATAAATTGAAATATGATATAATGTTATGCAGAATTATTTTAGAGAGATTAAGTCACATATCTTACAATTAAGTAATTTATTTAATTTCTTTAATCACCCCAAATAACATAAATAGATCTTACATTAAGGAACAAAAGTGTACAAGAAATCAAAATAGGCCAAAAGTGATTGATATTCTCAATTTGAAATTTTGTATGCTTGGAACATAGGGAAAAAGACAAAATAAAAATGCCATCAAAATTGGTAAAAGATAAATAAGTGTGTTGAATTTTTTCAGTAAAAAAAAATTGTGTTGAATTTCCATAATTCCAAAGGGACTTATTTAGAATTTTGAAATGTTGTAAAATTCGATAAATTACCTAACTATCCTTAGTTTTTTTAAATAAAAAATCCTCAACCCCCTTGTCGGCCGCTAGAGCTCTGATGCCAGTGACTGGGGGAGGTGGCGGTCACCGGAGCTCCGATAACCTTGCCGGCAATCTACCGCTAGAGCTCCAGCTGCCTAATAGATATTTTTTTTTTTTGAATTTCTCAAGTCAATATAGATACTTAAGTTGCTAATAGCGATACTAAAGTTGTAAATGGCAACCTAATATATTTTTTTAAATTTCTCAGGCAAAACTTGTCAATATGGATACCTAAGTTGTTAATAGCGTTACTAAAGTTGTAAACGGGATATTTGTTTAATTTACAACTTTAGTATTACTATTAACAACTTAGGTATCCATATTGATAAGTTTTACTTGAGAAATAAAAAAAATATATTAGCAGCCGGAGCTCCAGTGAATGTTATTAGGAAATATTCAACAAATACCCTATTTACAATTTTGGTATTACTATTAACAACTCAAGTATCAATATTGACGACTTTTGCCTGAAAAATTAAAAACTATATATTAGGTTGCTGTTTACAACTTTAGTATCATTATTAACAACTCAAGTATCTATATTGACACCTTTTACTTGAGAAATTTAAAAACAATATATTAGGCCGCTAGAGCTTCAGTCACTGATTGTCAACGCCAGAACTCCGGTGTTCGTTCAGCAAGGGGATTGAGGGTTTTTTTATTAAAAAAAACAAGGAATATTTAGGTAATTTCTCAAATTTGGCAATATTTCAAAATTTCAAATCAACCCCTTTAAAGTTATTGAAATTCAATATACTTTTTTTTTTTTTACCAATTTTAATAATATTTTTTTTTTTTTTCCTTCTTCCAAACTTGGGCCTTATGCAGCATATAATTTCAACCCAACAGAGAGAGTGATAGTTATTTCTCTTAATATATACCGTTTTTTGTAAAAATGCATATTTGGCACTCCAGCAACTTTATACAATATTTTTGTTTTACCTCTTAATTTTAAAATATGTGTTCTTTTATTTTTTTAACTCTAATATTATTAATCTTAAATGATCATTTTTTAACAATTATTCTTATATAAAAAATTAAAATTAATATATATGTTGACATTTGAAATTGTTTTATCAACATTTAAAATTTTACCCATCAAATAAAAAACATTTAAAATTTAAATACCAACATTTTTAAATGTAAAAATTGGGTATCATCGGTACTTTAGATCTATCATACTAATGGTATCCAATTTACTATAGATAAAGAGGTTTAGAAAAAAAATGGAAAAAATTCCCCATTAAAAATTTTATTGATAAGAAGATCATAATAAATTTCTATACATATAGATTCTCCGAATTACATAAGTTTTGTACTCATATAGTACCAGTACCCTAATTTAAGTCCTTATCATCAATCAATTTTTCAATAGGGTGCTTTTCCTCAAGTTGCCCCCAAACAGTTCTCATTTTCAGATGCAAAAGTAACTAATTTTTCGATATGCCAATATTAAAAAAACATCATCATTCCATATTTCAAGGTTACAAGTTCCACAGAAAAATAAAAAGAAAAAAAAGAGTAAAAGAAACAATGATTACAATTTGATTTAACAATTATTCAAGTAGTTAGTGGTGCCACTAACATTTTTGATAAGAGGTATTGATTTTGTTAAGTTTTACCACCACATCCTTCATATTAATTCGCGCTCCAGGTAAATCAATGCAGCAATCTAATGCCAACTCAAGAAGTGGTGATATATGTGACAATATGATGTCAATATTTTGATAATCTCTTTGCAACAAATTGGCATCTAGAATGTTAATGATGGAATGAGGTATTGATTTGCTAACCCAATCTTTCAAACTCAGACCTTGAACAAACATCTCATTTGTTGGTTTCTTTCTTGTAAGAATTTCCATCAACAAAATGCCATAACTATATACGTCTCCTTTAAACGAAACTATTCCTTCTGATCCATACTCTGTATGTCAAGTTCAACCATTAATGAAAAAAACATCATGACAAAAAAAATATATATATATATATAAATATATATGTTTGTGGTTTTCTTATTTCAGAAGTGCAGATAATCACTTGCAGAAAAGGGCAGATATTTGTTGGTAATATAAAGAAATAAGATTTCATAAAACATGGAGTAAAAAGTAGAAATGAAATAATTAATATCATGTTATAAAATAATTATACCTGGTGCCATATACCCTATTGTAGCCAAAGTTTTGGTATAAATTTCCATCTTTCTTTCACCCAACAATTTGGCAATACCAAAATCACTAAGGTGAGCCACCATATCTTCATCCAACAATATGTTGCTCAGTTTTATGTCACAATGAACAATTGGTATAGGAGAACCATGATGAAGATACTCCAAAGCAGCAGCCACATCAATCATTATAGTCAACCTTTGCAAGATATCTAAATAATAGTTATTAGAGTGCAACCATTTGTCAAGACTCCCATTTGACATGAATTCCATTATTATGGATTTAAATTCACCATGTGAGCAATCACTAATCATCTTAGTGAGATTGCGATGACGTACATTGTACAAAGCAGCACATTCATTTTCAAAACTATTCAAAGCCCCTTCTACGCTTGAATTAAATACTTTAACAGCAACAATTATTCCATTTGGAAGAACTGCTTTGTAGACTAATCCAAAACTTCCCCTTCCAAGAAGATTACTCTCATCAAATTCATTTGTTCCACGAAGAAGCTCATAATAAGATATCCTCATGTGTGTCTCATAATTAATTAAATCCTTACTAGTCGAATTATTAGCATGACCTTTCTTATGCTTCAGAAAGACTATGCATAGAACAGTAACCAAAAGGGCAACCAAGCTAGGCAATAAGCATTTTATCAACATAACTTTACTTGAGTTATGCTTGTTTCCTTTTCTACATGAATGAACAAGTAGTTGAGGCTTCCCACAAATACCTTCATTCATCATAAAAGAATCAGCTGAAAATTTTTCAAAAGAACCACCAATTGGAATTTCTCCTTGCAATAAATTGTATGAAAGGTTTATGTATTTCAGATAGACAAGTGACTCCAATGATTTCGGAATCACACCAGACAAGTAATTTTAAGAGAGATCCAAGGACTCCAAGCTTACCATGCCACCAAGTGATTCAGGTATAGGCCCTTGTAATTTGTTATGAGCCAAAGATAGGTTTAACAAAGTTTGCAAGCCACCCAAGGTTGTAGGGATGTTTCCTACAATTTGATTTCTTGACAAGTTCAAGAGTATAATTGCTTTCAAGTTTGATACCTGTTCGCCGTTTAGCTTCCGCAAGCGCACGGGTCGCAAGTAATAAAGTGATAAGTAAAGATCGTTCCCACGAGGACTATGACGAAAGTGAGCTAATTATTGTAATTATGTTCTTAACTAGGTTGTATGGAATCATTTGGAATTAAGTATGTTAATTAAGAGAATTTACGAAAAAACAATAAGGTAAAACAAAGGTGAATGTAAAATTGATTCTACTTCAAGGTTTAAAGGCTTAGGATTACTTCTTCCTCATTGTATTTCATAAAACTATGCAATTGATTCACTTATGCTAGTTGTGTGAGTCCATATGCTAGTCAAAGATTCTAAGATCATCAATCAAGCTCTCTCAAGTCAAGATTGATTTTTAATCTTCATTAACAATGTTCAATCTCTTGTCTATCATTAATGAAAATCATCTTTTCCAATCAATTCTTCATTAGACTATGCTAGGTTATTAGATATATCTCTATTCTAACAACAAACCATCCATTTAATCCATAAATTTCAAGTCTAACATGATTTTTCTCAAGTTCTACAACCAAAATAGCTCTCTCAAGCATCATTCAATTGAACTAAACTCATCATGTGGTGATCAAGCACAAGATAGTAATTAAGCATAGAGAAAAATCAACATATATTCTCAACAACTAACAAAAGCAAGAAAATATAGTAGTTTTAATCCATACAATGAGTAGAAGTAATCCTAAATGAGGTGTTTAGCTACACAAAGTCATGAAAAAACTATAATTATGCAGAATAACTACAGCCATAACAAAAACTAAGCAAAGAAAGAGAAGAGGGATGAGAAAAACCAAGGATTTGAGCCCCAAATTGCTTCTAGACTTCAACCCAAGCTCAAATCTCTTCAAGGGGGCAAAACCCTAGCACACCCAACTCCTAGGAACACTTGGAAACTGAAGAATGACCTAATTTCGGCCTATCCCTTGCTTAAATACTCTCCACATGCGTTTCAGTAAGTAAAACGCATGGTTGCATAGTCTGTCGTATGCTTCGGCACATACAAGTGTGCTGAAGCATTTGACATAGTAAGTTCTGGTCCTCGTTGGCTTCAGCACAGGGACGAGTGCTGAAGCATGTTACACAGTAAGTTCTGACCCCGAATGCTTCAGCACATATGCTTTTGGCTGAAGCATATGACACAGTGAGGGCAATTCTCCATTGGCTTCAGCACATGGATTGTTGGCTGAAGCCTACCACACAGCAGCTTCCTTCCTGATTCATTGAGCTTTTCCTTGGTCTTTGAGAGCTTTTGACTTATCATCTTTCACCTACAAGGAGGAGGACATCATGAGTTCTTTAATTTTAAGAGATAATCCTACTTATATGCATTTAACTCATCATTTGAACTTTTCTTTTGTTCTATCACATTTTCTTCTATCTATGCACAATTTGTACTTCAAAGCAAGTGAAAAGAGAAGAAAATGTGCTAGAATGTTATCAATTTCTATGAGTTAACAATACCTTAGGAGGAATTCTTCCACTCAATGCATTGGAGGATAAATCTAAGACTAATATATCTTGGAGACTCCAAAGAGAAGAGGGTATATGAGAAATCAATTTGTTAGAGCTTAAATCCAACTTCCTTAAAGGAGTATTTGTGAGGCAGCTTGGAATCATTCCTGAAAACATGTTGTTGGCTAGATACAACTCACTCAAACTTTTTATTTGGCACAAATCATTTGTGATGGGCCCTTGTAATCTGTTGTTGCTAAGACTTAAATGTTGAAGGCTTTGCAGTCTGTTAATTGTATTTGGAATCAACCCATTCAAAGCATTCCCATCAAAATATAATGCCATCAAGTTTGTCAGATTCCCAAGTACATTGGGTATACTACCACTAAATTTATTCCATGATAAATCTAACACAATGAGCTCAGAAGCATTTGAAATGCTGTTTGGAATTTGTCTAATAAGCCAATTCTGTCCCAACTTCAATTCCTTTAGGTTGGGAAGGCCAATTCCCAAATTTGATGGGAGAAAGCTAGAGAATGAATTATGTGAGAGGGAAACCCAGGTCAATGCTAAAATGTTGAAGATATGTGAAGGAAAGGGTCCACTAAAATTATTATCTGAGAAATCCAACTCTTCAACCTTATCAAGATTGCCTATCTCTTTGGGTATAAAACCTGGAAACAAAAAGTTGTAGGATAATATTTTTTCCCCTCATTGCAAAATTTTACTAACTAGAAGTCTCTATTAGAATCTGGGTGAGAGAGAGAGAGAGAGGAGAGAGGAGCTATCTATTGGAATACGTGCCAAACTAGCATTTTTTCTCTTCATGGATAACCCCGGCGTCCGGGATAAGCCGCCAGAGGGAGCGTTGGGTGCTAAGGATCCTGCTGCAGTGGCTAGGAGCGTGATGAAAGCCTCAATAAATGATCTCCCAATGTGATAGAGCTAAATATTTATATATGTTTTAGTGATTAACATTAGACTTTTGTGGGATTTGAGTGCACATGTGATTTGGGAATTAAATGGGCTAAATTGATATATTTTAAATAATATTTGTTATTCCCATTATTAATTAATTGTGAACATATGATATTACCTTTGTGTATCTCATAAATGTAGGTGATGACATGGTACATTAGAGCTTAATGGAGGACAAAGATGGAATTAAAGGAGAGCACATGTGCAGATTTTATCTCCTAGGTTTCTAATTTTAATATGCTTGAGAAAGGAGTTAGGCATTGTTTTGTGGCTTGAATTAATGACCCATTCTGGGCCTTAAAATCCCTCACATTATTATCAGTTTCCAAACAAGCCCTTGGACTAGAAATGGGAATCCAAAATTGCGATAGTTTTCTGGAGGGAAGCAGATCACGTTTTGGGACTGGTTCATCTCATGCTAAAGGGGTTTTTTCTTGGTGACTCTCATTTTTCTCCATTTCGTTTTTCCTCTCCACTTTGACCGACCACCGCCTCTCCTTCTCCTTCCTCTTTCCATCGATATTGTTCCCTGTTTCCTCTGTTTTTTGGATCTGTAATGAACATGACAATCCAGAGGTCCAGAGGAGCTGATTTTTGAATCATGAGAAGCTATAATCTTTTGTCCGATGGTGATGGTGAAACTAACCTAAGTCCTTGAGAAACTAGGGGAGTTCTTTGTATCTTAATTTCATCTTCCACTCTATGTATATGCAGATTTTGATTCTAGGTTGCTAGAGTTTATGATTTGTGTATATGGCTGAGGATTTAATTGGTTGATGTAATCTGGATGATGAAAATTGTGCTAGATTTGTACTCATGGATTGTAATTGGACTATAGCACTCTTTTGTCATTAAATTTCTTTCCTCTATTCTCTTGAAATCAATTGTTTGCTAGATTTCTAGGAATTAATTGGTGGAAGAGAGGATCTCTTATGAATTTAGCATGAGTTAATACTCCTAATTGATAATTGAGTCTAAGTTTAGATATAATTGAGAAGTTAGGAGTATTGATTAGTAAGGGTTCTTGCTCGTCCTTGTGCTTAGTTAAGAGAAGAACTTAAAAATTAAAATTGGACAAGGATGGTTAGTGAATTTAATCACCTAGGACATTCATCTCTTGCATTTACACCCACCCACTCACTTTATACATTGAAAAATTCATAAACAAGTAGCTCTTTAGTTTAATTAGATAGATGAAACTCACATCCTATACTCTTTTGTTAATTTGTTATTTACACTAGATTACTTAGGTACTAAATATAGGCTCCACGTAGAGATCGACCTAGGTTAGTTGCCCTATATTGCATTTAGCTTAGTTTTATTTGATAGCCCCACAATATGGCTCTTCACAATGTCCGTCAATATGTCTAAACCTTTTGTAAAAAAAACAGAGCATGCAAAGAGGATCAGGAATGCATCTCCAATCAAAACAGGGCATGCATTTTTGTACAAGGATTCACTTATTGGATTCAAAGGAACAGAGTACAATGGTGTTGCTCATGGGAACTCCAATATAGAGGAAGATGCTATGCTATCTGATCTTTTGGAACAATCCAAGGAGCTACCTCAACCTTCAGAAGAATTGAAGTAGCTCATGGATATCTACCCAATTATGCAAATGTCGCAGGAGGAATTTAATCGATGGGCAAGACCCTAGAACACCTCTCTTATCATCACTATTATGGGTGCAAAAATCAATTTCTACAAGCTAAAGGAGCATCTATGCAGAATATGGCAGACCAATGGTTTCAAATTAATTGATCTTCCCAATAATTACTATGTTGTAAAATTTAAAGATCAAGAAAAGTGGGAACAACACTATAAAAAAATCCTATTCGGAGGCCTATGGACAATAGCTCAACACACAATCCTAGTGCAGAGATGGTCCTCACATTTTGATCTATTTCACAACCCTCTTGGAAGGGTAGCTACCTGGATCTGGATTCCCCATATTCCGTTACTCTGCTACAACAAGGAATGTATGTGGAGATTAGGAGATATGATTGGGAAAACTCTCAGGGTGGATATGAACACTATTGAGAATCCAGACGATGCCGAAGCAAAAATCCACAGGGGATGCTATGCTAGAATCTGTGTGAAATTGGACTTGCAGAAAAAACTAATACCTAGAATCATCTCTGCTTCGGCTCTCTTTAACATAAAGTATAAAGGGTTGGGCCTTATCTGTTTTACCTGTGATAGGTATGGTCACAGAAAGGAGTAGTGCCCGTTGACCGTGAAATCTGACGGAGTATCTTCAGCTGGAAACCCATCGAACTTGAAATATGATGGTGCGTCTTCGGTAGGAAATCCGATCCAGGCTTCTTCGGTAGGAAATCCGAACCAGGCATCTTCATCTGCTCTGATGGCACCACCGAAAAAACCCCTCCCGACCATGGAACACTAATTCAGACTGTGGATGCTCATGTGCAAACCTACCAGAGCGTGATTTCTGAAACAAACTGAGGGTAGGGTCAGAGTTGGTGAAAGGAACCATTCTGGATATGCAGAAGGCATGGACAAAGGCAGAGTATCTCAGTCTAGATTCGCCATCCTTACAAGTACAGAGCCAGCCGAAGATGCAAATCCTGAGCCAAATTCAAACTCAGTAAAATATTATGGGAAAACAGAACCAGGCGGAGAAGTGAAGCCAGCAGTGGAAGGAGTGCAAGGAAGAAGACAAGGAATCGGACTTGGTCAATCTAATCTAAAAAATGGCTTTTACATGGGGATAAGGAAATGGGCCGAAGTGAAAAATAAAAATGAGGCCTCTAAGCCCATTTCAATTGGTGAAAAGGCAAAGGGAAATGACTCAACCATGGGCCCAAAAGGTGCATCGGACTTGGCCTTGTTGAATCACAAAAAGGGAGTTAAATAAAGATCTCATAATCTGGTTAAAGTAAGCATACAGAACCGTGGGCCTCAACACCAAAATGAATCTCTTTGTGGGCCACAAGAAGCAACCCATACAACAACTCTCATTAAAAGCAAAGATCATCGTGGAAAAGAACCGGACTGCAGCACGTTGGTTTCTGCAAGTGAGGCCTTGAAGCAGGGGACTGATCACTCTTCAGATTCTACGAGCATGGCGTTGGTTCCATTGAGTCATACCCGCACCAAACAGGATTGACAAGAGCTAGGGTCAGAGATGCACTCCATTTGCCAATTAGAAGTTGTTGTCATGATGGGAGGAAAACCACCAAACAAGTAAGTTTTGTGCTCCTCCTCGTCCCTGTTGTGCTTTCTGTATGATTATCTCATCTTAGAATTATCGTGGGGCAGGTGGTAGTACTTTCCCTCGAGTGTTGAAGGATGTGGTAAATAAATATGGTATTAATGTAATGTGTTTAGTGGAACCCAGGATCAGTGGAAATAGAGTAGATAAAGTGGTGAGGAAATTGGGGTTCAATGATTGGCTAAGAATTGAAGCCACAGGTTACACAGGGGGTATATGGGTGCTATGGAATAACTGGGAATTCCAACTCGAATATATAACTTCTAGCTCCCAATTGCTTCACTGCAAAATATTTGATAAGAATATTATAGATCCTATGTTTGTGACTTTTGTTTATGGAGATACTAGTGTCTTGAAGAGAAGGGAACTATGGTCGTCTTTGCATGCCATTAATCAAACGGTGACAATCCCCTGGCTGGTCTTAGGAGACTTTAATGCCATCATTAATCTCAACGATAAAGAAGGAGGGGCTGCCCCCAGTCATAGCTCTATGGATGATTTTCAAAGTTGCATTAACCGATGTAACCTTATTGAAGTGCCTTTTGTGGGTGATAGATTCACTTGGGAAAAACTGGGATTAAAGAGAGACTAGATTGGGTTTTCTGTAACTTTGACTGGAAAATTCATAACCCTCATTCAAAATCATATCACAAACTCAGGTTTAAGTCTGATCACTGTGTAGTTGTTGTTGCCGACCAAAAAAACCAGTTCATCCTGTAAAAGGGTAAGGAAGTTCCAATATCAACCAACGTGGTGTATTGAAGAGGGGTTCAGTGATGTGATCAAAGCAGCTTGGCAGGGGAAGAATTGGCTCCAAGGCCAAACTCAGTTTACAAAAGATGCCTCAGTGTGGAATGATAGAGTTGTTGGGAATGTTGCAAAAAAGAAGAGAGAGATCATCCATAAATTGGAAGGAATAGATCGAGCTAGGAGTAGAAAGGGTTTCCCAAATGATCTCTACAAGATTGAAAGAAAACGGTGGGACATGTATCAAAAAATTGCTCTGCAAGAAGAACTGATATGGTTCCAAAAATCGAGATGTAAGTGGCTAAGTGGTGGTGAGAAAAATATGAAATATTTTCATACCAATGTTATAGCGAAGAGGAAACGAGGAAAAATTGTGGCTTTGCAAGATGATAATGGTAACCGGATCTCAGATGTAAATCTTTTAAGAGATATGGCTCTTAAATATTTCCAGAATCTCTATTCAGCCGAGAATATATCCTCTCCCTTCTCTCCTTGGATGGCCCGATTTCCAGCCTTAGAAACTCATCAATTAGATCTCCTTCAAAGGCACCATCCCCAGTTGAGATCAAGAATGCAGCTTTTGAGATGGGAGCTTTCAAAGCTCCAGGACCAGATGGCTTACACCCCCACTTCTTCCAAACTCAATGGGATTTGATTAGACAGAAGATATGTGATCTGGTAATCAGGATTTTTGACAATCCGGAGGATGTGGAAGAAATAAACCAGACAAACATCATTCTAATTCCCAAGGTAGATCAACCTGCATCATTAAAGGACCTTAGGCCAATCTCTTTGTGCAATGTGAGCTATAAAATTGTCAGCAAGGTTATTGCTAATCGATTTAAAGGTGTCATAAGCCACCTTGTAGCAGAAAACCAATGTAGCTTTATCTCAGGGAGACAAGGTGTGGACAATATCATCATAGCTTAGGAGGCAATCCATACCATGAGATACAAGAGAGGCAAAAAGGGCTACATAGCGGTGAAAGTAGACATGGAAAAAGCTTTTGACAGGCTTGACTGGCATTTTTTGGAATTCACTCTTCATAGCCTAGGATTGGGTGTGGGCTTTATTAAATTGATTATGAGTTGTGTTTCATCCTCTTCCATGAGCATTATCTGGAATGGAATTCCCTTTGATTCTTTCAATCCTTCAAGGGGGTCAGGCAGGGTGATCCTCTGAGTCCATATCTATTTGTTCTATGTATGGTGTTACTCGGTCAGCTAATCCAATAGGAGGTTGAAATGGGGAACTGGCATCCCCTTCAAATGAGCACTTCTGGTCCCTTTATTTCCCATCTTTTCTTCACAGACGACCTCTTTCTCTTTGGTGAAGCTTCAAACGAGCAGATGAAGAAATGTTATGGAACTGTTCTGTCGGGTTTCTGGCCACAGGATTAATCTGAATAAATCTAAAATGTTCGTGTCCAAGAATGTTCATTTTAATCGAGCATACGAGATGAGCCAGATTGTGGGGGTTAGGCTGATGGCCAACCTTGGGAAATATTTGGGAGTTCCTCTCCTACAAAAAAGTATGGTTAAGATGACCTTCACTCCGCTTCACCAAAAGGTGAGATCGAAATTGTCTAACTGGAAAGGTAAATACCTGAGTATGGCTGGCCGGACGGTTCTCATCAAGTCAGTTCTATATGCCATTCCTCAATATCAGATGCAATCAACTCTGGTTTCGAAAGGAGTCCTTTCAGTAATTGAAAAATTAAGCAGAGACTCTTTTGGAATCGGCACGATGATACAAAGAAAATGCACCTGATAGCATTGGACGTTCTCAAAAGAAGGAAGCATGAAGGAGGCCTGGGAATAAAAGACCTTCGCTTCCAAAACAAAGCTTTGCTCATGAAATTGTGTTGGAACCTAATTACAAAACCGGAAGCCCTATGGGTGAAATGTTTACGTGCTAAATACTCATGTGGCATAGCTTTGGTTCCATAAGTGTAGAGGTGGCGTAACCAATCGGCTGTGTGGAGTAGAATAGTAGTAGTTTGGGAAGATTTCAAAATGGGGCTTGGCAAGAAGCTCAGAAGTGGAAGGAACACGCAGGCTTGGCAGGAATGCTGGGCATCGGTGGATAAGCCGCTACAATTTTTCATTGAAAGGAATATGCACCTTGTAGATATGGAGGCTCCTGTTTGCTCTTTTACATCTCCAACGGGTCATTGGGACAGGGCCAAATGGGAGACTTTTCTTCCTAATTGGGTGTTTGATAAAATCATGATGCTGACCCTAGCTATGGGCACTTCAGAAGACATTGTTTATTGGCGGAATGCTCCTAATGGTAACTTCAGCGTGAAATCAGCTTATGAAGGTATCTATCACCAGCAGATCCTCAGTAATCAACCTCACTGGAAACATGTATGGCATTGGGGAATTCCTGAAAGAGTCAAACACTTTATGTGTCAAGTATTCCATGACAAGCTCCCAACAAATGAGATAACAGCGAGGCATAATCCGAGTGTTCCAAACACTTGCCTTTTTCAGTGTGAGAGCAAGGAGAGCATTCTTCATGTATTGAGAGATTGTGAGCAGGCCCAGAGAGTGTGGTTTTCTTTAACTAACCATCTATACTTTACTATGTTTTCTTCTGGTAGTTTGCATGATTGGCTTAAATGGAACTTACAGTACTTTCCAAGAAACAAGAGGATGGCTAGATGGTCATGACAAAAAGTATTCAGTACCACATGCTGGCTCCTTTGGAAGAACCGATGCTGTCAGGTGTTTGAAGGTAAAGTGGACAACCCAAAGAGATAGTTCACAAATGCATATACCATCTCTCGGAAAGTGTGGAGAGCAGACGTTTTCATCACCAGATATTCCAAGTTCCTGAGAGACGTCTACTCAGCTGGCAACCCTCAGAGGAGGACTCCCTTCATATAGACGTTGACGGTTCAACTGCCAATGATGGTCAATCAACCTGTGGAGGTGTCATCCGTGATTAGTTAGGCATCTGGATACTTGGATTTCAATAGAAGTTAGGACATTCTTTCCCAACTGCTGCGGAAATCCATGCAATCCAACAAGGACTTCAGCTATGTAAGCAGATGGGTCTTAAGAAAATTAGGTTGTTCACAGATTCTCTTTAGGCCATCCACTTATTATCGACACAGTGTAGGATTGATCACCCTTTGTACGATGTCATTTTAGATACTAGGTCCCTTATCTATGTAGACTGGGATTTGGAGATCTCCCATACCCATAGGGAAAATATTTGTTGTGCAGATTATCTTGCACGAATGGCTCATGAATAGCCAGGATTACGTAGAATTAGGGTTTTCCCCTATGGAATGTATCCATCTTTTTGCTTAGAGTGTGGTTTCTTACCACAAGAACAATATGTGGGACCTAGCCCATAGGTTTTGTAATCTTTCAAGCTTTGCTTGCATTTGTATCACAAAAAAAAAAGTTGTAGGATAATTAACTCAAAAAAGAAAAAGAAAAAGAAAAGAACTGACGGATGATCAAATATTGTGAAAATTGACAAAACAGGAGTAATATGTTTTGTGTGTGTAACTTACAAGTGTTTCAAATTGTGTAACTTACATGTGTTTCAAAAATTTGAATTCACTTCTCCATATAATTACAAGAAAACTCCAAATATATTATTAATTTCGAGTCCTTTCAAATGTTTGGTAAACTAATAAGTCTCCATACTTAAATATAGGAAAGTGGGGAAAACAAATTTCAGACGTGTGAAATTAGCTACCACCAAGTAATTACATGTGGGTCATCATAAATCTATTTATCACTCCTTATGTTTCACATATAAAACTATAACAACTTTTTTGTGGCAAGGATTCCATAGCATGTGATCTTTAGAGGACAATGTACAAAACTACAAATAGATGCTGTACCATTCATGTCTGAAATTTTAATGTTACGTTATAATATATATAGAACACTGCTAGAAAAGCATGCCCTTGCTTTTTAATTTATTAAAAGTAGGATAGCAAGGAAATATTAAGTGCGTGTGGGTGTGTGTTTGAAAATATCATTAAAGTATAAAGCTTCCAACAATTTCTTTTCATATATATATTAGTATGTTTGAATAAAAGTACTAAACATGTGATTAAGTTATAGGCACACAACTCATATCATACAGAGAGGGAGGAAGGAGGGAGGGAGAGAGAAGGGTGTGTATCAGTTTGAGCATACCTGAAAATGAATTCATGCCCAAATATAGAGCTAGCAAAGATGTACAGTTACTTATTGATTTTGGAATGTTGCCCCCTAATTGATTATTAACAACCTGAAAAACTTGAAGTACAGGGAGTTGATGGCACATCTCTTCTGGAATTTCACCTGGAAAAATACACAATTTATGAATTTCACCAAGAAAAAGTTTAGCAAATAATAAATGGAATTTTATTAAAGCATAAAATTGATGGATGAGTAGATAGACCATAAATAAAGGAGTTGTCACCTAGATATAAATATTCCAGCATTGTCTGATTGCCAATTGACATAGGTAGACTACCATTAAATCTGTTTCTTGTTAAAAATATTTCTCTTAAAGAAGAAATACTGGAGAGAGATGATGGAATTTCCCCTGTTTAAAATTTAGTGAACAAAGAGATCATTGGTATTATACTATTAATAATCGAATATAGGAGCCAATATAGAACAAGCTTTGCTTTCACCCGTACCCACAAATATTGTATATGATAAATGGAAGTTTGTTAAAGAGTTAAATTAACGACTGAATAGATTGAGCATATACCTGTTAATGAGTTTTCTTCTAGATATAAATATTCCAGGAACGTGCAATTACCGATGGATGATGGTAGTCTACCTTCTAATTTGTTGCTTGTTAAAGACACTACTATTAAAGAAGAAATGTTGAAGAGAGACGATGGAATTTCACCTGTGGAAAATTAAAAGTGAGCAAAATTATAATCATTATTACGATGACAATAATCCAAGCCATGCTTATTAAGCCCAGGTTCAGTATCATATGGATAATAGAGCATAATTGTAACGGAGTTGTAACTTAGATCTAAACTTTCGAGTAACGCCCAATTGCCAATTGATATTGGGATATTTCCTTGTAGATTGTTTCGACCTAGATTTATTTCTCTCAATGAAGAAATATAGAAAAGAGACAATGGAATTTCACCTGTTTAAAATTTAAAATGAGCAGATAAATAATTAGATATTACTCACCTTGTTTCTGACGTCACATGTTCCATGTCTCTAAATGAAATCCATCTAGATATTATTCATTTCATACAATTTTCCACTAAATTTGTAGTGCAAATTAATGACTTACTAAACACATCTGGACAAAAACTTTAGGTATGAATAATTAAATATGGATAAAATTAAACCTCTTACCTTGCAAGCTGTTGTTGTTGAGATATAAGAATTGGAGGTTGGTCAAATTTCCAATATCACTTGGAATGATTCCTTCATTGAATCTGTTACTGCTTATATCTAACTCTGATAATTCTTTGCATTGATGCCGAATTGAGGATAGTTGACCAGATAAATTATTTTTACTTACATAAAGTTTTGTAAGTTTTGGGAGCCCAAAACATACATTTACAGGGAGGCCACCAGAGAAGTTATTATTGTCAAGTTCAATGTACTGTAACATTGAACTATTAAATATGGAAGTCGGTATAGAGCTATAAAGTTGATTATTTGAAAGATATATGAGACGTAGTTGTGGAAGATTGCCAAACTCCCTTGGAAGGCTTCCTTCAAACAATAGAGGAAAAAAAGAGTCATTATTGACTTTATAACATGCCTATATATGATTTAATTTTATGCATCATGAGTTGGTTTGTCCTAGTGAAATCTATAAAAAAGAGCAAATACCTGATAAAGTGTTATAAGACAAACTCAATCTTTCAAGTGAAGATAAATTGGAAATTGTTTGGGGAATTTCTCCAGAAAGCTTGTTATATGAAAGTCGTAGGATCTTCAAGTGCTTTAGATTCCCTATCTCATGTGGAATGGTCCCTTCAATGAAATTATAATTCCAATCCAAAGTCTCCAACATAGATAAATTGGACAAAGATGGTGGAATAAATCCATTAAAACTGTTATTGCAAAGATCCAGGTGTTGAACCATAGATAAAGCTCCTATCCATGTTGGAACATGTCCACGAAAGTCATTGTAGCTCAAGTTAAGCAGCTTTAATCTATGTAGTCGAACCACTTCTTTCGGTATTTGACCATGAAAATTGTTGCGACTAAGATCAAGTTCAACAAGAAATGACAGATTTCCTAGTTGTGGAGATATAATGCCAATGAGATTCATACCACTAAGATGTAAGGAACGGACCCTTCCATGACTAGCATTGCAGGTGATACCAACCCAATTGCAAGGAGAAGAAGAGACCGACCAATTTGCCAATAAATCGTATGGATACAAAGAGATGAAGGATTTAAAAGTAAGAAGTGCAAATTTGTCTGTGGTGATATCATTCTCACTCCAAACTACAGAGGTCGAGAGGCAATGAAGAAAGAAGACGAAAAGAAAGGAAGAAGGTTTTCTCATGTTTAGCATATAGAAGATGAAAACAAGGGAAGAAGGTTTTCTCATGTTTAGCATATATCAAAGGAATTAGTTTCCCTAACTAAAGGGAGATATGGACCGTCTAGATTTAATTTTTTTTATTTTTTTTTCTTAAAAAAATTATTTTAATGGGTACAGAATCTAAAATAAAGATAATCTCTTAACTAATGTATTTTCAAAAAATAATTTTTTTATTAAAAAATAGCCCATTTTAAAAAAATCAAATTTGGACTGTCCAGATCTAGATCTAGATGAGCTCTCGGCATCGAAACGGGTTCCATATATCAAACTAACTAGGTTTGAGATCAAAACCATGGTTTGGAAAAATTTTGAGTGTTCGGCAACAAAACCATAGTTTTGATTCAAAAGCCGAACACATACTTAATAAAAGCTGCAAGTATTGAGCATCCCCACACACACGCACACATTATTTTTTATTGGGAAAATGAAGCCCAAGTCCCGAAGACTGAAGATAATTACAGTGAGGTCTCACAGAAGCAAAATATAACTTAACATGTTGTAAAAAAAACTTAACGAGTTATTATTTCGGATTTTTGGGACCTCACTGTAATTATCTTCGGTCATTGGGACCTGCGCGTCATTTCCCCTTTTATATTTCTCCAAATATAAATCAAGCCTAGCTATAAGCATGCAAGCACTAAGAGAAAATATGTTATATTGTACTGAGTTAGGACTGAGTTTGGCAAGCTTAACATGTGGAGGGGACAAAAAGTCAGTACTCACGTGCATGATTCATCAATTGATAAGTGGGATCTGTGAAAGTAACAGTTCATGTCGTTTCAAGTTGTATATAAAAAATCTTTTTAAAGAAATATAATAAGCCAATAGGTTTTGGGCTTCAGCAGTTTGCTCCGTGACTAGCTACCTGTTTAGACTGAATGATCTAATACTAAATAATAAATAATAAAGTTAAAAATATCAATCATATCTGTTTTAATTTCCCAACAAGAGAAATTCAGTGGATGATGACAATAATTCCACTCTCAAGAAGAGAAATTCAGTGGGTGGCCATAATTATAGACTCCATTATTTGATATGAGGGTCAAGTGTGGTGGCTTGGAGTGCTTCCAAAGAACTTTGATAATGAAAAATGCAATTCATTCACTTGTTTGTATTCAAAGATAACAACTTTGAATTGTCAAGGAGGATTCCTTGTCATGTAGTGTGAGCGAACCTGAAAGTCTAAATCAATTTGACAAAGACAACTTCTAAATGTTTCCTTTAGAATTCAAATAATTATGATGGTGTTATAATTTAATTTAAATTGGCCGGTCAAATTAATAAACCGGTGAATCAGTCTCTTAATCAATCCAATTAAGAGTTTTGAATGGGTTGATTAGGTTAGATTTTATATCTCAAATTAATTTTCACTTTTGTTCTTAAATGTCTTTCCCCCGATCACTCTACCCCATCCTAAATATAATACTCCTCTACTTCTCAAATGTAATTCCCTCAATTATTTCACTCTACCCCACAACAGAAGCATTTTATTTACTAATTAAGGGGATAATGAAAAAGTATCAAATAAGAGGAAAAGATTTGCATGTGATTTTCATTAACTTGAAAAAAAGAGTATGACAATGTGCTAAGAGACGTACTTTGGAAATCCTTTTTAAAAAAAAAGGGACGCGTGTTGCATATCAAAGTCATTCAAGACATGTATGAGAAGGTGACAATCAATGTTAAAACGTCTGGAGGTGAGATAAATGACTTTTCTATAATGATTGGCCTACATCAAGGATCATCTTTGAGCCCTTATTTGTTTAACCTAATGATAGTCATTCTAACTGAGCTTATCAAAGAAGAAATCCCTAATTGTATGATTTTTGCTGATGATATAGTTCTATTGGCTGAATCAGGGGAGGAGATTATTCAAAACTTGAGATATGGAGAAGGACTTTGAAGTCGAAGGGCTTTTGTCTGAGTATCAACAAGACAGAATATATGCATTACAATTTTGATAAGAGATAAGTTAGAAGTGATGTGAAGGTCAAATTGGGAGATCACGTCATTCTGCAAATGAAAAATTTTAAATATTTGAGATCAGTTATACAACAAGATGGTGAAATTGATGGACATGTTAATTATAGAATTTAAGCTGGGTGTTATAAATGGAGAAAGGTTACCAGAGTTATTTGTGATTGGAAAGTACCTAATAAGGTAAAAAAGAAGTTTTATCACACTGCTACAAGACTAGCAATGCTTATATGATAGTGAGTGCTAGGCTTACAAGGGACACATGAACATAAAGTGAAGGTAGTCGAGATGAGGATACTTAAAAGGCTATGGCCACATAAGAAAAAAATAAGATTTGTAATGATCATTGATGTGAATGAGTTGGAGTGGCATCTTTTGAGGAGAAAATGATAGAAAATCATTTGAAGTAATTAAGACATGTTCAAAGAAGGCCATTGGTTGTGCCAATGAGGAGGGTTGACCAAGTAGTATAGAGTCCTTTAAAAAGAGGTAGAGGGACCCCAAAGCTAACACTTAATGAAGTTATAGAGCGGGATCTTTTATTTAATAATTTATTTAAAGATTTGATTTTTTATAAAGCACAATGGCATCATGCGATCTAAGTAACCAACCCCATCTAGTGACATAAGGCTCTGTTGTTATTGTTCTCAAATGTCATTCTGCCGATTATTTCACTCTACCCCATCCTAATTAAATATAATACTCCTCTAATATTTCATGTAAGAAATAATTAACTAATTTGAGTATATTAAGGGTATTAGTTAAGTTAGTTAATATTATATGTTTTTTTACAAAACATCATAATCTTCTTCCTCAATCCCCTTCCTCCCTCTCTTACTTAATTATTGTTGAGGGAATATCAATAGAGTTAATTTAAGAAAAATGGATTAAAATGTGAAATATGTCTTACATTTAGGACCAACATCTACTTCCTAATTAGGTCCTATATTAAAGATTGGAGGGAGTATATACTTAAATAATTTACAAAGATTAAGAAAATGAGTTAAATTAGTTATTTATTATTAGTATAAAGGGTGAAGAAAAGATAGTTGATAAAACTAATGAAATTAATTAGGGTGAAGTTGGGAAAAATTAAATGAAAGAAAAAATATCATACTTTTTGTAACATACTGAATACGTGCGTAATAAATTTTTAGCATCCATAAATGATATTCACTCTTCTTCTATTTATAAGCTTCAATTTTTTTAAGGGATTTGATCCTCTATACAAGCTTTATTTTGGTCATGTATGATCATTTATTTCATTTTTTTATTTTAATTAATTATATGTCTCTCTCATTTTATTTTTTTCATTAATTTTTTGTCATCTCTTTTTCTACTTATTCTTTCCCTCACCCTCGCCATAAATAAGGATGTTTTGAAAAAAAATAAGTTATACTTTTTACATATTTATTATTTTAACTAGCTCTTTAAATTGTATCACACGTATCCTTTTTATAAGTCTATTTTACCTAATTCTCACGTACCAAGGAAAGTTAGTTAACTCATTAAATATATTCCAAATTAATGCATTTTTTCAATTTTATCCTCATTTATGAAATGATATTCTCAACCCTCTCTTTCTTATCTTTCTCTCTTTCCAACAGGAATTAATTCATTTTCTCATTACATATAATAGAGGGCAAAATTGTAACAGTGTCATTGATTACTCTCTAAATGGACTTATAATAAGAACAGATTTTTTTTTGCAAAATAGACTTACGAAAAAGACCAAAGTGGTAAAATTTAGTTATTTGAAACTTATAAATAGGATTGGAGGAAGTCTTTATAACTTTGGTGAAATGATTTGTTGGAAATAATGAGGGGGTGAGTCACAAGGATCAAGTCTTATTTTGTTTGGGATTGTGGAGGTCTAAGTAACAAGTGATCTTGGGCTACTAAATGGACCTAAAGGAGAAATGGGCTCATACAAACAATGGGCACCGGAGGCAAACACAGTTGAAATCGGGTGACCCCCTAGTTAAAAAGGCGGATTTTACTTGACTATTTTTGCGGAAAGCGAAATTAAATTTTTAGAATAAATGAGCTTACTAAAAATGCCATTTTCACTTTGTCTTAATAGCAAAACTAAACGTTGGTGTGTTTTAAAAGTAAGAAACCGACTTCCTAAATCATGTTCTATGCTAAACGGATATTAATGGTTTTCGAATGCCTTTAATTCCCAAATGTTTTAGAATGATTTCTCTAATCCTTTTTAATAGCTTTTAACGCTCAGAAACCTCCAATTCATTACAATTAAGTGGAGAATTTGAGGCCTATATAAAGTGTTTCAGTAGGAGGTTTAATACCTTGAGTTTTCGATCACCTCTCTTCTTCCTCTAATTTTTCTCTACTTGCTATGTTCTATTATATTTCATTATTCTGGTCACTTTGTTCTTGCAGAAAGGATTTGTTTTATCTTGAGGAGTGTCACATCGTCTTTTGTTGGTAGTTGTAGAATAGCTCTTAAGAATAGTATCCTTAGGCACAACTTGAATCAACCAATTTTCTGTAGGTGCGCTGTGACCAACCAGATCTAAATAAGATTACGGAGGAGTTGAAAGATCCACTAGACTGCATGAGAATTTAGTGCTGAAGCTGTTGATATTATCGTAGTGGTACTGGTGACAATAATGATAACATATTGGTATACGGGCCACAATAACACCTTCAATATTGATAATGGCACAATATTACACAATGGCAGGGCACTAGCTAGTGGGTGAAGTCCTGGTGGCATTTATTGCGGTAGACCTGAGGGAGTCTTCTACTTCAATAATTCTAAAGGAGTAATCAAACAAACAAATATGGGAAAAGAAGACTTGAAACCAGGGTTGTGTGTGTGGGGACTATGGTGTTGTGTGCGTGAGTGGTCCGTCCAATGTTGAATGCTAGGATAGATGTGTCAAAAAAAATTATTCACTCAAGAAAAGTTGCAAGATAATGTAAAACAGTAGTAATTCAATATTACTAACTGTGTTTAAATTTCAAAATATTAGAGATTATTGTGGAGTATAGAAGGCATGAATTGTGGTGAGTGCTCCATTTTCCTGTGTGTTAACGTTATATTTTGATAATATATGGTTGATGTTTTAAAACTCCAAATATTCACTGCTAAAAAAACCCCAAATATTTATTGAGTTAAGATCCTTTTTATATTAAAAAAAATTGAAAAGTGTCTAATTTCTTTCTAAAAAATAAATTATCATCGCTTCAGAGTGATTTGGTTTACTTCTTTGATATCACCTACTCCCTCTTACCATTATTAGAAGGCTTGATTTGTGGTAAGTGCTCCATTTATTTGTGCTTTTTTTTTATTGATCAAGGATTTCCCCCTTGAGGCTTAGAGGGCAAAGGGTTCTCACCTATCCCAACAAGTGCGCTTCTCAGAATTCAAACTTGTGTTCTCCTCCTTTATGGAGTGAGGCCCCTTACCACCTCAACCAAAAGCTTTTGGTTCCATTTATCTGTGTGTTAATATTATTTGTTGATAATATGGTTGATGTTTTAAAACTCCAAATATTGTATTCAGTTAAGATGCTTTTTATATTTAAAAAATTGAAAAATGTCCAACTTGTTTCTAAAAAATAAATTATCATCACTTCAAACTTCACAATAACTGGGTATTCTCCCAGTGCGTTGCACGGACTTATGTGCATTATTTGATAATATATCCAAGATTTGGTTTTGGAGAACTATATCATTTATTATACTGTACTTATGCTATCACGCATAAGTTTAGATTTCTTTTGATAAAAGTTTTGATGTTTTTTGAAGATTAAGTAAATGTATGCCGTGTGTTGGACCTATATAAGATTATTACAATCAGTTTGAGCAAGGCGGTTCTATTTATCCTTTTGTCCTTATTAGTTTATCATTTGGTTGTTTGATGTACATGTCAATAACAAAGCATGTGGCATATTTATTCTATTCTGGGGATGGAAATAAGAGTTATGACAATGCAAAGATTGTGTATTGATGTAGCAATAGAAGTTTATTGGGTTTATTTTTATTAATGGAGTTTTTTTTATACATTTTTTCATATTATGTTCAATATGACATAACACTATTAAGCTAATAATTCTACTGCCAACCCTATGTGAGAGCCCACGCCTAATACATAATACATACGCCTATGTGTGACCCTATGTCATGACAATTTTGTAATTAAGTCTAAATTTGTATGGATCCTAATACAGTCACATGCATGTCTAATGGCTGATAAATGTTGTCTCTAAATTTCATTCGTTCCTTCCCATGTTCCATACATTATTGCCCACACATGACTGTTCATATTATGAGATTGCCAAGATGTAATTGTTTAATGGTCACTCATATTCTAATTAATAATGTATGAATGAATAATATATTTATATTCATCAGAAGTAAATGTTCAATGGCTGTTGAATGTTGTCTTTAAATTTCATTTTGTTCCTTTTAATGTTGCTTACATTTTGCCTACGTATGGGTGTTTATATTCTGATATTGAAAGCTTAAAAACTAATTAAACTGAATTTGCACCTTTAATCCAAAGACACAATCACACTGTAAAACTGGTCCATAATAAAAATAAATGTAATAATAAAGGAAGCAAAGAAAAATGGAATTTGTATGTGATTTTTCAAAATGTAACAATAAGCTAGACTCATGCCTCTAGTCATTTCAAACCACAAATAAACTTGAAAATTTGAGAATTTTGTCGAATAGGCAATTCATACCTCTTACAACCAACATAGTCCTCTATTCTTGATGCAAAATCTATTTTCTTTGCTTTACATTTTCCCCAAGGTACTGTTTCTAATACATTTTTAGGGCATGCTTAGACTCTATGGGTACATTCTATATATGTTTCTAAATCTTTATTAAATGGGACATTAGCTCAATTAATTGCTTAGTATCGTCAATTTTTGATCTAGTTAACTTGTAAATGAATGACATATTTTGACATTAGATGAATCAATGATTTATATGTTTAATGGATATTAAATGTTGTATTTTATAGGAATAAAGTTGCATGATTCCTTAAGAATTGGGAGACATGAATATTGGAAATATGTTTTGTGGTGGAATATGATCTTCTGAGTGTTGGCTCACTCTATGTTATATGGAAATAAACCAATGAAGGAAATTTACTAAAAACATGACCTTCCAATGTTTAACCATTGTAATAAAACCAAAATGGCTAAAGTGTAGTAGGGAGAAAAAGTGATACAGGCAAAATTCTAATAATTTCCTGTATTCATTTTTCCTTCTTAATCAATTTGAAGCTCCATAAGGTCTATGTATCATGCAATTGCTAACCAAGTCACAAAGCACTTGATTTGCGTCTTTATCAAGCATCTCAGCAAAATTGATTTTGTTAAACTATATTAAATATGCCAACTACAATTTGGAATATGCAAACTATAAAATTATAAACACTGAATGTTTCTAACTAATTTGTTCTTCTTTGTTTGCTATTTAATTTGCAATGTGTTTTATAGGAACAAAGTTGAATGCTTCTTAATCCTATTTGATACCCCACAAGGTCCATGTATCATGTGATTGATAACCAAGTCATAGAGCACTGGATCCGCATCTTTGTCCGATATCTGTACAAAAATGATTTTGTCAAAATATAATAAATACACCAACTACAATTTGGAATAGGAAAACTATCAAAACTTAAAATATTGAATGTTCCTAACCAATTAGTTCTCCATTGTTTGCTATGATTTGTAATGTGTTTTATAGGAACATATTAATTAAATGTTTCCTTAAGAATTTAGAAATCTAAATCTTGAAAATATGTTTTGTTGTGAAATATCTGAGCTTTCAAATGTGTTGGGTCACTTTATATTGATCATTTGTCAGGCACCTAAAATTTTTTTAAACGATAAAATTTTTTTGGTCAGGAACATACGATAGGGTCTTTTTGTAGGAAACAACAAACTTCATTAGA
Source organism: Inga oerstediana (assembly GCA_963210345.1). Lineage (NCBI taxonomy): Eukaryota > Viridiplantae > Streptophyta > Magnoliopsida > Fabales > Fabaceae > Inga > Inga oerstediana. Next base: position 81,667,335 of record OY723400.1, read on the forward strand.
ACATGTGTAATATAATGACCCATATATCCTTTCGGGCATTTATGTTATTGAAATGATCTTGAAGAACATTTATCATATTGTAATATTTTCTAGAGCAAAAGTAAAATGAGTTGAAAGGTTGCTTACATATGACCACAAATATGGATTGTACCACTTATAGCCTATGACATATAGGTTAATATTTGCGATTTACAAAAGCATATAAAAGGTGTACACAGTTGAGAATGAAATGCACTTGTTTCACTTTTCATTTACTATTTATATTTAATATTCAAGTGTCCTTTCATTTTCCAAATGATTCATAATTATCCTTTAATTGACTCTTTAAAGATGGCACTTTACTGTTCAAGGGAAAGTGAAAGGGTGTGGCTAATATAATACTTTGAGCTTCTCTCAAACCTTTAATTGCCCATATTATAACTCTTTGTAGCATTCATTTTTTGTTGTTTTTATTATGATTAGTGGTCAATTGTGTTAGATATAATTAGTTTTGATGATGTCAAATATAGATGTGAAATGATAAGAGCAAAAAGTTTATATAATGTATTTCTTTGACTAATTACTTGTTTAATGTGAAATATCTTGTAGATTAATTAAGTTGAATTATGGAGGAAGAATGAGTAGACAAAATTATCAAATATACAAAGAAGTTATTGAATTGATAAGAATGAACAAAAGGAAGAAGAAGAAAGAAACTGAAGATAGTCAAGAAGCTGCCTACCCGGATTATGGAGAATGATTATCAAGAGGAAAGTTAAAAAGAAAGATATTGGAGAAAGAAGAACTTGGAAGATCTACCAAGAATATCAAGATTCAAGTTATTAGAAGTAATTTTGAAGATTTCAGAAATCTGAAGCACTGTTTGGCATTGTAGCAGTTGGCACTGTTTGGCACTGTAGCTGCGGTACTGTAGCAATCACTCGAGTGAGGAAACGTAGTGCTCGAGTGAGGCACTATAGCATACAGATCACTGTAGTACTCGAGGTGCAAAGAGGAAGTGCAAAATCACTGTAGCAAGTGTGGCACTGTAGCACTCGAGTGAAGCAAGAACACACTTGAGTGTTGGGCTACTCTGTTCAGCTCTGTTTTACGTTCATCCTGACAGAGGTTTGGTATTTTGGCCATATCTCTCAAACCACACATCGGATTGCCCGAAACTGGTGGCATATGAAAGAAGACTCACAACACGTAAAATGTACACCAAGATCATATTTAAAGAAGCTCAGATGAAGGAGATATCATCCGTGGAAGATGATACTGAAATCACCATAACTTTTCAAGACAGGTTCGGTATTTTGAACATAACTCACAAACCACACATTGGATTGAGACAAGACTAGTGCCATATGAAACTAGACTCAAAGATCTTTCCATGGATAGGTAATGTGCCTAATTTGAACTTATATTCTAGGAACTATGCCTTCTGGAAGTTGACGCTTGTGCAGTCTAGTGCGATAGACACTCTTTCGATCATAACTTGCAGAATACAAGGAGTTTGGAGCTGATTCTTTTTGCATTGAAATGCATATGGCAAGAGCTTTCTTATGATACATCATTAGAATCAAATAAATAAATTTTTTCTAATGTGGCCCCACATCACTCACGAGTGCAAAAATGCACTCTTGAAAAATGTCGTGCGAGTGTTGTCCAGAAGCAGCTGAATTGTGGAGAAATTTACAACACTCCAGCACTAGCATCCACACTCGAGCATCAGGCTCTTTTACACTCGAGCACATGCAAGTGTTGACATGAAAGTGTTAACCCGAGAAGAAGCATGTACGTGAAAACAAGAAGCGTACTCGAGCAGGACTGGTTACACTCGAGCAGATGCGAGTGTTGGACAAAAAGTGTTTGCCCGAGAGGAAGCCAGAACGTGAAATTGTACATGCACTCGAGTGAAGTCCTGACAGAAGCAACGCAGAAGTTCAGACTCTCATGGCCATCAATCCAAACGTGGTTAAATGTTATACATTCATTATGTTTTCACTTGTAATTATTCCTAAACGTTAACTAACTTATATTTCAAGTGAGAAATAGGAGATTAAACATTTGGATTGCATCTTCAAGATCGGAGGTTATTTATGGCAGATATTGTCACTCAACGTGATGAGTCCCAGAAGCCAGAAATTTAGCTTTTGACCAATGATCCAACATACCTATGACTAATACTTCATCATATTAGTGATTAAACATTTTGCAGTGTGAAACAAGAAATTTAACGGTGAGATTACAGATTCAAATGAAAGAGTCAATTGTGGCGGGCGGCATCATTACACACCGAGTATCAGCTACCCACCACGACAAAAGATTGACCCACCATGAGAGATTGTCTGGAAACTCAAACGTATTCATCCCGCTCCACAACGTGATGTATAGCTCATAATGAGACATACCGCTCCTCAACGGGACGCTCTGCTTTGCAACGAAAACCTCATGGTAGCTAGATATTCAAATGCGCTCAACGGTCAAAATGAAGTAATGGGACTCCAACTGACGAATGCTCACAACGGTCATCATCTTCATCAACTATAAATGAGAGAGCAATCAAAGTCGATGGATAACTAAGACAGCGAGCAACTATGAGAAAAATGATTGAAACATGAATCCTCTGCTTCTACCCAAACACTCTCTGTTCTGCAGCTTCTATATTACTTATCATTGAGAGAGTGATTATTTGTATTGTACTTCAGTGAGTATTATATCCACTCTGTGAGAGAGTCTGTAAACACTTTCAACTATATTTCTGAGTTGATCTCAAGGTAGAGGGACCTTGAGAGGGTTGATTTACTTACGGGGGAAGCTGTAGAGAGAATTGCCAGTAAGACATTCTGCTCAAAAGACTTACAAGGTGCAAGCCATAGAGAACGTTGCTGCTCATAAGACTTACAGGGGTGTAAGCAAGAGAGAACATTGCTGCTCGTAAGACTTGCACGAGTAAGCAGGAGAGGAAGATCTTCAGGATTGCTCTGCTCGTAAGACTTGCCGTAAGGGGGAGTATTTCAATAAGAGATTTGTAAAAGGTTTCACAAGTACTCGGCTAAACTTGTGCGATTGTAAAGGCTTTTCTTGTGCCCGGATAAAACAAGGAGATAGTGGATTTGAAAATATCAGGAGGAGCATGGGGACTGGACGTAGGCCATCACAGATTGGACCAAACCAGGATAAATCACAGTTTGCATATTCTCTTCCCTAAGCTCTTATATTTCCAGCATATATTATTTAATCTAACTGTTGATTCATAAACCTTCATACTTACCGCTTTCGTTAAGATGCAAAAAGATTTTCAAAGTTCTTAAGTTTTTATTATACAGCCAATTCACCCCCCCTCTTGGGTGATAGCCGGTTCTAACAAATTGTTGTTTAGCCTTACTTGAGGAAAACCGTTAATTAACACCGTTAATGCTATTCCGTTAGTAACAATATTTCAATGGATGCCGTTAGTAGCAAAGTTTCTACAAGCTTTCTATAGATATAATATTTTTTTGGTCAAGAACATATGATAGGGTCTTTTTGTAGGAAACAACAAACTTCATCAGAACATGTGTAATATAATGACCCATATATCCTTTCGGGCATTTATGTTATTGAAATGATCTTGAAGAACATTTATCATATTGTAATATTTTCTAGAGCAAAAGTAAAATGAGTTGAAAGGTTTCTTACATATGACCACAAATATGGATTGTACCACTTATAGCCTATGACATATAGGTTAATATTTGCAATTTACAAAAGCATATAAAAGGTGTACACAGTTGAGAATGAAATGCACTTGTTTCACTTTTCATTTACTATCTATATTTAATATTCAAGTGTCCATTCATTTTCCAAATGATTCATAATTATCCTTTAATTGACTTTTTAAAGATGGCACTTTACTATTCAAGGGAAAGTGAAAGGGATCGGAGTGGCTAATATAATACTTTGAGCTTCTCTCAAACCTTTAATTACCCATATTATAACTCTTTGTAGCATTCATTTTTTTTTGTTTTTATTATTATTAGTGGTCAATTGTTGTTTAGCCTTACTTGAGGAAAACCGTTAATTAACACCGTTAATGCTATTCCGTTAGTAACAATATTTCAATGGATGCCGTTAGGAGCAAAGTTTCTACAAGCTTTCTATAGATATAATAGATTTGGTTTGCTTCTTTGATATCACTTACTCCCTCTTATCCCTTAAAAGTTGTTAATATTAGAACATTCCAAAAAAATATGTTTAAAATAAATATATGTTGAAAGATATTTATTATATTAATTATTTTTTCCATAAATACCATTAGTTTGAAATTTTTAAAAAAATAATATGATATTAGAATTTATTATAATTAATAAAGATAACAGTGAAAAGTGTTAGAATTTGTTAATAATGATCCTATTTATAAGTCACTTCCAACATATTTCACACATATCATGAAAAACTTTAAAAATCATTAAGTTTGCATTAAAATTTAACACTTTGTTTAAGATTCCATTCCAAGTTATCAGAGGCAAGGAGTTTTTTTTAAACAAAAAAAGAAATCTTAAGTAGATATAGCTTCGTAACTTTTAAGTATATATAGTATTTTTATAGTATAATATTATAATATTATTATATTAATATAACATCAATTTATTAAATTATTTAATGACCTCATTTAAAAAACATGTTTAGTTTTCTGTTAAATTAATTCGAGAATAGTTAGTTAACTTAGTTGTACTTACCCACAAATATATGCTTACTTTTATCGCTTCCCTTGAAGTTTTAATTTATTTGTTACTTAAATCAAAATAATTTTTCTCTCTATTTATTTTCAAATTTTTTCTTTATATTTTGTAACTTTCCGAATTTGATATATATTAATCCGGTCAAATTTTATTAGAGTTACCGACTTACTGTTAAAACACAAGTTAAAGGTAATAAATATATAAATATTGTTAATGCTAGCCATTTATTCAGTTTGGAATTTTGGATGAATGAAATATTTATTCAGAAGAAATTTACGATAATAAAAAACTTATAAATCGAGATCTTCGACATAGAATCTTTCCCTTCTTTTTAATAAATACATATGGACAGTGTGTGTTTGCATGTATTTAAATTATCAAAACCAAGAAACAAAATTACACCGAAATGATTTTCATAAATTATCTTCTCTCTCAGAAGTGGTGCAATCACCCAATAGTATAAGTTACACTTATGTTCGATGATAAAAAAAAAAAAAAGATGATCAAACAAAGTTATTCTTATATTCCTCTAATCAAGAAATAACCCCCACCAGTAAAGTTTCAAGTCTTTTTATTTTTTATTTTTTGAGAAAATACTCCTTTTATAGATCAATAATTGTGAGCATCATGTCATTCAATATATATAACAATAAAAGTAAAACAACAAAAGATAAAAGCATAATAAGTTGTTGAGAGACCAATAACCATTTCCTTTCCATTCCCTTGCTCATCTTTGATGGTGTTTATTCCTTTTAGCTGAATCCAAACATATCACATTTTTCTTTTTGACATTTCGGATATTTCCTTACACCCCCCCCCCCCCGGTCCCCCATAATTCATCTCATTTTATTTGTCTTGTTTATGTGTATTTGATATAAGTTGGTAAGCTAAGCTGGGTGATTGAAATGGAGAAATTAGATATGAAGAATAATTTGGAACTGAAAAATACATAGTAAGCTTAACATAATATTCTTCTAAATTGCCATCAATGTTTCTATACAATAGTAAATGTTTGGCCTTGAAAGGACAATAAGAACAAAAAAATTGGGGTAATCAATGATGAGTCTATATATTTTTAATGAGCTTTGATTTTGATCCATACCATTAACTCAAATCAAGTTGTTATAAAACATAGAGACCAAAATAAATTGTAAGGACAAATAATGATATTACCCTGTAAATTTATAATCTTAACAACTCAACAGGCTTTTCTTTAAATTTTTTTATTTAATTTTCAATCATTTTTATAATGTCATTGTACAATACATAATTTTTTTCATGGAACATAAGTAACACAAAATTCCTTTGAAAACACACAAGTCACTCACAAAAACTAGAAGTAACAAGAAAACAATAAATACACAAAAAATATAACATGCAACAATAAATATTTAAATAAAAATGAGCAAGCACCTTAACATTTTTTAAACATAGTAATAAATCTTATGTGGTATAATCAAATCATGAAAAAAGAAAGCCTGCAACCATAAGCAAACCTATCGTCTATTAAATTCTTCAAGATTTATTATTCCCCACACTCCCATCAATATATCTTTATAGATTAATAACATGTAATGACACTTTTATCTAAAATAAATTATTTCATAAATGTATCAATTAATACATTACCTATATTTGGTTTTCTTTTTTAATTACTTCATTTATATATAAACACACTTAATAAGTTAAGTAAATATAAAAAATTAATACATTTTAATTAATAATAGGATATAAATTAAATTTTTATTTTTATTTGTTCAAAAATAATTTTAAATTATTATATTAGTATACACACACAAGTTAACACACACACACACACACACACATATGTATATATATATTTGTTACATATATTAATATATTATAAATAATATATAGATATAATATTTAACAATATAAGTAATATTTCATAATATATATTTATTTATATTTGTATTGTTATATCTATATATATATATTATACATATATATTATTTTGCAATAATAATCCATAGGTTCTTTCTAGCTCAATGGTAAAGGCATGGCCATATAAAGAGATGGTCTTGGATTGAAACCTTGGAGGGAGCACAAATGAGTTGAGTTTCACACAAATGTGGTGCAATGAGGTGGCGACACATGGCACAAGGTGAGGTGGTGAGGGACAAGTCGACATATGGGCCTTAGTGATGATGTGGACGGTGGTTGGCCTGTGATGACATGGACGGCCGGTGATGGGTGGCTGTTGAACGCCAGAGTAATTTTTTTTTTAAAAAAAAAATTGACATTGTCATCGCTGAAAGTATTGAGTCGCCGCTGAAAGTCACATTTAGTGGCAACAAAAAGTCGCCATTGAAACTATACTTTCAGCGGCAACATAAAAGTCACCACTAAAAGTCACCTTTGTTGCTGCTGAAACTATACTTTGAGCGGCAACACAAAAGTCACCACTGAAAGTCACCTAAAGTCGCCGCTCAAAGTATAGTTTCAGCAGCAACAAAAATTCCCGCTGCTAAAACTTTGAGCCACGGTCGCAACAACGGTAACTTTTTGTCACTGCTAAAAACCTTTAGCAGTGACTTTTAGACTTTCAGCGGCGACTTTTGTCGCAGCCGAAAGTCATTTTTTTTGTAGTGCATAATTCCTCGTATGTAAGATGATTATGTCTTTCTAATCAAATAGTGAATCACAGGATCCTTTGCTGCAATTGCCCAAATTGCAAGTGTTTAAAATATAAAGAAAATGAAGAATGAGAAGAAAAGGACATAGAGAAAAATTGCAGATTATTGAGTTAGGGACGAATATAATGCAGCTAATATTATAAATAAAATTGAAGAAAAATATTTTAAAGCAAGAGTGTTGTGGATATATTGGATGTTGGAAATAAGCATGCTGCAGCCTGCAGATATATGTGCTGAACATTGCGGATCTACTTGGTCTGATGAGATGTCTTTAGACTTTTTAGCTCATATTTTTTAACAAAATTCGGGAGAAACATTTTTCTAAAATTATTTTGGAGAGAAACTTCTTTTCTCCATCTAGCTTGTACTTTACCTTAATTTTTAGATAATTTTTCTCCTTTATAAGAGAACTGTTTTGACAAAAATCACTATTTTCTTGTTGAAAATCAAAGTACTAAAATTTGTTAGATTATGCAATATTTTGTCTAAACTAATTGAACCATATTTTTATAGGCTTTTTCATCATTAATTTGGGAATTTAATGTATTTCTTAGGCCATTATTGTATGATTAAGAACTAATTTAAGTTAGGCACATTTATATTGAATTAAATCTAATTAGGGTTAAAACGATCATAATTTGTTAATTATTCATGTAAATTGTCAATACCCATTTTCATTTCCATATACATAAAGTAATAGAGACCAAGCTCCACAGACATACATAAAAGTACAAATATACTGATAAAAGTGTTTGTTTACAAACCAGAATCAGCCATATAGAATTCGAAGATATTTACAACTTTGTACAGAACTATCCAGAAATATTCCGATTACAAACTATATATAACCATGATCTTCATCTCAGGAAACGTGCCAGCTAGTTTCCCATATCTACGTCCCTTTCTTTAGAGCCGCTGGCACCCACTGGGATGTTTTGCTTAGAAAAACTGGTGAGATTCTAAGGAATCATAGTAGAAACATACTATCGACATATAAAATGCGAGAATTAAATATGCAATGCACTATATCAAGTAAAATGAAAATTCCCATCGATTCATATGTGCACACAAAGTTTCAGGGCCAAACGCTGAGTTAAAACCCCTACGTGTTCCTCAGCCGAGTCACCGACTACAGCTAGGAAATACCAGTGTACCTTTGTTGGGCAATGAACCACAACCAGGTAATGTGCCTCTAGAATGTGTTCGAATCACAAAATTGGCTGGGCGCTGAACCACAACCAGGTAATGTGCCTCTCGCACATGTTCAAATCACAAAATACAATAACACGCATCATACAAATAGTCACATAGTATATGAGAGATAGTAGTCCCTACCTTAACCTTTTTCTTGTTTCGTAAGGTCCGCCTAGTGAAACGTGCCAACTATAGGCATCCAACTTAGTCCTAAAATTGCAAATGTACAAGAAATAGGTTATAACCTATTCATGTATCATTTTAGACACTTTCATAGTGTTTCTTGTGGTTATATTAGCCTATGGTGAAAATTTACCCAAATGCACCTGGGACCCTGGCCCGACCCTGTTGTACTCGGCCCAACTATACTTTTTTTGAAATTTTGACATAGGCTATCCTAATGTATTTTCACCCAAGGAATCCATTTCTGAGCTCGGAATTACCAAATTCAATGTCAAATTATGAAATTTCCCTTGACAACCCCACTTTAAGGGTTTCAGGGGCGCTTTCGTAATTATGCTTTTTTGGGCTTTTCCAAAAAAGTGACCAACTGTAACCCTACCTAATTTTCCCTCCTGAACTCAATAGAACCATGAGAACCATCAGATTTATGAAAATCCAGCTCCTTTCCCATGAACAGTGCTGGCCAAAACTTCATGTTTTAACCTCTAAAGCTTGCTCCTTTCCACTTATAATCCCTTATTAAACCATTTAAACACATACTAACCATAATTTAAAGAAATTTGGGCAGCATAACCCCTTAGGATTAGCACTTTCCAAATTTACAAACTTAACCAACAATCACCAAATCCAACCATAAACATCAACAACATACTATGGCAATGATTGAAGTTCTTGAAGTTACCTCTTGATTCTTAGACTTTCTCTCTCTAGGATGTCTCACTCTCTCTTTCAACCTTGAGATTTTGCTTGTTACACCATGGTTTCCATGAAGAATAAGAGATTACACAAGTTGAAAAGCTTAAACACTTGAAAGTACAAGCTTTACCTTTGATCTTTGGTTCCTCTTGCTCCTCCTTCTCTCTAGCGTTCTCAAACTCTCTCTCTCTCTCTCTCTCTCTCTACTTTCTTGGCTTAGGACGAAATGAAGGCAAGAAAGATGAAGAAAGCTTCATAAAAATCTTACCTATTTTTCCCTTATTTAATAAATGGTGGTAAAATAGGTTTATAACCTCATCTTTGTACTTGGTTTTATCCTCTTCAAATTTGTGTCATATGGTCTAGTTGAGATTGGACCATTCTCTTTCCCTTTTCTTGGCCCATGCATGACGCCATTTTGGTCCTTAAGAAACCAAATGGGCTTTCATTCAACTTGTCTTAAGCTCATGCACCAAATAACATTATTTGAAGGTAATAACACATGTACTCATATTCAACAATTATAGTTTATTCCTCTTGGCTTAAGGTGATGCCACTTGGCATGATTAATACCCAAGCAAATATCCACCAATATAGGGAAAATATGGGCTTTTGCCTTATTCCACAATTTACAGAATTGCCAACACAATTTGTTTTCCAATTTTCAGAATAGTGCCAATTTTGGTAAATTTTATGCTCTAAATCTGAAAAATCATAACTAAATTTATAGACATCATTTCTTAGTGATTCTAAAGGCTATGGAATCCTTATCGAGTCTAATTTCAAGGAAAAATATGGACTTTAGCCAGTTAGAAGCACATCATTCCCAGATTTAATTTCTTTGACCGCTGCTCTAGAAACTTTCCAGATTTTCTGGGTTAACTTAAAAAATTCATATCTTTTTGCATATAGCTTGAAATGTTTCATATGACCTACCAAATAAAGTTTGGGATGTATACTTTCATCCTGTAAAATTTCATAATTTTGCTCATCATTTGGATTTCGAAAACCACATGAAAAACTCACTGTCTCACAAGAGATTTTAATTTACTGAAAGCACTGTCCACCTCTCAAATATCAATATTTAATTCCTTTGGGCCTTAAATATTTACCATTTTATTGAATATATAAAATAATTACAATATATTCTTGGTGAATAAAATTGGGGTGTTACATAAATGATTTATTAAATTTTGGAAGCTACCTTGTGCTTAATCTTGTATTGTAGGTGTTTTGAAAAAAAAATTGGAAAATGTGGAAAATGTCAATTTGAGTCAGAATTAATATTTTTGAAGACTAGGGAAAATTATAGAAAGCCCTGATAGTTTGGGAAATTGCAAATCAATGAAGAAAAGAGGCCACAGAAAACTACAGAAAGGGGTCTAGAGTTGTTGAAAAGTATAACTCTTACCAAAAACATTTTAATGTGTTCAGTCTAGTCCCTCCATGCACTTTTGAACTTTTCAGATTGGTCCCTAATCAAAACTAGGTCTTCTTCAGCTTGCTCGTTCATAGAGTAGGTAAAAAGGGCTGGTCCTTTTAAGCCTAACTAAAGAAAAATAGTCATTTTTAGAGGCTCGGCTCTTAAGCATAAGGGCTAGGGCTGGCTCTACAGGACCGAAGCCATTTTAATAATTTTTTACTATTTTTTTCATCTTTTTTTAAAGAAATAAAATTACAAGAATGAAAGTCCTAATTTAACATATAAATGTTAAAAAAATTAAGGTGTAAACGGTATGCATCATGCAACCAACAAACATATTCACTAAGTCATAATCAAAGGTAAGTTATTGTCCACATACCACAATTACAAATAAATAATGAGAAGACTTAACAAAATTAAAAATACTTCTTATAAATATGTCTTGAAAAGTGTAAGTAGTTAACAAAATAAACAACACAAGATATAAACAAAATAATCACTAAAAAATAAGTCAAAAAATACAAAAGTAGTAAGAATACTTAAGATATAAGAAATATCTTTTTTAAGTTTTAAATTTTTAGTAGTCTTTATACAAGATGTTCTTATGAAACTTAATTCTAAAAAAGATAATAACAGCTAAATATTTACAACATCATTAATAAAGTATAAAAAATCAATAATATTATTATCAAACATATTAAAAAAATAAAACAAACATGCAGGCCTAGCCCTTTTAGGCCTGCTTTCATTTTTTATTTTTTTTTATACAAAGGCAAGCAAAGCTTGAAGATGACATCCCCTATAGGTTAGGTCCTACAGGATGATCATGGTCTAATAAACCACAGTCCAAAGCAAAGAAATGAAAACATTCAATTGGGGAAATCCCAAGTTCCTCATGATCCTGCGAAATCGTGTGAGCCAATCTAGCAAGGTAATCCGCACAACGTAGGCTTTCCCTGTGAGCGTGGGAAATTTCTACCTCCCAATCACTATAAATAAGAGATCTGGTTGTCAAGATCACGTCGTACAATGGATGTTCCGAGTCAAAGTGAGTGGATAACAGATGGACTGCCTGAAGTGAGTCGGTGAAAATCCTGATTTTCTTTAGCCGCAACCGTTTACATAGCAAGAGGCCACATCGGATTGCATGGATTTCCGCAGCAGTTGGGAAAGCATGTCCTAACTTCTGTTGAAATCCACGTATCCAATTACCCTGATGATCACGAATAATACCTCCACAAGCAGCCTGACCGTCTCTGAGAACTGAACCATCAACATCTAAGCGATGAACACCTGGATCTGGAGGTTGCCAGTGTAGCACTCCTCGTTCTGGGACTTGGAAAATCTGATGCCGAAACTTGCCGTTCTGCACGCCTTCTGAGAGATGATAAATGCATCTGTGAACAATCTCTTTCGGGCTGTCTGATGACCCTTCAAAAGCTTGGTTACAGCGGTTTTTCCAAAGCATCCAACATGCGGTACTGAAAACATTTTGCCAAGGCCATCTCGTCATCTTGCTGTTTCCTGGTGAGTGCTGTAAGTTCCAATTGAGCCAATCCTGCAAGTTACCAGAGAAAAACATACTATAATATAGGGGGTTAGTTAAAGCTAACCACACTCTGTGGGCTTGCTCACAATCTCTCAAAATATGAAGGATGCTCTCCACACTATCACATTGAAAAGGACAAGTGTTTAAGACTCACGGGTTGTGTCTCGCTCTGATCTCATTAGTGGGTAGCCTATCATGGAATACTTGCCAGAGGAAGAATTTGACACGTTCAGGAATACCCCAACGCCATAGAGACTGCCAGTGACCATGTTGGCTATGAATGTTCTGATGAAAGATTGCGTAGTAAGCTGATTTTACACTAAAGTTCCCGTCAGGAGCATTACGCCAACAGATAGTATCCTCATCAAAGCCCGAAGGAGGAGGAATCAGCAAAATTTTATCCACCACCCAATTTGGAAGGAAAGATTCCCATTTAGCTCTATCCCAATGCCCCGATTGAGTCCTAAAGGAGCAAACATTAGCACTCAAATCAACAAGGTGGCTATTCTTGACGATAAAATATTTTAGAGGTTTATCCACAGAGGCCCAGCGATCTTGCCAAGCAAGCGTATTTCGGCCACTTCTCAGGCATTTACCAAGGCCTCTTAAGAAATCGTCCCAGACAGTCACCACCCCACACCAAACTGCCGATTGGTTACGCCACCTCTGAACATGAGGAACAACAGCAGATCCACAAGCATATTTCGCTCTTAAGCATTTCACCCAAAAGGCATCCGGTTTCTTGATAAGACCCCAGCATAATTTCATGAGAAAAGCTTTATTTTGACAGTGCAAGTCTTTAATACCCAATCCACCCTCACACTTACGTCTTTTAAGAACGTCCCATGAAAGCAGGTGCAGCTTTTTGGATTCCTCATGTTGGTTCCAAAAGAAGTCACGACTGAGCTTTTCAATCATAGCTAACACCCCTTTCGGAATAAGGGTTGATTGCATCTGATATTGGGGTATCGCAGAAAGGACAGACTTGATGAGGGTCGATCTACCTGCCATACTCAGGTATTTACCCTTCCAGTTAGCCAATTTCAATTTCACCTTTTGGAGAAGAGGAGCAAAAGTCCTCTTAACCATCCTCATGTGTAGGAGGGGCACTCCCAAATATTTTCCAAGATCCGCAGTCAAACCGATTCCAACAGATTGACTTAATTCGTAAGCCTTGTTAAAATGAACATTTTTAGATACGAACATTTTAGATTTATTCAGATTAATCTTGTGGCCAGAGACTTGGCAGAAAAGAGTCATGACATCTCTGATCACAGTCATCTGCTCGTTAGAAGCCTCGCCGAAAAGGACAAGATCATCCGCGAAGAAGAGGTGGGATATCTTAGGGCCATTAGGGCTCAATTTAATAGGAAGCCAATTTCCCAAGTCAACTTCATGGTGGATAAGTTGGCCAAGCATTTCCATACACAAGACGAACAAATAAGGCCTGCTTTCATTTTTGAGGTAAAAATCTTAAGCCCGACCCTTACAAATTCAGGGCCTAAACAAGCCAGCTCAACGGGCTCGGCCCGTTTTTCCTGCTCTACTCGTTCGATATACACAGACTAAAAAAGAAAAAAAAATAGTTAATCAGTAATTACTCAAACATAATTTATTTTAGCTGGGTTTCTCTCCTAAAAACAAGATTTCCCATGCATTAGTAGGGCTCATAGAGAAATAGACAAAGGTAATAAACATTTTAATTCACTTGAAAATCAATATATTTTTTTGGTCGGCAGAAATAAAATGGAAAAGTAAAAAAAACAATTTCTGAACTTTTTAATTCAATGTACATTCGTGACACAAAAAATCATGTCATTTATGTCATAATGTAGATATTTCAATTCTCATACAACCTGTCCGCAGAGGAATATATGATATTTTTAAACAATCATAATGAGAAAGTTATTGAGGGAATAACCGAATATATATATATATATATATATATTAATCATTGTTAAATCAAGTCATTAATGTCATGATGTAGATATCCCCTACCTATGATTTTTTTTTAAAAAAAAAAAAATTATTAGCGAGAAAGACCTGATAAAGTTTTTTACATAGAAAGTATCCGTGATCTATAAATTTTGTACACAGAGAGTATTACTCAAATATATCGGTAAAATTTTTAAAGGGGGATTTTTCCCTAGCCTCCCCTAAATTGTGAGTAATGCAGTTATTTGAAAAATTAATGGCAATACATAATGAAAGACAAAATGACAAAAAAGATGTGTGGTCTTTAAATTGTTTCTTCGTCATCACTTTGAGGACTACATTATCACTGCTTTGTTTCAATCAAGTACTCCCTCCGGTCTTAATTATAAGACAAAGTTGACTGTTTTGGAGAAATTAAGGAAGCCAATTAAATTACTTTAGAGTGTTTATATTTTTAGTATCCTTAGATTATATATTAGTTTATTAGTCAAATTAATTAGTTTGGAGAAAAAATAAAAATATAAATACTCTAAAGTAATTTAATTGACTTCCTTAATTTCTCCAAAAAAGTCAACTTTGTCTTATAATTAGGACCGGAGGGAGTACTACAGTAGGCTTTTGATGAGTAACTTCAAAATAACGATAATTTGAAGCTTGTGGGCTGGGGATAATTTGTTCCTTTATGAAGCTATCCCAATTTTTCAGACGTAGATTATTCAATTTACTATATATTCTTTTCAAGTACTCCTTCCGCCTCCAGTCATTAAGACATATTTGAGAAATTAACATTAGTCTTAAATATAAGACATATTTTTTAAATGGGAAAATTATATTCAAGTCCCAGCAAGAGAAAAAAAATGAAAAAAATGGTTCTTTCATATTTCAAAATGAAAAAATGACCCCATTAACAACTATAGGTGCAAGTCATTGACAAGTCTAAGGGCGCCATTGACAAGTTGTTGAGACCATTTTGTAATTTTGAAATCTGAAGGGACTATTTTTTCATTTTTTCTCTTGCCTGGTTCCTGAATGTAATTTGCCCTTTTTATATTTGTTACACTTTTCTTAATTTATCCCTATTGAGGCTCCCTCAACAATAACCAAGGAGGAGAGGCGAATTAAAGAAAATGACTATAGTGTTTTAAAAAATATAGATCATATTAATTAATTTTCTTGATATATTCAAATTATGTAAATATGTCTCATATTAAGGACATGAGGGAGTTATGAATAATGATAGGAAGCACCAGCTATTGGTAAAGTCTGGCACGCTTGACTTCTTGTAAGCTGGAGAAGACTTGCAATCTTAAATATGGATACCGTTTAAAGGCTTCGAAAAATTCCTAAATTATCTGATATTTTATATTTTCTTGAATGATGATGAGATCCTTGCGTTTTAGATTCAAAATTAAATACGAACTTCTTCTTCTACTCAAACTTTTTTCCCCAAATACTCGTATATAAATTGTTCTCTGATTATTTGAATTTTTTAGAGTATAGGTATGTGTTAAAAAAAGAGAATAATATAAAAGAAATATGCATGGAAATTTGTTTTTCTATCTTACGTGTGTGTAAGAATCACGCAAGAAGACATGGCGCATTTTGGTCAGTTGATTGATTGGTTGAACAGTAAAGATTTTCTCAACTTCGTCAAGCTTCTTCTGGGGATCAGACAACTTTAGCAAACTTGCACGATTGCAGCAAAGTTCATGATTTTCCAAATTCAGGTGATCAGCTTCTTGATCAAATTTTGTTTTTTTTGGATACATAGGAAAACTAAAAGCTGTCGCTAGGTGCTATTGGCCCCATGCAAATTAGACAGCATATTTGGACCTAGTAATAAAGTCAGTCCTCGATAATCATTGAGAGCCCTCTTCGCCAGTAGGTCCGCCATTGTGTTTCTCTCCCTCGCTATATATTGAAAATTAACCTTCTAGCTACGGTTCAATATACTTTTTATCTCCATAATCAGCAACCTATCCTCATGGAGATCAGAAGCGTTGTCTTGATGCAGGCTTAAAGCCTCTTGCGAGTCACTACTTAGTCAACCGTCCCAAGCTCGTTTCAAAATCAGAAACCCTCTATAACCATTCCTTGAGCATCCTTAATAATACCGCGACAAGAAGCTTTCCGATGCATGTAAGAAAATTTAATTCCTAACACAAGGATTTTGGTCTTTTTAATTTCATTTTTTCATTATTTGTTTCTTTTTATTTTTTATTTAAGGTTTTATAGACGCAAATTATGAAATACAAATAGTATATCGGAATTCTATCTAAATTTATTTCCTCATATATGTGTAATTTTTTTTATTTAGTTTCTCTATAATTATTTCTCTTACTCCTTGATTAAATTTAGTGGAGATATAATTAGACATACTTGAGAAATAGTAAATAATATTGTTTCATAATTTTAAGATGCTAGATGAATATCACCAAGAGTTTAGATCCACTGGTCGTAGGTTGCTCCCACTTAACCGGTGGTTTTGTGGTCTTGTGTTTGAATAATATAATATTATTTTGTAATTATAAAAATTTACATTTTCTCCAGATAGAAAACATGTTTGAGGAGTTTTTAATGTACAGTCACGTCAATTTTGACTATAGACCCAATTAGGGCAAATGACAATTAACAAGTCTCTAAAAACATTAATTACAATTGAGAACAACAAATTTTAAAAATTGAAAAAAAGGACCAAGATCCTTGTGTTTGGAATTAAATTTTCTTAGGTGGTTGATTGTTCAATACTCATCTTTGATGTTCTGACCACCTATTTTTAATATTTTCAATAATAAAAAAAATTAAAAATAACAAAAAATGAAAAAATTAAAGATAAATATTAAAAACATTAAAGATGAGTATGGAAACACTAGAAAAATGTGTAAAAACATATAAAATAACAGAGATGAAAACATCAAAGTTGAATGCTAAAAATATTATAGATTAGTACTAATAGAATATAACTCAAAAAAAAATTATACCAAGTTCCAACTCAGGATTATGTTTTTTTTTAATTTAAAAAATTTATGGTTCTTGACTGCAATATGATCTTGCAGGGTCTTTAAAAGTCATTTGCGGTTGGTTGGATGTAATTTTATTATAATCAAATGATTTATATACTTACTTAGATTTAGATAGACTTGACTCATGGAAGTCTAAACATGGTCTAAGTCTACCCAATAAAAAAATTTATTAAGAACGATACAAATAAGTGAAATAACCATAAAATTGTGCCATAAAATAAAGATGTGTGCCAGCCCAAAAAAAAAAACTAAAGATGTGGGTGCAAGAAAAGAAGAAAATTGCGTGTTGCATAATTTCTCACATCTTTATTACCACTGCATTATTATTTCATTTGTGGTCAAGTGTTGTAGGCCATATAAGAAACCTCCCAACACAAAAAAAGTTAGTGAGAAGAAGGCATGCATATCAAAAAGAGGTATCACATACAGTTACTCCATTATTGACGTGCTTGACTTGTGAGTAGACGCCATTTGATCAACAAGCTTAAAAATGCCATAATAATAATAATAATAATAAGCTTGTTCGATATATTATGTTTGTTTTTAAATAAATTTTATAGATATTTTCTCAACTTTCTCAAATTTAATAATGAAAATATGTACTCCTCTAAACATAATATAAGAGCTACTTGACTAATTATTTGTATATATTAAGAAAGTGAACTAAGTTAATTAATTATCACAAACATGATATGATCTCTCTAAAATACCCTACATCCTCTCTCCATTTCCCTCCATAGAGATGAAGTGTAATACCCCAAATTCTGAGACTTGAGGCTAGAGAATAAGCTTAAGATTAGTGAATTGCTAAGCCCTGATTTAGCAAGATTCCAAATGTGGATTAATGGATAATGACTCCAAAAATGGATGTGGTTAGTGATAAATAAACCCTTTTGGAGAATATGAAGTGGATTGTAGTTGCTTGTGTTATGAGTAGCGTCAAAACCCTGTATTTGAGTTCAATTATGGATTAATATCCAAATTGACTTCGAATAGAGGGAAGGCATGTTTTGCGATAAATGAAACGATATGAAATGTTTTGTTGGTGATTCAATGAGAATTGCCACAATCAGGGGCAAAACGGTAAAGTTACCGAACAATTGATCAGTTGCCAAAGAGGAAACTCAGTGGTAACTTAAAGATCAATGGTTAGGATTGATTTGTGTAATAGATCAAAGGGTGGAATTCCATGTGTGTGAGTTCATGTGAGTTCATTGGAGATGGAACAAGATCATGACACATGGTACTTTTTGGACCCTTAGATCAAGTCAAATGTTCAAAGCTTGCTTTTTCCTCTTCCCTCTCTCTGTTAGGTCGGTTGTTATGCTTGTGAGGGGCCAAAAATCTGATTCTATTCTTCATCTCTCTCTCTTCTCATACTCCATTTTCGCCAAGCAAGGAAGGAAAGAGAAAGGAGAAAGCTCATGGTAAGTACTCTATGTGGTCCTCTATTGCTAAAACACCCTTCTATAATGTTGTTCATAGTGATGACAGCTTCATCTCTATGATTTTAGATTCTTGATTGGAGGTGTTTGAGAGCTTGAGAAAAAGTGGAAAGATGGAGAATCAAGAAATTGATTTGGGAAAGGGGAAGAGGTGAGTATTTGAAGCATTTTGACCTAAGTTTTGTGATCATTGGTCAAGCTTTGTGAATTTCGAATTTTTCCCTGATTTTCATGTAATTTTGGATTGGAAGAATTGGTTTGTGTATGGTGGTAAAAATGGTGCCATATTGTGTTTTGGTATCATTGGAATTGGTTTGGCCTTGGAAATGGAAAAGTTTCAATGTTAGAGTTTGAAATGTGAAATTGTGTGACATGTTGAGATTGCTGTAAAACATGTTAATATAATGTGAATTTGGTTGTTTTGGTGTTTCCAATAGATTCCTTGTGAAAATTTGTGTGGAAATGGTGTTTGATGTGAAAATGGGACCATTGGAAGCCAATTGTGAAAATCTGGAAATGCTGTCCAGTGTGAATGCTGTCTGGGCAGTCTTCTCGTGTGGATGTTTTGACTAGGCAAATGATGTCATAACGTTATGAAACTTACCAGTATTAAATTTCACCTCCCAAACTTCAAAATGGACATATAATTTGTGCCATTTCGTTTTGGGAACTGGGAGATATGACTGTTCAAAGTTTGGGATTGAAACTAAACACTGTTTTGGGGCAGTACTGGATTTTTGGGAATTCTATGTTTTTGTGGTAATTTCCAGTAATGGCCCATATTTAGGCTATGTAGAGGACTTAAATAGCTTTCATTTGGCTTTGGGATCACCTCATTTCAATTTTTCTAGAATTAATTATGAATTTTTGAAATTTCCTTCGCTGCAGCGCAAAAGTTTCTGTGCACGTTTTGGCCGCAGCCAGAAATTCTTGGCTGCAGCCAAAAACCTTTTGTGCGCGTTTTGGCTGTAGCCAACCCCCATTTTCAGTACTTGGTGATTTTGAAAAGTGATTTACAACCTAGTATGTCCCAATCCTTTAGGCTTTCGTTGAGCTTATTATAGCCACCTGAAGGGTGTGAATGATAACCAACCTTAAGTAATATGGAAGTAAGGATTTGGAATTGAGATTGACCCTATGTCCTTGATTTGGTTATAGGGTTGGATATTCGCTCGAATCGCGAGTAGCCGATGCTGGAGCATACGTGGAAAGAACAAGGGTAGGGAACTTACCTCTCTTGCATGTATATGATATTTGTGTTGGTATTAATGCATGTTATGGCTTTGCTTGATTATGTGAAACATGTATGAATGATTTGAAGCTATGTTTCAATTTATGCTATGGCCATATGTATGTTGTTCGAAGCATTGAGCTTACAGATTTGTCATTGTGTATAAGCATGAGTTATGCAAGCATGTCATGCATTAAACATCTATCTTGCATGCATATTGGTAATGTTTACCTACTGAGATTCTCTTGAGTCTCACCCTCCCCTACCAACATTTTAGACAGGGTAGGTGGATCGAGGATGGAGCAAGCAACCAAGGGCGGTGAAGACTCCTTAGGGCATTTAATTTGGTAGTTGGTTATCATTGTTGTTGGGATAACTGTATATGTTTGGATATATATGGTTGGATAGGTTGGAATATATATTCGGAATGTATATGTTGGGGAGAAGTAATTGATTATGTATTCGAATGGAATTGTGTAATCCCTATTTGAGTAATGATATGGGCTAATGTGCCCTTTGAACCCATAAGCGAAGGTATGGAACCCGGGATTGCCGGGAATTATGTTATGCACTCTGATATTTGTAATGAATGAGATTTATCTTCGCATAGTAATTGTATTCGAAATTTGAATATGAGACCAAGTTAAATTATTTGTGAAACGTATTTGTGAAAATCCTATCATGAAGATAAGATCTTAAAAGAGTTTTGTTTATTATTGGTCTCTATTTCATTTTAATCACGTATTTCAGATATAATTACATAAGGGGGTTACATGAAGCAGCATCATTCCTTCAGCAAGAAGTCAACACAGCAAGGATTGAAGTGGAGAGAGTGTGAAAGTCCCCACATTGTGAGCCCAGGAAGTGGATGTTTTATTTTATATTATATTTGTATAATATAAACTACTGAATTATAATTTTATATTTTATTTCATATTGTATTTTTTAATTTAAATAATATTATATTAAATGGTCAAAAATTGGGTTAAGTTTTTAACAATATTATATTTTAATTTTATCTTCATCCTAGGAGCTACTTGGACAAATCAAGAAAATGAAATAAATTAGTCAATTATAATATATGTGATTTGATTTTCTTAAAATACTCATGTGTAATATTATATTACAGATTAATTTATAATTAGGTAAATTAGTTTGGAGAAAGTGATAAAATAGATTGGGCTCTTAAATGTTTGGGTGCGTGTGAGGGATATATCTATATATATATATATATATAGCTACACACAATATTTAATAATTGTCTCACCAAATACTATATAGCAAAATTGTCAAACTCTTAAGTCATAGGTTTAGGTTAAAAAAACACTCACTGTACCAAAAAAAATTCAATAATGAGATCTTGCGCTCTCAAGTTTTATGCTGTCAATGAACATTGATCTATCAATGACCACAGTATTAATTCTTTAAGAACGAGATAACCTTGTCCAAAACTTTGAGAGCATTCACATTTTAGAAGTTAGTCACTTAATGAATTTGATTAGATTATGGAAGTTAGTTAAGTTAGCTAATATGACTTTTTTTTTCGAAAACATCCTAATCATCTTTATTAATTCCCCCTCTCTCACATACTTGATTATTGTTGAGGGAATGTTAATATGGCTAATTTGAGAAAAATTGATAAATTTGTAAAATAGGTTTTATATCAACTCCCAATTTATGTCATACATTAAGGATCCTAGGAGTATATTATAATGTCTTATATTCTATCATTTTTAGGGGTTTTATATTCTTATGTCACATAAATAAGGGAT
This sequence comes from Inga oerstediana, assembly GCA_963210345.1. NCBI lineage: Eukaryota > Viridiplantae > Streptophyta > Magnoliopsida > Fabales > Fabaceae > Inga > Inga oerstediana. The sequence continues at coordinate 81,689,149 of OY723400.1, forward strand.
ATCCACAATTATTAACAGTAATCACGATAAATAAGGCTCTAAAAACGCGCTACTTCATGACAGTGGCTTTACTTAGTTCGTTTATAGGGCTAGCAATATCAAAGGTATCTATTTTTATATTCTCTCAGTCTAACATATAGGGCATCTTTTGGAAAAAAAATTGATCCATAATATAAATCACTTGAAGAGTTAACTACTTTTATTTATTGTTGGTACACTTTTTTGGTAACATATTGGTGGTACAATTTTGACATTAAGATTCATAATTAACGGATTATGAACATATAAACTAATGCTTATGATCTAAGAAATTGTAAAGAGCCAATAAAAAAGCTACAAGGATATGATTAAAACAATGGGACTTTCGTTAGGATTTAGGACTAGGATTCTCTCTCTCTCTTGGAAAATGAGCCGGATAGTGTTTTTCTCTGATGGTCGATCCCGGCGTCCGGGTAACACCGACGGTGAGAGCTTTGGAAGCAAGCAGGAATGCAGGAAAGGGAAGGCCTGTGAAAAAAGAGTTTAAGCTCAATGTTACAGGGGAAGAGAACATGAGCAAGGCTGGTAAGAAAACAGAGGAGCATTTTCAGAGTATGTCGATCTTAGATATTGTTATCACTTCGGAGCTGGAGAAAGGATATAAGTATGGGATTAATTCAGAACAACAAATGCAGAGGGGAATGGAGACGGGCAGGTCATACAAAGATTCCCTGTTATGTTTCAAGGGAACAGAGTACAATGGTATAGCTAATGGTTATACAAATGTGGAGGAGGACTCCCTGCTCTCGGAGCTTATGGATCAATCTTGGGAACTACCTGAGCCTTCAGAAGAGCTGAAAAAACTAATAGAGGTCTACCCAACAATGATCATGACGCGTGAAGAATACAATAGATGGGCGAAGCCATGGAACAATTTGCTGATTATCACCATTCTTGGTGCAAGAATTAATTTCTATAGACTAAAAGAGCATCTGAGCCGAATTTGGAATATTAAGAGCTTCGAGCTAATTGACTTACCTAATAACTGCTATGTAGTGAGACTAAAGGATCCTGTAGACTGGGGTCAGAAGTATAAGAAAATCTTCTTGGATGGCCCATGGACGATTGCTCAACACACCATCTTAGTGCAGCGATGGTCTCCACAGTTTAACCCATTCCAAAATCCCTTAGGAAGAGTGTCAACATGGGTTAGAATACCAAACGTACCTCTCATGTGCTATAATAAGGAATGCATGTGGCGGCTTGGTGACATGATCGGGAAGACTTTAAGAGTATATATGAATACCATTGAAGATCTGGAGGGGGAGGAAGTGAAAGTAAACAGGGGGTGATATGCCAGGCTATGCATGGAGCTTGACCTATAGAAAAAATTGGTTTCGAGAATCATATCGGTGTCGACTCTGTTTAACATTGAATATGAAGGGTTGGGCTTTATTTGTTTTACCTGCGGCAGGTATAGGCATAGAAAAGAGCAGTGCCCAGAGAGGGTAGCGACGAAAACAGGGAGCACGGTGGAGAAACAGGCGCCGGAAAATCTAGAATGCTCTAAATCGTTGACGACGATAACTCGTCTGGCAAAGGAAGAGCAATTCAGGCCCTGTATGTTCATTCACCGACCTCTAAAGGCGCATTTTTCAAGAACTAGTGACAGTAGGAGCATGGTCGGTGATGGGAGACAGAAGGGATTGTCGGAAGATATGGCGAAGGTTAGAGCAACTCATTCAAGATTTGTTGTCCTAGAAGGTATGGAGTATAAAGTGGGAGTGGTTCCCGAGTCAGATTTGAACCTTAATCGAAGAAGAGGGAAGGAGGTGGTGCAAGCTGAGAAGGAGGGTGCAGACGGGAGGTCACGGGTGCTGCAGAGAAGCAAAACGTTATTCAAGATAGGTCAAAATAAAGAAAGTAAGGGAATTCACGTGGGTGACAAAAAGTGGACTAAGATTTCGAACAAGGCAGTTATTAGAGCTGTGGAGAGTAGTGAACTCGGTGGGCCAAACGGCTTAGACTTGGGCCCAAGGGCGGACATGAGCTTGGATGGGAAAAGGGAATTAAAGCAACAAAAAAAATAACCCATAGAGCCCATAATGTTGTGAGAGGCGGATTGGAGATTAATGAGAAGCAAGATCTGAATCATAAATTGATGCTTGATAGAAATCAAGCCCAGAAAGGAAAAACGGAAGTCACAAGTCCTATGGTGCATATTAGTGAAGCAGACAAGCCGGGGATTGATGATAATCCAGAAAATTTGCAGTGTACTAGTATATCTTCAGACACTCAGAGACTTACAGCAGTGCCCATCGGAGAACGTGAAATTCAGCAGTGTAGATCTGCGAGTCAATCTGTATCCCAATTGGAGGTGGTGGTCATGATGGGAGGGAAACCGCCAGATAAGTAATCTCTACACTTTTGTCTCCCTGTCAATGTGATTTATTTATGATAATATCATGTTGGAACTGTCAAGGGGTAGGTGGTAGAGCTTTTCCTTGGATATTTAAAGATGTGGTCAAAAAATATGCCATTGATGTAATGGGCATTGTCGAACCTAAGGTTAGTGGTAAGAGAGCTGATATGGTGATGAGGAAGTTAGGTTTTACTGATTGGTTAAGAGTGAAAGCTACAGGTTATGCTGGGGGATTTGGGTTTTATGGAATAGCAAAGATATTCTGATTGATTATGTGTTCTCAAATACTCAATTGATTCATTGCAAAATTTCTAAAAAGAATGGCCATAATCCGATGTTGGTTACTTTTGTATATGGTGATACGAGTATTTTGAAGAGAAGGGATCTGTGGTCGGCTTTGCGTGTCATTAACCAAACTATAAACTCGCCCTGGCTGATTTTAGGTGATTTTAACACCATTCTGAGTCCCAGAGATAAAGCGGGCGGGGCGGCACTGATCAATAGCTCAATGTTGGATTTTCAAAATGGTATCCAGGACTGTGATCTTATTGAAATTCCAGTTGTGGGAGACAGGTTTACTTGGGAGAAAGCTAGGGTTAAGGAAAGGCTTGATTGGGCTTTTTGTAACTTTGATAGAGATATCATGAATCCACAAGCCAAAGCCTACGATTACCTCAGATTCAAGTCGGACCATCGTGTGGTGGTGGTTGGAGACAGGCGGGCTAAACCCTGTAGTAGTAGGAAGTACAAGTTTCAGTACCAAGCAGCGTGGTGTGAGAGGAGGGGTTCTGTGATGTGGTAGAAGCAGCATGGCATAGGAAAGGTTGGGTCCAAGGGCACAAGCAGTTTAAAAAAGAGGCAACGGCATAGAGTGACAGAGTGGTAGGGAATGTGGCTAAGAAAAAAAGAGAAATCATCTAAAGGTTAGAAGGAATAGATCATGCTAGGAGCTGTAAGGGTAACAAGAATGGAATTTTCAGAATTGAGAAGCAGCTGTGGGAAAAGTATCACAAGCTAAACTTGCAGGAAGAACTAATATGGTACCAAAAGTCAAGGTGTAAGTGGCTTAGTGGACGAGACAAGAATTCAAAATTCTTTCATGCCAGTACCGTAACCAGAAGAAAGAGAAGCAAGATTGAGACACTGCAGGATGATCAGGGTAATTGGATTACTGATGAGAGGCATTTGAGAGATATGGCCGTTGATTATTTCAAGAATCTATTTACGGCAGAAAATATTTCATCTCCTTTTTCACCATGGACGGCTAACTTCCCTCCTTTGGAGGTGAGACAGTTAGATCTTCTCCAGAGATCCGCTTCGCCTGTTGAGATTAAGAATGCAGCTTTTGAGATGAGTGCATTCAAAGCACCAGGTCCGGATGGATTAAATCCTCATTTCTTTCACACACAATGGGAGTGCATTGGGGAGAAGATTTGTGACTTGGTTGTTAGAATATTTGATAGCCCGGAGGATATTCATGAAATCAATCAGGCTAATATTGTCCTGATTCTGAAAGTTGATCAGCCTGCATCTTTGAGGGACTTTAGAACCATATCTCTCTGTAATGTTAGCTTCAAAATTGTCACTAAGGTTATTGCTAATCATTTTAAATGTGTCATGAACCATCTTGTGGTTGAAAACCAGTGTAGTTTCATAACAGGCAGACAAGGGGTTGATAACATTATTATCGCTCAGGAGGCAATACACTCTATGAGAAATAAGAAGGGTAAGAAGGGGTATGTGGCAATGAAGGTTGACATGGAAAAGGCGTTTGACAGGCTTGACTGACGATTCTTGAAATTTACTTTACACAGTTTAGGATTGGGAGGGGAGTTTGTCAAGCAGATTATGTCATGTGTTTCTTCTTCGTCCATGAGGGTTCTTTAGAATGGTGATATCTCAGAGAGTTTCACACCGTCGAGGGGTGTAAGATAGGGTGATCCTTTGAGTCCGTATTTGTTTATTCTTTGCATGGAGCTATTGGGCCAACTTATTCATTAGGAAGTTGATTCGGGGAATTGACATCCTCTTAAGATGGGTACATCTGGACCAAGAATTTCACAACTATTTTTTGCGGATGATCTGGTGCTATTTTGTGAGGCCACTAATGAGCAGATGGATGAGATAAAGAAAGTGATGGAGCTATTTTGTCGAGTTCCGGGACACAGGATCAACTTGAATAAATAAAAAATGTTTGTGTCAAGAAATATCCATTTTAATAGAGCCTACGAGTTGAGTCAGGCCGTGGGAATTGGGTTGACGGCAGATTTGGGGAAATATTTGGGAGTTCCGCTGTTACATAAACGTATGGTTAAGATGACATTCGCGCCACTTATCCAGAAGGTAAGGTCGAAGTTGATAAAATGGAGAGGATACTTTTTGAGTATGGCTGGCAGGACAGTCTTAATCAAGTCAGTCTTAACAGCAATCCCTCAGTATCAGATGCAATCATCCCTGATCCCGAAAGGGGTGTTAGCAGTAATCGAAAAATTGAACAGGGATTTCTTTTTGAACCAGCAAGAAGAATCAAAGAAAATGCACTTGTTAGCCTGGGATATTTTAAAAAGTAGAAAGAATGAAGGAGGGTTGGGAATTAAAGATCTTCATTGTCAAAATAAAGCTTTCCTTATGAAATTATGTTGGAGAATGATTACTCAATCGGAAGCTCTGTGGGTGAAGTGCTTAAGAGCAAAATACTCATGCGGAATGGATAAACTTCCTCAAGTGCATAGATGTCGTAGTCAATTGGCTCTATGGAGTGGCATTATAGCAGTCTGGGAGGTTTTTATGAGTGGTATTGGGAAGAAGTTAAGAAGTGGCAGAAATACCAAGGCTTGGGAGGAGAGTTGGGCACCAGTTGATAGGCCCCTAAAATGCTATGTTGAGAGAAATGCACAGTTGGTAGATATGGAAGCACAGGTCGGCTCATTCGTCACTCAAGTAGGTCATTAGGATAGAGTTAAGTGGGGAATGTTTCTTCCTTATTGGGTTGTGGATAGAATCATGCTGGTGACCCCTCCTACAAGCTCAGGAGACAATATCTTTTGCTGGTGGAACAGGTCGGATGGAAATTTCAGTGTGAAGTCGGCATATGACTTAGTTTATCAGCATCATGAGCATAGGCATCAAAGTCATTGGCTGCGTTTATGGCACTGGGACATTCTGGAAAGAGTTAAGCTCTTTTTGTGGCAAGTTTTCCATGAGAGACTCCCAACGAACCAAATGAGAGTGAGACATAACTTGAGTGCCCTAAACACTTGTCCCTTTGAGTGTGAGTGTGAGGAGAGTATTATCCACGTTCTGAGGGATTGTGAGCAGGCTAAGTGAGTGTGGTTTCTTTTAACTAACCATATATATTATCCTATGTTTTTCTCTAGTAATCTGCAGGAATGGCTTACATGGAACATGCAGTTTTACCCAGGAACTAGGAGGGTGGCCAAGTGGCCATGGCATAGAGTGTTCAGCACCGTGTGTTGGCTTCTATGGAAGAATAGATGCATCCAAGCTTTTGAACGAAAAGCAGACAATGCAAATGGAATAGTTCACAAATGCGTGTACCATATCTCGGAAAGCGTGGTGAATAGAAGATTTCAGCATCAGATCTTCCAAATACCAGAAAGGGGGTCGAGTCATTGGGAACCACCACAACCAGGGTTCGTGCGCGTTGATGTTGATGGGTTGAGAGCTATTGGAGGCTAGGCAACTTGTGGGGGAGTTATCAGAGATCATCAGGGTAACTAGATTCATGGATTTCAATAGAAGTTAGAATGTACCTTCTCAACTGCTATGGAAATCCATGCAATAAACAGAGGACTCCGGCTTTGCAATCAGATGGGATTCACCAAGATCAGGCTCTTCACAGATTCATTACAGGCTATTCAGCTTCTATCAGTAGAGTGTGGAACTGACCATCCTCTATATGATGACATTATGGATACTAGATCAATTATTTATAGAGATTGGGACTTAGAAATCTCCTATATGTACAGGGAAAATCTCATATGTGCTGACTTTTTAGCAAAAAGTGCTCTCACGAGCATTCAGGATTACACAGAGATAGAGTTACAACCTAGGGAATGCACACTCCTTTTCGCATTAGAGTGTGCTCGGTCACCGTAGGATTTGTATGTATCACCTATTCATAGGTCTTTGTAAACCTCAAGCAATTGTTGCCTTTGTACTCAAAAAAAAAACAATGGGATTTTCAGATTAATTTCCCCTTATTAGCATTGTTATCAAACTTGCAAATTGATTCTTCAAGTTTACTGTTTTTACGTTTCTATCTTCCTAAATCAAGTCAAATCGTAGGTAAATTTGTGCTAGTTGTAAATTCAGTTAAACTCAAGAGTTTACAAACTGTGTTAACTCACTTTTAAACTCATGTTAACTTTTTTCGATTTGATCATGTTCAGTGGCTTTATATATAAATTTTATGGAAATTTCTTTATTAAATATAACAAATTATGAATATTGATGGATTTAATTTTAATTATTTGGATTTTTAAAAAAATGATCAAACAAAGTTTTACTTATATTCCTCTAGTCTAGAAATAACCCCCACTAGTTTTTTTTATAAGCATGGGAAAAAACAGAACTCTAAAGGGATACCCTAGGATCCCCTATTTGCAAACAGTGAGCAATCGCCTCTTGATTGAATATCGTGAGTCAGAGGCCATCATTCAAAGCCATCTTCGCCAGATAATCAGCTTTCGAGTTGTTCTCTCTCTGGATATAAGAAATATATACCTCCCATTGTCTTTCCAGCATTTCTTTAATCTACTGGGTTAGAGTTCGGTCCTCATGAAGATCAGGGACCTCATTGTAGATTAACTCAATTGTTTCTTGTGCATATGTCCAAAATTGGACCTGTCTATGGCTTTATCCCAAGCTCGTTTGAGCCCAATTAAAATGCCCCAAAGCTCCGTTGTTAACGACTCACCATGCTCCAGTCGGCATCGAAAACCATCTAAGGTCTGAACATTAGGATTCACAATGATACCCCCACATGCCACTTTGTTATAATACCTAGAGTAAGTGTCATCCACGTATAGCAATATTCCTTGCTCCAAAGCACTGGATTGGTTCCGGGTTGCTACGTGATGGTTTACCATAGTGTTCACCATCTTGATTTTGCTATTCGTCATATATAAATAGTCCACGATAGCAGTAGCTTTGGCGTAGGCATGCTCGATGCCCGAACTCTGTCCTAAATTTGTTCGTTCATTTTGGTCTCACCATATTAACCAACATATAATTACAAATATATAATTCCAACGATCTTTATCCGGCCCTATTTTATACTACAAATTGAACAATAATCATTCTTTAATAGTCCCATTAAAGAAAGCAGCATGTTTGTGAGTCACCACAATTCTCTCCCACAGCTGTTTCACATGCCTACAGTCTCTGAGAGCATGAATTACATCTTCCACACCCTCCTGGAAGTGGTCACAAACACCATCTGGATGAAGTCTCATTCCCCATTTCATTTTATTTGTAATGAGCCTTTCTGCTTGGAGCGTTAGCCATGCAAACATCTTGCATCTTTGCAGTATCTTAAGTATCCATACATTATTCCAGGGTCCAGGAGTTTGTATTGGCTCGAGCGAGAGGGATTTGTAAGCAGACCAAACCGTAAGAATACCACTTTTCTACCATTTCCATCTAGCCACCTGGGAGTTTCCATTCAAAGTCACTACTTGCAGCCCTTCTTGTACCTTCTCCCAAGAGTTCTTGATGCCACTCCACGTGTTTGATCCTACTCGTTGTGGATTAATTTGAGGGATAAGGTCATTACCACAGCCATATTTTCCTCTAACCACCCTCACCCACAAGGAATCCTTGTCCTCTACAAGTCCCCAGCCAAGCTTCATCATGAATGCCCTGTTCTGCTGTTTAATGTACTTCATACCAAGCCCCCCATATTTCTTGTTAGTCCACACCCTATCCCAAGACACAAGGTGCATTTTCCTCCATTCCTCTGATAATCCCCAAAGAAAATCTCAGGATTTTCGCTCAATAGACTCACACACTGGAGCTGGAATGTTAACTGTTTGCATTATATAACTAGGCATGGTGGCAATCACTGATTTAACTAGCGTGTCTCGACCTGCCAATGACAATCTTGTGATCTACCAGTTACTTAGCCGACTTTTCACCTTGTCTACTAAGAAATTATACATCCCTGCAGTAACTCTGTCATGGTGAAGAGGCACGCCTAGGTACTTGCCAAGATCTGAAGTGCTTTGAAAGCCAAGCGCCTCACTCAGCTAGCTCCTCCTTGGATGGCTAACATTTCTAGAGAAGAAAACTCTTGTTTTAGATGGGTTGACTTTCTGGCCGGATGCACTACAGAATTTGTCGATACAGCTCTTGGCGATGTCCACCTGTTCCATGGAAGCTTCTGAAAACAAGAGCAGGTCATTAGCAAAAACAAGTGGGTTAGGGGGGGCCATCCTTACCTAATCTGATAGTTCGCCACCGTTTATCCATAATCGCCTCCTAAATGATATGGGCCAGCTTCTCCATGCAAATGACAAATAGGTATGTGATTTGGCGGACTTTTTGTCTCTTACGTTAGCCTTGGGGTCTACAATAAAAAATTAACCAAGGATTGCATATAGGCAAACTTATGATAGTTATCTCTTCTCAAGGAGCCTTTTATTGAATCCTAAGTAATCTAATATGCCATGCAAATACAATGAAACAAGGGGAAAATAGTTTTGGGTTTTTCAAATAAATAAACTAAAGGAGTAATGCAAATTAATTACAAGCGAAGCTATTGTTTTTGGTATTTTTATAAGGATATGGATGGATATGAATAAATGAATTTTGGTAGGAAAGTAAATGGCTTTCCTAGCTTTTAAAAATGATTTAAATGTTAATTTATCATCAAGTCAAAGTGAAAACATCAAGCAAACCCAGAGTCCAATTTATCTAATTAATGACTAATCCTACGATCACATTCATAGTCATCTCTTAGATAAATTATTAAAAACCACTTGATGTATATTTGAAAATTATTTTAATGCACTTGTTTCCTCTTAAATGAAAGCACTATCGCGACACTCAACTTGAAATAAATCTATCACACATACTAATAATCACATAGAATGCATAACTTTATTAATTCTAAAGGAAGATAAGTTCAATAAAATCCAAATGCATTAGCACAAAATTCAACACAAATGTTAACCAACAAGGACAAATAAACACTTATCCAAGTCTCACATATATGCACCAATTCAGAATTAAACCAAATAGAGCACAATTAATACATATAATGAGCTAATGGAAAACTAAGAAACTCCCCTGTGAAGCACATCTGGTCACTTTCTTTGCCACCAAAAATCAAGGAATCAGCCTCTCATGATTGCAACACTCACAACAATTTGATCAATATATTAGAAGTGCATGAGAATGGGTGATGACCAAATCTGGAAATTTGGAATAAGAGCTAGCTGACAACTCTTAATGAGGAAACAGAGGAATAAAGAAGACAGTAGTGGTTGATGGTGGTGTTAAACAGTGGAGATATGGCTGTGGTGAGCGATGTGGGAGGCTGCAGTCTGAGAACAGAGGAGGTTAGAGGAAGATGATGGAAAAACAGTGGAAGGACAGAGGAGGCTGTGGTCGATTATGAATGATCACGACGGTGGTGGTTGATGGTGGTAAGGAAGAACAGGGGAAGGAAGAGGAATGGTGGTACTCGCAGGTGAAGATGTACGGTCACGGAGAAGCAGGACAAATACGCTGCTGGTGGAACAGGACCGAAGGTAAAGGTGGTCCGCGGTGCTCTCGTTCCCAGCTCCCTCTATTTTTTTTTCATTTACTCTCAGCTCACAACTCTCCCAGCTCTCAGCTTGCTCGGGTCTTCTCTCTTCCCAGTTCTGAACTCCGCCGGTGATGAAGGTCCAAGCTCCCACTCTCGTCCAGTGCAACTCCGATCGACTCCCTCTCTCTATGGTTTAAGGAGGTCGCCGGCGACTATGGCGGTGGATGATCGTCGCCGGCAACAGTGGGAATCGTGGAGGTGATGAGACAAAGCGAGATGATGGAAGGAGTCTGCCCCCAGCGATATTCGACGCCCTCTCCTCTATAAACTGTCAGCTTTTTTCAATCAATCGGGTCCTCTGCTCCGGGTATTCAAATCTAAATAAGGAAGGGAATAGTAACCCTGGTCAAAACGCAAGTTTTGACCAGGTACCTATTTTAGAACTTTTAAAAGTTCTGTAGAGGAACTAAAATGTAAATTTTGAAATTTTTTAGGGCAGAAGCACAATTTCTGATATTCCTGGGTCCTTGTCTGTAATTTTCCATGTCCCCTTTCTACATTCACCTGTAATTTTCAGAAAATTTAGGGACCTTTTCTGTAATTTTTCCCAGGCATCAAAATATTAATTCTGACCCTCCTGAATTTCCAATTTTCTTCCAAAACCTCTGCAATGTAAAATTAAGCACAATGTAGCATCAAAAGTCCAAGAAACAATTACACAAAATAATTAATAAATTATGACCATTTTGCCCCTAATTGCAATTGATTCAAAACAATTGTCCCTAACTAAAATTAGTGCTTAATCATGCAATAATGTCTCAAAAAATGCATCAAAATCCCAATTTAATTATTAAAAATCATGTATAAAATATGGTTCAATCAGTATGGTGAGATAGGATCCCCCTGTCTAAGCCCTCATGACGTGGAAAAGTTATCTGCCTTGCTTCCCTCCCAAAGTATTTGTATGGATGGAGAAGATATACATTCTCTGATCACATTCTGTAAGGACTGGGGAACTTGGAGCTCCTCTAGGCAAGCCATGAGAAAATCTCATCTGATCCGGTCATATGCTTTTTCTAAATCAATCTTTATTGCCATGAAACTTTTCTTCCCTTTCATATTCTTCATGGAGTGAATCACTTCCTGGGCTATAATGATATTGTCTGAGCTGATCCTTTCCGGCACAAAACTGCATTGATTTGGCGATATAACCTGTGGGAGGAAACTTTTAATTCTGTTAGCTATAATTTTCGTGATGATTTTATAAATAACATTGCACAAACTAATAGGACGAAAATCACGAATAGATTCAGGATACTCTCTCTTGGGAATGAGCATGATAAATGTGTGATTTATGTCCTGGATGGAGGTTGGGTCCAAGAATGCTTCTTTTATAACCGTAGTAACCAACGATGCCACCACATCCCATTGACTTTGGAAGAATAGCGCATTTTGCCCATCAAGACCTGGCAATTTCATAGCACCCATGCTGAAGATCGCAGCCTTGATTTCCTCATTTGAAACATCTCTTTGTAGTCCAATTAGATCCGCTTGATTCAAAATTGGGAAAGTAACCTTAGTGGTGAACCCAGTACTCCCAGGATCTTCTTCCTCGCTGAAAAGATTAACGAAGAATTCGGTGGCAATTAACTTGATTTCTTCTATATCATCCGTCCAAACCCCAGAATCCTTCCTAAGAGCTTCAATTCTATTTATCCTTCTTCTTCCATTGGCCCAAGCATGATAATATTTGGTGTTTCTATCTCCCTCCACATACCATTGACACTTAGCTTTCTGCACCCAAAGAAGGTCTTCTTGAATAAGAATTTGATCAAGCTCTAGCCAAAGTTGAAGTTGAAGTTGATCTATAGCAGAAGAAGGTCCTAACAACCTGTTCGCCCTAGTTATGCCATCCAAACGACCATAATTCTTCTCTTCTTATGACCCAGGTGCCCAAAGACATTGTAGCCAGTCACCAACCCCCACTAGTTAAGCCTCATGTCTTTTTTTTTTTGAGAAAATACTCCTTTTATAGATCATTTTTTTTATAGATCAATAATTGTGAGCATCTTCGTGTCATTCAATATTATCATAAAAGTAAAACAAGAAAAGATAAAATTAAGCATAATAATTAGTTAAGAGACCAATAACCATTTCCTTTCCACACCCTTACTCATCTTTGATGGTGCGAATTCTTTTAGTGAATCCAAACATACTTTACTTTTTTTTCGACCAAAAAAAAAACATACTTTTCTTTTTGACATTTCAGAAATTTCCTTTTTTTCCCTGTAGTTCATCTCATTTTATTTGTCTTATTTACATGTATTTGATATAAGTTGGTAAGCTGGATGATTGAAATGGAGAAATTAGATACCAAGAATGATTTGGAACATCAAAATACCTAGTAAGCTTAACATAATATTCTTTTAAAGCATCAATGTCTCTATACAATAGTAAATGTTTGGCATTGAAAGGACAATAAGAATAAAAAATTGGGGTCATTAATGACGAGTCTATATACTTTTAATGAGTTTGGGTTTTAGTCCATACCATTAACTCAAATCAAGTTGTTATAAAAACATAGAGATCAAAATAAACTGTAAGGACCAATAATGATATTACCCCATGAATTTCTATATTCTTAACAACTCAATAGGCTTTTCTTTAATTCACTACAAAAAAAAAGGCATTTTGTAGCGGTGCAATTGTAGCGGTTAGATTAAACCACTACAAATTATGGTATTTGTAGCGGTTATTACCTAAACCGCTACAAATTTGTAGCGGCCAGTTTTTTTGTAGCGGTTTTCTAAAAAAAAACCGCTACAAATTTGGCGCGAAATTCCCGCCAAAACTTGTAGCGGTTATTTTTTAGCGGTTAATGCACACAAACCGCTACAAAATACCAACCACAGGATTTTGTAGCGGTTATAGGGGCAATAACCGCTACAAAATACCAAACGTCAGAATTTTGTAGCGGTTATGCCCCTATAACCGCTACAGAATTTAAAGGGTCCCGACATTTGTAGCGGTTATAAGCAATAACCGCTACAGAATTTAAAACGTTGTGAACATTTGTAGCGGTTATTTTAGAACCGCTACAAATAATTAAATTTGTAGCGGTTATAGTAGCGGTTATTTTAATAACCGCTACTAATATCTGGGCTATTTAAAGCCAATCCTCCTTCATTTCTCATTTTGCCCATTTTGTTTCCTGAGGTTTCTCTGAGTGATTTCTTCGAGATTTGAGCGTTCAGACATCTCTATAGGAGTTTTTGCTCAGTATTTGCACTTGAGGTACGTATATAACACGTATTTTATTTATATTTGTATTTTTATTATATTTTTGCATAATAATGTCACTAATTTTTTTTTTAATTTGTACAGTTGATATGGCTTCAGGACAGGATAAGGGGAAGGCCCCTGAGGTCCCCAGACCGAGTTTACGGGGTGGCAGCAGCCGGGCAGGGGGCAGAGGGAGGGGGCAACGCGCAGGCAGGGCTACCACGGCATCTCAACCCAGCCCCCCACAGGCACCGCCGACGATCCCACAGGCGACGACTGTACCAGAGGTGCCTGAGGTGGAGGGGCCAGATATTAGCGTTGAGGACTTCCTCAACGAGGAGGAGTTCGAGATCCCGATTAGTGGGTTCAGGGAGATGGAGCAGTTCCTCGATCAGGAGGACGCTCGGGAGCAGAACAACCCACGAGGGTCGTCTTCGCGGTCCACTGGGTTTGAGGTGCAGGTCGAAGGTAAATTACTTTTTTAATTTAGTAAGTTATTTATTTAAATTTGAAATATTAACTTTGAATTATAATTTATCTAACGTGCGGTCAATTGTGCAGATGAGCAGGGGAACGTGTCGACGAGGAGTCTGGATGTGGCCGGTCTGAACAGCATGGACCGGTCCCTGCGAGTTATAGTGCCGTGGAACGAGGGCACTGACCAGCCGATCCACAATGGGGGTCACCTGCTCAACCGCTTCCTGAGCGACCTGGGATTGAATTGGATGCGGTTCCCCCTTCACTTCCCGACGTGGAGGCACATTCCGAAGGGGCCGAAGGACCAGGCTTGGGAGGAGGTGGTTCAGGTAATTAAAACTATTTAATTAATATTTTTTTAATTAATTATATTTAATTAGTTTTTTTTAAATTATGGTTTTTATAATTATTGATATTTAAATGTATTTTTTTCAGCTGCGGTTTGCCGTCCGGGCCAACCGGAAGAGGTACGCCCTCGTGAAGATGGGCGACGCCTGGAGGAACAGGAGGAACCGTCTCTTCCACAGGGTGGATGGGGACGGAACGATGCCTCTGGAGCAGCTGCAGGAGAGCGTCCCGGACGGCGTGCCGCCGAACGACTGGGCGCGTTTCGTCCAGTTCAGGAGGAGCCCTGAGGCGCAGGTAATGTATTTATTAGATTTTTGATATATAATTTTGTAATTGTTAAATATTAAATTATAATATCAATTTAATTTGTATTTAATTTTAAATTATAATACATTTAATTTTTTTTTCCAGGAGCTTGCTCGAAGGAACGCCGAGATCCGGGCGCAGCAGACGATCCACCACACAGCAAGATCGAAGACCTTTGCTGTGACCTACAGCGAGCTGGTAACTTTTCAAGTGCTTCACTTACTTTTAGCTGATTATTTCATAATACTAATTGTTTTGTAATTGTTTCAGGAGACGAGGGCACAGCAGGAGAACCGTCAGACGGACTATGCGGAGCTGTACGCCATCACACACAGACACCGTGACGGGACTGCGACCTCTCAGCAGGCAGAGGCGACCATTGTAAGTAATTTTATTATTATATTTTTTATAAAACCAAGTTAATAATGAAAAATGGCAATTATTAATTGTTTCATAAAATGGCAGGAGCGGATGCAGCAGTCGCAGGCTGAGCTGCGACAGACCCAGCCTGAGGAGTCACAGGGGTCAGTGGACCCGACGGCTCCTTTGAAGGCGGGTCTGGCTCAGCCTGAGCACCCTGGACGCGTGCGGGGGATGGGGATAGGCGCCAGACCCAGCATGATCTACGGCAGGAGCGCCGCCTCTGAGGCTGGCAGCTCTAGAGGGGTTAGACGTCAGAGGGACGAGTCTATTGACCAGCTGCGGTCAGATTTGGAGCAAACGCAGCAGCAAATGGCGCAGCAGCAGCAGCAGATGGCGCAGCAGCAGCAGCAGATGCAGGTGCAGCAGCAGCAGCAGCTGCAGATACACGCAGATATGATGTACGCTCAGCAGACGCAGTGGCGTGAGATCGCGAACACTATGCTCGAGGGAGCATGGAGTCGCCTGTTCCCGAACGAGCAGCATCCAGCGGTTCCCCCTGTCCCTCGCTACGTCGTCCCGAGTACTACTCCTCCCGCTACATCTCCTCCTCCTGCTGATGACGATGGTGCGGTTCACTCTGCACAGCGGCCCGATCCAGCGGCATCTGAGGGAGCCCCACCTGAGGGAGCACCAGAGGATCAGCCCCCAGCTCCTTAGTTTAGGACATTTTCTTTTGTTTAAACATTTGTAAATATTTATGAGTTTTTTTTTCATATTTTTCTTATTGTGTTTTATATAATTAAATTTATATTATTAGATCGTGTTGAAATAATTTATGAATTATTTATATCTAAATATAAAAAAAAATAAAGTATATATATATTTGTAGCGGTTATTAGTTTATAACCGCTACAAATATATATGTTTGTAGCGGTTTTTAGTGTATAACCGCTACAAAGATACATATTTGTAGCGGTTATAAACTAATAACCGCTACAAACATATACAGATATTTGTAGCGGTTTACCTTCAAAAACCGCTACAAATATCTATATTTGTAGCGGTTATCCAATAATAACCGCTACAAACACTCAAATCATTTGAATTTTGAAATTTGCCGCCTTTGTGCACGTTTGTAGCGGTTATGTTATGTATAACCGCTACAAATTAGAAAATTATTTTTATATTTAATGTCCAACAGTAGCCGTTTAATTTATATAACCGCTACTAATACGTTGAACATTTGTAGCAGTTCTATATATATAACCGCTACTAATTCTCAACAAGTACAGTTTGAATTTCCCACCAATTAATGGCTTGAATATTTGTAGCGGTTTTATATATATAACTGCTACAAAATTATAAACGTTGGAATTTCTGTAGCGGTTGGTGTAGTGGTTTTATAACCGCTACAAAATTATAAACGTTGGATTTTCAGAATATAAGATTCTAGGCATTCGTCATTATTTTCTCACTCATCTTCTTCTCTATACTTTCTTCTCTCTCACTTGTAGCTATGGATAAATCATGGATAAGGTTGCCGCGCAATTCTCCTGAATATTTGTACGGATTAAACAGTTTCTTGGATTTCGCATTCACTCACGCCAGCTGTAACGGCAAGATCGTCTGTCCATGTCGAAAATGCAAGTTCAAGAAGTGGCATGCACGAAATGTTGTGAAGGAACATTTTCTTGTGAAGCCTTTCCCTGAGGACTATACGTTCTGGGCAGTTCATGGTGAGAAGGCTGGCATTAGATATGACGATGCTCTTCCTCGAACTTCTCAAGTAGGCGTTCAAGTAGATGAAGATGATCCTGTGAATGATGCTGTGCGTGATGCGTTTGGATTTCAAGGCGACAACTTCAACGAAGAAGTGCACGGCTCTGAGCCGGCTTTTATGGGGAATCAAGCAGCTCGGGATTTTTTCAGCTTGATAGATGAGGCAGATCGTCCTTTATATCAAGGTTGTCGCAAATATTCTAAATTATCTTTCTTGATCAAATTGTATCATATCAAGTGCTTGTGTGGGATCACGGATAAGGGAATGTCGATGTTGCTCGACTTATTACAAGATGCATTCCCCGACGCCGAGATTCCCACAACGTTCTACAAGGCCAAGAAGATTATCAACAGGTTGGGGTTGAATTATCAAAAGATTGATGCGTGCCCAAATGATTGTATGCTGTATTGGGGAGACGATTCCAGCAGGGAGACGTGTAAGAGATGTCACACATCGAGGTATAAGACAATTCAGAAGGGGAAAAAGCAGAAGAAGAAACCTGCAAAGATTCTCAGGTACTTCCCTTTGAAACCTCGTCTACAAAGATTATTTATGTCGTCTAAAACTGCTGAGCACATGAGGTGGCATGCCGTTGATAAAAACGAAGACGGTAAATTAAGACATCCGCGGGATGCAGCTGCTTGGAAAACGTTTGACAACGACTTTCCAGATTTTGCGACTGACCCCAGAAATGTTCGGCTTGCGTTGGCGACCGACGGTTTCAATCCTTTCGGGAATCTTAGCACAAGTTACAGTATTTGGCCGGTAGTCTTAGTTCCCTACAACTTACCCCCTGGATGTGTATGAAACAAAGCTCTTTCATTATGTCTATGATCATTCCAGGCAAAAAGGCACCGGGCAATGACATCGATGTGTATCTCCAACCGCTTATTGCGGAATTGCTTGACCTGTGGAATGTCGGCTTGGAGACGTACGACGCTTACGGCAAGACTTTGTTCAACATGCGTGCAGCCTTGATGTGGACGATTAGTGACTTTCCTGGCCTTGGCACATTATCTGGTTGGAATGTGCATACTGGGTCAGCGTGTCCAGCTTGCAATTTTGACTCTGACGCATTGCGCCTTCCCCACAGCCGAAAGTGGTGCTTTATGGGGCATAGGAGGTTTCTCGATGGAACGCATAAGTTCAGATTGCAACGGAATCGCTTCAATGGGAAACCAGAGAAAAGAGGACCACCTCAGACTTTATCCGGTACCGATATCTTACAGCAGCTTGAGCATGTTGACTTCGAGTTTGGAAAAAGCGACGGTTCAGCATAAACTCGCCAAAAGACGCGCAGGACTTCGGCGCCTCAGCAGTGGAAGAAGATAAGTATTTTCTTCACGCTTCCGTATTGGAGATCTAATTTACTTCGCCATAGTCTTGATGTAATGCACATTGAAAAGAATGTTTACGACAATGTGCTGTATACGCTGCTTAACGAACCCGGCAAGACAAAAGATCACCTTCAAGCGAGGAAAGATTTACGCGACATGGGAGTTCGTGAAGACGCTTGGCCAGATGAGCATGACAGATTTACACCGGCAAAGTTTACCCTCACAAAACCGAACAAAGATGTGTTCCTCACGACGTTGAAGAAATTAAAAGTTCCTGATGGGTATTCAAGCAACATTTCTCGATGTGTTGACTTGCAGGCTCGAAAGGTTGCCGGCCTGAAGAGTCACGACTCACATGTTCTTATGCAGCAGTTACTCCCTCTGGCTATAAAGAATACACTTCCTCCCGATGTTTCCATCGTTTTGGTGGAACTTTGTTCTTTCTTTCGGAAGTTGTGTTCTAAGGTTTTGATCGTTGAGGAGCTCGATCAGCTGCAGTCGAAAATCATTCTTACGCTTTGTCACTTGGAGATGATCTTTCCTCCGTCCTTTTTTACTGTGATGGTTCACCTCACAGCCCACCTCGTTCATGAAACAAAGCTCGCTGGACCAGTACAATATCGTTGGATGTATCCGATTGAGAGGTACTCATTTTAAATATGTGCTTTCATTTATTGTCCGTATTTAATGTTTGCTAGTCGTCCTTTTCATCATTTTATATCAATTTTCTCTTCTGTACTTCGTAGGTTCCTTGGGAAATTAAAATCTTACGTGAGGAATAAGGCGTGGCCAGAAGGTTCTATAGCTGAAGGCTATATAGGGGATGAGGTGCTATATTTTTGCTCAAGGTATTTTGATGATCTTGAGACGGCTTTCAACCGCCCGCCTCGTGTTGACGATTGTCCTGAACCTGCGCCGACATCAGGAGAATTTATCCCTCGTGTTGGTAAACCAGTTGGAGCAACTGAGAACTTCAAACTAACGGCAACTGAGAAGTTCCAAGCACATAGACATGTCTTGATTAATTGCACTCAAGTTGAACCTTTCATACGGTAAGAATTGTACACTCACATGTTATTCGATCTATATCTTTCGTAACATTTCTCACTTTCATTTCACTAACGCCTTTCCATTATTAATTGCAGGGAATTCAGAAGTCATGTCAAGCGTCAGCTCAGGATCCGTACACAGACATCCTCGGAAGTTGATAGGAGGGTCCACAGAGAATTCTCGAGCTGGTTTGCGCGCAGAATACTAAATGACCACAACCCACACTCACCAGATTTCAGAGCTCTCGCAATCGGCCCTCTTGATCATGCAAAACGGTTTACAGCATACAATGTCAATGGTTTTAAGTTTTGCACGGTTTCACGGGATCAGGGATTGCAAACACAGAATTCGGGTATTTATGGCACATTTGGGACAAGGAGTTATGCGAGCAGCAGTGACGCCAACATGCAGTTCGGAGTCGTCCCTTACTATGGCAAGCTTCTTGATGTGGTCGAGCTTAATTATCAAGGCCGTTTCACCGTGACGCTGTTCAAGTGTTTGTGGGCAAATACCACTACTTCTCGGGGACTGACAACTGACGACCTAGGGATCACATCACTCAATTTCTCACGGCCGATTCATACTGGTATTTCTCAAGATGATGAGCCGTATATTCTAGCTTCAGAGGCACATCAGGTTTATTATGTCGAGGACGAGAGGCATAGGGATTGGCACATGGTCGTTCATTTAAAGCCAAGAGACCTTTACGACATGGGTGAAGGAGATAACATCGCCTACGAGAGTGAGCCATTTCAGCCAGCTGATTTTGAAAACTACTTCGCTGAAGGTGATGACAATTTACCTCTACTGCGGTGAGTTTTTTTAAGTCCACGTCATTTCAATTAAATTTTTTAAATTTAATAATACATCAATAACAATAATTTTTCTACAAAATTTCTGTAGGGATGGCGACGATGAGTGATCAAATTCAAGTGTAAAAAATTTGTCTTTACAAAAAATGCAAAAAATTTGTGTTAAAATAAAATGTAAAAAAAAAATTTTAAAAAAAAAAACTAAAATAATATTTGTAGCGGTTAAAAAACTGCTACAAAAATATAAATAACCGCTACTAACTAATAACCGCTACATTAACCGCTACAAATAGCACGATGAATATTAAACCGCTATAAAAATATAAATAACCGCTACTAATTAATAACCGCTACATTAACCGCTACAAATAATACGTGGATCCCTATAAATACCCTTATCACAACTCATTTCAAACACTCCCCAATTTCTTTTCACCTTACCTTTCTTTCATTTCATCTCATTTACAACTTCTTTCGTATGAGTAGAGGAGCTGAATAATACGATCAAATATGGTAACAAGATCTTCAATTTTTTTTAGAATACTTCTTTTCCTTTCTATAAAATTTATTCTAACTATTTTTTTTTTCTAGATATATCATAACTCTATCTCATTTTCATCTATTTTTCATACACAATTACATTATATTAGAAAACATAATATTTTCTTATTACCTATATATCCTTAATATTATTATTAATATAAATTTTATACTAATCCTATTCAATTACATTTTTCCTTTTTATTTATTAATAAGTTAAACTATTGAATAATAAACTAATTGAAATAGATAAAATAATAACAAAATAAACTATTTAATATAATATTGAAAAAACAGAAAAAAAAATCATCGTATATTTTTTAAAAAATTTTTTAAATATTTGTAGCGGTTATTAAACCGCTACTAAATAACGCGCCTTTTTACGGCTCAATTTAAATTTTTTGGCGCCAATTTTGAATTTCATGAAATTAGTAGCGGTTTTAAAAACCGCTACTAAGTTCATGAAATTCAAAATTAGTAGCGGTTCATTAACCGCTACAAATAAAAAATGTCATTTTTTTCGCCAACAAATTTTGAATTTTTTATATTTGTAGCGGTTTATTAACCGCTACAAAAAAAAATTCTTTTTTTAAGCTGTTTTCAAAATTTTTGATATTTGTAGCGGTTATATAACCGCTACAAATATCTCTAGGTGTAGTAGCGGTTATTATTAACCGCTACAAATGTTGTAGCGGTTATTTTTGATTGAGTAGCGGTTTTATAAAACCGCTACAAAACCGCTTGCAACGTACGATTTAGTAGCGGTTTTTCAAACCGCTACTAACCTATTTTGTAGCGGTTAGAACCGCTACGAATACCCATTTTTAACCGCTACTAAATCACGTTTTTTTTGTAGTGATTTTCACTCATTTTATAATTTCATTGTACAATAGATTATTTTTCTTATGGTACATAAGTAACACCAAATTCCTTTGAAAACACATAAGTCACTCACAAAAAACTAGCAGTAAACAGCAAACAATAAATACGCCAAAAATATAACATGCAACAATAAATATAAATAAAAATGAGCAAACTCTTCAACATTTTTTAAACACAGTAATAAACACTCACTGTACCAAAAAATATATGCATTTATATGAAAACATATAATAAACATAAGTGAAAATATATGCATTTATATGAAAACATATAATAAACATAAGTGAAAGTAAAAGTTTTCATTCATATATAGAAAAGTGAAAGCTAAAGTATGCTTTTGATAAAGTGTGCTTTAACGTGTTGATAAAGTACTTTAATGGACTTTATGTTGTTTTCATGTTGTTCAACAATATGAACGGGTTACCAACATCAATTATTTCATTTTTTTTACAATTTAGATTTGATATTTTTCCAATTTAGGGGGATAAAGTCTTAACAACCAACATCTAGGGGACCCAAATGTCATTATCTCACTTTAATTTTTCTATCAATCAGTAGATGCCTTGTTTTGCAATATATTTGAATACTCTGATCTAATGGTTGTTTGCGTTTTATTCTTGGACAAGAAGATGTGCGAGAGGAATTAATATAATTCTCAATATGGATATGACTTTTTAATCAAATAGTGAGTCATAGGATCCTTTGCAACAACTGCCCAAATTGCAGGTGTTTAAAATATAAAGAAAATAAAGAATGAGAAGAAAAGGATATCCAAAGAAATTGAAGATTCTTGTGTTAGGGATGAATATAATGTAACTAATATTATAAAAGAAATTGAAGAAAAATAATTTTAGCTCAGATATTTTAAGAAAATTCGGGAGGATCATTCTTCTAAAATTATTTTGGAGAGAAACTTCTTTTCTCCATCTAGCTTGTACTTTACCTTAATTTTTAGAGAATTTTTCTCCTTTTTAAGAGAATTGTTTTGACAAAAATCACTTTTTTCTTGTTGAAAATCAAAGTTGTAAAATTTGTTAAATTATGCAATACTTTGTCTAAACCTCTTGAAATTTTAATAAAAATTATTATTCAAACCCCTTTTTTGCATCTTATTTGCAGTTATTGATGCTATTTGTTTCTCAAACAAACTCTTCTCTGAAAGAAATTTTAGTTAATCAGTAATTACTCAAACATAACTTAGTACGTTTAGCTGGGTTTCACTCCCAAAAACATAAGGAGATGTCCAATACATCAGTATAGAGTATAAAGAAACAAATAAAGGTAAGAAACATTTTAATTCACTTGGAAAATCAAAATTATTTTTTTGGTCGGCAGAAATAAAATGGGAAAATAAAAATAAACAATTTCCGAACTTTTTAATTCAATGTATATTCATGACACATAAAATCATGTCATAATATATATATGACAAATCTCTATTTTTATTATATATTTTCATATTTTATTTGGGATTTTTGCCATAACAATTGAGCTTAAAATTCCTCTTTTGTTATTAATTGTGATTAAAGGTGTTTATAAGAAATTAAAGTTGAAAAAGGGCAAAAATATCATATATTTTATGACTTACCTTAATTGATTAATTTTAGAATATAACTTATTACATTTTTGGTTTATTTTCATTGAATATCAATTTGGAAAAAAAAATTACAAGAAATAACCTAGAATTTCTGGAAACCGCGAATTAATGAAGAAAGGATTCAGAGAAAATCACCAAAAAGGGGCTTAAAAGTTTTAAAAATTAAAATTGGACCCACAAAAGTTTTCAATATGCCATGTTAGTCCCTCTTGAAAACTTTCAAAATTTTCATTTTATTCCCTTGGTGTGTTTTGACCAAGGGTTAGGATGAGGCTCGATACTGCTGCTCCTTCGGTGCTTAATGAAACAATAGCGGCGGCCATGGATAGAGCTCACCACCTTCATATCTTTAACCTCCACCATTACCTTCGCCTTCTTCCTCTCTCGCTGGCGGCATCATTCACCACCATAGGCCACCGTCGGTCTTCTTCCCTCGACACCACAGGTTACCTTTCTGTTGCTTTCGGAGCGACATAGAACACAGGGAGATAGAAGCGCGGCAGAACACCACCATTCACTCTCACCGATTACCTTCCTCCACAATCTCCGGCGACCTTCTACTTTCTTCCCCAACACAAGAAACAGAGCTTGACCGTGGCAAGAGAATTGGAACCAGAGCTCAGAATCAGACGCCAGAGGCAAATTGAGAGAGCTTCATACCATAACAGAGGTTCTGTGGGGAAACTTCAGAACCAGAGCTTGGAGATTCAACTACCTCTATCATTACGAGAACAATTAAAAGATTTCTGTAATTTGAATGATGCTGCTTAATTTCTTTATGCAGTAACTATTCATTTGTTAGATGTTGAAGTTGATTATCCTTAGTTCTGCAGATAGAATATATTTGCCAGTATTTGTTGTAGCAACAACGGCAGCTATAGTTGCAAGCCAGGCTACAATAACTGCAACCTTTTCAATTATCAATCAAGCCCTAGAACATGGTTGTTTTCCAAGAGTGAAAGTTGTGCAAACATCGAAGATGTTCCTTGGCCAGATATATATTCCAGATATTAATTGGATCCTCATGATTCTCTGCATCTCTGTTACTGCTGGCTTCAAAAATCAAAGTCGGATAGGAAATGCATATGGTAAGCTTTTTCCTCCCATTGTTTGAGGTATATATTTTGTGCTATCGATTAAATGTTGAATTTGAATTTCTAAGCTCATGGTTTATGAAAAGACAATGTAAAACTCAAATGATCTCAATGCCAAAAAATTACAAGATGTCTAAAAATTCATAAGCACTGCACCTATAATCTCTCATTGTCCATTTGACAACAAAATTGATATTCTGTCTAATGGAATATGCATAATTAACTTGTGATGATCAATTTCATGTCCAAGGTTTTGCATCTGCTAACTCCATTAGCAAGTTTTGACAAAAGTTCCCAAAGATCCCAGCTATACTTATGTAAGCCATCTGTTTCCCTCTAACATTGTGAGAAGCATATTATTATCAAGGCTTGCATCACCTGATAAGCAATAAGCCTTGATATATTCTGAAGAATAACAAGATCCCTTCTCTCCCCAAGATAATTAGGGAAAGCCCTAGTCATTACTACAACACTGCAAAAAGAAAACCATGTTTCAAGAACCAGACAAGGTATGTGTGTCTTGACATTAACATAATGAGCTCCTATTCAGGAGAAAAGAGAGCTTATCTAAAGAGATGAAAATATACTGAAAGACAAAGAAATTGTGAATTATTACTGAAAGAGGAAAATAGACTCAAAGACTAGAAATGGTAGAGGGATATTATGGGACTAATTATCCTTTTATGTTTTAATGATAGATGGTAGATACGGGTGGTTGATTGTTTTATTTTATTTTGTTTTTTTGTACTATTTTGTCTGATTTTTAGGCTCTAAGCATAATTTCTCTAGGAAAAAAACATGACTAGTTATTAGTTCTTATTCAGTCCTGAGTCCCACAAAATTCTTCAGAATTCCAAAGAAAAAAAACA
The DNA here is from genome assembly GCA_963210345.1 of Inga oerstediana. Lineage (NCBI taxonomy): Eukaryota > Viridiplantae > Streptophyta > Magnoliopsida > Fabales > Fabaceae > Inga > Inga oerstediana. Next base: position 81,714,061 of record OY723400.1, read on the forward strand.
ATATTTCTCATTAATACTAACATTCATTAGTGGCCAAAGTTAATAAATACAATAAGTCTGCCATCACACCAGATAGAATTCACCAACTCAACATGTTTAATACTTTTATAAGCTTACAATTTATACGTTTCTTTTTACGGTGTCAGTGATGAAGGGAAATGAAGAAAAGCTCATTAAAAGAATAATATTGGAAAAATAACCGAAAACATCAGTAAAACAGAGGCATACAAAATTTGCAGCATACCCCTGCTAGTCCAGTATCCCAAAACCTGTAAAATATAGCAAAATTTACTTAGACGTTAGAAACAACATTAAGGTAACAGTTTACTATTCGCCAAACAAAACAAACTCACATTTTCTCGAGCTTTCCGTCTGAAATGGTTTTAGAGTTCTTCCTAGATTGTCCTAGACAGAATTCTTCACCTGCCATTCAAGGCATTGAGCACCGAATCAGGAACTGACACGTGGTTATTATAAATATTGAGATCCCATTCAACTTTCTTTCTTTCTTTTTGTTTTCAATAGAAAAATACATCTTGGAAAAGTAGATAAAAAACAGTAAATAATTAAATTTATAATCCTTTCACATAAAAATAAAAATAAAAATAGTTGAGTGAATATTATTAATTATTAAGTAATCACCAATGAAAACGATGGCAAAAAAATCACCACTAAAACATAGTTATCACCTATAGTTTTAAGAACAATGTAACTAGAATTCTAAAAATTATCTTTTGTATTAACTTCAATGCACCATAATTACATTGAGGAGCTTAGCATATGTGTTTAAAACTTGGGTTAATATAATCTTTCTTCTTCAAGCTTCAAAATTCAAACTATGGGTATTAATTCCTTAAAGGGCATATGATCAAGTTTTTATTAAATTATAGGGTCCAATTTACAGAATGAAATTTGAGGTTCTAAAACCTATAATTTGATATTAGAAGAACAAAAACCAAAATGAGAGAAAATTAGAGGGATTAAAGATTGCATTAACATGTAAGTTTGTTATATATTTTTTTAAAACAAGATTTAAATATGCCAAATACCATTTAATGCAATATCATACTAACACATAACTCAGTTCAATTGGAAATGTGTTCAGAGCCAACCATGGTTGCAACCCCTACACATCTTGTATCTCAGTCCATGACTAGGTAGATTAGTGTACCCGTAGGCACTGCCCATAGGCACTATTCATCAGTGTACACTGTGTATCATACATATTACAAAAGATGACATATACGAAGCATATAAACATTAACATAGTGTATGAAGGATAAAGTTACTACCTTAAACCCTTTTCTTGCCTTAAATCATCTGCCTCGTAAAACATGCCAAGCTTAAGGTTCCAACTCGGTCCTAAAATATCAAATGTATAAGAATTAGGTTACAACCCATTCATGTACCATTTGTGGCACTTCCATAGTGTTTATAGTAGTTATATTAGCCTATGGTAAAAATTTACCAAAATACCCACAGGACCTCGGCCCCTCCCCGCTGTACCCGGTCCGGCTGCACTTTTCCCAAAATTCTAACATAGGCTATCCTGACATATTTTCGCCCAAAGAATCCATTTCTGAACTCAAAATTATCAAATTCACTACAGAATTATGAAATTTCCCTTGGCAGCCCCGCTTTCTAAGTTTCAGGGGCATTTTCGTAATTATGCTTTTACGGGCTTTTCCAAAAAAGTGGCCAACTGTAACCCCACCTAATTTTCCCTCCTGAACTCAATGTAATCATCAAATCATTGAAAATCTAACTCTAAGACCCATTTCTAGAGCTGGCCAAAATTATGGTATCCTCCAGAAAAAATCGGCATTTTACGATTTCGGCCCCGTAACTGCATTCCTTTCTACTTCTAACCACTTTATTGACTATTCGTTTAGGTTACAACTACTATTTAGACCAATTTGGGCAGCATAACCCCTAAGGAAACCCATTGCCAAAAATTACAAACAAAGACAATCCGGCAAAATTTCACCGATTAAATTGTCCACAACAATTAGAATAGTTAATATACAAGAGTTTGGAAGTTAGCTAAAGTCCCCACTAGCTTTACCTTGACTTGGCTGAAAACCCTAACCTTCACAAGGGCTGAATTGAGCTTTCAAAACCTTGCAATATATGAAAAGGTAGCTTAGGAGTTGAGTTATACGCGTTAGGTAAGAATTTACCGAAGAAATTGGCAATTGGCTTACCTCGCAAGTTCTCTTCTCTTTCTCTCTCTAAGTGCTCTCAACTCTTCCTCTCTCTAAAACTGAAGTGGGACGTCAGTTATGGCTGGAAGGAAGAGGATGATATGCTTTTATCATATTATTTTATGTTATTTTAATTGTTTATGGAATTTCCAAAAATTCCAAAATCAATTTTATGTACAATAACTCTATGTACATGTAACCTTGTTCATTAAACCAAACTAATATTTCCTTCTTTATGCCACATGTAGAAGACACCTAAGGGTCCCTTCCTTTGGCCTCAATTGGCTTCACAACTTGTTTCGATTTCATATATATGTAAAAGTCTCAATTTTGGTAAAAATTGCACTTTTTGCTCAAAGTTTTCATAAATTCATATTAAGTTGATCAAAATATTATAAATATATTTTTTCCTTTTATTTTCCTTAATTAATTGAAATTAACTTAAATTAATTGGAAAATAATTAATTTTGTGATAATTTGGCAAAATTACGATTTTGCCATTACCTTTTTAATTCAATTTCTTTTCTCATTTTTCTTAGGCCAATTCCCATTTATTTTTGAACTAAATATTTTCTCTACTACTTCCCTGTTTTTGGACCTTAATATTGGGTTTTTTGAATTATCCAAATTAATTCCATAATTTTTTGCCCATTTTCTCATGAATATGAACATTTATAAAATTTATAAATTCCAAATTCATGAATATTCACCATTTTATTGAATTTCTTAAATAATTACAATATATTTGATGAATATAAAATTTGGGGTGTTACAAATATTAAAGACTGGATGTAGTATAAGAGTTATAAAGGGATTCACTTTCGTTCTCAGGTGGATTAATTTCATTGCTTTTTTTCATATCTTCTTTTTATAACAATTTATATTTCTCCTCCACGTTTCAATTATCTTTTACGTATATCTCCCTCGACTCAATCCCTTTCTAAACTTTATTAACTTATCATGAAAGAAAAAAAGTCATTATCTCTATGTTACTATTATTCAATGTACATCTGTAACACATAAAAGTTAAGAAATACACCTTGAAGACAAACAAAACCCATATGTGAGTCCAAAATTCTCAAATTTCAAATAATAGTATATTAATACAGGATACATCATCACTCCATATGACAAGTTGCAAAAATAAAACAATCCAAAGGGTTAAAGATTGTAGCAAATACAATTTGATTTAACACAATTATTCAACAAAGGGTTCCTTGAATATTTTGCATTAGCATGGACTTGTGTTTTCCCAGTGACACCACAACCTCTGACATATTAGGTCTTGCCTCAGGTGCGTCAGCGCAACAATCTAATGCCAACTCAAAAACTGATGATATAATATACAATAATATATTACCAGTGTTTTGGTTGCTTTTGTGCATCAAATTGACATCAATAATATCGATGATTGAATTTGGTGTTGATTTGCTAACAAATTCTTTCAAAGTTAGACCATGAACAAACATCTTATCTGTTGGTTTCTTCCTTGTAAACATTTCCATAAGCAAAACACCGAAACTGTATACATCTCCTTTCAATGAAACAGCTCCTCCTGATCCATACTCTACATATAAATTTGAGTGCTGAATTAAATAGTTGAATAACTTATAGTTTCTTCGATCGTGCGCATGCATGTGTGTAGGTATAAATGAATATAAGTAGCAGAAATTAAATAAATTTTAATGAGTATTAAACTATTACCTGGTGCCATATAACCAATTGTAGCCAAAGTTTTGGTATAAATTTTGGATTGATTGTCACTTAACAATTTGGTATTTCCAAAGTCACTCAAATGGGCCACCATATTTTCTTCCAATAAAACATTACCCGGCTTTACATCACAATGGACCACTGGTGTAGAAGAACCATGATGAAGATACTCCAATGCTGATGCCACATCAATCATTATGTTCAATCTTTGCACCATATCTAGATGATAGTTATGAGAGTACAACCATCTATCAAGACTCCCATTTGACATGAATTCCATTATTAGAGATTTAAAATCATCATTTGAGCAACTACTGATGATCTTAACGAGATTTCGATGACGTAAACTACATATGGTAGCACATTCAATATCGAAACTCCTGAATGCTTCTTCCAAGTTTGAGTGGAATACTTTGACAGCAACTATCTTTCCACTTGAAAGAATTCCTTTGTAAACTGATCCAAAACTTCCCTTCCCAAGAAAATTACCCTCATCAAAATTATTTGTTGCTTGCAAAAGATCATAATAGGATATCTTGACTGGTTCACCCAAATTTAAGAAGTCTCTATTGTTCATTTCATGACTAACATAGCCCTTCTTAAATTTAAGGAACACCAAGCATGAAGCAACCAAAATGATTGCAAAAATGATAGCTGACAAGCATTTGATCACAAGCACCATTTTTGTTGAGATGTGCTTGTTTCCTTTTTTGCATGGATGGACTTTTAGTCGGGGCTTTCCACAAAGATCTTCATTCATCATAAAAGATTCATATGTAAAATTCTGGAAAGGCCCACCGTTTGGAATTTCTCCATACAATAAATTGTATGAAAGATTAATGTACTTCATATGGACAAGTAACTCTAAAGATTTTGGAATCACCCCAAACAAATTATTTTGGGACAGATCCAAGAACTCAATATCTATCATGCCACTAAATGATTCAGGAATAGGTCCTTGTAGTTTGTTATGAGCCAAAGATAGATCTTGCAATGTTTGCAATTGACCCATGGTTGTTGGGATTTTACCTGAAATTTGATTTATTGACAAGTTTAATAGTATAATTGCTCTAAAGTTTGATACCTCAAGCGGAATTGTTCCACTCAATGCATTGGAGGATAAGTCAAGGATTAAGATATCTTGGAGACTCCAAAGAGAAGAGGGTATACGAGAAATCAATTTGTTAGAGCTTAAATCCAACTCCCGCAAAGAAGTATTTGTGAGGCAACTTGGAATCATTCCTGAAAACATGTTGTTGTCTAGATGCAACTCACTCAAACTTTTGATTTTGCACAATTCATTTACAATGGACCCTTGCAATTTGTTGTAGCTAAGACTTAAATGCTGAAGGCTTTGTAGTCTCTTAATTGTATTTGGAATCCACCCATTCAAATCATTCCCTTCAAAATATAATCCTATTAGGTTTGTAAGATTTCCAAGTCCAGTGGGTATTTCTCCACTAAATTTATTCCATGATAATTTTAACATAGTGAGCTTAGAAGCATTGGAGATGCTGCTTGGAATCTCTCCAATAAGTAGATTACGTGCCAACCTCAATTCCTCCAAATTGGGAAGGCCGATTCCTAAATTTGATGGCAGAAAGTTAGTGAATGAATTGTCTGAGAGGATGACACGTCTCAATGTCGTAATATTGAATATATGCGAAGGAATGGGTCCATTGAAATTATTATCTGAGAAATCCAACCATTCAAGCTTATCAAGATTGCCTATCTCCTTGGGTATAAGACCTGAAAACAAAAGGCTAGCCGTTGGGTGATTAACTTAAAAATAAAAAAAAATGATGGATGCATGATAAATTTTATATAAAGTAGTGAAAATGGGCAAAATAGGTAATATGCCCGTTTTGTACGTGTGTAAAACAGACACACGTACGTTTCAAAAATTTGAATTCACTTCTCTATATTACGAGAAACTCCTAATATTTTATTAATTTCGGGTCCTTTTAAATTCATTCCTTTCTTATTTGTCATATAAAACTCTAACTACATTTTGGGCAAGGATTCCATTAAATGTGATCTTCAGAGAACATTTAATATCTACAAATAAAACTCTAATTAATTTGTTTAGTTTGAATATTTTATGAGATATCGATTTTGAGTCAAAGGATCCATATTATTGTTGACAGGATCCAGTACATTTTATAGATTATTTCTAGATTTTATTAGATTATTTTAATGTAATTTTAGTCTACAAAGTGTCTAGCCACCATAAGGTTAGTGTTAAAAAAAAACAGAGATCAATTTTATTCTTTTGTAATTAATAAAGACTTCTTCTCCCTTATTCTCTCAACCTATCTGAATCCTATCAATAGGAATTATTAAGTGTGTGTTTGAAAACATCATTACATTTCAAAGCTTGCAATAATTTCTTGTCGTATATTGGCATATTTGAATGAAAGTGCTAAACATGTGATATGGTTATAAGAGCGCGCACACAACTCATGTAGAAAGGTAATTTTTGAGCGTACCTGAAAATGAGTTCATACCCAAATGCAAGTGTAGCAAAGATGTGCAATTACACATTGATTTTGGAATATTTCCCTGTAAATGATTATCAACAACATCAAAGGCTTCAAGTAAAGGGAGTTGACGGCACATCTCATCTGGCAAGTTGCCATTTAGATGGTTAAAGGAAAGGACAACCTCTCTCAAAGAAGGTGAGTTGAAAATAGATTGAGGAATTTCACCTGCAAAAGAATTTGGTGTATGTGTGCCTTAGGCGTATGTAGTATGCATGAATGAACTAATACCTTGATTTTAGTTACTACTGATTATGAAAAACTAATAAATGGACATATACTGAACAGTTTTGCAAATAATAAATGGAATTTTTTGAAAGCAAAAAAATTGATGGATGAGTAGATTGATCATACCATTAAAGGAGATGTGACGTAGATATAAATTGACTATTCCATCATATGCCTCGCTTATTAAGCTTATGTTTTATTATAAATGCTCTTAATAATCCAAATGACTTTTCTTTTTTTAAAAAAAAATAATAATCATGCATGCATTTTTTGAAAGAAAACTTATTATTGACTATATATATACAGAAAACTTATTTTCAATTTGAAGTTTTGGATATAATATAGAACAAGTAGTTTTGGTTTCACCATTACCCACAAATATTATATATGATACAAATACTTGAGCAATGTGCAATTGCCGATTGATGATAATAGTAATAATGATACTGTGATAGAAACATGGTTAGAGAGACAGAGTGGGGGAAGGAGGCCACCGATGTTGATAATTATCTCCGTAGAATATTTTTTTTGCACTTCAAGAATTAACATCTGAATCAGCGAAAACATCTAAGAAAGTAAATAATAAAAAATAAGTGTATTTTTATTTCATATTGTTTTATTGATATTCATTTCTACACTAAACTATTTATAACCCACAGCTAATTGACACTTTGAATGACATGCTTTGCTTTAACAAGAAATCGTCATGGTCCATGTTTTTAAATGTAATCCAGTCGAATATATTTTTATCAATCCAAATAGAATTACTAATGTGTATTAAGAATTAATGACCTATAAACAAGAAAATTAATTTGCAATCAACAAGTAATTAGAACTCATGCCTTCCAAGTTGTTGCTCCAGAGATATAATTTTTGAAGATTGGTTAAATTTCCAATGTCACTTGGTATATATATCTTCTGACTTATTTTGAGAATTAACGCTATAATATACCTTAAATGTTAAAATAAAACTATAGTTCTTTTGACAAAATCCATGACCTTTCCAATCTGGTTGGACTAATATCCATAGACCAAACTACTATTCCCATGGCATGTTTTTATTGGATATGTGATTCATTGAGAAAGCAGAATGATTCATACATCTTTTTTAAAAAAAAACAAGAAGAAGAAGAAAGATGTCATCCAAAAGAAAATACTGGAATAGACGAAACATGGAAACCAAGAGAGAAAATTGGAAATTGTTTGGGGAATGATTCTTACCTTGCAAATTGCTTTTGGAAAGATTTAGGAATTGGAGTTTTGTCAAATTTCCAATGTCACTTGGAATGATTCCTGGGTTGAACATGTTATCGTGCAATTCTAAATCTTCCAATTCCTTGCATTGATGCCAAATGGAGGGTATCTCACCAGACAAATTATTTTCAAAGACATAGAATTCTTTAAGTTTTGGAAGCCCAAAACACAAATTTATTGGCAAACTCCCAGATAAATTATTTCCGTCTAGGCCAATAATTTGTCGCACTGAACTGTTAAATATAGAGGTTGGTATAGAACTTGAAAGTTGGTTATCTTGGAGATATATTGTCTGTAGCCGTGGAAGATCACCAATCTGATTTGGAATGGCTCCTTCAAATATTAAATGACAAACAATATGTCAATATCACCAACTTGTACAGCATGCACAATAAGTATAATCAAGAGTAATAATTAAGGTGCCATTACAAAATGATAAAGTTCTTTGTCGAAATAATTAATATATAGTAAAAGTTATCATTTATCATTGGATCAATGTTGAAAGAGATAATAAAGAATTAATTTAATTCAAATGCTAGAACTGTGAAAGAGAGAGAAGTAAAGAGTGTGCACCTTTTTTTCCCTTGGCGTTTGAACATACATATGGAAGAATTTTCTTTAAATATGTGTATTTTGACAAGAAAAAGTACCTTCAAAAACTTTTTAACAATAGAATAATGGATTTGACTCCGCTCTTGTGCTCTTCCCATCTACTTCTACTCCACTACTCATCTTAACCTTTAGATTGATATTTGAATTGTTCATATTTAATGTTTTATAAAATTACTAATAAAATATTAAATTAGTAATAAATAAAAAAAATAAAACACTGCTAAGTTTTAGTCATAATAATTTAAAAATAAAATAAAAAATATTTTAAAAAATTTATTTTTATAAAATATTAAATATGAACCGTTAAAAATTTTCAATCTAAAATTTAAGATGAGTAGCAAAGGAGAGAAGCCAATTCCGTTTGAACATATTAGAATAATAAATATTTATTTCCAAAGGATTAATGATGAACATATTAGATATGTTTGAACTTTGTACCATTATTCTTTTTGCCCATGGTATGACTTTACTAAACATATAAACATGAATATAAATTTGCAATCAACATATAATCTTCTGACTTATTTTGATAATTAACCCTACAATATACTTTAACTGTTAAAATGAAACTATAATTCTTTTCAAATATCCATGACCTTTCCAATCTGGCTGGACTAATATCCATAGACCAAACTGTTATTCACTTGGCGTGTTTTTATTAGATATGTGATTCATTGAGAAAGCTGGATGATTCGTACGTCTTTTTTTAAAATAAAAAAAAAAAGGAGAAGAAAGATGTCATCCAAAAGAAATATTGGAATAGACGAAATGTGGAAACCAAGAGAGAAAATTGGAAATTGTTTGGGGAATGATTCTTACCTTGCAAATTGGTTTTGGAAAGATATAGGAATTGGAGTTTTGTCAAATTTCCAATGTCACTTGGAATGATTCCTGGGTTGAACATGTTATCGCTCAATTCTAAATCTTCCAATTCCTTGCATTGATGCCAAATGGAGGGTATCTCACCAGACAAATCATTTTCAAAGACAGAGAATTCTTTAAGTTTTGGAAGCCCAAAACACAAATTTATTGGCAAACTCCCAGATAAATTATTTCTGTCTAGGTGAATGTATTGTCGCACTGAACTGTTAAATATGGAGGTTGGTATAGAACTTGAAAGTTGGTTATCTTGGAGATTTATTATATGTAGCTGTGGAAGATCACCAATCTGATTTGGAATGGCTCCTTCAAATATTAAATGACAAACAATATGTCAATATCACCAACTTGTACAGCATGCGCAATAAGTATAATCCAAAGTAATAAGTTGTCATAACAAAATGATAAAGTTCTTTGTTGAAATAATTAATATATATATATATATATAGTAAAAATGATCATTTATCATTGTATCAATGTTGAAAAAGTTAATAAAGAAATAATTTAATTTAAATACTAAAACTGTAAAAGAGAGAGGAGCAAAGAGTGTGCACCTTTTCTTCCTTGGGGTTTGAACATACATATGGAAGAATTTTCTTTAAGTATACGTATTTTTGTATTGATGTCTACAGTATGGCATTTCTCAGTCTAATGTTACAATTTATGTCGGCATTTTATTGAAAAAAATTAAGAAAAGATATACTTAAGCATCAGATATATCGTTAGAAAGTTAAGCTGACAATGTTAAGAAATATAATTATTTTCAAAAATTAAATCTATTACTTGCTAAATAAGTCCTATATAGGGACAATTCAAGATTAAAATCCGATCCATACTACAAATAAGATTATTGGGGCAATTGATAAAGGTATTATGTACATGTGACAAGTAATATTTTGATAAATACATATAGTAAGACTTGCGCACTTTTTTAGAAATAAAACAAATATATTCTAAATAATAAAGCACCGCACTACTACACTTATTTTTAAAAAGGAATGACCCTTTCAATTTGACTTCACTAATAACGATCGAATAAATAATTTGGATGTGCGCAGGTTTAAAAAAAAAATGGTTATGTGCTTCGATGAGAAATTTGGATGGATTTAATGTTGGAGAGTGTATTGTGCTATTCCACAAGGTTTCACACCGTGTTTTATACCCGAATTTAGTTTATTATTCTGTAATTTAGATTAATTTATATTTATATTTATATTTATATTTATTACTGTTATCTTTCTGAATATAGTGGATTAATTAATTCTGACAAACTTCTATATGTCACGCAAGTGGCGTTCATCTCATTCAAGGACTAAGAGTATGAGTTTCTTCAATTAACTGTGTTAAAGGGGAAAAAAAACTAGGAGAGTTGGCGCCCTTGCTTTTTATCATTTCTTTCAAACGCATATTTGTTAGGAGACTCCCAGAAAAGTTATTTTGTTACTAAATTTTTTTAAAAAATAAAAATTAATAGTAAATAATAAATTAATATATAACTCAGATTATCCAAATCAAAATTAAATGTTCCAAAAAGATATGTTGCTTGTAACTTGTAAGGCCTACTTATTTTAAGTTGTACAAAACAAAAAAAGCTTACTTATTCAGAAAAGAAAAACCTACAAAAACTTTTTAATAACAGAATAATAAATATTTATTTTCAAGGAATAATGATGAACCTTTTAGATTCGTTTGAACTTTGTACGATTATTCTTTTTTCCCATGTTATGACTTTACAAACCGTTTCAAAAATTGGACGATGGATTCTTTTATTCTTAAAATAATAACAGAAAAATGCAGGAAAAAATAGGGAAAAAGATAGAAAAAGAAATTTGAAATTGTAAAATCTCAAATTAGATTAATTACCAAGAATTGATAAGGGAATAACGAAACTTGATAAGCAATTCATAACTCATTTTTTAGGAAATACTTGATTTGGAATTTTACAATTTCAAAGTTCTTTTTCTGTTATTTTCCAAAAAGAAAAAAAAGAAATGCACAAAATATATATAAAAAAATTTAGACAAGCTTATATTTCTAAAAAACATACCTGACAAAGTGTTAGAAGACAAACTCAACAATTCAAGTGAAGACAAGTTGGAAATTGTTTGCGGTATAGCTCCAGAAAGCTTGTTCCTTGCAAATTGTAAAATCTTCAAGTGCTTTAGACTTCCTATCTCAAGCGGAATGGTCCCTTGAATGAAGTTATCATTCCAATCCAAGATCTCCAACTTTGACAGATTGAGCAGAGATATTGGAATAAATCCATTAAGAATGTTTTTTTGGAAAACCAAATACTCAAGCACAGATAAATCTCCTATCCATGTTGGAACTTGTCCATGAAAATCATTGTAGCTCAAGTTGAGTCGTTTCAATCCACGCAATTGTACCAACTCTTTTGGTATCTGGCCATGAAAATAATTGCTACTCAGATCAAGTTCAACAAGGAAAGAGAGATTTCCTAGTTGTGGAGATAAGATGCCTTTAAGGCCTATGTCACTAAGATTCAAGGAACGGACCCTTCCATGGCGAGTATTGCATCCAACACCAACCCAATCACATGGGGAAGAAGAGACTGACCAGTTAGATAAGAGATTGTATGGATCCACCACAATAGATGATTTGAAAGCAAGAAGGGCAGATTTGTCGATGGTGGAGTCCATCTTGCTCGATGCTAGGGAGGCCAAAAAGTAGCAAAGGAAGAGAATGAAAAGAAAGGAAGAAAGTCTTCCCATGTTTAGTATATCAGACTAGCAATTCAATCGCAGCTGCAAGTATTATGGAGCATCCTAGAATACACATTTATACTTCTCCTCCTGGTTTTTATTATAAAAGCACTTCTAATCACCTTATTAAAAATACAATAAGATGTGGTTAAGTTATTAACTTTATCCAAAAATAAATAAATTTACTTATATTTAATATAATGAATTACATACTCCCTCCGTTCCTTATTATAGGGTATTTTCTAAAAGCAATTTTTGGTCCCAAATATACGTAACTAATAACCTCATTAATTACTTTTTTTTCCATTTTACCTTTGTTATAATTGAGGTTCAAAGTTGGAAAAATAAAAATTATAGAGGGCAAAAGTTAGAAACATTTACGACAAATTAAATGACTTAATGATAATTTCTTAGTATATAAGAATTAAATAGCAGTGTTCTTTAATAGGAACTAGAGGCAGTAATATATTTATAGCGGGGGGAAGGCAAAAGGGCGTTGACTGTGACTCATCTAATATTAGTTTATTCATGCTTTCTTTTTTATATTTTTGCTGACTAGTTAATTCATTGTTGAATACTCTCTGATTATATTTATAAGATACTTCGAGCATATTTTACTCAGACAAAGAAAAATATTAAATTTTAGTAACTCTGCCTTAAAATTCAACAACTTTCTAACTTTATCCCTATTTAATATATATTATAATCCATGAGAATAAAGTTAATATAATAATAAATTAAGGGTAAAATTATATATTTATATGAAAAATTAAGAAATAGAATTAGAGAAGTATTGTTTACACAAGGGAATATGACTCATCCAAGCCCAAATCAAGTCATTAATGCCATATTGTTGATATCACATACAACCCGTAAGCAAATATGATATGAAAATTGTGAGTTATGTAGATAAAAAGATATTAATTGAAAAATAACTGGCAACACATAATGACAGTGACAAAATGACAAAAACGTTGTGTGTTCCTTAATTAATTTCTTCGTTATCAGTAAAATAACAGTATAAAATAACACAATATAAAATAACAGTAGTGATTATATAGATTTTTCTAATATTAAATAAAAATTTATTAATAGCATTTAGAGATAATATTAATTATCTTTTACTTACTTGAAGAAAAATATCCCTATCGATGTTGAAGAAACATATACTTAGATTTAGATAGACTTTAAATAAGGACACAAATTAAATAACCATAAAATTGCTCCATAAAAGATGTTGAACGCAAGAGAAGAAGAAAATTGCGTGTTGCATAATTTCTCACATCGAGGACCACATGCATCTTCATCACACAGCGTTATCACGTTTGTAGGCCATAAACTTAATTCCCAAAACCAAAAAGTCAGTGAGAAGAAGGATACATATCAAAAGTATTTTGGACCACTCTGATACCCCTATTTGTAGGTTAAATATTGGCGTGCTTGACTTGTGAGTAGGCTCCCATTTGATCATTAAGCTTACCAAATGCAACTAGAAAAAAATAATTCGCTTGTTGGTTATATTGTTTTTGTTTTTGAAAATATATTTTAAAGATATTTAATCTTAACTCTCAAAATTTAACGAAAACATACGCCTTATTGTTTAATTTCCTATTTCTAGAACAATTTTTTGTTTTTAAAAATAAAAAGATAAAAAAGATTGTTTGATACTTAGAAAAAATTATGACAAATTAAATGACTTAATGATCTTTTCTTAGTATATAAGAATTAATTAGAATTATTCTTTAATAGGAACTAGAGGGAGTAATACATTTATTAGTAGTTAGCAGTGGGAAGGCAAAAGCGCATTGCGTGTGACTCATATAATATGATTAATTCTGTTGTGAATATTATATAATGCGGATGTCCATAAACTATCCAACTCTTGGCCTTTCATATGCCTTTCACTCCATAACCTCTCACTCTTAGAATTCCATGTGTTCAATGCTATAACCTTCTAACTTCCCCAATGAATGGCTTTTGGGAGTTTCTTATGATTAATACAATTATGCTCATCTTTATTTCTTTGTAACCATATGTATAGAATTCAATGGTTAGATGCCTATAAATAGAGGTCATGTATAATGTATTGGTACCAACAACAATGAAGTGAATAAGAACTCTTCCTTACTTTCTCTCCAACTTTCTCTCATCTTCTTCATCTCCCCCTTACCTCATCCCTTATATTTTCCCGATTTTCATAACACGTTATCAGCATGAATTCGCTCAGAAGGCCTATGGTCTAGTTTTCTATCTCTTCTACTCTCTAACTTTCTCATTTTCATACTATGTTTTATATTGTTTATTCTCTATGTTATTTTATCTTTCTAATCTACATTATCAATCTATTGTTCTATATTATTTTTATTATTTTTCTTTTACGCCATCTATTTTTATCCATCATGTTGTTATCTTTTACTTACCGATTGTTTTATATATCGGGTTCAATGGCTAAGATTTGATATTATATTATCCTTCGCAAGTTTTCTTTCCTGTCACTTTTATTTATCTTTACATTTTATGTTATTATATTATGTTATTTCATTTTATTTACACTTATTTAACATTTATATTTCTTTATTTTATTTACATTTTATGTTATATATTATTGTTTGTTTCTTTATTTTATGTCATTTATTTCATCTTGTTTTATTGCTATTTTATTTACATTTCATTTATTTATTTTAATACATTATTGTTATATCATTATGTCAATTTTTTTATTTTCATTTGTTTATTATATTACATTAATATATAATAGTATTATATATGAGCACGTAATGTGGTCTATATGATCATGGACTTATCTATTATTTATATTTGATTATGAATTTGAATTTATTTAATTTATTTTCTAGTATTTTGATTTTATCGAGAGGCCAGAAGCCATAATATTCTTAATCTCGTGATCAGATGACCAGAAGTCACATCACTTTTATAATAGCTCTTATGAGAAAGAACGCTATTGGTTTCATTAAATTGCAAGATTGACAAGAAAAATTTTGGCACTTTATGATTTAATTGTTACAAATATCAAAGCCCTGAAGGCTAAATGTTCAAATATCAAACTAAACAAAATAAAAATAGCTTTGCAAGGTTTTTGCTATGGTCCTGAAGACCAATATTTGGAGAAATTGATGATGCTATTGAAAGTAAAGAAAATATGTAAGAGTGAAAATGAACATGATCACATTGCATTTGTAGAATTGATAGTTGAAAGCTAAGAATACTTTGTCTTAGCTATTGAACTACAATCGTAGAAATAATAACATTTCTAAGGTGATCAAAATTATGAGCAAATATCATACTATGACTAGAAGTCATATGGATAGAAAAATGGTATAATATGACCAGAAGTCATATAGACTAATATGTACTAATTTATTGAAAATAAATATCAAAATGGCTGTAAAGCCATAAAGACCATGAAATATTGTGAAAAATATCAAAAATAGTTATGATGCTTAAAGCAATAAGTTACAGAGAAAGATGATCAGCTTGTATAGCCAAAAGAAATAATTGTAAGCCCTGGAGGCTATATGATTTTGATTAAGAAATAATTGTAAGCCCTGAAGGCTATATGATTTTGATTCTTTATGTTTAAATTTAAATTGATTGTGATTAATTTGTGAGAAAGAAATAATTATTTAACATTGTGATATCAACATGAGTGATATATGAAATCAAATAGATAAAAAGGTAATTATTGGTCATTTTAAAATTTCAGTATAGTGCCAATTTATTTACAAATTTAAACATTATTGGTAATTATTGATATATTTTGATTTCATGGCCTTTTAGGATGCTAACTACCTCATGGTTAATCCCTATAACTCCTAAATCAAATGGCTTTCAGTATTTATTCATATAATCTTTAATTATACAATTAAGTTGTTTAATTACCTTCTTTATGTGTAATTGTACAATTTATTTGTAATTTTAAGTATATTGTGTATGTGAATACTATTCATATACATCAATGGAGTTTACCATCTCTATTTTCTTCTTGGGACTTGTATTTCTCTGTTGCACCAAAGATTTTCCAACAAACATTCAACTCATATACCTCAACATCAAGGTACTTTCTTTCATTATTAGTCATATTTTTCATTTTAACTTTGTCTTCCATCTCTCTTCTCCTCTTGAGCACTATTATGTTGCCTTACAAATATATATGCAATTTTTCTTAGTTCCAAACTTTTGTTATTGAAAGGCATAAAAATACTCTTCAATTTATATTTTATTTTAGTATTGATAATTTATTGTCTCCTTTCCCAATTCATTGTATTGACATTTCTTCTACTCCTTAGCATTCTTATATGATATGTGCAAGTTTCATACATTAATTATGATATAATATATAATATGACATATATTGGAATCAAATTGGTTTTACGTGACATTTAAGGGGGAAAAATCCTATATCATATTTAAATTAAGAGAATGAGAACTTAATGAGAAAATTCATTATGAATAGTTTATGATTTGTTAGACAAAATCATTTTCGTAATGTGCATGAATTATATAGTGCAAGTCAAATTTATGGATGATCAAACAGTAAGGAATATTTGAAAGAAGACTATGTATATCATAAGTATTTATTATTTTATATTATAATGCATTTATCTTTACATTTCTCTCAAATTAATTTTAGCCCCTAAAGATCAGAATTCATTGCAATAAGATCTTTATGTATTTTGATTATAGATCTCCTCATATTTCTTTATGTAGTGAAAAATTCTAAACATTTCATATTTTGAACATGCATCAAAAGAGACAAATTGAAGCATATTATTATTAATGAGTAATAAAATTATATAAATATGCAAGAATATATGTTAGTTCATGAAGAACATAAATGTAACAAAGTTGATATAGTTCCTGAAGAACTAATATAGTGTTTCTTAAATTCTATGGGCAGAAGAAGAATTGATTAAGGAAAATTATAACCCATAGATTTACATTAGAGTTTTACTCTATTACAGGGTTTAAGTGATAGTCCAATTGACTGAAATCCATGATTAGTTGTGAGTTATGAAGTACTTGAGTTTTAAAATGAAAGATATATTATTAGCTTGCTATATACAAATTTGTCTTTGAAATAGATAAATAAAGAAAGTATATTTATATGACTCACACTTGAGGGGAAAATTGTTAGAATATAAGTGAGTTTAATATTGAAGAGTTAATATAAGTGTGATTGAAAAGTTTTACTCATATACTTCCTCACAAAACCTATTGATCTCCGAAAAATGGATGTCATATTGACATTTTATATCAATACTTATGAAAATTGAAAAGTTTTGTTGTTGGTTAAGCAACATGTCATAGTAAACCAGCAGTTTACTGATCCAAACAAATATATTGTTGGCATGACTTGTTTGATTCTTTTGAGTCATATATAAGAGATTACATTTGACATCCATTGAAGAATAAGAAGATTCTTCATAAATAGCCAACATATTATATAATTTAAGAGTTATCATGTGCTGCTTGTTCTCAAAGAAATTTAATTATGAGAGTATCGCAAGCTATGATTTGGAATGGATCTCTATATTTCTGGAAATAAATAAACTCATGAATGGGCCCATTCAAATATCATGTAAACCATATCAATGTTCAATAATTTTGATAGATGCATCTATAAGATGGTTACATGTAATATTAATATTAGTTTGCAACCTGAAGTTTGCAAGAATATTTGAATAAATTATTACGTTACGCGCAATTTCCAGATTATACAATTCATTCATTGAAG
This sequence comes from Inga oerstediana, assembly GCA_963210345.1. NCBI lineage: Eukaryota > Viridiplantae > Streptophyta > Magnoliopsida > Fabales > Fabaceae > Inga > Inga oerstediana. The sequence goes on from OY723400.1 coordinate 81,731,969, forward strand.
CCTCCATAAATAGCTAGACTAATACTTATGAGAACAAAATTTATGTTTCAGTGTTGGCATATTTGATCTTACATATTGCAGCACTTATACTAGCCAACCAAATTCTCCCGATAAAATTGGCTTTTGGTAAGGAGTCAAGTATATTCCATCTTAAAAAGTTTGAATGTGCATTCATATTGATTCACCACAATGCACATAGATGGATATTTAAAGGAAATTGAGATAAATGTTGGGTAAGAACCTCCTTCTTCTTGTTTGTCTCTAAATGAAACAAAAGGATGTTTCTAATGGAAACAAATGGATTTAGGAGATTTATACTGCATGATTAGTCGATTGTCATTTGACAAAGTTTTCCTAATATGAGGGGGAGAAATTAAATAGCTGGAAAAGAAAACAAAAGGAATGCATTATTACTAATAAACATAGATCCTCGAATATAACAATATGAACCAGGAGTTCATTTGGTTTGCATTCATGAAATATTACATAAAATCTGCCAGATGCAGTTATTGACATAAATGGGAATTACTAAATCTCATATTCCAGCTATAAGTGGTCTAATTAGCATAAATGAAAGTGAGACATGCCCGAAGTATGTGAGAATAATCAGTTCCAAAAGAAAAAAGAAAGAAACAAATAATCAAGATAATCATATTAAGGAGGCAGACACTCCAGAAGAGGTCAATACATAACTACTTGCAGAACCCTCAAAAGAGGTTCAGGTACCTGAAAGTAATAAAGAGATATCAATGAATTATGTCACAACAAGAAAAATGGAACTGAAAAGATAAAGTTGTCGACAACAGTTTTAGTAATAATATCACGTGATCAAATGAGGATCTTATACATAAATATATCAGTAGAAAAAGGTGATTGGCCAACTGAAGAAAGGGATAAGACGCAATGAAAAATGTTCTTTCAGCATGTGAAATTTATGGACCTGTAGTCCAAAACATTTGAAATATAAAGTTATTTATGATATATGAATATTCATGTGAAAATAAATATTTTCACAAGGTTTAATGATGATTATGATGAGGTACAACATTTGGTGGTGGATACAATAATTGTTGCATATATTATTAGTCTGGCAGTATATGCAAATGAAATAATACGTCTATTAAATATCATTATATATAGCATATGCCTATGGATAATGAATATTACATGAGAATTCTTGAAGGGTCAAAATGTTGAAAGCATGTCTAAGAAAAGTATTCAGTATATAAAATGTCACATAGATTAAAATGATTTGAGTATATATATAATTGATTGAAAGATATATTGAAAAATGAATAATTTTACATATCAAGTTATTGGAAACCTTAATGATTTCAAAATCATATATTTTTGCTATGATGATTGTTTGCAAAAATTTATTGAATTTAATGGTCTATAAGTATCACATATTTATGAATATTTACATCATGTTAATATTGTTGTTATTATATTCTTTCTAGTAAAATCAAGATGCTGCAGGTACACTATGGATGCTATAAAACTGAGATTTAGTGTAGTAGTTTTATAAAACTATTCTATAAATACATTTTGTTTATAACAAATTGAACATGTGGATAGAAGATATATCATGGTGATTTTCAGGATATTTTTCTTTTATTATTTCCACAATGCATAGAGGCAAGTGGAGAATATAATATTTAACATATCCAGAAGATATGGTAAATAGTTATGTTTCAGCATATGATTTGATGACAATGCATTATGCATAGTTTAGATAAAAATGACATCAATTGCTTGAAACAATCATTAATGGTAGTTGCAATTGAGAAATCAGTATATTGTCTTGAAATATGACAATCTAATCAAAATAAGTGATGTTCCTATCAGGGGGAGTAAAGTTCATGTTGTACTCTTTTCCTTAACCAAGGTTTTGTCCCACTGGGTTTTCCTGGTAAGGTTTTTAATGAGGCAACTTCAATATGTATTGTGTACTCTTTTTCCTTCACTAGGTTTTTGTCCCATTGGGTTTTTCCTAGCAAGGTTTTAATGAGGCACATTATTTGTTCATGGACATCCAAGGGGGAGTGTTGTGAATATTATATAATGCGGATGTCCATAAACTATCCAACTCTTGGCCTTTCATATGCCTTTCACTCCATAACCTCTCACTCTTAGAATTCCATGTGTTCAATGCTATAACCTTCTAACTTCCCCAATGAATGGCTTTTGGGAGTTTCTTATGATTAATACAATTATGCTCATCTTTATTTCTTTGTAACCATATGTATAGAATTCAATGGTTAGATGCCTATAAATAGAGGTCATGTATAATGTATTGGTACCAACAACAATGAAGTGAATAAGAACTCTTCCTTACTTTCTCTCCAACTTTCTCTCATCTTCTTCATCTCCCCCTTACCTCATCCCTTATATTTTCCCGATTTTCATAACAAATTCATTGTTTTTTTTTTATTTCGGACTAGTTAATTCATTGTTAAATATACTCTGATCATATTTATAAGATACTTTCAGTATGTTTCACACATATAAAACAAAATCTTAAACTTCATTACCTCTGCGTTACAATTTTACAATTTTCCAACTTTACCCCTATTTAATATACATTATAATATATGAGAATAAAGTCAATACGATAATAAATTAAGGGTAAAATTGTATATTTATGTGAAAAATCTCTCTCTACTTTGTAAATAGGACTAAAAATTTCCTTCTCTCAAAATAGAACCAGAGGAGTATTGTTTATGCAAGGGAATATGACTCATCCATGCTCAAATCAAGTCATTGATGCCATATTGTAGATATCTCATGCAACAAGAAAGTGAATATGATATGAAAAATGTGAGTGATGCAGATAAGAAGATATTAATTGAAAAATAACTGGCAACACATAATGACAGTGACAAAATGACAAAAACGTCGTGCGTTCCTTAATTAATTCCTTCGTTATCACTTTGAGGACCACATTATCACTGCTTCATTATCATTATCACTTTGACTTTGAGGACAATAGGCTTTTGAATAACCCAAAATAATGTTATTGGAAGCTTTGGGTAAAGTTTGAGTGGCTTGACTTTTCTTTTATCAATTTGATCCTATTTATATGATCAAGTTAATTAACTATCACATACTAACAAGGAGAGTTAGTTAACTCATTAATTTTTGGCTAAATTTTCATTTTTGCCCTTATTTTGATTGGTTACAAGAGTCAACATGAATTAATTCTTTTTGTTTATTGCAGTTAATACAGGAAAATTTGTAAAACGTATTTATTACTTTGAAACTGGACTTATAATAAAAAGCTAATTTTTTTTTATCAAAATAGACTTATAAATTGAACTAGAGCGGTAAGCTAGAAGACTTGTAAACTTATGGTTAGTGTTTAAAGGCTTCGAAGAATTCCTAAATTATATCTTAAATATTATAGTTGTCTCCAAATTGGTTCCTTAGCTAGTTAGCTTCTAGTTTAATTCTTCTTCCAAACTTTATATATTTATTATTTTGAAAAATAATGGACACCATGTTCTTATTATTCAAATACAGTTTTGACCAGAACAAAATGGTACCAAAAATGAGTCCTCACGGTGATTTTTTTCCAGTTGCGTGCTTCAACAAAGGGAAGAAAAGAAAAAAGAAAAACAGTATAAAATAACAATTGTGATTATATAAATTTTTCTTACATTAAAGATAAAATTGTTAATAACATCAAGAGATAATATTAATTATCTTACATACTTGAAGAAAAATATCCCGATCGATGTTAGAGATACATATACGTACTTACTTAGATATAGATAGACTTAACTCATGGAGGTCTAAACATGGTCTAAACCATAAAAAACATTAATAAGGACACAAATAACCATAAAATTGCTCCATAAAACATGTTGAGTGCAAAAGAAGAAGGAGAAAAAAATTGCGTGTGGCATAATTTCTCACATCGAGGACCACATGCATCTTTATCATCACACTGCATTATTTCATTTTGTGGCCAAGTGTTGTCGACCATAAACGTAGTGAAAAGAAATATCTGATACCCCAATTTGTGGGTTCAATATTGGCATGCTTGACTTGTGAGTAGGCCCTTATTTGATCGATATGATTAGAAAATGCAACTGGAAGAAAATAATCAGTTTGTTAGATGTATTGTATTTGTTGTTCAAACATTTAACGAAAACATAGTCCTTATTGTTTAATTTCCTATTTCCAAAACAAAGTCTTTTAAAATAAAAAAATAAAAAAAGCTTGTTTGATAATTATTTTTTAATAAAGTGTTTTATAAAAAAAATAAGAATCTGTTCTAAAAAAATTAAACAAAAACTAAAATGACTTTTAATATATTTTCTTATTTTTTATTATAAAAATCGTTTTTTGTTTTTTAAAATCGGGCAAAAAGCTGAGATTAACAATATTCATTTAGTTGATTGAGCACTTGAGTTCTCACCTTGAGAACTCGAACTCATCAATGCTTAAATCTCACATCTCAATCTTCGCGAATATAATTTTTTTTTAACAACCATTCAAAAAAATTTAGAAGATCCATCAAAGTTATTTCAATTTCCCGAAGAATTTCTTGATGAGAGTGTTGGCGTGATAATTGACGATCTCGTTGTAGCAAGTGTGCCTGAGATTAATCCACCACCTTAAAATACTTTTCCATATGCATGCAGCACCAAAAATATTTTGTGTTCATCCACTGCCCTTAAGTAGTTTTTCAGTTGTATCCATCACATCAAATTGTCAAGGATAAAATTGCACTATAAAATATTTTAGGATGTTGAATGCATCTAGAAAAATACTTTTGAGTGGTGGATAACCCACATTACTTTAAGGTGCCGGATCCACCTATAAATTACTTTAGGGTGCAAGATGAATAAAAAAATACTTTAAAGATACTGAGGTATCTAGAAAAATACTTCAAAAACCATCAAAAAAAAAAAAAACTTCAAAGAGCTGAAAAACCCCCCCCCCCCCGACTCTTTATTACTATAAGATGTGAGCAAATGAGTGTGTATGTGAGTGTGTTAATAAAATAATAAAATAAAACACAATGAATTACTAGCAAAGAACCATGATGAAGATACTCCAATGCAGATTTCACATTGATCATCATATAGAACCTTTGCAAGATGTCTAAAAAATAGTGGTAGGAGTACAACCAGACATCCATAAATTCCATTATTACAGGTTTAAAATCACTATTTGAGCAACAAATAATGATCTTCATAAGATTTTGATGACATAAATTGTACAGGGTATCACATTCAACATCAAAACTCCTTAAAGCTTCTTCCAAGTCCAAGTTAAAAACTTTGAAGCTGACTATTTTTCCGCTTGAAAGAATTGTACACAGATCCAAATGGTACGACAAATGCACCACACAAGAGAGAGAAAGGGAGAGGGAGAGATAGTCAAAGAACTCCATAGCCAAAGGCGAGGAGTAATTGAGGGGGTAAGTGATAGATATGTCCCGAGAAGAACGTCAGTGGGAAAAAGCTTGTGTGGATACATTGGCCTTTAAGTAGAAGACGCGTTCAATATTGCTCATGATTTGGAAAATTAGTGGATGACCATAATTCAGGATGACACCAATTTGATTTGATGGTCAATTTTAGCGGGAAGAAAAAAATGGGTCTGAAGGCGAGATATTTTTTTGCTTAAAAATTTGAAGATATTTTTATTTAAACATGTCGTCTTAAGAATTTAATAAAGATCTTCACCCAAAAAGAGAATTTTGAAAAATATTTTCTTTCTCCATGATTTAAACTTTAAAGCAAGCATATATTATCGTAATAATTTCATGTTAATATTTTCTAAATTGTTTGATAATTAGTTTTTAATAAACGTTTTATAAAACAAGAGGAATCTGTAATTTTTTGTAAATGGGGTAAAAAGCCGAGAATAACCCAATATTCATTTAGTTGATAGACTACTTGAGTTCTCACCTTGAGAACTCGAACTCATCAAGAATTAAATCTCACGTCTCAATCTTCTCAAATATGATTTTTTTTTTTTGAACAACCATCCAAAAAATTTTAGAAGATCCACCAAAGTTATTTCAATTTCCCGAAGAATTTCTTGATGAGAGTGTGGGCTTGATAATTGACGATCTCCTTGTAGCAAGTGTGCACGAGGTTAAACAACCTCAATGGAATAGATCAATGATTGCAAGGAAGTATTGTAGTTCATCCACCACCTTAAAATATTTTTTCATATGCATGCAGCACCTAAAATATTGTGTGCTCATCCGCTACCCTTAAGTAGCTGTTAATATGGCTATTGTAGTTGTTAATACATAACATGTACTCTGTTTTTGGGCAATAGTATAGAGGAAATGCTCTGTTTTTGGGCAAGGTAATAGAGGGATGGCTTTGTTTTTAGGGGGAATAATTGAATGTGATTGTGGCTTCTTTGATTACAAATGCTGATATGATATTTGAAAAAGTGTTGTTAAAGTGTTGTTAATATGTACATTTGTAGTTGTTAATATTGCTGTGGCAGTTGCACGCAATGACAGTTGTGAACGTAGGGACTTGGCAATCTTGAAATTAACTCATTACATAAAAACATGTTGTGAAAATGACTGATGAAGTTGTCAACTATAAAATGATTGAACTAAGGGCAACTTTATCATTTGACTTCAGGAAATAATCATAGAAAAGTCCCTAGGGACTTTTCAATTCTGATCTTTGACTTTTTAAAGGACTTATTTTTTGTTTGGTCCTTGTGACCTATGTGTCATTTTCCCATTCTTAAAAGAGAGAGGTGTACTTTTCTTTTTTGGAAATTCATGCGCTTATAAGTTAAGAAATTTATATAAAGGATGGTACTGGGAATTACAACACTGATCGTGTCCATTTAATTCCTCAAAACACTTATAAAAAATTACAACTAAAATTATTGTAACCACCACTTGGTTAAAGTTGTCTTGTTTTAAAGAAATACTACAAACTACAGTGATGTTATCTTTCATGAGAAAAAGTTATTTTAAATAGTTATTGGTTATTGAAGTTATATTGGTATATAAAAAAACATATTTTTATGACTTTTTAATTAATAATATATATTGCTTCAAGATGCTCTACTTTTATGTTATTTGATTGAGCAGGGTTTTCTTTTGAGGCTTAGAGCAGAAAGGGTTTTTACCTTTACCAATAAGTGCATTTCCTATGATTTGAAATTGTGTTCTCCTAGGGTGAGGGCCTCATTGAGGCCGGTAATACAACTCCAACCAACATCTTGTTGATTCAAGAAACTCTACTTTAAAGCATCATTTTATTGTCTATAAAGATCTCTAAGAATGATGGGTGGCTTTTATATATCCCAATTTTATCATAATATTTCATAACTTATTTAGGGATTTTATCATTAATTTTGGGCTAAATAGAATTTATTATGATTAAATTGAATTAAAGATGATTGTGTGAAAATAAATCTTAAAAGGATATATTTGTGATAATCTTGTGATTGCTCTTTAAAGTTTGAATTTTGAATGAAAATATTATAAGATATTGATTCGAATTGTAAGTCATTTGGAAAGTTGGAGATGAAGGACCAAAAAGTAAAGATGCACAAAGACTAAAGGGAAAACAAAATTATGCATGTGGCTAGATGGGAATTTTGACAGAAATAAGGGCTTTTCTATAATATTAGCGTCACTTTTAGAACAGAGAAAGATCAGAGAAAATTACAGAAACGTACATTTACTTTTATAAATGACATTTTAGTACCCCAAATTTATAAAATGCCAATTTGATCTCAATTTCCGAAAATCAGCGTTTTCCTCCACTAAATCTGATTTAAGGCTAATTTAGGATTTTCTTGAAGCACACACCTCCGGACCTAAACTTAGAAAGGGAGTGAATATCTTAAAAGATATTGACAAACAATAAAAGGGAGGAGGCGGACGAGAGTCAAAAGAAAAATAGCCACAAACAAGGTTCAGTAGAGAACAGAGAGAAGAGGAATCAGAAGCTACAGAATGTTGTGAACTGGAGGTCATATCACCATCCTTATCACAAACTTCCTACCACCACCACCGTCACTCACCTTCCATCTTTCAGATTCTTCATCTTCTCATTATCTATCATATTCGGCCCTCTACATTCATCTCTCATGGGTATCTTGAGGTCTAATAGAGTTGTGGCTGTGACAAACTCCATCAGAGGTTAAATTCTTTCATGCTTCTTGCTGGTGGAAGATTGTTTAAGCTCCAGAGATACATTCAGGGGAGTTATTTATTTTAATCTTTTGATTTAGCTATATAACGGATTTTCTAAGTTAAGATTTTATGTTATATGGTTAATTTATTGAGATTGCGATTTATTTATCCTAATTTGGATTAAACAACTGTGATTTGGGTTAGATTGTGTGGTTTGATATTTAAATTTATATATTCCCTTTTCAATTTAATGTAATTGTGCTATTCTTTTATAGTTTGAATGAGTATTATTATGACTACTTTGATCTTGTTTGAATATCTCAGTTGAGTGTTCATTGTCTAGAGGAACAAATTGCATAAATCCAATCCTAAATTACACACTAAGTGGTATTCAATAGTGTATTAAGAAGTAATTATCTAGCTAGAATTCTAGGGGTAATCACTAATTAATATCATTAGACTTAGTAAGTTGCTAAGGTTTGATTTTCGACTTAATGAATAATTTAACTCCCAAATCATTTTAAGCAAGGATAACCTATATTTGATTTTCCAAGAAGCATTCATCATCAATTTGTTTAAATCAAATTTCATTATTTATCTCAGCAATTTCTCAAAAATCCCAAAAAAAAAAGTAGTTAAGTTCTTTTCCATTATTAAAAAAAGTAAAAAAAATTAATTTCAAACTCATCTCAATATTTTTATCACTTAGTTTAATTTAGGAATTGAATAAAAAGCTCTTCAAGAAAATATAATCTAAATTATGTCCTTCACTATATAATTTAGTTTATTTTAATTTAACCGAGGCGATTAGAAATTATAAATAATCAGACTTTGGCCGGTGTAGTCACGCCAAGTCGTCTAGTTGTGGAGCCCACGTTGGATCCGTAGTAGTGATCCTAAACTCGGTCTAAGTTTTTGACAAAAAAAATAAACTCAGTAAAAGTAAACACGATGTGACATGTATGACCTCCCTATAATCAAAGTTGGAATATTTTTAAAAGAAAGAGGTGCATTTTTTTTTAAACAATTCATGTGCTTATAAGTTTAAGAAATTTAGATGAAGGATGGTGCTAGGAATTACAACACTAACCGTACGTGTTTCTTTAATTCCTAAAAACACTGATAAAAGATTACAACTAAAATTATTGTCACCACCACTTGATTAAAGTTGAGACAAAATTATTTTAAATAACTATTGATTATTGAAGTTATATTGACCTCTGATAAGATATATTTTTATGATCTTCGAATTAATAATGTATATTGCAAGATACTCTACTTTTATGTTATTTGATTAACTGAGGTTTTTCTTTGAAGAGGAAATCAAATTATCATTTTGTAAATATAATTGTTGTCTTATTTTGAGGGTGTAATCATACTCATGGATTTTCATCCTATCTTTTAGGAAATTGGTCGTCGACCCAAATTGCAGCCAAATTAATTGTCAAAAAGAAAATGTTGCCATCGCCTTTGAAACCATGGTGCATAACTTTCTTCTTCATCACTTTTGTCTCTTCCCACTTTGTTAGATCTTTACCGCTTCTACGAAATATCAATGACACGCGCATATCTTTGTGTAAACCAGCCAACACCGTCACTACAACAATGGCCATCCTTCCTTCTGTGATTGTTCTTCTCAAAATGCTTATGTTCTTGCGGTTATCTTATTCCATTGATACTATCACACGTTCTCAATCACTTCATGATGATGGAAGAACCACCTTGGTGTCTAAATATGGGAAATTTGAGCTAGGTTTCTTCAGCCTGGGTAGTTCAACGAACCGTTATGTTGGAATCTGGTACAAAAATATTCCAACTAGAACTGTTGTATGGGTTGCCAACCGCGAGAAACCAGTCAAAGACAACACAGGCATGCTAAGTATAAACACAGAGGGAAATCTTGTGCTTCTTAACCAGAATGAGACAATTCTCTGGGTGGCAAATTCATCAACAAAGGCCTTGACTTCAATTGTTGAGCTTTTAGGCTCCGGAAATTTGATTCTAAGAGATGAGAAAGACCAAAATCCACAAAATTACTTGTGGCAGAGCTTCAACTATCCTTCTGATACCCAGTTGCCAGGCATGAAGCTTGGATGGGACCTCAAAATTGGTCTAAATCGGCGTATGATAGCATGGAAGAATTGGGATGACCCTTCTCCTGGAGATTTCATATGTGAGCTCATGCCTCATAATCTGCCAGAAGTCGTTATTTGGCATGGTCGAACAAAATATCACAGGAGTGGCCCTTGGGATGGTTTTCGATTTAGTGGCAGTTCACTGGTTATGAACAGATCCAATTTTGTGTCTGAGCTTGTCTCTAATAAAGATGAGGTGTATTACACATTCAACACCACAATTGAGTCATTGATAGGAAGAATCGTTTGGAACCAATCAACATACATTGGCAATTACTTCATATGGATGGAAGAAGATCAAAGATGGAAGTCTTTAAGCAACTATCCAAGAGACAACTGCGATAAATATAATCCTTGTGGTCCAAATGGAAATTGTGTCATAGGTGGGACACCAATGTGCCAGTGCTTAAGAGGATTCAGGCCAAAATCTCCAAAGAACTGGGATGCTATGGATTGGAGTGAAGGCTGTGTTCGAAGTGAATCCTGGAGCTGCAAGGTAAAAAACAAAGATGGTTTTTTGAAATTGAGTGGGCTCAAATTACCAGAGACTGCGCATTCTTGGGTTGATGCTAGTATGACACTTGAGGAGTGCAAAGCAAAGTGCATAGAGAATTGTTCTTGTACTGCTTATGCTAATTCTGATACCATTAATGCTAGTGGTTGTGCCATTTGGTTTGGTGCTCTAATTGACATAAGGGATGTTTCCCTTAATGATGATCAAAATCTATATATTCGCCTTGCAGCATCAGAAACAGGTGTAATTTTTTATCGATTATATTAGTTTTATTCATTTTTTGGTTCTCATTAAAAACATTAATATTTTGTGTATTAACTATATCTGGTCATTTCCTTGTGAAGCTGAAGTTAAAGATGGTGGTAGGAATAAAACAAAGATGATTGTTATAATAGCTCCTATTGTATTTTCTTTTGTGATGGTTATCATTTTTGTCTGCATTTACAAAAGGAGAAGAAAATATAGAGGTAAGCAATTACAAAGTTTCAAATTGATCATAATTGTCTTATGGGATTTTTTTGCAAATTACTATTTTCTATTTTTATTTGATAAATTTGTTTATGGGAGTGAAATATGGAAATATCTTTGTCAGATGTAAATGGTGTTGAAGACTCGAAAAGAGATATGGAAATTCCTTTATATGACTATGTTGTGATAGCTACTGCTACTAACAATTTCTCAATCGACAAGAAGCTTGGTCAAGGTGGTTTTGGTCCTGTATATAAGGTAAACATACAATCAATTAATAAGTTGATTAAAATGATGAAATCAAACAAGTAATTTTAATCAGTATAATTTTTAATTTATGGTATCATATATTGATAATCCTTGACTGTAAAATTATGATAGGGTACATTAGCAGATGGACAAGAGATTGCTGTGAAGAGGCTTTCTAAAAGCTCTCACCAAGGAATGAAAGAATTTAAGAATGAAGTCATATTGTGCTCTAAACTTCAACATCGGAATCTTGTTAAAGTTCTTGGTTGTTGTATCAAAGGAGAAGAGAAGATGCTTGTATATGAATACATGCCCAATAAGAGCCTAGATTCATGGATTTTTGGTTTGTGTGTTGTTCATAAATATTTATTATCAAATCTATCCATTTAATTTCTTTAATTAATGTATGTTAACAATGAGAGTATTGTGACTTTTCAACTTCACAGGTTCCATCACTCAACATAATATGCTTGATTGGTCCAAACGTTTCCAGATTATATATGGAATAGCTCGTGGGATTCTATATCTTCATCAAGATTCTAGATTAAAGATTATCCATAGAGATCTTAAGGCAAGTAATGTATTGTTAGACAATGAGATGAACCCAAAAATTTCAGATTTTGGTTTGGCAAGAATCTTTGGGGGAGATCAAATTGAAGAAAATACAAACAAGGTAGTTGGTACATAGTAAGTATTCTACATTTTACTGAATTTTAATTTATTCTTGTACATTATGAGATAATATATATATATAAACTCATTTATAAATTCTTAATTTTAGCGGATATATGGCGCCTGAATATGCCTTTGATGGAATATTCTCTGTCAAATCAGACGTATTCAGTTTTGGAATATTGCTACTAGAAATAGTGAGTGGAATGAAAAGCAGGGGACTTTCCTATCCAAATTAAAGTCTTAATCTTATTGGGCATGTGAGTAATAAAGAATCTAGCTACTTCTTTATATTTTTCAGTCTGTATTGAACTGTAAAGCCATAATAAGGCCGCATTTGTATTGAAACGTACTTGTAGGTTTGGAGGTTGTGGAAGGAGGGCATGCCATTAAAACTAATTGATGCCTATTTGGAAGGCTCTTTTATTATGTTAGAAGTGTTGCGTTGTATCCATATCAGTCTCCTTTGCATCCAACACCATCCTGATGATAGACCCAACATGGCCTCAGTGGTTATGATGTTAAGCAATGAGGGTGACTCGCCTCAACCCAAAGAGCCTGCTTTCCTTTTAGAAAGGAGTCCACATGGACAAGAATCTTCTCCAAACAATCATATAAGTTATTCCATTAATGGAATGTCTTTTACCGAGCTAGATGCCAGATGAAAGGCCCTTCTACTCTTTTTGAAATTTTTTTTTTTTTTTGCATAAGCTATTTTTTTCATAAGCTATATAACTCTCATGAAATAATATAAGGATTTGATTTTCTATTAAGCATATTGTGTTATTGTTCTCCTTCATATCAAAAAATATATAAATAGAAGTGACATATAATAAATTTTGGTTTCATAAATTCATTACCTAGCTTTAAGGCTATATAGCAGATGAGACGAAACTACAAGTAGGAGTATGAGAATATATATGTCTAAAGCACCATTATATTGAAAATAACATTCTGATTTGTCTTTTTTCTATTCTCTCTACGCAACGGACCCTTTCAGTTAAATTCTAAGAAGGATTGTGGCTTTAACTGGTGTCGTCACGCCAAGTTGTCTAGACTAGATGTGGAGCCCATGTTGGATCTGTAGTAGTGATCCTAAACTCAGTCAAAGTAAACGCGATGTGATATACGTATGAACTCCCTAGGGTAGTTGATTGAACCATATTTTTATATAATTTTTCATGATTAATTTGGGAGTTTTAATGTATTTCCTGGGATATTATTGCATTATTAAGCACTAATTTTGGTTAGAGATAATTGTTTTGAATTAATGGGAATTAGGAAAAAAATGGTCAAAATTCATTAATTATTATTTTTTATATTGTCCATTGAACTTTTAATACTACTTTGTGCTTAATACTGCATTTCAGGTGTTTGGAGGAAAGTTTGAGATTTTGGAGGGTAAGAATTAATATTTCCAGATCTGGGAAAAATTACAGAAAAATCCCTAAAATTGCTGGAAATTACAAGTGAGTGAGAGAAAGGGACTAGGGAAAATTACAGACAAATACCCAGAAGTTTGAGAAATTTGGTTCAGCCCTAAAACATTTCCAAAATGTTCACTGAAGTCCCTCAACGAAAGTTTTCAAAGTTCTCATTTTGGTCCCTGGGTCAAAACACGTTGTTTTGACCAAGGGATCCGATTCCATGGACCCAACCCGGTGGACATGGGAAATGGACATGAGAGACCCGATCCGAGACGCTGGGAGAGACGCAGCTGAGAGTGATATTATAACGGAGGGAGCACCGCGCAGAAGAGGGGGGGAGTCGATCATCGAATCATCATCACAGAGCATCATCATCGCATCACCACACTTCTTCCTTCCTTTCTTCTTGGTCGCCGGCGACCTTCTACCTCCACTTCACCTCACCGTCGCCGGCGACCATACTCCTCAGTTTATCACAGCCGCCAACAGAGCTGAGAGTCGGACTTCAGGGAGCAGCAACCTGGGATTCGCGTCACACCGCCGCCGTCATCATCTCAGCACCATCATCGGCTCTTTCCCTCGTCCCTGTCCTTCACCTCGCATCCACCATCATCGTCATCTTTCTACTGTCAAGTTCGAGCTGCAGCGAAGTAATAGCAGAGAAACAGAGTGCCGCGAGTTTGGAGCTGTCAAAGGGAGCTGAAGGAAGAACCACCACATAACCGAATCCCGTCACCATCTCTAGTCAATTCAATATCAAGCAGCCTTCATTTTGTTTCTCTGGTTTCCTAATATCTCTAACTGTGGCTGACTCTGATTATGTGCTTCTGAGAAGATTCCAGATTTAATTCTCTGTGTTATATGGCTGAAACTGTGAATATATTTGGGGATTTTATGATGATAAATTGCAGTGGCTGATTCTCAAATCCTCTAGAGTAGTGGTGATGGCTTGAGCTTGGAGCTTAAAGGGGAGTGTCTTATCATTTAATTTCTATCTTTAATCCTTTGTATTAGTTGAATTCTAGGTTTAGAATTTAATTAATTATTGGACTGAGATTTTGTATTGGGGTTCCATGCAATTTATGAGATTAAATGTGTATTTGGATTTAATTGTGTGCATTTGACACCTTGGACTTCATTAGTATCAATTTCATGCAATTGACTTGATATAGCTTTTGCTTGAAGTTGTTATGAATATTTAATTGTGATTGTAATGCAAGGTTCTTGGTTACTTGTGTCATTGCATTTCATTTATTCAAATTGCTAGTGTTTAAATTGGGTTTCGGTTAGAGGGATTAATTTCTACCCGGTGTGGAGGAATTAATTCACCTAACTCAAGCTAGCTCAAAGGGTCTTTTGAGCAAATTTGTCGAACTAGCACACTCCCAAATTAATTGAAGCAAGGATAGCTTAAATCATTGCACTAGAGGATTATCATCTTATACTTATCACTTGCATTTTTAACCAATTTCCATCCCATATCAATTTTATTCCAAAAATCCAAAAATATTAGTTTTAAAAGCATTTTAGTTTAATTGCAATTTAGTTGTTAGATAAAAAGCTCAAAGACCATTTTCAACTCATTTCATTTCAATCATTGCACTTAGTTTCTAGGTAATTAATAAAAGGCTCTTTGAGAGACGATCCGGGATTGTACCCTATATTGCAATCCTTGGTTTAAATTTTGAAGAGGTTACCAAGGCATAAAAGCTGACAAAGCCTATTTCTTCAAGTGGCGCCGTTGCCGGGGAGCCAAGTAATTGGTTCCCTAGTAGCTAAGTGTCAATCTTTGATTAATTGGTACCTTGAGCCTTTAGGTTGCATTTTAGTTAGTTTAGGTAGTTTTGCATGTTTTTCAAAGCATATTGCATCTTTTATCATTTTGAAATCATTTTCCCCTTTTTCATTTGCATTTGTGTTCTCTTAAATTTTTTTTTCCCCCTTCTTCCCCTAGTTTTTATAGTTTTTTTTGTTAGATAATCCTCTTTGTGATTCATTGGAATTTATTGTGATTAGATTTTATGGCTTGGTTTAATGGTAATCAAGGTTTATCCTTTCAATCTCACTCTTCTGTAGGAGATTCAACTGGAAGGAAAGAATCTATCTCTGAAAGCATCCATGCTATTCAACAAACATTGCAGCTTCTTCAAGCTAAGATGGGATGTCAAGGTAGTCCAATTGGTGAAGAATGTAATGGTCCATTCTACCCTCCATACCATGAACCCTACCAACAACCTTCATTTCAACCTTCATTCCAATCTCATTACCCACCACACCCACCCTATATATCATACCATGAACCTTCTCCGCCACCATACAACCCATATCATGAGTCTCACTCTAATCCTCCATCATATAACCACATGCCATATCATGACCCTTCTCCTTCATTCCATTCCACTGTCAAACAGCGTGTTGGAATATTTTTAAAAGGAAAATGACATATAAGTCCTAAGAACCAAACAAAATAACAAAGAGGTCCCTTTGAAAAGTCAAAGATCTTCTGTGATTATTTTCCAAAGTCAAATGACAAATATGCCCCCAAGAATTTAAAAAACTCTGTTCTTTCTCTCTCTCCTTTGTTCTACTCTACTTCTGCGACGTCCGTCGCTCCTCCAAGTCCCAACGTTGGTGTGTTCGTATGTCACTCCTATGTTGCCCAAGCCTTCGTCGATCCTCCACTACCCAAGCCTCCATTGTGATGTGGTAGAGGTAGAACAGCAAATTGATTTTTTTTTTTTTTTTGTGCATACATTGGCAGGATTGAAATTGAGAGATTAGTCAAGGGTTGGAGCTTGGGCTTAATTAATAGTGGACTAAGTGGTAGAAGATAGATAAGTAATGCTAAGATTTTGCTAAAAATATGATCTTGACCATTAAAATTGGGGTTTTACTATGGTTGGGTTGTGTAAATGTTATAGTGTCCTATTTTTGGGGAAGGTTACAGAGGGAGGATTGTGTTTTAATTTAAGTGGGAATGGTTGAATGTGATGGTGGTTGTTTGCTATGAAAACACTGATATGAAAAGAAAAGTAATGTTAATTTGTACTACTGTAGTTGTTAATATGGCTGTTGTAGTTGTTAATACAGAACATGTACTCTGTTTTTGGGCAATATAATATAGGGAATGTTCTATTTTTGGGCAAAGTAACATAGGGATGGCCTTGTTTTAAGGAGGAATGATTGAATGTGATTGTGGTTTCTTTGATTACAAAATGTAGATATGATATTAAAAAATGTGTTGTTAAAGTGTTGTTAATATGTGTATTTGTAGTTGTTAATATTGCTATGGCAGTTGTTAATACGAAGTTCATGTTACAAATTATCATGAAAAATGGGAACTAGTTCGAAAAGAATCTATTCTGTTTCTTTCATGTAGGGGTAAGTTTTTAAATTGTGAAGAAGATAAAATGTAATATGACTTATACTGTTATAAATATGACTCATACATTTGTAAAACAAGGCAAAAGAAGTTGTTAAAAACCAATTCAGCAGTTGTAACAGACCCTACGGGAATAACTCATGTAGTTGAGAAAGTTGGAGTTGTGCAACTAGTCATTTCAGTCAAGTATGAAATAGTTATAAAAATGACTCATGATATTGTAAAAGCAAGCATAATCAGTTGTTAAAAAAGCAATTTGTAATTGTGAAAGTTGGAGTTTTGAAACTTGTCATTTCAATCAAGCATGAAAAAACAGTTGTAAAAATGACTTAAGATGTTGTAAAAGCATATGTTAGAAGTTGTAAACTGAGCAACTTGCAGTGTTAACTTAGAGATGTGAACAAAGGTAATTTTATTCACACACGAGAAATAAGTTGTAAAAATGACTCAATATGTTGTAAAAACACACTTAACCAATTATAAACTGAGGAATTTTCAATGTTAAACTTGATGTGTAAAAAGGTAGTTTCATTTAGACATAAAAAAGTTGTTAAAATGACTCAACATATTATGAAAACACATTTAATGAGTTGTAAACTAAGCAATTTGCAATGGTGAACAGTTATTAAAAAGGTAGTTTCATTGTGACCTGAAAAATTTATTGTAAAAAATACTAAACATGTTGTATACATGAGTATAATCAGTTGTTAAACAAAGCATATACAGTTGTCATATTTGGAGTTTTGGAAAAAGGTCATTTCATTTAGGCAACAAAAAGAATGTGTAAAAATCACTCAAGCAATTGTTATAACACATAATTACAGTTGTGAACGTAGGGACTTGAAAAACTTAAAATTAACTCATTGCATAAAAACATGTTATGAAAATGACTGATGAAGTTATCAACTGTAAAATGACTGATGAACTAAGAGCAACTTTATCATTTGACTTTGGGGAATAATCATAGAAAAGTTCCTAGGGGCTTTTCTGATCTTTAACTTTTCAAATGGACTTTTTGTTGTTTTGTTTGATCCTTAGGACCTATGTATCATTTTCCCTAAAGAAACCTCCCAACGCAAAAAAAGTTAGTGAGAAGAAGGCCAGACATATTAAAAGTCTTTCGGTAAATATTGGCGTGCCTAACTTGTGACTTTGTGAGTAGATACGCTAAAAAAAATGCAACTAAAAAAAAACTCCCTCCAATTCTCAATATATAAAATATTTATCTCATTTGATTAGATTAAGAAAGTTAGTTAAATTAATGAGTATAATATATATTTTTTAAAATGCCGTAGTCATATTTCTAAATTCACTCATTCTTTCTTCTCCTTGATTATTGTTGAGGGATCATCAATAGCACAAATTAGGAAAACATTTTGATTGAAACATATTTTGATAAGCTATTTGATGGTTTATTTGGGTGTTTTATCACTATTTTTGGACTTGAATTGCTTTAATTATGATTTATTGTTATTAAAGTTGCTTGCATGAAATTAAGGTTAAGAATGGGCAAAAATATCATATATTTTATGATTTACATTAATTGATTGATTTTTGGTACATAAGGTACTACTTTTTGAGTTTATTTTCTTTTAAGATCAGTTTAGGGAAAATGACAGAAAATGACCGAGAATTTTTGGAAACTACAAATTAAAGAAGAAAAGGATCAGAGAAATTTACAACCAAAAAGGGCCCAGAGTTCTTGCAAATATAGTTAACCCCAAAACGTTTTAAATATTTTAGTCCAGTCCCTTCACAAAATTTTAAAGTTCACAGATTTGTCTCTGGTCAAAACTCAGGTCTAAAGAGACCTTCTTCTAGCCTTGACGATGAGACTTTTAGATGGCAAGAGGTGCCACAACAGAGCTTGAACGGAAACTCCACCTTCATCTTGCTCTCATTAACTAATTGCCAGAAAGAGATGGAGAGCTACCACCACCGTTGGTGACTTCTTTCCTCACCACCGTCAAAGTCTTCTCCACCGGTGGAGGTGGCAATTTGAGTCTGAATCAGAGTAAAGAGAGATTGACAAGCCATGTCGTGAGGCTATAAAAAAAACTAAACTAAATGCATTATAAGGCAACTAACATAGGTCGATTTCTATGTGGAGTTTATATTTAGTTCCTAAGTAATATATTTTAAATAACAAATTAACCAAAGAGTATGGGATGTGAGTTTCATCTATCTAATTAAACTAAAAAGCTACTTATTTATGAGTTTTCCAATGTATAAAGTGAGTGTAAAAGCAAGAGATGAATGTCCTAGGTGATTGAGTCCACTAACCTTCCTTGTCCAATTTTAATATTGAATTCTTCTCTTAACTAAGCACAAGGACTAGCAAGAACCCTTACTAATCAATGCTCCTAACTTCTCAATATAATCTAAACTTAGACTCAATTGATCAATTAGGAATATCTTGAAGTACTTAGCTCATGTTAGATTCATAAGAGATTCTCTCTACCACCAATTAATTCCTAGAAACCTAACAAGCAATTGATTTCAAGGGAATAGAGGAAAGCAATTGAATAGCAAAAGAATGCTATAGTTCAATCACAATCCATGAGTACAAATCTAACACAAGTATCATCATCCAGATTACATCAACCAATCAAATCCTCAGCTATATGCATAAATCATAACCTCTAGCCACCTAGAATCATAATCTGCATATACATAGAATAGAAGGTAAAATTAAGATACAAAGAAAATGATGGTCGGTGGCCGGTCAAAGTGGAGAAGACGAGCAGAGACGGAAGAAGCGAGAGTCGATGATGGTTGGAGGTGAAGAGGTCGCTGATCCGAGTGTGTGTGTGTGTGTCTGTGTGATCGTGATCTCCAAGGGATATGAGAATCTGATCTAAAAGGTTAAGGGCATGTGTCGGAGATGCAAATAAGATAGGTCATCCAATGGCTGAGATTAGATCTCCACTTATGTTTTCAAACAAGGCCCTGAAGAGGAATAATTTTGCACTTGTAATTCCATATTTACCCTCCATTAAGCTCCAATGGACCATATTATCACCTACATAAATGAGAAGCACAAAGGTAATATCATATATTCACAATTGAGGGATAATGGAGAATAACAAATATTGACTAAAATATCCAATTACATTCCCAAATCACTTTTGCACTCTAAAGGAGTGTTTTATTGAATTGACAAGTTCCATTATTACTCAACAAATTCAAATTATTAAGGGATGAGATCAATACAGAAGTACCTTTTTTGTATTTATTATGATAACAGACAGAATTCAATTGGTCTAATTCAGGACCATCCAATGGATTTGAATCCTATCTATCCTAGGGATATATCAAGATAAATAACCAGTCCGATCCCTTAGAGTTATTTATGACCTTTGAGAAGCTGTATGAGGTGAAAATCTCATCCTGCATTAATACTGAATTGCCTAAAACAGTCAATCAAATCCCACAAAAGTCTAAGGTTAATTACTAAAAGATATACAAATATTTAGCTCAATTAGAGAGATCAATCGGAGGAGAATCAATCAAAGCGCCGTGGTCGCCGCCATCAACCTTCCTCTTCCTCCACACCACCGTCTCTGTCTTCACTTTCTAAATCCTCACCACTGAGTTACGATTTTGAAGGAAACCACCATTGTCGACTTCCTCCGTCCTTGCTCCCTCTGACGTTCTAACCAGCACCTCAGTCTTCTTTTTCCCTCTCCTTCACTAATACTTCACCATTGTCAGAATATCCATCCACCATCACAGTTTCATCGTCGGACCTCCACCGTCACCCACCTTCAATTGCTACTTCTTATTCCAGTTTTCGTTCAAGTGGGTTTTAAAGCAATGAGAGGCTAATTCCCTTACTTCTTGGTGATGAGGATTTGTGTTTGAGTTTAATGAACATGAGGAAGTTTTTCTATCATTCCATTAGTCTAGAATTATATATTTAGATTTCCTAGTTATAGGAATTAATGATGGATTCTGGAATTGAGATTGATGTTAATTAATTCACCTAATTCAAATTGGTTTCAGTTAAAGGGATTAATTTTCATGCGGTGTGGAGAAATTAATTCACCTAACTCAAGCTAGCTCAAAGAGTCTTTTAGGCATTTTCGTCAAACTAGCACACTCCCATTATCTTTTGAAACAAGGATTGATGAAATTCATTGATCTAAGGTTTTTATCATATTTTCAAAACCAATTTGCATTCCATCCATTTTTATCCCAAAAATCCAAATTTATTAATTTTTAAAGCGTTTTAGTTTTATTGCAACATAGTTGATAGTTAAAAAGTTCAATCCCTTTTTATTGTTTTATGCAAGTCATCACATTTAATTGCTAGGTAACTAATTAAAAACTTCTCAAGAGACATGGGCAAAAGCGTGTTGACTGCAAGTCAGCTAATATTAATTAATTCAATGTTGAATATCTTGTACGTAAGGGAATTTGATTTTTTAATCACCATATGATAGAAAAATTGTGAGTGATGCAATCAACTATCAATTATCAACTATCAACTATCAACTATATCCTTCTAAACCTTGTAGCTAATCATTCATTGGTCCTGCTAAGCATCCGACTTGGACAAATAAACTAATATCATTGGTTCATATATGGTACGTCTTCAAATATGACACTTCATCAATCCAAGTCGCCTTACACTGATGTAATGACACAAAAAGTCTCTATATTTGTCCTGTCATTGGTCTATTAATTTCGTTTCACTAGGCTGCAATTAATGGTTACTAATTCATGCCCCCTCATCAATTTCCCATATCTGCTCTCCCCAATCCAGTAATAGATAATTTAAATTACTAACTCCCATTGGTTGTTGCAGTTGCATGTGAGTACATGTGTCACCATAGTAGAGGTTTTGATGGTAGCTAAACAGTGATTGGACACTAAAACCTGTGGCTAAACAGTGATTGGATCCTAATCACCATCTAACATGGCAGTTTAAACCAATAAACATCAACAAAATTTTTTCCGTCCCCAGAACTGTCCCATTAATCAATGATAAATCACAATTTTAATATATTTTATCCCACCTTATTCATTTATTTTGAGGATTATTTTAGGCTAATTTGGATTGATTAGATAATATTTAGATTATTAGCCAATTTTAGGAAATAATATAAATTTGAATGGATTATGATATTATTGGGTTTAAATTGATAATATTTTAATTGTTATATTTTGGACTTTTCTTTGGTTTTTGTTCCTTGTTTTCAAGAAAAGAAAGAAAAAAATTTTGAGAAAAAATTGCAAGTTTTAAGTAACTTCAGTATTATGCATTCTTGATTTGAAAAGTAATTGATCATGCTTTGAGTTAATAGACTAAGTGGCAATGGATTTGACTTAGGTGAATTTAGGCTAGCAATCATATAGACTTAGTGAGATTTCGAGCCTAATGCATTTTTTTTTTCAGTGTGTACCTCCTATCTCTTTACTTGATCTAGAACTTGACTTGAATCTTATTTGAGGCCACATTTTATGCATGTGTATTCATGAAGATGATAAAGGCATTCATTTCATTTTAGCCAGATAAGCCAAACAGCCTATCCTTTCCATACATATACCCTTTGTTTAGCCCCTTTGAGCCTATATTTTATTTTTTTTCTCACCCCATAACAAAAAAAAATCCTACCCTTTTGAATGTCTTAGGAATTGAAGAGCATTGTATTATATCTATTTTGGATGGAAGAACGTATATAAAATTAGGAATTGGGTCATTGTGAAAAGTTTGATATGTTATCTTGGAAAAAAAGAAGGCAATAAGATTCCGCTCCGCTAGTTTAAGCTGTGCTTAGTAACCGGGGGTCTTCATCACCAATGTTGATCTTCGCGTCAAACGGCTAATAAGAGCTATGAGTGTGCTAGTAGCATCTTGGTGCTATTGAGTTGTAAATGTTTGAGTAACCGGGCCTTTGTATCACCAATATACAGGTTCGCGTCAAAAGAACATATATATAACAGCCCAAGAGAATTGCAAAAAATAAAAAAAAAATAAAAAAAAAAAAAGAAAAGAGAATGGAAAAGTAATGACCCAGTTCAAGTGTGATTTGGTTTCTTTCATCCTGTTTCATCCTATTGCATCATTCTCTTCATCTTCTAGGATATTCAACTTTGTTTCTCCAAACACTATACCCTTTCTTTCTTTGCCTTAGCCCCATTACAACCTAATAAAAGTCCTTTGGATTTATGTTTGCATTTGCTTTGCTAGTGGTGGAGAACTTAGATCCTTGTCAAGCCTATGGAAAGAGTACTAGATAGGGTGGATTTGAGTGTAAACACAAGCCTATACACTTGTGAGTGATGAGAGACATACACATATCCTTGGTGAGGGATTTCTAGCTTAGATATTCCTTTGTCAAGTAAATTGCCATGAAGTTTGTTTTCTTGAGTCATGAGAAAATCACTTGGATAAAGGAGGTGTTGAAATGCTTTTGTTTACTTTTTACTTGTGATTGGAACATTCACTTTTGAAGTTTTGTTTTATTTTGTCTTGTTATACTCCCTTGGTCTTGATTTGTTTTGCCCAGGAGTGCAAATGATACGTGTGGGGGAGTTGATAAATCACAATTTTAATATATTTTATCCCACCTTATTCATTTATTTTGGAGATTATTTTAGGCTAATTTGGATTTATTAGATAATATTTGGATTATTAGCTAATTATAGAAAATAATATAAATTTGAATGGATTATGATATTATTGAACTTAAATTGATAATATTTTAATTGTTATATTATGATTGGAAAATATTTCCAATTATATGATAAATCACGATTTTATTATATCTTGCAGGATAAGGAAAAGCATATTGAAAGATTCTACGGTGCAGAAATTTTCTGGAAAGCTAAAAGAATATCCAACGGTTGAATTTTATTTGGGCTTCTTAAATTTTAATAGGCTCAAGTTGATACCCAAAAAACTCTCTTCTCCTCCCTTTTAATTACCCTAGCCGTCACATATGCGGGGGGTGAAAGACGGAGAGACGGATTGCCGCTGGAGAAAGGAGGCCGAGACACAGCAGCTGGACACGCAGACAAACACTCGAATTGCTGCTGGATGTTCTTCTCCATTAACCATCAATTCACCATTCCTTTACTCCATTCACGGATTGTCCACGCGGGTCCCACGGCACCAATCAACATCAATTAATATTTCACAAAGCAATTTTTATGGCTGTGACGTGCTGCTTGGGGCGTGAAGGAGAAAGGATTTCCATGGAAGCTTAAGTCTCTTGGGAGGCAACTTGGGGGGAACATGGAGAAAACTAGAGCCTAGGAGCTTACACTTGAAGACCATAAGGGAGTGTCTTTCTTTTATCTCTTTGATTCAAGACTCAAGATTATTTAGTTTTAAATGATTTTTAAGTTGTAATAATTGAGAACAATCTGATTTTAGATTGTAGACTTATTTTTTATTTGGATTAATTTGATATTTTGGATTTACTTTGTTCTTAAATGATTATTGGGATTTTTTGTTTGCAAACCTTTGATTGTCAATTAGATTATTAATCGAGTTTTCATTATTAATTTAATTGTCAATTTGTGTTTAATTAGAGTGATTAGTTGTCGAATTGTTCAATTAGGTAATTGTGAACATAATTTCCAAAACTATCTTAAACAATTGTGATTGGTTTTTAATAGATTTAATTAACCACCATTTTTCCATTATGAGTTTTCTAGTGGATTAGGTGTTAACGAGCTTGAGGGTTTCCTATGTCTTGATTAGGTGATTAAGTTTATTAATTCCAACTTTTCATGAACCTCCCTTTAGTCTAATAAATTGAATGGCTAAAAAAGCTAAATCCATGTGAATCCTGAGTTGTCCCCTTCACCATCATAACTGAACTAACATTTGTTGATTTTCTTAGATATTACTTTATTTCTTTTCCTTAGGATTTTAATTTCCCTCTCATAAGAAAAACCCCAAAAATTGCATGTTCATTATTTAGGTTAGTTTCATTCTCATATAGGTTTTAGAGTCTTTTACATTTTACATTTAGGTAGTGGAGTCTTGCATTTTAGTTTAGGTTCATTCCATTGCATTTTTTTACCACCTAAATTCAATTCTAGAGAAAACCCACATATTGCTCCTTGGGAGAATGACCTAGGTTGCCACTATATTGCATTAGTAGGTTGTCCTAGTTATTAATTGAATGCTTTAGCGACAGAAGCGCGCATCAATCGACAATTATTCTTTCAACACAGAAGTCATTGAACGAGCCGTCTAGCGTTTAAACCCAATTGGGCTTGCACATGCGTATCATGCAACCACATTTATTGCTCTACACATTCCTTGCATCCCCTTCCTTTTTCCAATACATTAGTCAACATTTGCATAATCCATGTCATTGAGAATAGGCACGGCTATCTCTGATTGGTTTTCAATGGCGGTCAGAGTTTTTCCATGGAACCATTCCATTTTCAGGAATGAATACCTAGTCCTATATAAATCATCTGGAGAAATATTCCTCTCACTCGTCCTTCATCAAAATTCCCTTTCTTCCAGATAATCAATTCCTCATGTAACAATGGTGTCATAGACGGTGTCATCTTTCACCAAAGTAGATGATTCTTACAACAACTAGATCATTTTCGCCAAGGTCATTGAGTCTTTTTTGGACGTCCCTCATGCTGGAAGTCATTATCAGTTACGTGCAACTCTGTGCTGGCCGATGCCAAGGTATTCTGTCATTTTTTGGTACAATCGGTGTATCATTTTTACATCTTGACTTTTAAAACTACTTATGATTACCCAAATGTGGTTCTTTTATATGTACTCCAGGGTTATTTCGTTCTGGCAGTTGTGCACCATCGAGACTTGATCAAGAGGTTCTGTGTTGTGCTGGTCCCCGGGTTCGCTTTCATCTTCTAATTGTTTGCTTTATGTCACATATGTTGTAGGACTTGTGTCTGGGGTTTTCGGAGTGAGTGAAGTACGTGTCGATAGGGAGATGCTGTTTCAGTTCAACTTTGAGATAATGGATGAGTAGTACAAATGAATAAGGAAGTTCACCGCATATATTAAAAAATGCATTAACATGAAGGCAACAACAGATTAATAAATGTTTTTTTTTAGATTTACCATGGTTGATTTTTATTATAATGATATTTTTTATATATTATTAAATCTTAACCATTGAAAGTTGATCTAATGATAAATGCACTTAATAGAGAGTAAATGGAGATGGAAATAAGTGGAGACACCCCTCTCCCCCTTGGTCTTATCTTTCCATATAACTATTAAGATTTCGTATTATTAACATTTGTACGTTACATGGATTTTAACTCTGCTTTCATCGACATCGTCCATTTATACATAATAAACATCAGCAGAAGAAGCCTAATGATAAGCAAATGTAGCACTGGAATTACAATCAATTATTACTTAATTTAAGCAGGATAACGGTGAAGTCAGGTCGCAATAACGATGTTGAAAAAATTGAAATAACTTTCTACTTGTAGCTTATTTAAAAAATCTGTTGTAACTTACAACCCAATTGACAATATATGTTACTAACTCCGGTCTTTTTTATAAACAACTTTCTCTTTTTTGGAGCTAGTCCTTAATATAAGCAACTTTTCTTTGTGTCTCAAAATTTAAACTACATTTTTTTCTGCCCCTATTAAATACATAACTTTATATTAATTATCCTCCACTCACCCGTCACTATTAATTCTCTTTTATTTAATCATTTATTTCTTATTATCTCTCATATATTCTATTCATTCTCTCTCATATATATATATATATATATATAAATAGGGGTGTATTTAGAAATACACGACATTTTTAAAATATTTATTGTTTTTAACTAATTTTAATTGTCAATTCGTTTTACTCAATCAGGAAAAAATTGCTTATAAAAAAGATGGGAGGGAGTAATTAATTTTACACATAAACGATGTTATTATTTTAACCTAAATGTCCAGAGCATGCCTTTGAAATAATTTAATACATCACCAATTTTGTGTGTGTAACTATCCAGGCCAGATTATCACATTTGACTAAATCGTCATGACAACCAGTAGTAGATGAGGCGTGGTTCAGCGCATTGCTACGCGTCACAGGTTTTCATTGTAACTGGGATTGAAAGTACGAGTTGGAATATCATCTACTCCGACACCCTTTATTGAAAAATTGAAGTATAACGCGGGTTTGTCCCCAATATTTCAAAAGTCTCTGAAGGTAAATGCTTAACTGTTGAGAACGAATAGGATAATCTCAGCTGCTACCTCACCTAAGTGGTCACCTCTGACGGTTGCCATGCGCGTGTGCATACATTATTTTTTTTAAAAAAATATTTTCCCTTACTAGTTAGGGAATAATTAAGTGACTGGACATCTGTTTGTGTATGAGTAGTGTTTGTTTCCCAATCAATTTTAAGTCACAGGAGTACCAGTAGGTGGCTTTCAGACATGGCTTGTTTCAGAGGTCTCTAATAGGTCGACCAATTAACTTAATGACTAACGCAAATTACCAATGCAGTGGTTGGTAAATAGTTATTCATATGGACAGTTCAAATATATTATTTCTTCCCAAAAAAAAACATTGCCACTTATCTAATTCCCGCCAAATATTGTATATTTAATTGGGAGAAGTTGCTAGAACAGAACCTGCAAGTATCATCATCATTTCCAATTGATGCAACTAGCTGTTATTCCATTTCGTGTTATAGTAAACCATCTACTTGCAACTTTATATTCGTGAATTTGTAATCCAATGTATTTGAATACTTTTGAAGTTCTAACCTAAGTCTTAAACCTTTTACCAGATGTTGAAGAAGGATTTATTCAGTAAAGACACATGGTCTATCCATGTTAAGGTCCTGAGAAAGTGAGTCGTTAGGAGCAAGGCTTCCCCATATCCCGTTTGGAAGATTGGAATGGTATCGTTGGAAGAAGAGGTTAACTCAATTTGAAATTTTCCATTCAGGCCTAGACAACTTATTCTAATGAATATTTATGGACATTATGCGTTTACTACACTTAAATATGACGTCCCTGAAATAGTTTCTTTTTTTTTCAGCCTACTAGGGTTGAGGT
Source organism: Inga oerstediana (assembly GCA_963210345.1). Classification (NCBI taxonomy): domain Eukaryota; kingdom Viridiplantae; phylum Streptophyta; class Magnoliopsida; order Fabales; family Fabaceae; genus Inga; species Inga oerstediana. The sequence continues at coordinate 81,759,987 of OY723400.1, forward strand.
TAGCGTTACTCACAAAAATCTGCTTCAACGTTTAGGGGATGTGTAGTCTAGGAGGTGATTTTAAGCAAATATTGCTAGTTATACCAAAGGGTGGCAAAGCTGAAATTGTTGACGCTGCCATCAACACATCTCCCTTTGGGTTTGAGTGTAAGATACTCAATCTGACAACGAACATAAGACTCCAGTCATCCTGTGATCCTAAAGAACAGGAGAAAATTAAGACTTTCTCAGAGTGGTTGTTAAAAGTGGGTGACGAGAGCATAGGACTTCCTCATGATGGACATAACTATACCATCAGAGCTATTGTTGCATGATGAGTGCAACCTAATGAAGTCTATTACGTTGAGTCAACATATCCAAATTTATTAGATCATATTGGGGAAGATAACTACTTAACTAGTAGGGCGATACATACTCCTACGGCAGACAATGTTGACAAGTTGAATGAGTACATGTGCTCATTATTACTAGGTGAAGCATCAGTATACTACAGTTCTGATTCCATCTATCTCAGATAATGCAAATGAAAGCTCTAAAGATCTATATGATACTGAGTTCCTCAACTCAATTAAACGTTTGGGAATTCCTCACTATAAGTTGACTCTCAAAGTAGGCGTACCAATAATGCTAATAAAGAACATAGATGAGGCAATAGGATTACGCAATGGTATACAACTATGAATTACCTATCTTGATAAAAACTTCATTAAGGCAAGAGGGCTGGATGGGATAAGTGTTGGAGAAGAGATTCTGATTCATCGTATGAATATGAATCCTTCTGAGTCAAAACTACCATTTGACATGATAATGAGGCAATTCCCAATCATAATTTCGTTCGCAACTACAATAAACAAAAGCCAATGTCAATCAATGACGAATGTTGGCTTATACCTTCTGAACTTGGTTTTTTCACATGGTCAACTATACATTATACTATCAAGAGTCAAGAGTTTTAATGGCTTTAAATTACTTATATTGGATGAAAAACAAAAAAGAAATGTACTAACATGACGAAAAACATTGTTTGCAGAGATGTGTTCCAAAACCTTATTTGGTGAGGTTGATCTAATTCAAACATTTGGATGGATGGAGCTAAATTTATTAATGCTAAATTGCAAATACTCACATTTCAATGTTCATAGCCTAATAGATAATTTATTTGTTACGTTTAAATGTGTGTGAATGTAATTTTCACCACCTAGATAAAATTTATCCATGCAACGCACGGGTCGCAAGTCTTGTTATTTCAAAGATAACTGGCAATACATAATGACAGACAAAATGACAAAAAAAAAAAAGATGCACAGTCTTTAATTAATTTCTTCTGAGATGAAAAAAAAATGATAGGAAGCCCAAGCTCTTGGCAAAGTGTGGTACACTTGACTTTTTGTAAGCTTCTTCCTCCGTCCCTATATCTAAGGTCTTTTTTATTGAATTGCAAATTTTTAGAAAACTGTTAAAATTAGTTAAAAATAATAAATATGTAGGAAGTATAATTTTTTTCCAAAAATGCTCTTATTTATAAATGAGAAAGAGAGAGAGTAATACTGAGAAAATGATAAAAGAGAATGTATAGGGAAAAGATTATGTAAGAGAATAAAAAGAATGAGTCAACATTTTAATTGATGCAATGTAGGAAATTGATTGAAGGTAAAATAGATAAAAATGCATTTGTTATTCAGGCTAACTCAATTGAGACTTTATAAAAATAGGCAAGCCCATTTAAAAAAAAAAAAATGGAACCTTATAGGGTCAGAGGGAGTAGTAGAGAAGACTTGTGAACTTAAGGATAGTGTGTTTAAAGGCTTGTAGAATTCCTAAATTACCTTAAATTTTATATTTTTCTTTAAATTAATAAATGATGAGCTTCCTTAGCTTTCAGATTCGATTTAATTAGCAGAATAAAATTAAATACTTCTGCTCTTCTATTCTATTTTTTTTAAATTTCCAAATACTTGTATAAATTGTTGTGTGATGAATTGAATTTTTAGAGTATAGTTAAATCATGAACATAGCACAACCTTCGAAGCTTAATATAAAATTCACTTTGTAATTTATTAAAGTGGTTTTTTTGTTAATAACGGGAGCTAATATCAAATTTACAAGTATACCATCCAGAAATCAATAAAGAAAGAGGCATTTAATTTTTATGTTTTGATTGTGTATTGTTGTTTGCCTATTGTTGGGTTAGGTTAATTTCTGGATGGTCTATTCACTAGTGGAAAAATGGCTTTTTAAACCGGTTAAAATTGATTTTTTATACCGATTTTGGATCCGGTCTTGATACAGCCGGTCTTAAAAGTATATCGCTTTTAAGACCGGTTTGGTAACCGGTCTTAAAAGTCTTACTTTTAAGACCGGTTGTATTAATAACCGGTCTAAAAGAAACAATTTTAAGACTGGTTGTCATGAGCACCAGTCTTAAAAGACCTCTTTTGTAAGGCAATTTACATAACATTTTTAAGATTGGTTGTAATTATAACCGGTCTTAAAATTTATTTTAAGACCGGTTTCATATATAACCAGTCTTAAAAATTTTAATTTTAAGACCGGTTGTACATAAAACCGGTCTTAAAATTTTAATTTTAAGACCGGTTATATGCGTAACCGGTGTTAAAATAAATTTTAAAACCCGTTATTTTTATAACCGGTCTTAAAAGTGTTATGGTTTTTTTTAATTGTGTGTGATTAGATTAGTTACCAGAACGCATTCTAGAATTGCTACCTCCAATGCCATACTTATTAAGTGTCATATAGTGTTCAGTTTGCTTCCACTTACCATGTCCTTTTGCTTTAACCTTCCACTTACCATTTCTTTTTACTTTAACCTTCTCATTGAACTGGGAACTTGTAACATGTCATATATCCTCATGTATAATGTTTTGTTTAAAACCATCATATATATACATGCATAAATAAATTCAACCATGTCATATCATACAACCAACATGTCAATTCATCAATATATACAAAAAAAATTCCTCAATTTTACAAGTACTCACTATTGTAAAAGTTTATAAATGAATTCAGCACAACAATTGCAAATGTGCTCAATATCTTCTTCTGGAAAGGGGTCAGCAAGTTCAAACATCTAAAACACCAAAGTTAGGAAAACATTAACTTCACTTAAAAACATAAAAGTAATACAAATTTTTGAAATATATATACATTTACCTCTTCAGTAAGTTCTGTCGTGCCTATGGTAATAATATTATACATGTGCCTCAGAATATACAACCCACACAAGTTGGACCCCAATGGTTGCCTACGGGTCTGAAAAATAATATGATATCATTAAAACAAGTATAAAATTAAAGCATGACTTATTATTGAATACATTCTTAAAACAAACCAATATGTAACTAACCTTTGGCAAGATCCATGTAAGGTCTTTTACCTCATGCATAGGCCTACCACAAGCAGCGTGTTGGAATGTCCGCATAGCCCTTTATCATCAAAATCACAAAGGTTACTTATTTTACACAAATTCCATAAATTTTGCACACGAAAGGTAATTAATAATGCAAGAAAACCTGCGCGTTCAAGCTTTTCTTCAATTCACTAGTTGGCTTGCTGAGGTGGAGGGAGCATAAGAAGATGACAAAATAACTCTTCTTACACAAAATAGCCAATTGCCAATGATCACTGAAAAAAGGAAAAACTTTTAAGCAAATATAAAACATTATGTATATTATGAAATATAAATTTGTTTCTTACCCATGCAAATATGGAGCCAAGAAACACTCAATTGAGTTTTCACTAAGCCTGTGCGATAAGTATAGAAACAGTGGTTCCTTTGTCGTAAAGTTGAACTAGGCATAGAAGTCCAAATTTATTGGTTTTGCTAGAGTCAACCAACCTACGATGCATGCACCTACAATAATTCAAGTAGGGACATTAAATCAAAGTTTAACGGCGTAATTTGTAAAATATTAACTTCCAATTTGAGAAGATACTTACATCAAAAAGAGCTGGACAATCAAAATCGTAAGCTGTTGTTGAGGAGCTACCATGGACATTAAATCATCCTTCTCAAGATAGCATTGCGCCCCTGACTTGCCAACAGCTGACTCAGTAGACCAATCTCTTGTTGCAAAGGACATATCATATGCCATCAGAATCACTTGTTGCATGACATTCAATAGAGGCCGTGAAACATCTTGAGTGGAGGGAGGTGGAGGTGGAGGAGGAGATGGAGGTGGCGGGGATTCCTCAACTCGATTAAAAACATGGTTCTTTGGCCACAAGATGAAAGAGTTGATAACATCGCCCACAACCTTGAAGTCATCAACAGGGATAGGGAGAGGTGCATGTGCAATGATCACCTCTTCAACTGCTACTCTGACCTGATCATCCTTTATTTCTTGGTGGTGGATAGTTGATCCCAAGTTGTGCACGCTCCCCCATGCAACCAATCGTCTCAGAGGATCCTCCATAAATAAGTCACAAGGCTCACCAATTTCTTTTCCAAAACCCTCTGATAACTGACGAATGCAACTCCCTTTAGTGCTCTATTTAGGGTTTAGGGAATGAGCCTGGGGAGCACTAGTATCTACTTGTCTTGTGCTCGTCATGATCATCCATTCCTCAGCTCCTTCATCTTGCTGAACCTTTCTTCAAATCGTGCATTAAATTATACTTCTGCCTCAGCCCTAGCTTCCGCCCTCACAATGGCCAATATACGCTCCATCTTCTCCCTAGTCACCATACTACTTGAGGAACGGCGTAGGGGTGCTCCAAAGTAATCCCTTATGCCTACCACTCCTCCAATCCCCCTGATATGACCGGGATGCTCAGGTTTTCCTGTAGCTACGGTCAGGATGTCATTCCTCCCAGCCGTCCTAAATGATCCCTCGGCTTGTTTATTTTAAAGCTCCTCCTATAAGACACAGATGACAAATGTTAGTAATAAAATTTGTTTACTAAATAATTAATAACAACAATACCTACAATTTTCTCACCGACTATACTAGATTGTTCACTCATATAAGACCCACTCTACTTTTGGTGAGCAAACAACCACTTCTCTTCGTGCCGTATCGAAGATGGTGGAGAAAGAAGAACAAAAAGATCGGATTGAGCTGCTTCTTCCAATCTCTTCCGTTTGGCTGCCAACAAGTCTTTTTCGGCCTTCGCATAACCCCCACGAGACATTGTATAGGGGCAATCATTCTTTCTACCACTCTCTTGGGCCTTTTTTCTTTTTTCCTGCAAATAAGAAATTAAAAGTAAGTCATTGTAAATCAATAAAGACAATTCATAATTCATAAGCAAATCAAATGCAAAATAAGTCAACTCACCAATGCTTCTGGAGTAGTCTGAAGCAGTCTAAATCCTTGCCAAGTCTATTCGTCAATAAAAGAATACTGATCGCACGGATTAGGAGGAGGCTGACCTTCTTCCACATCGATATACACATAATTGTTGGCTAGACTTGTCTTAAACTTCCTCCAGCGTTCATCACAATACGTCATTGTCTTGTCATACAAGACTTCACTCTCAGGAATGTCATAAGTGAGCTGGATAGTTTCCCAAATATGTTGCTTCACACTTTTATCCATATTTCTCCACTGCTCTATCAAGATGCTAGGCTTGTTGCGTGCTAGAAGGCCGATAAAACTCCTATATCGGCTTGCATTAGGCCCGATTGGTTTCTAATGATTATCAAACTCAATCGAAATCTTTTCCCCGGTATTCCGATTGAGAGGAATGTCTCTCAATCGGGTGGATCTCCTACCCCTTCGTCTAGGCCGGTTACGTGGCTCACTGTATTCCTGGCTAGAAGCATTGCTAGGCTCACTTTGATTTGGATTAGTTGGATCGGGAGTACCCTCACTAAGACCACTCATTGTCTAAAAACACTTTAAGGACACTATTTAAGGATAGCTAGTGATGGTTTAAGGAAATTTTGCTACACGGCACTATCTACAAAGGCATCATTCAAAAGCAATTCCCAAGTTATGCAAACATGACCAAATAATTAATTGCAATGCACAAGTTGAACATACATGCAAAAATAGGAGGCAATGTCAGCACAAGTTGAACAAAGTTGAACATAAATGCATTAGGAGGTAGACTCAGAAGCAAAAATAGGAGGCATGTTTGAACAAGTTGAACAAACATAAATGCATTAGGAGGCAGAATCGGAAGCAATACCAAAGTTCATAACAAGCAATATCAGCATTACCTTATCCAGAGTTTTACTATATTGAACATGCAAAAATACAGAACCAAAATTGAACCCTTCTCATACACAACCAAAATAAACCCAGGTCCACAGAAGCATAAGGACATTAACCTCAGACATACATGCATTATGTAAAACTCTTCAGAATAATTAACGGTACCTTCAACCTTTGCTTGAGGATCCTCTTCTTTCTCTGGATTTGAACAATCTTTGGCCACTTTACGATTCGAGTAAGGTCTCTCTTAGGAGGCAATGGACGATTCTCAAAAGTGGGTTAACGAGTTGTTACAAGAATCGAACCAAGAAAATGAAGGCCAAGTCATCTCACAATTTCAATGAAATACCCAAAAATGAAACCATTAATTTAATTGAACGCCTGACAACTGAAACACAAACCTGACAATAAAAATAAGGTTGAGAACAAAACCAATCGGAGGGAACAAATGACGATAGCCTTACAGCAATGTATTCAACCATAAATCTCCGTTGACCGCGGCGAAGTTAAGGACGGAGGAGAGAAGGGGAAAGGAGAAGCTGCCGCGAACCGATTGAGGGGTTTTGCTGATGTGCTTGAGTCTCAAATTTCAGAGTTAAAATTTGGCGCCTTTTGAAATCTAGGTCAGTTTTAAGACCGGTTGTAATTAGCAACCGGTCTTAAAAGTAATATGTAAGACCGTTTTAATTAGAAACCGGTCTTAAAATTAATATTTAAGACCGGTTATTAATAAATAGCCGGTCTTTAAAATAGAAACTTTTTAAGACCGATTATTAAATAATAACTGGTCTTAAATTTTTAATATTTAATATCGGTTTTCATGTATAGCAGGTCTTAAAAATAATAACCATTTTATTTTTTTTAATTGTATTTAATTAAGATAATATTTTCTAGACTGGTTATATTTAGAACCGGTCTAGAAAATATATTACATGTATTTATTTTTTTTAATTGTATATATTTTAAGACCGGTTTTTATTATAACTGGTCTTAAAAGTATTTTTAAGACCGGTTATAAATATAACCGGTCTTAATATTTCATCATAATTACAAAAATGCCATCGGTCATATTTTTAAGACCTTATCCGATATAATCGATCTAAATGTTTCGGTCTAAAAACCCTTTTCTTTACTAGTGATTGTATTGTTGTTTGTTTATGTATTGTTTATGAAAGCAAGTAGAAATCGATAGCAGTACCCCCTAATTTTCTTTAAAAAAAATGCTGCAAATATTTAGCTATTATTAGATAGAAACCATAATATGTGTTTTGAAAATACCTAATGGTTTCTTACAATAACCGGTATATATGTAACAACGGAGCAATACATTACGAGTGATATATTTGAACCGTTATAAAGTTAAACTTTTCCCTCTATTTAAACATCTCTCCGCTTCTCCATTTCATTCATTAGCACAGTCATCGTCATATCCTCTAGTATCCTAATCTTAGCTGTCCCTAGCCGGTCCCTGACATTTTGATCCTGAAAATTTTCCGTCCCGGCCAAGACTAGGACCGGGATCACCCCTGAGATCCCGGTCCTAGTCCTGGTCCCAGTTTTTTTTTTTTGTAATTTTTTACTTTATAAATTAAGTTGTCCTTTTATTTTTGTATTTTTTACCCTATAAATTAAGTTATCATTTGATAAGATGTGTATCACATCCTTAGTTGGAGTTAAACCGTATATATCGTGATACTAATCTTAATTATATAATGTATAAAGATAATAATAAAGATGATGATGGTGATGATGATGATGATAATAATAATAATAACAACAACAACAACAACAACAAAATGTTATTCTTCAATTTTAGATCAATTTGTGTGATTATTATAGCTTTGTTAGGCATTAAATGATTACTTAAAACACTAAATTATGGAAAATTTAACAAATATAATAATATTTTTACTAAAAAAAATCAAGATTTCCCAGTTGGGACCAAACTAGGACTAGGAGCCAGGATTGGGGGATCCCGGTCTCAGCCAGGTTTTGAACACCCCTAATAGCCTTTTAAGTCAAATGTAAACCCCCAACCCCCCAACCTCATAATCTCACTACTCCGGTCATCCTTTCCGTTAGTCAATCATCATTTTCAATCGAGCCACACCATCCACAAAGCCTTCTCCTTGCTTCTTCAAAAACAACCTTCCAAGCTTGATTTAAGGTAAGTATGTGAGATTAGTTGCTGAGCAAGCCCTAACATGCGTTTTCGTTCTTTAGCCCTAGCCAGGTCGCATTTCTTTGTATAGTCTGTTCTATTCATATGGAGATATGACTTTCCTTCTCCATTCTGCATTCTCCATTATTATTTCTTTGTGTTTTGTAGCTAGGTTTTGACCTAATTCGTGCTCATGTTTTTTTTTCTTGAGAAATCTTTGATCAAAGGTTCCTCTCCTGTTACAGGAAATCGTTAAAGATTTCACTATGTTGAGTATATGCAAATAGCCCCAGACGGTACACGGTTGCTACAGGCCACATGTATAACTTACAGGGAGAGAACACAATTCACAACTGTCTCTACAGGCTACATGTATAACCTATAGAGGGATAACACGATTCACAACTCATCTCTCCTTCAGAATCATGTTAGCCTAGAGAGCTAAAGGCTTCCATCGATCCAAGTTAGCTCTTCCAGTGTCCTTCATAGAATGCTTGTAGGAGGAACTGTGTTGTGTGCTTGAACTTGTTGCTTGGCCTGACCACCTTATTATCATACCATCTATAACAAAAAGGTATAATATATATACATTAGATAGAGTTTCTCCTTTAGCTTTGCTTGTTGGATTTGACTATATAATAGAACAAAAGCTCACACATCGAGTATAGCAATACAGTTTGGGATGAATCAAGACATTCCCAGCTTTATGACTATGCTCAATGAAACTCCCTACTGTAAAGGGCTCAAAAGGTATGCATCCTTGAGCAAGACTTGATAGAGAAGGAGAGATTAGATCTATAAAATGCCATATGCTTCCTAACGAGAAGGAGCAGATGTCGTACTATAGATCTAACCCTTCCTTCTTTATCAAATCTTACTCAAGGCTGCATACCCCTTGAGCCCTTTACAGTAGGGAGTTCCATTGAGCCTAGCCACAAAGCTGGAAATGTCTTAATCCATCCCAAATTGCATGGCTATACTCGATGTGTAGGCTTCTATAATATACAAATTTGTGTACAATTGCGTTCTGCATGCAAGGGTGAAAGGAGAATCCCCATTTTTTTTTAAAAAATTGCCTGAAAAGTTATCGGTTACTAAATAACAACCGTTATATATTTATACACTATATATGATGGTTGTTTCATTAAACATATTAGCATTTATAGCAAATAAATAATGGTTGTTATATAGCAACCGTTATATATGCTAAACTTGTATATAACGATTAATTTGAAAGAACTGTTATGTATGTTATAGAGTTTTATAACGGTTTTTTACTTTAGGCTGTTATTTATTATGACAGTATTACACACAGTATAGCCTCACCACATCTCAATACATAACAGGTGTTATAAAAGAACTGTTATAATAGATACAGAATAAATCACGGTTCGAAACAGTAATGTATCTGAGCCGAGCTTTTATAGCGCTCACATATATGATGATTCGGAACCGTTATACATAGCAGTTAATAGCTATCATATATCACAATTTCTGTAATAATGAAATAAATCCATAATACCAAATTCATTTTTGTACAACCCCACTTTCCAATGAAACTCCATTTCACTCAAGTATATATTTTAAAGATTTTGCGAATCTCCTCGTTAATCCGATTTTTTATTCTATAAACTGGTTTGTGACGTCAATCCTTTTAGTTAATAATCTAACTAATGAGTTGGTTGTTGACAAAGCATAATAGCATCTTGCAATCAATATAGTTGAAGGCTGCTTCTTGTTATTTCGGGTCAAAATTGCTTTTAAAATTAATGTTTTCGTAAAAAGCAATAAAAAATAATTGCAAAAGCTAATACAATATCTTTTTTTGGTATCCTATCTACAAAAATTGAAAAATAAAGTGCAAAAAAATCGTTTCCTTTACAAATATTGAAAGATCAAGATTGGCTAGAGTGCTTTCACCAATTTTGGTTCATACCACACGTCTTTGCTAACCCCAACATGTCCATGCTCCATATATGTTAATGAATTATTGCATATGGTAGTGTTGGAAATTTTTCTCTTATTGTAAAGGGCTATGTAAAAAAACGAGTACGAGAACGTGAGGAACTCTACTAGTTACTACAATTTTTTGAGGGGGAAAATCAAATTCTCATATTTAAGCTAATTGCTTACAATCAAATTAATATAATTTTATTTTATTTTTTAGGAATATAAGTATTAATACAAAAAATTAGTGCTTGGAATAATGATTCATAAGCATGTTCAGATAAGTTAAGATAGCACTCTTCCCACATACTTATCTTAAATCACGATTGGAATGTTGTTTTTGAAGAATCCAATCTTCATCCCAAATAAACCTTTTTAAGATAAATCATGGATTACAACCCTACAAAACCAATAGATCATACAAGACAAAAGCCCATTCATGACTTTGATCCGCTACTAGATAGAAGGCCCAAGTTCAAGATTCAATACAAAGAATTGAAGACCAAGTTGAAGATAAAGATGAGCTTGGAATCAAGGAAGCTCAATTTGATAAGAAATGTGTGGGCTAGACATGAAGATTCTCTCAAAAGACATTAATAAAGAGCTACTAAATAAATTTATTTCTTTTTATTAAAGACATAAGATTTCTTTTTTCATTCACAACGTTACTTTTTTCATTTGTTTTTCTCCCTCTATTATTTCCCCTTTCTCTCCTCTTTTTATATAGTCATCAGCATTCAATATATAGAACAAGGATATAATTTAGCAGCAGAACTGCATCAAGAACATTCCTAATGTTGCACACATTATACATTTCTGAACACATCATTTCACCAGTCACTTGGCTGTCATTGCCAGTAACATTCTATGGATGAAATTATCCTTGGAAGCTACAATGGATGTGTAAAATTTGCTATATAGCCACACGCTCTAATTCTTTGAACTATAGGCCTCACCCATCTCTACGACATATTTTGGTTAATGATCACGTAAATGGGATTTCCTAAAATGATTTTATCAAAAGTCAGGGACTAGATAGACACATAATAGTGGGTTTCACTTTTGTGACGCCTGTTTGGAAAAAAAAAAAAAAAAGATACTTTTTTGCTTTACGAGACAAAACTTTTTTAATACATTCATCTCGTATGGCATAAAATCATTTAAAATAGGCTAATCCAAACATACCGAAAAGTGAAACATACTGTTATGTATCTATCTTTCTCTATTTTCACTTTAGGAAACTTCAGGGTCCTTGCATTTTAAACTGATCCATGCTAATGATCATGTGGTTAGTGCATCAGGAAGGGAGTTGGGGGATCCAAGAATTTTACCGCCAACATCAGGAAAGGTCTCATGATCTGGCAGTGCACTCACAGTCCCGTCAGCACTGATATGAACTGGGTACTGCATCAAGTGTCCCCACATGTTTCCAGCATCGTCAGATACATATGCAGCCCAGTTCCGTTTGGCAACATTGTTGACATATCTCACACATTGCAGGCTCTCTGGTTCATCAAAAGTATCTTCAACACTACCCAGATGCTCAGCCCACAGTGACATTCTGTAACCATACACCTACATCAACATAATTTTTGTTGATTGGACTTTGCAAGGGAAGGAAAAAAAAATTGGTTATTGTTAAGTAATGATAGTAAGGATATTAATAGATATTGCATGCCTCTATCTTCATGCAACAGAATCCTTTCCATTTCTTTGTAAGTAACCAAATGGAGGCTTTAGATATGAATAGAAAGGTAAGTCTCCCATATGATTTTATATGTTTAAGTTTAATGGAGTGAAGATGTGCTGTCAAGTTTTTTATCCATCAATTTTTGGCACAAACCACCTTCATAAGAAAAGAGTTCGTGAATTGTAACCTGGCCATGTGGACGAGCCTTCTTTGCTTTCTTTGTGTATTTTGGTTGATAAGCTCCCATTGCAATTTCTGTATCCCTAGAACCATCCAAAGATCTCTCATTAATATTTGCAGATCCAATGAGGACGTACTCATCATCAACTATCATTCCTTTGGCGTGAACATAGATCATAAACCGTCTGAATTTTCTCACCGATGCCTGCTTAAGGAGAGAGGTTTAAGCCATTAATCATTACCAGTCAGGGAAGAATGTGAAGACCTTTGTCCAATGGTATAATCATTTAATCATAGAACCTTATAACATATGCAATTTTTTGGCAGGGTCATATTTAGGTGCATGAAGTCACACAGAAACATGTGACCACCATATAATGATAGTGAAGACGAAAAGAAGAATATTCATCATAAAGTGTTGAATATCTCTCATAATTGCAGCTTCATTGTCAGTATATTAAGTACGCTGAATCTTGCAAACATAATTTCCAAAAACCATCTTTGCATTTTGGGCCAAAATATGAAGGGTTATAACACAAATAAACTGATTTCCCTCAAAAAATCAGGGGACAAAAGCTGTTATAAGTTCTCAAATAAATTACATTTTGCAATATTTATTCTGCTTTTTGTGCCGAGATTTTAGTAGTCAGCGATTCACAGAATGGCAATACTAACTTCAGTATTTCTAAAGATCAGAGAGCTATAGTCAACTAAGAGATCAATTTCTCGACTGCAGCGACATGCAATTTATAAGTGAATACATAAAAGTAAAACCAAGAACCTTTTCTAGCAAGCTTAGATATGAATTAACTGCTTGATCTAGGTGCTAAAATTCAGTAATCATAACGGTATGACACATAGTTTCAAAATAACAAGTGAGGGTACTGTGGCATACCAAAGTACGGTTTTCAGCAGAATGAAATGCTGGTGATGGACTTTGAGATATTTGAGGCTCACGCTTTCCAAGGCAATAAAAGTTGAGATAATCTTGAGGGTGACAACGGTCAGCGAGTCCTGCCTGCTTAAGGGCATCTGCAACAATCCTGTACATCATAGACATAGTCTGTCCCTGTAGTCATTCAAATTTCATATGGAAAGGTTGTAAGAAGTACCTAAAGTTGCACGTACATGAATATTTATCACTTATGAACTTGTTTAATTTGTCTCTGTAAACATCAAATCCAGATCAACAATCTCCCTTGTGAGTTAAATTTTTTCCATCCGCTTTAAAAGGAAGAAAATAAGCTGTATGCTAAATTTCACAGATTTTTGGGTTAATACAATCTTTGGTCTCTCAAGTTTATTCTTATTTTAATTTTAGTCCCTCAAGTTTCAAACCATGGGTTTTTGTTCCTCAAGGGATAAAATAATCCAAGTTTTTATTAAATTAAAGGGACCAATATTTTATATGGAAAGAAACTTAAGAGACCAAAATCATATTTGAAACTTGAGGAACTAAAATCAAAATAATGGTAAACCTAAGGGACCAAAGACTATATTACCCCAAGATTTTTTTATCCACCAAAAATCAAGATGGGAAATTCAAACATATCTTTTTTTAATACTTTATTAAGCTCTTGATCAGTGCTATTGTTCATTATATCATCCTTCGTACCATCTCCTACCACAGTTGCATGAGATCCATTGATACATCCTACTAAGGTCATGGAAAAACCAAGCTCAGCCTCAGCCAATCATGACTAATTGCCCTAAAGATGTGCAAACTGGACTTGTTAACTTGAAAATTTTTTAGCCGGTAAACACACATAAAAAAATTGGTCTGACCTGCCAGAACAAGATTTCTTGTACAGGAGCACTAGACGGATGCCCTTCTGGCCACATGGGGATTACTATATAGACAGCAAAACGTTCTTTGGCATTGATCTTGCTGGCAATTTTCAAAGCCAACTCCATAGGAATCAAGTTATGTGCACCTGTTGAATTAATACATACAAAAAAAATTTTAAAAATCCCATAAATATATGCTCATAAAAACTACAGGAACGTGTGTATGGAAAAATCAAATAATTAAATAAGGACAAGAAAGCATGAGTATGCAGTGCCTTCAAATCCCAGCGCAAAAGAAGTACATTTGTAGGCTCTGAGTTACTAGAAAATCACGATGAAACAGGGAAAAAAACTACAAGATTGATTTGCTCTTCGAAGGTCGTTTTCATGTTCACAATTACCTAGTAACACTTGAGAACAATAGGATATAAGATAATTGTGCTGCTATCAACAATAATCAATGCCAGATTTTACCAGTCAACCATATTTTCTTTCTGAAGTGGGAGTATCTCATGATGAAGATCAACAGATAGCAATAGAATTGGCCAAGTCTAGAACATGTTCATTTTGCTGTGAATTTTGTTGTAAATATGTAAATTATAATAGTTATTAGCAGATTATTAGGAATTAATTAAAGAGAGAATATGGGGCATGATATTAGGTAATTATGATGATTGATATTAGGTAGTTATGATGAGTGATTGTATTTTTTAGATTTCTGATTGTATTCTTCCATGTGAACGGCACTTGCACATGGGTTAGTTTATCCTAAGAGGTGGGGAAAGCCCGTTTGATAGCTTGTAGTATGCTTACTTCAAAAGAAAATCGGACGTTGCAGCTGATGGCACCTTTAGGGGGCTCAAATACGTAGGCGCTGACTTGACCGAAGGAATAAGATATGGGTTTCCAATATTCAGTATCGCTCGATATGGTATCAGGGCAGAGCAATACAATCTCTTATTCCGATAACACCTCATCGCCCTCCTCCTCGACATCATCTTCGGAGTCGCACACTTGGGAGGCTTCGTATACACCAATGTCAACCTCTAATGATGGTTCGTCCCCCATCGATCTGCAAAAAGCGGGAAGTTTCTCCAGCGTTGAAGGATCAATTGTCATTGTTTCTGAGAAGCCGAATAATGTGAACAATAGGGCCTGGGCTCAGGCAACAAAGCTTGTCATCAGCAGTCACGGCAACCTTGAGTATTTGATAGGAGCAGCCAAAGCACCTTAGGATCCAAACTCACCAGCGATGAAACAGTGGATGACCGAGAATTCAATGGTCTCATCGTGGATTGTCAACATGTCACCAAATTTGAGACGCAGTTTCATGTATCTACCGTCGGCAAAGGATATTTGGGACGCTCTTCATACGTCTTATTCTAATAGAGAGAATTTATCTCAACTATATGACCTCAAAACCAGAATATGGAATCTGAAACAAGGTACAACTACTGTTACTGACTATTGGTTAGAGCTTGTTGCTCTTTGGCAGGAGTTGTTTTACATACCGAGGAAGAGGAAGTTGGTTCTCCTGTTGAGGCTGCTAGGAAAAAGAGGAGTTTGGAGAAGAAGAGAGTCTTTCAATTTCTTGCGGGTCTAGGCCCAATGTTTGACGAGGATCGTAGTCGCATTCTGAGCCGTATGAGCGCACCATCTACTCTTGAGTCCTTTTCTGAAGTTTGCAGCGAAGAAACGCATCGAAAGGTGATGTTAGCCTGAAACCAAACTCCTCCAGCTTCGGTTTCTGAATCCTCTGTGTTAATTAGCACCAATGCCGAGCTTGCTCTTTCTAGTTTAGCAACCTACAAGAAGACTGGACATTCAAAAGATCGTTGTTGTGATCTCCATGGAAAACGTCTTGATTGGAAACTACGAAAAGGAAAACCTCATGGATATCAAACAGTCCTTAAGTCTTCTTCTTCTACTTCAAACAAGGTGCCTACGATTGTCAAGGAGAAGTTTGATCAACTTGTAGAGATGCTTAGAGCTCTCCAAACATCACAAAACCATACAACATCTGCCTTCGTTGCGCACAAAGGTAGTAACTCTGTGGCTCTCCACACTTCTTTTTTACCCTCCAAGTGGATTATTGATACAGGTGCTTCAGATCATATAACCTCAGAATCTCGGATGTTTGTATCATACCTTCCCAGTGTGGGCAATGAAAGAATCCGTACTGCGAATGGTGCTTCTTTTTCTATTACAGGAAAAGGCACCGTAAAATTATCAGAATTCCTACAAATTGAGTCTATTTTACATGTTCCCCATTTGGCTTGCAATCTATTATCCATTAGTAAACTGACCAAGCAAGCAAACTGCTCTGCTCATTTTTTCCTTTCTCATTGTATATTTTAGGACCTGCTATAAGGGAAGAGGATTGGTTCCGCTCGTGAGTATGATGGACCCTACTATCTTGATGAATTGATTGTGAGTGCCTTGTGTTCGTAGCTTCTAAGTGATCTTAGTTCAACCTGATAGTAATGACGTCTTGTTATGGCATAAACAGATGGGTGCTTCGAGTTTTTTCTTATTTGCAAAATTTGTTTCTGAACATTTCCATTAACAAAAATCTTCATTGTGATACATGAGTTTGCAAAACACCATCATTCTTCTTTTTCTCCCTCAATTTATAAACCCACTCATCCGTTTTCTATTATCCATAGTGATGTGTGGGTCCATCTCGTATCCCTAATCATTTAAATTCAAGGTGGTTTGTCATGTTTATCGATGATCACACCTATATGTGCTGGGTTTATGTAATTAAAGACAAATCCAATGTTCCCAATGTTTTCATCGATTTTTTCAAATTTGTCACTAATCAATTAAATACCACCATCCAAGTTCTATACACTGATAATGGCACAGAATACTTTAATCATACTCTGCATATCTTTTTGAAATCCAACGGCATCCTACATCACAGCACATGTCCCTATAGTCCTCAATAAAATGGGGTTGCTGAACGAAAAAATAGACATTTACTAGATGTGGCCCGGGCTCTCATGATGACTTGTAATGTTCCAAAATTTTACTGGGGAGACAGGAATGCTGGGATGCAAGTCGAGCAAAATACCTACCAAAACGAAGAAGAACAAGACCAAGAAAGGTGAAAAGAAGGAAAAGACCGACAAAGAGAGGGCCAAGGAAGAAAAGAGGAAAAAGGATGAGGAACCTACAGATAAGGGGTGATATCAAAGACTTGTTGGAAAACTGAGTTACCTCTCCCACACACAGCTAGACATTGCATTTGCCGTAAATGTAGCTAGCTAACATATGCAGTTACCAAAAAAGAAGCACATGGATGCAATGTATAAAATCCTACGGTACTGGAAAGGAATCCCTGGAAGAGGTCTTTTGTTCAAGAAAAACAAAATGAGAACTATAGAAATCTACACTGATGCTGATTAGGCAAGATCAAAAGAAGACAGCCGGACAACATCTAGCTATTGCACCTTTGTATGGGGAAATCTATTGACTTGGCAAAGTCAGAAACAAAGGGTTGTCTCCAAGAGCAGAACAAAATCTGAACTAAGAGCTCTAGCTCTAGGTATCATGGAAGGTCTATGGATGAAATGAGTAGCAAAAAAAGCACGAGTTCAAGTGATATCTCCGATAAAGCTTTTCTGTTGCAATAAAGCAGCCTTGAGTATGGCTCTGAATCCAATTCAGCATAGTAGAAGAAACATGTTGAAGTGGATAGACATTTTATCATAGAAAAAGTAGAACAGGGCATTGTATGTTTGTCCTATGTATCTACAAGGCAGCAGCTTGCTGATATTCTTACCAAAGGACTTGTAGAATCACCGAAATTTGACCACCGAACGTTGAAAGAGAAAAGTCAGACCCACAATCATAGGCAGAAATTAGATAATCAGTCTTACGTATTTTTTTCCTTGATTGTACAGTATTGTGTCGGAACTCATTTGTATATATATGTAATCTGCCTAAATGAATAAAATCAATTCAGTCTTCCTATTCTCTTCAGGACTATCTGAAGAACTCTTCACCAGTTTTGTAAGCAAGTTGGGCATGATTAGCATCTTTGATCCAACTTGAAAGGGAGTGTTGTAAATTATAATAGTTATTAGCAGATTGTTAGGAATTAATTAAAGAGAGAATATCCGGCATAATATTAGGTAGTTATGATGAGTGATTGTAATTTTTAAATTTCTGATTCTTCACTGATTCTCTAGGATTCAGTTATACTTGTATATATATCTGCCTTGACCGAAGGAATAAGATATCGGTTTCCAATATTTAGTATCGCTCTATAAATTTAGAGCAACAGATAGCAATAGAATTATGTTTTAGAAAAATATAAAAGCATCCACACATACACATTCAGATATGGGCATTCATATCTTCATAGTATGGTGCTGATGTATAATGCAAATACCAGTAGGAAGGATGGGAGAAAGAATTTGGTGTTGATGAAGAGTGATCCTAAATCTATCTCAAGGAGTCCCAATGTACTAAAAACGCCCTAATAACCCCAAATTACATATAGAAACACAAATCACACTAGATTATCCTTTCATAAAAGTGCTAACATTTCATGATCCTAATGTTTTTAATATTCCTTTTTCGTTCCCCATTATATGTTCTAGACATTTCTTCTAACGAACATACAAATGCATAATCAACTTCAATTCAAAAATGCCCATAACTGTGTCCAACAAGTTAATAGTCAATAAGAATACATTAAATGAAAATCTGAGTTCAGAACAGCAAAATCACAAGTAAGAAAAGACAATATCACTTTCATATATAAAGACTATAAAAAAAGGACTGCTCAGCACACAAGGCTCCCATCAGATGAGGTCCTGAAGAGGGATAGATGTACATAGTCTTATCCCTCACAAGTGGAGAGGCTCTTTCTAGGAGTCAAACCCGTGACCCCCAAGTCACATGGCAACAACCTTATCGCTACCTAAGGCTCACGCTCTTCCTATATAAAGATTATAGTATTGAAAAAATTCACTTCATATACCTGCAGTTTTGTAGGTAGGCCAATGAAATGAGGATCCAAGAAAATATTGATTCTCTATATATATGAAGCGTTGAGCTGACCTTATTGCATATACATAAGCAGCATGAATGCTTTTGTCAACTTTCAAATTTTTTCCACAGATAAGATTCTGAAAACAGTAAAGATTACAAGTAGAAAATCAAGACAGGCTTATTGTATCTATGAAAGCACACTGACAAATAAAGATAATAAAAATTGGGTTCACTTAAATTATTATCAGTCCTTATAGTCTCCTTCCATTTTTAAATTGGTCTCTATAGATTGAAAATTTATATCTGACTTCTCAGAGTTATGATTTTTTTAACCTAATTCCTATTGTTAAACTTTGGCCAATAGGGATTTTTTTTAAACAATTTGCATAACTATAAGGATTTAATTAGAATTTTTTACACTATAGGAACAGATTAAAAATTGAGTGAAAATCAAAGGACAAAAAGAATTATTTAACCAAAGAGGTAAATTTATTTTTCTGCAACCTTGTTCTCACCTGAGCCTTAGCTTCCATAGCATCCTTCGGAAAACCCTTGACAGATCCTGAATCTATGGACCGAAATACCTGTAATTAATGCTGGCTTGTAATTATAGGATTTTATAAAGGATGATGATATGATGCAATTCGTTGATTTCTATCACCATATTTTCTGCATACCTGCACATTCCAAGTCTCAGGATCTTTTTCTTGTGTTACATAGACACTTGTATCTTTATCAACACCAATAGCTGGTGTGACAATCCATGATATTCGATCTAGCCTTAGCAAAGCATCATCATGCCAATTTGTAACCTTGTTTAGCCTTAAGTTACGCCATTTTTTGGCTTTCCTCCATCTTTGCTCAAAATTAGTCAATATATCATACGCAGCTGGGCCCTCAACTTTGCAATGCAAGTCATGCCATGGCTCTCTTGGTCCACTGGTATAACTGGACTGTATCATACAGAAAAACTATTTCAGCATATTTCTTTTTGCAAACTTCCACTTATATAATCTTTTCCTTCCTTTCCTGATACTAATTATTGCTTTGACACTGTCATCAATGATCAAAATATCATATTTTGTAATAAATAATACACAAAATCACCTTGTAGTGCAATACACATTCATACAATGAAACAGAATTGCCTAACTTCAAATTACTTAGATACTCGGGCCAGTCAAGTCACTAATGGTTGCAGCTAAATGGATTTTAAATATACACGTAATGTACATGCAAATCAACAGCCTCACTCGTAAACAAATGCAAATTCACATTATTTAATTTAATAATGTATACACACTATTATTTTTTTCCCAAACATGGTCATTCATCAGAAAATATTTTTGCACTTGAGAAATGTGGACAAACTGATAAATATAAGGACCAGCATACTTCGTGATGAACTGTTACTAAACTTCAATAAAGAAAATAGGAGAATGCAAGTATCAAACTGTCAATAATGCTGGTATTTCATTGATAAAAGATATGAATTTCACAAAAACAGGAGCAGAATAAACAGGAAAGCTGCATGTAACAAGTCACAGGCCAAAGCTCCTAACAAGGGAAGGAAGGAAAACAAAAGACAGAAACAGAAAATAAAATAATGAACTGAAGTATAAAAACCTAACAGACAGGAAAAGGAACAATTGAAATGCAGATCGGGAGGACCAAAATTTGGAAATGAGTTGATAAACCTATTTTAGGGAACTAGCCATTAGTGATTGGCCAAAAGATTCAATAGATCCCTTTCAATTTTTTAGAGAAGTACAGGGTACACCTAATGAGGATTGTCAAGGTCCTATTATTTTTTTTTCTTATATTAATATTTTTATTTAAAAATCTGGACCTTCAAGAAAAGATGTGTTGAAGACTAAATTTGTCACAGATTTGAGGATCCAGCCATTGGAGATCATCAGCCTCAGATTTGGGCTGACAAGCTGATTACCAACACTATGATATGAAATCATAATTAGATCTGTTAGTGGGCGTCATCATTAGATCTGTTAGTGGGCATTAGATATGTGGGTCTAAGTCAGTATTAGTGGGCCTAATTCTAATTAGTCAGGCCATTAATAAAGGGTGGGTGGTGATTTAGTCAATTAAGGGACCGACCTATATACTTATAAAAGGGGGTCCCTATCTCTCATTTTCGGCATGCCTCGTTTTTGTAAACAACTCTCTGATTTGAGTAATAAACCAGAAATATTCAGTTTCTCTCTAATCTCTCTTCTTCTTCTATTCTTTTAACACTACCCTAACAAGTGGTATCAGAGCCATCGGTTCTTGGCCAATTACCCCTCATTCTGCTGCATCTCTTCTACTCTCTTCATGGCACACACCAGAAAACAAGAAATGGAAGGAAGGTTGCAGAATCTTGAAGGGCATCTCAGCTCCATGATACAGATACCGCAAGCTGTTACTAACATTTAAGATCAGAACATAACACTTCAAGAACTGAACAAGGGCCTTCAAGACAGGGTCGAAGGCATCTCTACACAATTTCAGAACCTGGTAGCAGCAGTAGACGAAATAAGAACTGCCGTTGCCAATCTTGGTGCCAATCAAAATCCTTCCAGGAATGGTCCTAACCCGAATCATCCAAAAAATGGTAATCCTTATCACCATGAGAGGCCGAATCACCATGATAATGGCAGGCCAAGGCAATTTCAGTACACTAAGATGGAATTTCCAAAATTTTCTCCTGCGTCAACAATTGATATTTCAGCTTGGATCTTAAGGTGTGAATGATTCTTTGAGCTTGATGGTACTCTGGAAGATTAGAAGGTAAAGATTGCAAGTTTACACTTGGAAGATGGCGCCTTCCATTGGCACATGTTGCGTGAACAGCAATGGGGCAATAATCCTCCAAATTGGGCAGAGTACGTTGAGGAATTGAAAGACTGCTTTGGGCCAACGTATGAATCGCCAATGGAGGATCTTTTGTTGTTGCGACAATCGAGTTCTTTAACCGAATTCAATGCAAGATTTGATCTTTGTTCAACTAAATTGCGTCTTCCTGAGGAATTATTAGTGGATGCCTATTTGACACTAATTTATGAGGAGATTTCAGGCCCAGTGAGAATGTTTAGACCAAAGACGCTGCAAGACACAAAATCTCTTGCAAGAATGCAAGAAATATCTAATGAACATCTTAAAGGGAAAAAAGCACCGGAAAATAGAGTTAAAACAGCAGGGTCATAATTTTCAGCATTTTCCTCAAATTCCCGTGCCACATCAACTCTATCGGTGGCTCACCCTGAATCGGACATCTCAGCATCCTACAAAAATGCCTTGGTGGTGGGTGGATCCCAGAGAATCAATAATTCCACTACAAATCCAGTGGCGAAGAATACATCGTTCACCAATAACAACAGTTCCAGAGTCTCAAAGGTACTTTCAGCCAAAGAAGAGGCCGAACACAGAGCTAAGAATTTACGTTTCTTTTGCCATGGGAAGTTCTAGAGAGATCATTGGTTCCCACAAAGACAGCGCATGCAGCTGCATCTCATTAAGGCAGATTCTGCCCAGGAAGAGAATCCCAACCCAGAAACAGAGTTGGAGGCTTCTAGGGATGATTCTCCACCTTTGTTATCCCTTCACACAATACATGGTGTTAAATCTAAGGTGACCATGAAAATTCAAGGTTCAGTGGGTCGTAGGAACATCCAAATCCTCATTGACAATGGGAGTACCCAGGATTTTCTTGATTTGCACTTAGCTAAAAGATTGGGTTGGCGTAGTGATGGCACTAAACCTTCTTTTGTTCAAGTTGCATGGGGTACAAAACTGAAGATACATGGCTGGTGAAGGGTTTTAGGTGGCGACTGCAAGGATTGGGTTTCATTTGTGATCTAAGAGTCATGGAATTAAATACCTATGACATTGTTTTGGGTCTTTCTTGGCTTAAAACCATCAAAAACGCTTTCTGGACCTATGACCCCCTTGTTATGCATTTTTTGTATCATAATAAATTGTGCAACTTACAACCTTCCTCTCCTGGTTCGTTACAGGTTGTGACACAAGGTAAAATGGGGACTAAGGACCTTGATCGTAAGCACATGTACCTGGTACAACTGCCGCAGCCTCAAGCAATGCTGCCTACTCAATGCTTCTCTATAGAAGAAACCCTTGGGTCAATCCCAAGTGAGGTGTCACACATACTCAACAAGTTTAAAGATGTGTTTGAAGAGCCAAAAGGGCTACCTCCATTGAGGGAGGGGCACAACCACCCCATTATTCTAAAGGAAGGGACTGACCCTATTAGCCTCAAGCCTTATCATTACTCAACCGCACAAAAGGATGTCATTGAAACACAAGTAGGGGAATTACTTAAGAATGGAGTTATACGAGAAAGCTCTTCTCCTTTTTCAGCCTATATTGTTTTGGTTAAGAAAACAGATGGTACATGGCGCATGTGCATTGATTTTAGGGAATTGAACAAGAAAACAGTGAAGAATCAATACCCAATTCCTTTGGTTGAAGACTTGTTGGATGAGCTACACCATGCCAAGTGGTTCACCAAGCTTGATTTAAGGGCCGGGTACCACCAAATCAGAATGGAGCCTCAAGATGTTCATAAGACAGCATTTAAAACTCACTCCAGTCATTATGAGTGGCTAGTCATGCCATTTGGTTTGACTAATGCACCAGCCACTTTTCAAGGAGCCATGAATGATATTTTTAAAGTTTTTTTGAGGAAATTAAATTTGTATTGGTATTTTTTGATGATATATTGATATACAGTTCCTTTATTGCAGACCATGCGTTACATCTAGAGGAGGTGCTGAATACGTTGCGTAGACACCATTATTTTGTCAAGGGGAGCAAGTGCACGTTTGCTGCTACCACTATTGAGTACTTAGGGCACATCATTAGTGGAGGCACGGTATCCATTGACCACCAGAAGATCCAGGCTGTGGCAGACTGGCCTGAACCGACAACTATGAAGCAGCTAAGGGCTTTTCTTGGCCTAACCGGTTACTATAGGCGTTTCATCAAGGGCTATGGTAGTTTGGCCTAGCCTTTGACCAGTTTACTTCAAAAGGATGCTTTCCAATGGTCGGAATCAGCTGTTGTATCTTTCACCCAGCTCAAACAAAGCCTCAAGTTTATCATCCGTTCAGACCAACAAAGCCTCAAGTATTTGCTTGGTCAAAAGCTTAAAACTCCCTTTCAAATGTAATGGATTGAAAAATTGATGGGATACGACTATGAGATTCATTACAAAAAGGGGCATGATAATTCAGTAGCAGATGCCCTCTCAAGGTTGCATGGTTCTCAGCTGTTTCAGATTATGTTAGGCACTTCTTCTCCTGAACTCTTGGATTCGGTTAAGGGCAGTTGGGGAAAAGATGGGGATTTGGCTACTCTCATAGCTGAATTAAGAGAGAAGGGTGGCAGCATTAGGCAATACACTTAGGAAGGGGCCATATTGAGAAAGAAGGGTAGATTGGTGGTTGGTTCAGATTCTGTTTTGAGACAAAGGATCCTTGAGTGGTTGCATGCTAGCCCTCAAGGGGGGAATTCGGGAATAAATGCTACTTACTCCAAGATTAAGGGTCTGTTTTGGTGGAAAAACTTACATAAAGATGTGCAGGATTTTGTAAGGAGGTGTGACACATGTGCTCGTTGCAAGTACGAAACAGTGGCTACACCTGGATTACTTCAACCACTACCCATTCCTAGTAAGGTTTGGGAGAGCATAGCCATGGATTTTATTGAGGGTCTTCCAAGGTCTAGTAGTAAGGAGGTTATTTGGGTGGTTATTGATAGGATGACAAAGTATTCACATTTTATTGCTTTGTCTCATCCTTTTTCAGCATCTTCCCTTGCTTAAGCTTTTTTAGACAATGTTTACAAGTTACATGGAGCTCCTACTGAAATTGTGAGTGATAGAGATCCGGTATTTATTAGTAATTTTTGGAAAGAGTTTCTTAAGGTTCTGATGGTAGAGCAAAAGCTCTCTTCATCTTACCATCCACAAACCGATGGACAATCAGAAGTGTTGAACCGCTGTTTAGAATCATACCTTTGGTGTATGTGTTGGGAGTGCCCTAGGGAGTGGAGTACTTGGTTGTCACTAGTAGAGTGGTGGTATAACACAAACTTTCACACGGCAACTAAGTCTACGCCGTATGAATTGGTATATGGGCAGAAACCTCTGATCTATACTCCTTATGTGCCTTGTTCAGCCATTGTAGAGGGGGTTGATAGGAGCTTTGCAGCTAGAGAACATGTGCTTGCAGTTTTGAAGCATCACCTTCATCGTTCAGTTAATACAATAAAGCAAAGGGCTAATGCAAGGAGGTCTGATCAGTCTTTTGAGGTTGGACAGTGGGTTTTTCTTAAGTTGCAGCCTTATAGGCAGGTCTCCGCTGCTACGCGGAGGTCACATAAGCTTGCTCCTTGGTTCTTTGGTCCCTACAAGGTTTTGGAGAGGATTGGTCCAGTTGCTGATAAATTACAGCTGCCAGATGAATCTAGAATTCATCCCACATTTCATGTTTCATTGCTGAAACTATGTCCGGATCCTACTGTGAAACAGCAGCATCCTCCTATTAATTGGCCAGCTGTTCCCCCTACTTTGTATCCTGAGAAAATTTTGCAGCAAAGGGTGGGAAGAAAGAAGCGAAGAATTATTACTGAAGTTTTAGTTCAATGGCGTGGTCTTCCAGATGAGGAAGCTACATGGATTTCACTTTATATCTTGCAAAAGGAATTTCCAGAGTTTGTGTCAGCTAACCCTTGAGGACAAGGGTGTTTTGGAGGGGGGGCATTGATGTGAAATCATAATTAGATCTGTTAGTGGACGTCATCATTAGATCTGTTAGTGGACATTAGATCTGTGGGCCTAAGTCAGTATTAGTAGGCCTAATTGATTTGTGGGCCTAAGTCAGTATTAGTGGGCCTAATTCTAATTAGTCGGGACATTAATAAAGGGTGGTTGGTGATTTAGTCAATTAAGGGACCGACCTATATACTTATAAAAGGGGGTCCCTATCTCTCATTTTCGACATGCCTCGTTTTTGTGAACAACTCTCTGATTTGAGTAATAAACCAGAAATATTCAGTTTCTCTCTGATCTCTCTTCTTCTTCTTCTTCTTGTATTCTTTTAACACTAACCTAACACACTAACTCTTTTTTTATTTGATCAAAGGTTTCCCCCTTGAGGCTTAAAAGGCAAAGGGTTCTCACCTCTCCCAACAAGTGCACTTCCTGAGAATCGAACTTGTGTTCTACTCCTTACAGGGGTGAGGCCCCTTACCACCTCAACCAATAACTTGTTGGTTGCCAACACTAACTTGGAGAAGTGTAATATCATGTCAAGGGCCACTTTCAAAGCAAAAGCTTAAGCTGAGTGAAGGTCAAAGAAAATTTGATAATACTCTCTAAAATGCTTCAGTTCAAGAAGGTTAATTAGTTTATGGACTCTCTTATCTATCTGCTCACTCGTTTTCCTGATTTCACACAGCTTCCCATTGTAGTTCTTCATATTTTTTTCCTGTACTCCAGCATTACTTTAGCTACTAGTTAGAAATGCCATGTTCACCATTTTTAGGGAGGGATAGAGAGTGACCACACCAAGACTCAATCAGGATTACATTCTTCGTACATTTAACCTTTCTCGTCAGGTCCATATTCTCAATTTTTTGGGTGTCCAAACAAAACAAATGCATGACATTTTTCTCATGACAAAAATGCATTAGTAGATTCAAGATTTTAGAAAATTTTCTTGCTTGCACTGATAGATATTTGTGCTAAAACACGGACATGAGATTACTGATACATGCATTGAGACAAACCGTGAAAAAGGAATCTTTCTTGCATCATACCCCTTACCGGAAGCATAGGATTATGGAAATCATCTCTGAAGACGGTATCAAGATCAGTGAAGAGCCGATGCTCAGGGGTATCATATCTGCCATCACATAGATCTAGGCCACCAATAAAAGCAGTTATTTTCCTATTATTACCAGAAGCTTGAGTGTCAAGAAGCACACACTTCTGATGATGTGTAAAAAGGGTTCCCACAACCTGAACCAAAACAATTCAATTAAATATGTACTTGTTTTTTAGTATATTAGGAGGGTTTGAGCTCTAGATCTCTACCTATACCCTACCTCACCCTAACCACTTTAGCTAGCCCACCTCCTAATCAGGTAGCTTAAATATGTACTAGTTAAACAAACAGAAAAGGAACACTACTACATCTCTGATATATAACATAACGTGAAGTCTACCAACAAATCATACGATATTGGTGTTATTCAGCAGTAACCCCAGTACTCATGTAATGCATGATATAAATTCAAAAGCAGGAATTACATACATGCTGCTTGAAAATACTGAGCTTGTTGCTTGGATAACGTGGAGATAGCACGCACTGGACAGTGGAGTGTTTAAAGAATTTTTTTGTTGCTTCATCATGTGTCTGCATGACACCTTCCTGCAGTCACACAGATCGATTATCATAAACCACACCAGTTTTAGATCTAAGCGATGGTGTACTTAGTACAATAACGTCAAGCACTTCCACTTATGTTCATAAAGCATGTCATGATTGAAGATTACTACAAAAATCCAGAGGACGGTTCATTTTAACTGAACCATAGAGAATATGTGTGTGTGTGTGTGTGTGTGTGAGAAGTGAGAACTATCTTGCATCCTGTGACCCCTCCTAGTTTTCTCCTTACCTGGACTATTCCATTTTGATAATTTAAATGTTCTAAGCAAATTTGGATCATGTAACGTCAATACATCAATGCAATATCTTAAAAGCAGACAATTCAGCACAACAACAACAACAACAACAACAAAAAGGATTCCTTGAGAATTGATGGAAATAATCAATATGAAAACTTTTAAATAGAAATCATGTTTAATCATCATCTCATTGAAGTAATTAGAATTACCGTTTTCAAAAAAAAGGTGTCATGCGATGTTCGGTCATCCCAAATCAAGATAACCACACGGACTCCTTCTTGTGATTTGTATTTCAACAATTCTCCGAGTGAAAGCTCTCCACCAACAGGCATCGGCTTTGTTGGTTCTCTGACAAGCTTTACAGGGTGGTAAATAGACCACCCTATGATATATATAAAATGGTGAGCTTCCAAAATCGCATGGCATATATCCTCCCAACATCTACCCTGGTCATAGACTTTTCCACCCTCAAGTGGAATTTCAGACAGCATACCATTTGGTACATGTGCATCTTGATAAAGAGTCACTCTCCCACCTTTTCTGACAGGGAAATACGTATTAGGAACAGCAAAATGACTTTCCTGATTCTTGTCTCCTCCCACAGGTGAAAACTTTAAAGAAATATGCAACTCAGGATAAGGTTTTAAGCAGTTTCCTTCGCCGATGATGGGAAACCAATCATTAACAGTGTTTCCCAGCAAAATCTTCTGAACAGGTATCTCCACAACTCCAATGAGTTCAGCTCCAAAAGCGTCATCATCTTTCACGAGAAACACAACTTTTTGAACAGGGTGAGCAACTGGAACAATAAAATGTTCATCCCACACAGGGTTTTCACAATTAGATATGACTCTAGTTTGAACTACAGTAGCCCCTGCTAGTGAGACAGAGACATAAGGATCACTAGTGATCATTTTATGTTTTCCAGAGTGTGTCTTGAGTCCTTTCACAAAGGGAGGTGCGCAATTGTTTCCTACTGTAAGACATTTTCTCATGGTTTCAGTATGAAAATCCATATTTGGAAGATTTTTTGCTTCTATAATATGTAGATCCAAGTCCCCATGCAAGAAAACTGATTCTTCTATGCCTTTTGTTCCCTTGATCGGAGGCTTCTTGGGAAGATCACCTTTAAAATCCATTTCAACCAATGAAAAGTTCAGACAGTTTCACAGTTTCTACATTATATATTTCCTCCTCTGGTATCAAGAACCAAATCCAATAATGCCTCAATCATGAACCTCTTAAAATCCATTTCCTTAACACATATCATTTTCATGATGCCCCAGATTTCTCTTTAGATGTTTCTCAGATCCCAATCTCCATAAACTGATCCAATGCAACATCTGCCAATGAAACCTGGTCAGATAAAAGGGAAAAATTACCCCACGGCCCCTCAAACCACAAAACACACACTCACAAAAGAATTGTATCATTCACCATCTACTCAAAATTATTTACTCTTGATGGAATTAATATCTGAACCATAGTCATGTAACTGAAGGCTCGTTAATTGAGCTAATTTTTGGCTTAAAGGACTATTAGAAAAGAAATAGAAACCAAATCGCAACTACCATTTCATATAATGACATCCAAACTGCCTAGCTAATATACCCACTCCATGATATTGTTATAATGTTATTGTTATACATACACAATCATGTCCATGTTGAAATTTCGAGAAGATGCATTTAAAGATGGAGAGAGCGAAGAAGAATGTATCGATGATGTACATCTTCCAAACACCATTTTGAACCAAAAATAGCTGACAAATGACGATGAAGAGAGATTACTAATTCAGTATTATAAATTTGTGCATCCATTCTGAAAAGATCAACGTTGTGCAAGGTAAAAGAGAAAATAGGGTGATTGAAAATGAGATAAGAACAAATCAATCTCCACTTTCACACTTGCCAAACCACATTACGTTGAAAGTAATCGGGATTCAGATGAGTATGCCTCAATTTCTTCTAAATTCTCACCCGTCAATTCAAACTAATAAACCTTTTCGTTAACATTCAACCACGTTCTAATTCCTCAGAGCGAATCATTAGTGGGCAAAAATGAATTCGACGAACCTCAAAAGAGGAAAAAAGAAGGACCTATATATATATATATATATCCCCCAGTAACAACAGAAACGGTGGATGATTACCTGGTTACCGAACGCCATGACGAAGCCAAGCGAAAAATAATCAGAAATGTAACGATGGATAAAAAAAAATTGAAGAGAAAAAAATATCGGCGATGAACACAAGAAGCCATTGAAGAGAGACGAGCTTTCCCGGGCCGAAAATGGCGGGAAAGCTCATGGGACACGTGGAATTTAATCTTAGGGAGAATTACACAATAGTCCCATAGAAGCTAATATACGAAGAAATGTTCTCGGGAAATTTTGAAATTACTCTCAAGTTTCATGGGACCATTTTGTAATAATTTCAGGTGAGAAATGTCTAAAATACCCCTGTCAGAACCATAGTGAAAGGGATGATAAATGATGCACAGATACTCAAATGACGTCCCAAAAAGTGCTGGAGATGGCAAGAAAAACGGAGTGACGATCATCAGCTATGGTTGAAGAGTGAGGTGGGGAATTGATTGCATTCAATCTCTTGTCTTCATTATTTCATGTGACTCATGTATTATATTGAGTAGCTAAACATATCTTCAAGTTTTGTTGATTCATGTTCGTTTTGGTCATGAAAAATGTAAAAAGGTGTATGCTTTTGATGGGTATTGTCCTCTATATGCTTGTAAACTAAAAAGGGTGACCTAGTAAATGCAATAGATATGCTTTAGATGTGATTTCAAGGTGTTTGGGTATGGTTTAGTATGCTCTGTTTTTGCTGCCATTATACTCTGTTTTCTGGTTCATTGTTCTAGGTTTCTACAATAGAAGAGGTAAGGAATGAAAATAGGGGTGGAAGGTTTGGGGCAACATAATATGATGTGTGTAGGGAAAAATGTGTTGTTAATGGCAGCAGCGATCGTTGTCAATGGAGGCTGATAAACTTGTTAATGACAACTATAGGTCATATTTAAATGTTTTTTATGACAACTAAAGGTTATTTTGATTGATCTTCGTTCTGGTCATGATAAATGGAAAAAGCTGTCTGATTTTTGTGAGTATTGTCCTCCATATGCTTGCAAACTATAAAGGATGACCTAGTAAATGCAATGAATATGCTTTGGCTAAGGTTTTAATGTGTTTGGGTATGGTTTAGTATACTCTGTTTTTGATGTCATTATGCTGTATTTTCTGGTTGATTGGTTGATGGTGCTATGTTTTTGCAATAGAAGAGGTAAGAAATGAAGATGTGGGTGAAAGGTTTGGAGGTACATAACTAGATTTACGTAGGAAAAAGAGAGTTGTTAATGGGAGCAGCGATAGTTGTCATTGGAGGCTGCTTAATTTGTTAATGACAACTATATGTAATATTAAAATGTTTTGGTTGTGGTGTAATGATGTTTAGAATAGGTTTGAAAAATTTGCTATGTTTTTTGGTATTTTGAGTTGTTTTCAGTCATTATAAGTGGGATTGAATGAACAAGGTGTGAAATATGTGTGGCTGGAGGTCCTGATTATGTAGTAAGAATGTGTTGTTAATAGGGGTTGCGACATTTGTTAGTAAGGTTGCTGAAATTGTTAATGACAACTTTTTTGTGCAGCTGGACAGCAGTGATAGCTACCACGTCTGGCAAGAATCTACTATGTTTCCTTCATATAGGGGGAAGGTTTGAAGTCAGTAGAAATGGTGATTTAACATATGTTGGTAGAACCATCAGATCTAGAATCATTAAGGAAGGAATAAGTTTAAAAGAGTTTAAAACAATGATATCCTCCATTGTGGGAAAAGAGAGTGGCGGACTTGTTATGAAGTTCACATTGCCGTATGATAGAACAATATTTGTAGACGTACTAGGCGATGAAGCAATTGAACATTTAATCAGTTATAGTAGAGAAAATGTGCACGTTTATGTAGATGAAAGACAAAATGAAGATGCTAATTTAGCAGCAATAAAGGATGATCCAAGTGATGAGCAATATGTGTAAGTTTAACATCGTTATCGAAAATAACTTGTGAACGAAATGCTTTTCACTTGTCATTACTAACATATTTTACTACGCAATGTGGTACAAGTTGATAACTTGTCAGAAGGTTGGGATGGAGGATTAGCCACTATGTGTATTGAAGATTCACCTTCATTGCAATGCGCTGTCCAAATGGTGCCAACAAGAAGACCTAAAATGAACTCAACAAAGTGGAAGGATGTGATAATCGGGGAGGGACAAGTTTTTGCTAATACGGATCGCCTTCAACAAACATTATACAAGTATGGCATTGCACACAAGTTTGCATATAAAGAAAGAGCATTTATAGAAATTTATAATCTGATGTAAATTCTATTGTCAATGTATAGACATGGAGTTGTCAGTTGAGGCACCTGAAGTTGTCAATGTAAACAAATCAAGTTGTTAATTTATATATATATATATATATATGTAGTTATGATCACATTGGACAATGATAATTTATGTGCATATATTTATAGATTATCTATGTTCTTGATATTCAATATTAATTAGGTGGTCTTATATGACTTGACACTGGTGCCTCCTTGACTTATCAGCGGAGGCTCCTTGACTTGTCAATGGAAGGCCATTGAGTTGTCAGTAGAGGCCCCTGGAGTTATCAGTAGAGGGTCCTTAACTTGTTAATGGAAGGCCATTGAGTTGTCAATGGAATGTCATTACGTTGTCAATGAACATCCTATGACTTGTTAGTGGAGGCTCCTTGACTTGTCACTAAAGACCCTTAGAGTTGTCAGTGAAGGCTCTTTAACTTGTCAATGGAAGGTCATTGGGTTGTCAATGAACGCCCTATGACTTGTCAGTGGAGCTTCATTGACTTGTCAAAGGAAGCTTATTGAATTGTTAATGGAGGCCCCTGGAGTTAACAGTAGACGCTCCTTGACTTGTTAATGGAAGGTCATTGAGTTGTCAATGGAAGGCCATTGTGTTGTCAATGAACGCCTTATGACTTGTCAATAGAGGCTCCTTGACTTATCAATGGAGGCCTCTATAATTGTCAATGAACGACCTATGACTTGTCAATGGAGCCTTATTGACTTGTCAAGGGAAGCTCATTAAGTTGTCAA
This sequence comes from Inga oerstediana, assembly GCA_963210345.1. Lineage (NCBI taxonomy): Eukaryota > Viridiplantae > Streptophyta > Magnoliopsida > Fabales > Fabaceae > Inga > Inga oerstediana. The sequence goes on from OY723400.1 coordinate 81,792,803, forward strand.
TGGAGGCCCCTAGAGTTGTTAGTAAATGCTCCTTGACTTGTCAATGATAGACCATTGAGTTGTCAATGAATGCCCTATGACTTGTTAATGGAGGCTCCTTGACTTGTCAATAGATGCCGATTGAGTTGTCAATAGATGCTCATGGAGTTGTCCGTTGAGACCCTCTGACTTGTTAACGAAGGCTCATTGACTTGTCAAGAGAAGCTGATGGAGTTGTCAGTGAAGGCCGAATGACTTGTCAATGGTCAATGGACAGCCATTGAGTTGTCAATGGAGGTCCCTGGAGTTGTCAGTAGAGGCCCTATGACTTGTTAATGGAGGCTCCTCTACTTGTCAATGGACGTCCATTGACAACTATATTTAGGCCCAATGACTTGTCACCAGAGGCTCCTGGAGTTGTCAACGGAGTTTCCTCGAATTGTCAATAGAGTCTCTTGCAGTTGTCAATGGAATCAAATAATGTGCAAGGAAAAGCATCATATGTGTATTACATAACTTTGCACTAATGTTAACTCATAAAAATGACTCTATAATTCATAATTACAACAAACGTCTCAAATACAACTTGTTTGAAGTTGATTATAACAAAAAACATCATATCTATATAATGTCACTGCACTTGAACATTACAAAAAATATAACCATATTTACAATGAGTGTGCACATGGTCATTACAATTCCCTAATATGCGTCCATACAATCATATTTACAATGAGTGATTCCCCTTCCCCTTCTGTTTCTCCTTCTTCTTTTCCTTCTACTTCTCCTCGTTGTGGATGAAAAATTCTTCAATGAATAAAGTGTACCTAGAAAAGCTTTGTGCTCTTGGTCGTGTTGGGCTTTTTCTTCCTTGTTTGTCTGACAGATTTTCCTTTGTCCATCTTACTTCCCTAGAAAAAAGAATTTTCACCACTTTAGCATTACATCCCAATCCAAATAAGCCAAACATTCTTAACGTGTAGCAGAAAATGACCTCAGCAAATGAGAACCACTACCTCATTCATTCACAATAACATTGATAATATGCAACAAAATGTACATGAGGCCAGAACATGTGCAAGTTCGGAAAAACAACATGCATTAGAGTTCAAGCACACTTGTAAGAAAGAGTGAACTCTATACCCCAAGCAATGTCAATCCCCCACCCAAAGGGTTTTGGATACACTCCAAAACTCAAAAAGAAAAGCAAAACAGGCATCAAAAGTGACATCCTTCCAAGATTGAAACATGTTATCCATTATAAACCATATTCAAAACAACAACCACCCATAGTTTGCCTCTTTTGTGACTTATAAGGAACAAGACCAGCAAAAAGAGTGTTCACAGGACAAACTCAGATTGGGAAGAGTAAATTGCAAAATGTTATAAAGGAATAAATACTACCTTCCAAAGTCCTTTTTTCGCTTCATGTTCTTCTGCAAATACAAAACCTGAGCCACTGTGTTCAGAAACAATTCTCTTAACAATTTCTGTTTGTTCACGAGCATATGACTCTGAAAAATATATAATAGTAAGTCAGCAGTCAGGTATATCAATTACTTTGAAACTCGAGAAACATTTATAAGATATAAGGCAATGTGAATTATACATGTAAGTGATTTTATAACTAGTTTTATATTCTTTATTTTTTCATCATGACATATAATGAACAGATCCATCTAACCAGATTTCTTTTCTTTCTCTCATTTTATTAGTGGAATTTTGTGATTGAGCATATTACATCCTCATTCAATTTTATGTGTTCTATTTTTGCTTATCCATTACTAATGTTAGTTTGTGTTCTTGTGTAAATCTTGAATAATCAGCAAAATCATCAGCACACAATTAAGCTTTACATGTAAAGGAAGATTAATTCAAACAAAGAAAAAAAAGAAAGGGACAAAAGAAATTCAACTTTCACCTATTCCTATAAATTCAAACATTTATGTTGGAGATTCGGCCAAATTCTTCCCATTAGCAATATTGATAGCTTTCACTTAAACCTCATCCAATAGCTCTACCCTTGAAACCTAACCAGCAATAAGTTTAAAATTATGGTTGAATTGAGAAAGAGACCAAATTTAGAGCCAAAGTCCCACCTGTATACCAAACATCGTACTGGCAATAACAACATCTGTTGCATCTTTTACAGAAGGGAAATTGCACATTGCAACCTGTAGTTCAACAAAGTTCAACAACTTAAGTAATCCATAGGTATAGCACCAACTCAAAACAAGTACTTGTAGCAAGTAGATGTCATATAAATAAGTTCTTTGGAGAAAGATTTGCTTTAGGAAAATCTAAGGGAAATAATATTCATAGTAAAGGTAAAGAATTGTACTTTACATATCTTCTCTTTAGAAAGATAGATTGATCGCCAAAAACAGATTTTGCCAACATATTTGACAACATAAAAAAAAACTTTGACTGATATAATTTAATTCAACAACTAAAAAAGAAGATACTGCAGTCACTGTAAGGAATTTGGGCTGCAGATGATAGGCCAATAGGGTGTGGTAAGAAATTAACATTTAATAGTTAATTCACCTTCTGAGACCAATTTAACTTTTAACAAAAATGCAAGGTTCATAGAAGAAATTAACCTCTCAAATTATAAGGATTGAAGGTCCAAAATATGCTTAATTAAAATAGCTATAACAAATAAAATAAGGCCAAAATAATTTCATGGGTGTCAACATATGAAGGTAGTCTCTCCCTTACCAAACATTAGCCATAGATGCAGTCCAAGGAGAATTTCCTTGTTATTATTGTCAACATTTAAAGTGATTCAAATGCAACAAAATATATTGCAAAATCAAATGCTGAAATTTATTTTCAGCTTACATTAGTTGACTCTACCACACTGAACTAGACATGTTTGATTGAAAATGCAAATTGGCACATGCTCAGTCGCTGTAACAAACACATTTTGCTAATTGTTACATTGTATGATAGCTAAATATTAGTCATGCTTCATAGCAACCATTCAAGTATGCACAGTTGGAGACTCAATCAGCAATTACATACTGGTCTCTTCCAAAGATCTATTCAATTTAACAGATTGACAAACTTAGGCTCAATTTTGGCATATAACTAAACATTAAACACCGAAGAAAATAAAAACTGCTGCAGTGGAATGGAACCTTCACTCACTAGCTTCATCGACTCAATTACCCAGTTAACTAGTTAAATGATTGATACCCATTTCAAAAAGCTTATCAATAAAACTGAAATTATTACTCATGAGGGGAAGGAAAGTATCATATGGGCATAAATGCACCTACCTAGTTTAGAGGTGCCCAGAAGTCCACAAGTGAATATTATTGGGTCTTTTGTGGATAGAGATGCTAGCTCGAGCAAAGCAACTTCTAAATCTAGAAGAGCTTTTGCAGTAGAGACGACTGAAGCAAAGGGGAGAAAGAGAAGAGGTCTGAATCTAGAAGAGGTTTCATTCACCCCCTCTGGAGCCTACCCACGGATGAGGGAAGATCAGAGTGCTTTACTCAGCCGGCCACCCCCGAACCACACCGGAGAGATCCCACAAACATCATGGCACACGATGCTAGCTTCCGTTTGCCAAAGTTGTCGCCTTTCGGGGTTCACTGACCTAGCCCAATCTCAGGTAATTGAATGAAGGAAAAAGCTCCAATTTCCCTGCCTTTTAGCCCCATTCTTAAGGGTATTTTAGACATTTCTCAAGTGCAATTTATTACAAAATAGTCTCATGGGACTTGAGAGTAATTGCAGAATTTCTCAGGACCATTTCTTCGTATATTAACTTCCATAGAACTATAGTGTAATTCTCCCTTAATCTTTCCCTATTCCAATTTGTACGTAGAGTACAGCCGTACCTGCATAGAAATGCCCTTGTAATAAGATTTTTAAAAAAAATGTTTAAATATCATTTCAACTTTTAAAACTGAGAAAAGTTCATTAAAACTTACAAAGGATAAAAAAGGGATGGGGTGGGAATATGATTTTTTCATGTTTTGGCTTAAAGACCAAAATGCTCTTAAGACTCACTTAAAGACCAATTGAGTAATAAGATTGACTAAAATAACAATGTTTTTGACAAAAATTGTAATAGTTTTGACAAAATTAATGAGTGCTGATAAAATGTGTGAAATGATTGACCAAGAATTGTGGGCTGTGACCAATTGAGTAATAGGATTGAATAAAACATTAATAATTTAAAATATTAATAATTTTGATAAAATTCATAATGGTTTTAACAAAATTAATAAGTACTGACAAAATGTGTGAAAGGATTGGTCAAAAGTTTTGGGTTATGACTAATTGAGTAATGGAATTGACTAAAACATTAATGATTTTGACAAATTCGCAATGGTTTTGACAAAATCAATAAATATTGACAAAATTTGTAAAAGAATTGGGAAAGAATTTTGAGTTATGACCAATTAAGTAATATGATTGAATAAAACATTAATGATTTGACAAAATTCTAAATGTTTTTAATAAAATTAAGAGGTACAATACACATAAAGTCAATGTGTTGGTGGGTGCATCAGCAAGTGGAGGAAGACTTGGGGATGACGGCGTCAATGGAGGTGAAGAAGGAGCTATTGAGACTGGTTGATCACAGCCCATTTTGTGATTGTAAAGATCTAAATCATTATTGCCCATTTTTGTCGCTTGGGTTCCAGATCCTTTTCAACCATATCGCTACCAATTTCTTCTTCAACGGAGGCTGAACCTTAGTGGCCTCTTTGAACTCACCAACATCGGCATCTCTAGGCTTCAAGCTCACAAGCATTGGCCTTTTTGAGTTTGTTTTCCGCATCTCTAGGCTTCAAGTCCACGTAATGAATGTTGCTTTATGATTTTTTTTGGGTAAGTTGCTGTGTGATTTTTTTTATATTGCTGTGATTTTGATTTTAAACTAGCATGAAACGCATGGGGAGCATTTTTTTCCCAAAAAAAAACTGTATTCAACTACAAAGTATCAAAGCATACATATTATGAAAAACCAAATCCTCCAATTACATAATGTAAGGAAAATTACATGGGTTCCTTCAGTTCAAACATACAGACACATAAATACAAATGACAGGGACACAAGCTTCAACACATGATGGAATATATTAACAAAGCATAAAAAAATCCACTAGAAGTCTATAATGCAAATACTTAAACAAAGCATGTGTAATTAAAACTTCAAATAGTAAGGACCTCTCAACTGCACAACACCCACAATGATATGAAATTTTCCACATCAATGTAACCACTATCAATCAACGATATAAAATAAATTCCGGACAACTTCCTTGTAGACCACATTTGTGGTGGTCCTATTAGTGTCATCTATATTAGTAAGGACATATAATTTCAAGCCATCCATGCTTCTAATCCTAGATAATGCAGCATATAATTGTTTATGTGTTAATAAGAGCTTAGAAAGATGTACCCATGTATGTCAGTCTCCAATTTTTGTATTGAACAATTGACCACAAAAGGTTGACCCTATAAGAATTAATGTAGCCAATAACTTAATGTTTTGTATTAACTTCAAAACAAAGAAGGAAAAGTTTCATTTCCATACAATTTTTTGATCAAGATTCTAAGATATCACAATGAAAACAAATAGTTATATTGTTAAGTAAAAAAATGGTTTTGGTAATATATAATAATGTCTTTAACTTCTTAAATTGCTAGATTGAAGAAAACCCTAGTAGCATTAAATGAACTACAAACTTGTGGCCTCTTAGAGAATTAGTTAGAACAAACTTTCAAATAACTATTAATGCTCATATTTTAAACTTAAATGACATATGTGAACCTACATACTTAGTTAATACCCTTTACTGACAAAGAACAACATTACCTTCATCAGAAAAAGTAATCCTCGCAAGATTTAAAAAAACCACAATTAGGGTTTCCATATTCTCCAACTGTGACGTATAAGTATTGGTAAAGCACTCATCAAATAAGACACATTTAAGGTCAATATTCCTATAATGGAAGCAATTAGTATCACTTAATTAGCTATTAGTTAATCAGTTAATAATTAATTTCAGCAATAAAAGAATAAGTATACTCAAAGATATCTAAATGAAGTTGTGATATAAAAAGTGTATACTCAGTATCAATTAGGATCATTTTGCATAAGCCGAATGTTGGATGAACGCATGCCTTCAATTCTACCTCCTTCCTTTCTTTATTTTACAAACCCCCTCAAGGGAAAAAACTGTTGCTGCCAATTTAAATTACTGGTGCTTGCCGATCAATATGTCATATGTGCCAATTATTCATATTCATAAGCAGCAATTCCAAGTTTGTTAATGAAGTATGTCCACGTAATGAAAAGTGGGAATGCAGGCAAAAAGTATTCACCATGTAATTGGGATGTTCAACAAATTGAAGCAAACAAATTTAGTTGCCAAAACTGAAATTCAAATTTCCACGGAGCCCCATGAATAAAGAATTCCAGTAAATGGAATTGCATTCTTCTCTCTCCATTACACAATTCACAATGTTTTAAAGCAGTAATGCATTCAATTAGTCATCTGACAATAGCATGAATTTTTTACATGCTTAAGGAAGCTCTAACCACAATGTTTTAAAGCAGCTTGTACATACGTGAGTTTTTAAATTGAAGATAAAAAATTCCGTGTTAAACATTAAATTCAAATTTACACGAAGCCTCATAAGTAAACAATTCCAGTCAATGGGATTGCATGCCTTATGGATATTGAAGTTTCAGCTTCAGTTTGTTTAACTTATGTTTTAAAGTTTCACATGGTCACTAATGCCACATCGATCTTCTGTTAGACTTTCATTATTCTATTGTATTTTATTCCAGGATGAAATATCTCACCATGATATGTGGCATGGTCTTTATATCATACATGTTTTTTTAGAGCATGACATGAACCAAACCAGATAGTTGTATAGAGACCATACAAATTGAAAATAAAAGAGAAAAACACATGGCAGACAACAGCATGGTAAAACACTTGTACATATTCCATCCTTTTGCTAGTAAATTCACGGCACACTCTCCATACAATGTAGCTTTATATTGCAGCAATGTTAAACTTAGTTATATGTTGAAGGAGCTTGATTAGTTCATTGGGATTAGTTCATTAGTTTCTGGCATAACTTCCTCTGCATGATCCACTGCAATCAAGTTAAACAGCATCTATCATCTACTTTCTACCAACTATGAACAACTTCATAGTAATCCCAATACTTAAATAATTATTCATAAACATTTTCATTACCTTTTGCACACATCAATCCTAGTAACCATATGTTTAGAATAGGATATAGTGGCATTTTAGGCCATGAACTAAGATAAACCACATAATATAAGGTCATTAGGATTCATATCCATCTAAAATAAAGTAACTAACTAATGGACGAATATATAGACCATAGTTAAAGTATTTACTCATACACATACTGGATGTATAAACATCAACTAAAATTGGGCATTCTCTCGAAAGTTTCACCGTAAGGAAGTAGACAACATTATATGGTTTGCATACATCATCCATTTACATGAATTGGGTTTTTAGTTCAAGCTAACTAATTCTAAATTACATTTCAATTCCAAACGGGGTATGCAGATAGAATTTTAGCAGTTAAGTTACAGCTAGGCTAAAGGATATAACAAACAAAAATTTAACATGTATGTAGATTTGGAATTTACGCTAAGGGATATATGACAGCAGCATTCAGATATTGCATGATTAAGGAAACTGAAGCTGCAAAGGTTAAAAAAGAGTGTTTGATCAGGCAAGAAGATTATGAAACACATTATCAGCATTTAAAACACAAGGACAAGGGTGAGAACAGATTAACGATAGCATCATGGACTCATTTCATTCTTTAAAGACCTGGACATTAAGGGTGTGTTTGGTTTGAGGGGAGGGTAGGGGAGGGAGGGGAGGGGAGGATGGAGAAATTACAATTTTAGACAAAAGAAACCCAAGATTTACCCTCTCATTTTTTTAAATTTTGGGTTCCCGCCCAAAATATACTTTCTCATTCTTTTTAAATTTTAGATTCTCGCCCAAAATTTAAATTCTTTCAATCCAAAAAGGTAATTTACCCACCCTCCCATTCCCTCCCACCCATCCCCTCCCCTCAAACCAAACACACCCTAAAGGGCTGAGAAAGAAACAAGAAATGGCATGCGGAAATGTTATACGCCAAAGCATTAGAAAAATCATCTTTAGTTAGGACGCTAAAAGACAAAAAATCCTGTAACCTTGAAAGAGATGTTTGCACAATGAATACCAACTTTTAACCTTGAAAAAGATGTCTCATCCTACCTTTTGTGCAGAAAATTGTGCCATGTTGAAAATCTTGGCCACAACAAAAGGGAGAAGATTTGTGTTTAAGAAATCTTGCATATCTACCCTGCACTTAAATTATTATAAATATAACGCTTGTAAGTGTGCGTTTGGAATAGCTTATTTTTGGGCAATAAGTGCTTATAATTCGTGATTCACAGTATACGAGGTAAGTATGTGAGAGGAGTTTTTTCTCGGCTTGCATAATAAGGGCTTATTTACTGTGCAAAAAGCTTAAACAAACATGCACTAAGTCAACATAGAAATAATATGTTAAAGACCTTGTCCATTCTCATAAGAGGACAAAATATTATGCCTCTTCAATGAATCATCTTGAAGATGAGTGTAGATAACAGATAAAGCACACAATTTTCAAACCCCATGTTAAGAAAAGATATTAACCAAAAGATAAAAGTAAAACCCACATAACACACTAATACTCAAGTTCGTTATTTGTGATGCCACACGCAATAGACAAAAACCAATTCATAAAGAGGTATTATATAATTGCACATAAGGACCTCAACCCGCAACACGAAGTACTCATCGTAAGACAACAACATCGTTTTTTCCCAACCTTCTCATAAGATGAGTTATAATGAATTCTACGTCGTTGGAGGGGAAATGGAGTTCGCTCCCTCTGAATCACACATCTCATAATATTTGCAAACTATAACTTGGATGAAGGAACATTGAATCCTCTTATAGTCTAGCTGAAGTTTATACTTTGCCAGCTTGTTTCAGTTCTCATATACCATACAAGGTTATGAACTTCATTATTGCAATATTTAGTGTTCATTTAAGTTTATACTTCGTCTTCTCTGTAATTGTTCTACTATGTAAGTTTCAAAATTTTAATAATTTAAGTGAATTTGTTTTGCTTGGTCTCTGGTCTCATAAAGGACTTTCATCATTGTATGTCGCTGATCTCATAACTGTGACCAATGGAACATGAAGAGATAGGGTTGGAGGAAACAGAATGTATGAGATAAAGGAAGCAAAATGGTATGATCTGGTATGATTCATGGCATAACATTATCAAAACCAGATATTTATACAAGGTCCATACATCTTGACAAAAAAAACACTCAATACGAAAACATGGTATTCCACTCATACATATTCCCTCCTTTCTCCAACCACTTCTAGGAAATCTGGATCAAAGAACATCCTGTCGCATCCTAGTAGGTAGTGATAATAGGTCAACCTAACACATCTGTAGAAATTTCAAAGATTAATCTATTGTATCAGTTGCATCAGTATAATATAAAAGGAAAATAACTTGAAGGTCAGCAATAAAAAAAGGTTTATTAGTCTTATACTATCTTAATCTTCAGGACTTCAAAATGAAGGTCAGCAATGCACATTTCCATGTAGATAAAACAAAGGATGAGCAGAGGTTTTACTTTAGACCCAAGACGTACTACGGTTCATGAAGTTGTAAGACTATTTATTCACAGCAACTTGTGTAGACTAATAAATGAGAACTGAAAGCTACAACGAAACTCATAAATGTCATCATTGATGGCCCTTATACCCAAACTAAAACATACTTGTTGCTCTTCGTCATTAATAATAAGTTTTGTTGAACCCCTGATAACCCACATGCATTAAGTTTATTAGGCAGAGAACAGAGGGTCGGAAGGAATAAGAAAGACGCAACAGGAATCCAAAACATAACAGAGTAATGGCATAAACGTTAAACAATAAATTGAGGCTCCACCTTTGAAAACTAACCTGAATTACATAGCTTCATCATCATACAAGTAATATATGGTCTATCTCCATACATTAGAAGAAGCCATTTCGGTCTACCATAAGCGAGGAAATCTAGGTACGTTTGCAACGTAGTCCTCATTCCTTCTTGTAAATGCATGAAAAATTTAGGACAAGAACAAAAATAGGAAGAAGGAATAAAGAATGAAAGACAAACAGACTACAAGAGAGAAACCTATTTCTTCATGCACTGATAGAAAAGCTGGAACCTCACATTCGAACCATCCAATCACATGTGAATGGAACAGTATAAAAAGATTTGAAAAAGGCGGGCTGTTGCACAAATTGAAATTCAAATTCAAATTTGATCAAAGCCACATGCGTAACAGTCCGAGCTGGAAGCTTGGCACAGAGCCCAAAGTTTTTTTTTTTGTTCAAGCCGGATTCTTATTGTGAACAATAAATTGAGTTTGAAGTCGTAATGAGCCGCCTGTAAGCAATCAGCTTCGGTGGATTGGTATTAAGTGATATATTGATGTTGCAGTGATTTTTAGGAGATGAAATTTGATTCACCAAGGGCAGCAGGGAAGGCTCTCCCGGATGGAGAGATTCTCTTCAAGATGGGGGAGAAGAGGGCAAAGGGTGCCCTTTTTTCTTTTCCGTTTTTTTAAAATTAAAAATATTAGGGACATTTTGATAAAAACGTATGAACTTCAAAATTTTATGTTCCTACCATGCAACTTTTCTGTTATCTATAAGAATTAATAAACTTTTTGAGGTTTCATAAATTCAAATAGCATTTTAATAAAATTTTTCCGTTTTTTTTTTTTTTACCTTCCGTTGTAACAAGATTCATACGTGCAGAAACAATGAGGGATGATATAAAAACATTAATTTAATATAATATTTTGAATTGAAAAAATTATACTCCAATATGTTTCTAAACATAGGAGTTAGTTAAGTGTTTTTTTATCATAAGCATGAGAATTCAATCCATTTTATCTACTATATTTATAATTTTTTATTGAGGATTTGTATTAACCGGGTAATGATTTTGCAGTAGTTAAAAAACTGATACACTTTTATTGCAAATAATTAATTGAATAATTTCTTCAATACATCTATAAATTAGTTATATAACTACTATTTATTTAGCATAATAAATAGGGGTAACTCGAAAAAATTAATTAATGGGACTAAAAATGACAACAGGATGAATACAAATTCTCCTACATTTATGATCACATAACAGAAGTTGAGAATGCTTTTATCCAAGTCAAAAAAAGAAAAAAAGAATGCTTTTATCCATGTCAAAAAAAAGGCTTTTATACACGCCTATTTTTTTTAAAAAAAAATATTGTTCAATAAATACAGTCTTTTTCCTTTAACAAAATCATTTACTATTTTATACGTATATTTTAATATTTACTACCGTTGCTTGTACGCAATACTTTGAGTCGGGCCTACCAATTAAGTACTCGTTTAGGATGGCTTATTTTTTACTTATATAATTCGTAATTTACTGTATACGAGGTAAGTATGTGAGAGAAGTTTTATCTCAACTTACGTAATAAACACTTATTTCCCAAAAAAACGTTATTCCAAACATAGCTTTAAGTTATACGGTGGCTTTTCAAGCTTGTTACTCCCTCCAATACTTAATATAAAATTTATTTATTTCATTTGATTAGATTAAAGAAACTAGTTAAATTAATTAATATGATATGTATTTTCTAAAACACCTTAGTTATCTTCCTTAATTTTCTTCTTTCCTCTTCCCTTTATTATTATTAAGGGAGCATCAATAGCGGTACATTATGAAAATATTGACAAATATAAAAAAAATATCTTATATTTAGAATCACAATCAACTCTTCAAATAAGTCTTATATTAAGGATAGGAAGGAATATTTATTTTCAAGTAATAAAATTCATTATATTGGTGCTATGTTTGTAGTTGAAATTTCAGGTTAGGATCGATGATTAAATCAAAAAAATGATAATTATATAATTTTCTGATTATAACATAAGTAATTATTTTTGCAGACAAGTTTATGATACCAACGTTAAGCTGTATCTTAAATTTTCATATATCAATGAAAGGGTTGTATAGTTGCTTTATTTTGATGGAGTGATTTGATAATAGAAATGTTTGCAAAGATTTATAGTTTTTTTTTTTTGATACATTGCAAAGATTTATAGTTTAGTTCAATACTTAAGATAACATGTTTTTGGGTTCAAATATTTAGCTGAAGGTTAACTTTTTGCAGTCATGAATTAAAACAAGACTATCACTTTCCATTTTACAACAATGATCTAATTTTTTTTTAAAGAAAGTTTTATCAAACTGGTCAGTGCTTGGCGGTCCCTTTTTTTTTTCAAAAATAAATAAGAGAGTTTCAAGAGTCAAATGTACTGAATTGGGAAGAGTTTTTAAGGGCTTGTTTGTATGAGGAGACTTCGGCCTAAAAAGAAAGAGAACAAATGATAATACATATATTTCTCTTCATCTACATCAGAAAAACGCACATATATCCCGCTGGCTGATGCCTTATCATTGCCCAAAACAGAGACCTACTGTAAGATGCTCTAGCACCTTCAAATATATTACCTACCATATCTAAATGAAGCATGACAAAATTCCGCATAGGAACCAAGATACATCCTTATGGGCTACTACGGCAAAATTAGCTAACAACGCATAGAACCTGAGAAGCAAAATTTTCAAAATCATTATAAGCAAATCTAACTGCTCAAGCTGCACTTTTCTTGCTTCTGAAGTTCTCCTTCAACATTACAAATTTCTTCTTGCACTGATTCACTGTCTTCCCGGGAACTGCAGCCGCAACTCGCTCCCATCTCTGGTTAGTTTCCTTGGGAAAAGTTTTCAGAGCCTGGACCAGTGCTTTTTCCTGAACAGCAGACCATGCATCTTGATCTGAACTAGAGGAAGCTCCACTGGCAGAAGCCGAACCAGAAGAGTTCGGGTTGTCTGAAGTAATCTTGCCATGAGACTCTTCAGAGTTATTTGTTGCTGAGCTAATACCGTTTGCAGGCCTTCCAAGAGCTGATTCTCCCGTTAATTCTTCTCGAGTTGAGAGCGGAGATGCGATTGATGGCGCAGGTTTCCTTTTCTCAAGGAATGCATCGAATGATTTGGAAGAATCAGGCTTCTGGAGCAGAACTGTTTTGGTTGCCTTCAAAATTTCTTCCACAGATCTTCCTGTACCAAGGTAGTCTGAAATTACCTCCCACCTCCGAGAAGTTCCTTTGGGATATTTTTGCATTGCTTTTCTCAATAGCTCGATCTCTTCTTTACTCCAAGGTTTTTTCTTCTTTTCATCTGTGGTGCTGCCCAGTGAGGCACTACCATTAGCAATTGTAGAACCATCCTTTTTATCAGTTTTCCCAGATTTCTTGTCATCCACATCTTTTTTAGAACCACGAGCATCTCTTAGAATTTCTGCTTGCTCTGAGATGAGTTTTCCTTCAATCATTTGGCACAAACTCCTCAACTTCTCAATATCAAGTGACAGGCAAAGATTTTCTATATCATCATCAGATATGTCATGTGTTCTCTGTGACAAGACGGGTGCTGCAAGTGTTCGAAGACAAGTTCTCTCTTTCCTCAAGAGCTTTTTCTCTTTCTCCTTCACCTTCTTTTGTTGTAAAGCAGATTCCGCAGCTTGTCTCTCCTCCTCCTCTTTCCGTCTCTCCTCCTCCTCTGCAATTCTAGCAGCTTCTTCTTCCTGCAATTTTTTGGCCAGAATCTTAGCCTCTTTTTTCCTTTTCTTCTCAGCCTTTTCCTCTTCCTTTCTCCTCAGTATTCTTGGGTCTCTCTTATGAGCATTATCAACAAGAGCACGAATCCGTGCATACTCTTCCTTCCTCGCTTTTTCTGACAATTTTGCATTCTGTCTTTCCATCCACCTCCTATGGTCTCGGGATTCAGCTTGCTCAAGATCAAATTCATCAGCATGAGGAAACTCCCTCCAGCTTTTAAATGCATACCAGAAATCATAGAATACATCAACTTCTTTTATTGGAGTATTGTCATCTCCTAAGGAAGGAACTGGTTGATTAAGTGACCACCGTCCATTCCTTGTAAAAGCAGGACCAAACACTTTGAAGAAGTCTTCTGGAGAACAATCAGTGGGAATTTCATCATCAAACTCATCAGTAGAATCATATATTCTTCTCTTCAACGGATCAATCAATACTTCATATGCTTCTTGGATTGCCTTAAAATGACTTTCTATTTCATCCTTCCTTGCCTGTTTTGCAGCTTCAGTCTCCTCACCAAGAAGAAGAGCAGCCTGTTTATCTGGATGATACCTCAGGGCAGTTTCACGATAGCTTTTACGGATTTGATCTTCCGTAGCAAGATACCTTAGATGGCCCAAACCCAATAAGGCATAGTGATCTTGCTGCTTGTCTCCAGCACCAGATTTCTTTTTACCCTTGGTGCTATAAGAATCAGATGATGCAAAATGCATCTGTTCCTTATCATCAACCACCTTCTTATCATCACCATCTGCATTATCTTCCTCAACACCAAGAAGTTTAAGGGCAGCTGAATGGAAGGCATGGCCTGCAGGTTCAAAGTTCGAAGCCTTAGTAGGAAAACAATTCGAAGAAACAAAAATTGGTCCGTCCACAATCTCTTGCGAGTAGGCAATAAGCCGGAGGTTTGTATGTTTGGCCATCATGATGGCCTGCCCAACCAGGAAATAGGTAGTATCTTAGTGTTTGATGTCCCACAACAGCTCCAGTTCAATTCAATGTGTGCTCTAATAAATAATTATAAGTACTGGAACCTGTAATAAAAGTTCAACCAGGTCATTACAAGCCACCAGGAACAAGATACACACTATGTGGCCAAACCACAACATCAGCAGATTAAAATCAGAACAGGTATAGACACTACTTATTGCACCAGGCACAGAGTATAATGAAATAGACACTAGCAATCCAGGAGCTGCACAGAGAGTACTGTGCGGCAGTTAGACGGTGTTGTAATAACTATTATTATCAGCCCAATAGCTATATCTACAGCTCCACAAAATTAGGAAGTAGCAAAAATCTTCACAGCATAACAGAAATTCTTTAAAGCCAGGTGAAAGGAGAAAGACACGGCTATAATATATCACATCAAATTAACGTACTAACATGAATGCAATTATAAAATTCCAAACAAAAGAGTTAAGAAACCGTGCCATCTATACAACACAAGATCATATGCGCCTATATGCATAGCATTGTTAAACCACACCATTAATACGGAGGATTTCCTTTTTTACTTTGTTTTGATATCCAAGGAATAACTCACCGCATAACCATGGTGGTATACATTTTCTCAAATTAATGCAAAGGCAACTAAAAATAATATATAAAATTTATTTATTTGAATCTTCCATTGCACTAGGGCCAGCAAAGGCACTAAATAAAAAGTGATTGGTTGATCCAATGATAATCATAACCAGTTTATCAAGAACCAATAACCTATCAAGCACGCTGCGTTAGTTCAACCCTAGTTGGAGATACAATTACATGCCTTCTGGGAAAAGTGAAATAATGTCTAACCATGCCTTTTAATCAGTTAGTTGATAAGTTGTGTGCATCAGGCACAATTTATAAGTTTATAAATTCTAGTGCAGGCATTACTTCAAGATAAGCAAAGAAAATGTAAAAAATTACTTCTTTCTCAAAATATAGCTCTCCATGGGTTCAAATTTTGGTGCATTAGTTCTTCATTTCCTACTGAAACTTAACTGCATAAAGTGATGCAACGCAACAAACCCAGAACAGAAGAATACATGGTGTTGGCGTAAAAACAAAGGGCTTCAAAATTCATGCACAGAGGACGGATTATTCACAAAAATTGAAACAAGCGCAGAAACATTCAGCTCTTGTAGCATGAAACAGACACAGGATTGAAAGACGGATCGTGACAGATCATGTAAAGAAACAAGAATTGGAAAAGAAAGGAAAAACATGCGATGTTTGATCGGCAAGTGAACCAGATAGAACATGATCAGAGCACAAGAACAAGGGAAAACTTACCTGGAAAAAAAATGTTGACGAAGATACCAGAGAACGTAGAACTTGGAGCAGCTGAAGGAAAAGTGAACTTGATGAAATTTTGGGTTCCCAGATTGTTTGGGAAGCTTCGGCCTTTTGTAAGGGTTCCAACTTCCGTATCACAATCGTCAGCCCCCCAGCCAACTATCCCAGATTATTTTAAACTTCTTTTTTAATTTCAACAGAAAATAAATCAACAAGCAACAAATAATGAAATAAATATAAATACAGTTAATTCATAATAAAATAAATATAAATAATTATTTCATCAATATTAAAATACAGTTAACATTATTTAAAATAAACATATTACAAATTCAATTTTTTAAAAATGGTTTAATCCTTGACCTAATTAATAAATAATAATTATTTTAATTATAATAAATAAAAAATTAATGAGCATTCAGTATTTCAAACAAACTATTGGGAAAATTCCAAAAAGATACGTTGGAAAATAGAAAAGGACGATTCAGTGCAGCAAAATTCAGAATTCCTAGGCTAGTGTTGTGTCAGGGCAGAGGAGGGATCGGGGATATGATATCTTGTCACAATGACTTAAATGCCTTTAGTGAAAGGGAAAAGGGAAAAAAACAGAATAGGGAAGGCCGAATTCGAAAAGCGTGGAACTGTCAGACGAGAAACCTAAGGGATGACAGAGAGATGACGGGAACGATGGTGTAGTGACGGTAGTCGGCGGCGATCTGGGGTATCTTGGAAGGAGGTTAACAGAGAAAGGACGAACATAGGAGGTCGATGGTGTGGTACGATTCTTTGGCCTACTGTCTGTCGAGGGAGGTCGGCATGCTATTCCTATAAAGATATTAATAAAGGAAACGGAGTCGTTAATAAAGAATGTGGTGTTGTTAATAGTCCAAGAGGCGTTGTTTTCGAACATCAACATTAGGACTTTCCATGTAGTTTCTGTGAAGATGTTAATCAAGGATGTGAAGTCGTTAATGAAAAATGTGGTGTTGTTAATAGTCCAAGAGGCGTTGTTTTCGAACATCAATATTTGGACTTTTCATGTAGTTTCTGCGAAGATGTTAATCAAGGATATGGAGTCGTTAATGAAGAATGTGGTGTTGTTAATAGTCCAGAAAGTGTTGTTTTCGGACATCCACATTACGACTTTCCCATGCTCTTCCTGTGAAGATGTTAATCAAAGATGTGCCAACCTCCCTCGACAGACCACATGCCGCAGAACCTTATCACATCGCCAACCTCCTATGTTCATCCTTTCTCTGTTAACCTCCTTCCAAGAGACCCCAGATAGCCGCCAACCACCATCACTACACCATCGTTCCCGTCATCTCTCCATAATCCCTTAGGTTTCTCGTCTAACAGTTCCATGCTTTTCAAATTCGGCCTTCCCTCTTCTGATTTTTTCCCTTTTTCCTTTCACTAAGGGCATTTAAGTCTTTGTGACAAAATATCATATCCCAGATTCCTCCTCTACTCTGACACAACACTGATCTAGGAATTCCGAATTTCGCTACACTGAATCGTCCTTTTCTATTTTCCAACGTATTTTTTTGGAATTTTCCCCAAACTATTGTTCTTTCTTAATTTTTTTCAAAATTTGATTATAAAAAGGATCAAGATATTATATAAAGATTCTTACAAAAGAAAAGAATATTCTTGACAGATGTCTATTTTTTTTAAAATGCTCAACTTTTGAACAACTTACCACATATGAAGCTCATACTAGTTAAAAAAAATATTTCTTTTTTTTCCTTTGCCAATGTTAAAAAAAAATTTCTACTCATGTCTCACGAAATACGTTATTGTTAATTTATTAAAAATGATGGTATAAAATAATATTGAAAGATAAAATAATAATCTAAAAAAGTGAAAATTATTTATTGTAATTTTTTTGGTGAAGGACAAAATGATATTACTTAAAAAAGAAAATGTTTATAAAGTACCAAAACAAATGCCATAAATAAAATGACGAAAATAATGACAACAAACAGAATATGAATTATTTATTGTAATTAATTTTAATAATTCAAAAAATCTAAAACTTTAAAAATGAGCATCTATCTTTTATAAATATTGGAGCCTGGATTCATAATTTTTTTTTAAAAAAGAAACTTGAACAGCCACATTGGAAAACAACTAAACAATCTGTAGACAAGCTGAAAGATTTTGCCAAGAACCTCACATTTTCAAGCCATGACCAATGGTATGCTTGGTATAAGGGGTTTGGAGGGGAGGGAAAATTTTCTTAAATTGAATGTTAGAAATAAAGTGGGGCAAACGGGCCAGCCCGTTTAGGCCCGAGTCCTAAAAACAGCTCCATATTGACGGCCCGGCCCGTTTAACTGAAGCCCGCGGGCCGGCCCGCGGGCTTCAGGCCTGTTTAGCATTTCCCCCTCATTTATGCCCCTAATAACTAAAATATCTAATCTAATACATAAATATCATCAAAACTTCTTTAAAACATAAATATCATCCATATTCAATAAAACATAAACACCAAAACCTAACAAACTATAATTAACGTCCACATTCCACAATCCATAACCAGTCAAACACTCATACAAGTCCACAAACCACAGCCAATAGGCAATAGCCATAATCAAATAAGTCCACAAGAACAAGACCACAACCAAACAAGTTCATAGACCGACCACAACGGCAGAACCAAATAAATTCACAGCCACAATCAAACAATATGAATAATATTATCATTTTCTTCTCCATCACTATCAACGAGATTTGATTGTGCTTCACTAGAAGCAAGCTCCTCCTCAGCTTCAGGAGCAAAAATATCCAGCCTCTTAATTTCTTCTCTACTATCATATGCATTATCACCTCCATTATCTGCAACAAATAATAAATCACCATTATATGTAATTTGATAATATAAATGAAATAACTATAACAAAATACATATAAATTACTAAATCACCATCATATCTGAATCCATGCAACCAATTGCGAGTACAAATAAGAGCCTGAACATTAGCTGGAAGAATGGAACTCCTATACTTTGTTAAAACACGTGAACCAATACTGAAAGCTGATTCACTAGCCACTGTAGTGATTGGAATGCTAAGGATATCAACTGCCATCCTTGAAAGAATTGGGAATCGCTGTTGATTGTTCTTCCACCAATTCAAGACATCCAAATCTTTCCAATTATCGGGCTTCAGTATTGGTTCTTCTAAATATGTTTCCAATTCAGACTTATTCAAAGAAGAATGATCCATATTTGCATAGATATCTTGATAATCCTGCACCATTATAAAACATCAAGTAAATAGAGTAATAAGAATGAGTTGTAATTATTAACAAACAAATTTAAAACTTACATCAAATGCATCATCAAAGGAAACTGTGGAAACATTAGATCTACTAATTGATGCACTTGTTGATGATCTACTAATTGATGCACTTGCAATTCTAGAAGTTGGAAGAGATCTCTCAGAATACTCGTCAAAAATGAAATCCAACTTAGTCCTTACATTGGCAACCTTCTCATACGAAGTGATAGGATCAATCCTTTTATAGCAATATTTTATTATGTTGAGCTTCCATCGTGGATCAAACACAATTGCAAGTGCAAGAAGGACATTATAACTATGCCAGTATTTGTCAAACTTCTCCTTCATTGGTATACACATCTCTCGAATCACAGGATCAAGGCTTGTCATATTTACTTCAAGCAACATCTGAATTTTTGAAATTTGCATAAAATAAGAATTTGAAGTCGGATAAGATGACCCAGAAATCAGCCTTGTAATCTTTTCAAATGGCCTCAAGAAATTGCACATTGCCTCTGCTCTAGACCACTCATCATGTGCTAGACCAAACTTGTAGTTTTTATCATCTAAAGACAACTTTGCAAAAGCACGACGATATTGAAGTCCACTCTCAAGCATTGCATAGGTAGAGTTCCATCTAGTGGGCACATCTAATCGCAATCCCATTGAAGTGTCAATGCCACCAACTTCCTCAATACATTGTTTGAAAATCATCATCCTAGCCTCAGATGCCTTCACATATTTAATACTCTCTCTAATCTTATGCAAAGCAGGAGTTGCTACTTTTATGCCTTCTTGAACTATTAGATTGAGAATGTGGGCACAACACCTCACATGAAAGAATTCCCCATTAGAGACCAAGCTGAATTTGTCTTGCACAAGTAGCCTCTCTTTTAGTAACTCCTGCATGTTATCATTTGCAGATGCATTGTCTAGAGTAATCGAGAACACTTTATCTTGAATTGCCCATTCTTTCAAGCAATCATACACTTTCTTAGACAACTCAAATCCAGAATGTGGTGGCACCATCTTACAAAAAGCAAGTATCTTACTATTTAATGTCCACTTTTCATCAACAAAATGAGCTGTCAAACATATATATCCCTCAGAAGTCACAGCAGTCCAACAATCAGATGTCAAACATATTCTACCTATACTTTTCTTCAATTTATTTTTCAAGTTCTCCTTTTGTTGGCGGTAGAATCTCATAACATTGGCCACTATTGTTTTTCTACTTAGGAGACTCACATCAGGATTCAATGTTTGAAGTAGTTCTCTAACCCATCTATATTCAACAAATGAATAAGGAAGGTCATGCTCAATTATGGCCATAGTCATCATCTCCCTAACACGCTTGTGATCAATTTGCCTATTCCTAAGTTTGCCTTCTCTATCCAACATCATCACCCCAACAGAACGATGTTTTTCAAGAGCATTACAATTTTTCATGTGGCGACTTAGATGTGAGGTGCCTTTATCCCCACCACTTGCATACAAAGAATTACAACCATTACACTTTGCCTTGATAATACCATTAATGTCTACTCTAGTAAAATACTTCCAGACATCAGAGGTCAAAGTTCTAGGTCTCTTAGACTTTGATTCTTCACTTTCTTGGATGGAAGATGCATGTCCTTTAACATGTAAGCCTAATGATTCATCAGTCCCTTGAGAATTTTCTTGTTGTGAGGAAGACATTATTTATGGCTATGTTACCTATGATCAAATCAAAGACTATATTTAACAAAAAAACAAAAACCAGAAACATAAAACAAATGAAATCAAAGACTCTATTTCAGTCAGTTCTGCATATATTTCAGTCAAACAAGATATGAGTTCAGATTTGAGGTTTGAGTTGTCAACCGATTAGAACAATGAACGAAGGAGTGTCACCGAGTGAGGAGTGAGGAGTGAGGTCCGTTTGATAATCGTGGACTCCGAGCGAGTTTGGGACTTGGAAGGTTGCTCGACTGCTCTTCCCGTCATCCGTCGTTCCTCGTCTCCGTCTCGGGGTCAAGGTCCGTCTGACCGTCTCGAGGAGGGAACGAGAGGTTCACTTCCAGCGTCTCGGGCTCTCGGTGTCGACGGCGTCAACTGCGCAAGGCGACAGGCGACAGACGAAGGGCGATGGGGCGAGACGCCGAGACAGCGAGTTCTTAGATTCAGAGATGAGTGAAGGCGATTACCGATTGGGCTGTTTAGGCAGAGACGCAGATCAGAAATTCAGAATCAGAGATTCAGAGATGAGTGAAGGCGATTACCGATTAGGCATGGTGAATCACAGCGCCTAGATGGAATTTGGACACTTGGAAGTTGGAAATATTAGGGCTCAAATGCTCAAGAAAGTGAGAAACTCAGGAACAGGAAGGTTCAGGACTTCACTCTTCAGGGACTCGCGAATCGCGATACAGCCGATACTGATTCAGTGAATCACTCTTCAAGAATTTTTTTTTTTTTTTAGCTGAATGGAAATATGGAATTAAATCAATTAATGAATTATGGAAAATGGAAATATCAAATATGGAATGCTACAGTGATTTCTTTTAGTTTAAAAAAAAAAAAACTAAACGGGCCTAAAAGGGCCGGCCCGTTTAAGCCCGCGGCCTATAGGGCCGGCCCTTTTAGGCCCGCTTCCATTTTCATGCCCTAAATTATAAGCCCGGCCTTTGACGGGCTCGGGCCTAAACGGGCCGGCCCAACGGGCTTGGCCCGAATTCCCGGCTCTAGTCAGAAAATTAGAGTAGTGGAAAAATTTTAATTTAGAAAATATGTAAGATAAAAGAGTAAAAAGAAATAAATAAAAACTTTTAACCCTATTACTCTCATTTTTCTAAATCCAACTCAAAAAATTTTTCATTGGCCCACTTTCCCTCCTCTCCCCTCATATCAAATAAGCCCGATCAAGGATAAAAGAGAAGAGATAACATGTGTATCACTCGATCCTATTTATAAATTCATTTTGATCAAAAAATTTGATCCTTATTATAAATTCAGTTTTAGAGTATTAAATGTGTTTTTTACTTGTTATCCCCGATTAATTGTAATAAACGAAAAAAAAAGTATTCAGGTTAACTTTTGGAATCAATCATAGATAAAGGCAAAATTGAAAATTTAGTCCATAATTAATGAGTTGACTAACTCTCCTTGGTATGTAAGAGTTAGTTAATTTGAATTTATAAATAGGACCAAAATGTTACCTAGGGGTGTTCGGGATCAGGAAATGCCATTCCCGATCCCGGATTTCTTTTTTTTTAAAAAGAAAAATTCATATACTAATTTTTTTGTTGTGTTTTCTTTAGTCTAGTACAAATATATAATTTGTCTAATATTATATTATACCAAATTAATCCACTACAAATATATCATTAGTCCAATACATGCTTAAAGTTCTTGATTTAGCTACAAAAAACACAAAGACAAGAACAAAAAATTAGAATTATTTAACAAATAGTAAATGAAATTAACTAAATTAACTAAAAGAATATATAGTATCTAGAGAGTGTTAGAGATTTTCACATTTTATTTTGTATTTGGTTTTGATTCATAAATATTTTAAAAAATTATACATAATATATATATATATATATATTCGGAATCGGGAAGAAGTCAGGATCGGGAAGTCCCATTCCTGATCCCGAAAAAAATTTTCCAATCCCTAATTTTTTTCCGTTTGCTTGGAATTGGGATGGAAAAAAATTGTACACTCCTAATGGTACCTGTTATCCTTGTAGCTTGTCCCCCACTTTATATTGATCAAGTATTCTGTACAGATCACTTCCAATTTGCATTAGTAACCTTTTTGCCATTCACGGATGTTATAATGTTGCCTAAAATGAGTCTACCATAAGCATCACGTTTAGTAGTCAGCAAGCCCCAAATGAACGAACCAAAAGGGCTTGTTTGGTTTAAAGGGAGGGGATAAAAGGAGATGGGCTCATTTTTCATCTTCTCTAAAACACTCCAATTTGAAGGGAATAAAAATGAAAGGATGAGAGAGATTTGGAGCCCCTTCTTTAATGCCTCTCCTCTCCCATTTTTCATATTAAATAAGAAGAGGAGTTCTATTTTCATCCCCGTCCCTCCAACCAAACAGGCCCTAACGGAAGCAAAGGGAATGCTCACAATGCAAGTGCCAACCAGATAGCCCTGGCGAAACCGGCCCTGAATATCTTGCCTGCCTTTTATCCGATGCTGAACCAATACCATATGAGGAGAGCTTGTCGCTCCAATGAATTTTCAACTATGTCAAACTTTTTAAATAGTCCGCTTAAATCTTGATTTTTTCTTTTTTTCTTTTTTGAATTCTCCCAAAAACATATTCAATCTCATGATAATTTCTAATTTAAAACTGAAAAAGTTTATATCTGCATGGAAAGTAATATGAGCTGCAATGTGTACTTTAATTCTCCAGATATTTAATTAAATAATTAATTAATAATTTTGGCCAAGAAAGTAATGATTAATTATATTATCAATTGATCAGTTATTAGTTGAGTTACAGAGTAATATTTAAGTTAAAAATATATATAATTTATGCATGGTTGAACTTGAACATTATTTTCCAACCATGCAAATAGTGCTTGCGCGAGACCCAAATTTGAGAAACACACGTTCATTGGTTTCGGGATCTGTGAATCTCTCTGTATATTCGTTCATGGAAGATCATAGCAATGGAGAAAGAAAGAAACAGACGTACGTACGAAGAACAACAGCAACATCATCCACCTTCAAATCCTTCACACGGCCTTAACCTTCCAGACTCTGGTTTGGCTCATCCACAACATACTCACATTCTTCGTCATCATCAATTTCATTTCTATTACAATTTATTTTTCGTCGTTTTCCATCGAAATTTATGGGCAAGGGACCCTTCTCCTTTTACTGCTCTGGTATCCGTCACCGGCTTCGGAAAGTGGCTGAGCTGCCACTGCAGGTGACCGGAGGATCCGCCTCTCCGGCGAACATCTACCTTGGCGGTGGCCTCATAACCAAGGCCAAGAAGAAGCCTGCTGGTGGAACGAGGTTGTGGATGAGATTCGATCTATCGGGTCAATCAGAGCTCGTTGAGTTGGATAGGAACGGGATTATTGAGCGCGCAGCGATTCCAGCCCGGGATTTGAGGTTTCTGGGCCCTATCTTCTCCGAGTCCTCCAATATCCTCGGTAATGATTTTGAGATTCTGTTATGTTTGATTTTGGGTTCCTGTAGGTGTCGATGTAAACAAATGCGGTGTTCT
The DNA here is from genome assembly GCA_963210345.1 of Inga oerstediana. Lineage (NCBI taxonomy): Eukaryota > Viridiplantae > Streptophyta > Magnoliopsida > Fabales > Fabaceae > Inga > Inga oerstediana. The sequence goes on from OY723400.1 coordinate 81,817,402, forward strand.
TTGTGTTTTCTTAGATCAGATATGAGATTGATTAGACTATGGCTGCGTAATGCCTTAGAGTAAATGTTAGCTGGTAAAAGAATTTGGGAATTGGAGTGAGTGAAGAAATTGATTGCATGTTTTGCTATTTTTCAAGGGACTCGAGTTATGTTTATGTGCGTTTTAATCAAGGATGGCAGATTGCGATTGGAGATCTCTTTAAGCCAGGCTGAACTGATTTATGCTTAAAGAGAGAATAGTCAAATATTGGGTCTGTACGAATCTTTTGCCATTTGTGGCATATTTATTTACCACCGGTCAAGTTCTAGAATAACTCTGTCCAATTCCGGAGGATTTTTGTCTCCGTTGTTGTTTCCAAGAAATTCTTGGTTCAATAGTCTATAAAATATGGCAAATCCAGTGACCAACGAGGAATACTAATTAGTACAAGTACATATTATATTCTAATTAACTGTTACATGTTTTATTAGAAAGATTATTTCTGACCAACATAGAGTTGGCCTAACAGTATAAGGCCCTGCTGGATGTTTTTTGAGTCTTGTGTTCAAGACTTATGGGAGACACCTGTGATGATAATATCAAAAAAAAAAAAAAACAGAGAAAGATTACTTCTGCACCAATATACTGAAAAATTGTATGTTTACTTAATTATATTGTTGAACTTGGTTGAAAATACGTTCATCATCATCCATTGTATTTGTCTAAGTAAAATTCTAGTCTACTAGTTATCATTGGGCGCAAAGCTTTCAAAAATCTCTTTCTAAAGGGCTGGCTATTGTTACAGTTGGAGTTTTTACCATGTGTAGCATCTTTTTTCTTGTATCCTGATTTTTATCCATGTTTGCATTTTACCTTTTATGCGGAGGAGAACTGGGATTGTTTTTGACAAAATTGAAATAATTCATACACCAAAGAAGAAAAGACAGTACAAATAAATCAGAAAACCAGATAATAATCTTACATCATTTGCTCCCTTTCTTAGGAAAGGTGGGGATTGATAAAAAAATACATAAATATCTAGAAGTTCAGAACTGGTGTTTATTTCGGTAACATTTTATCAATTCTGAATTCTCTGTTGGTGCTCAAATTTTTATTCTCAATTACAGATATAGATATTCTGTTTTCTTATTTTCTCCCCATATTTGGTAATAGCATGAGTACAATCAAGTATAGAATCACGTAAAATCTCCTTTTCAGCCAGAGAGAAAGCAATGATAGTTAATTTGGAGTTTATAAAGGCTATAGTCACAGCTCAAGAAGTGCTATTGCTTGATCCTCTTCGCCAGGAGGTTCTTCCTTTTGTTGAACAACTCAGGCAACAACTTCCAAATAAATATCAGCCTCAATTTCATGCCCATGCTGATGAACAAGAAGAGGAAATACAGGTTCCACCTGGCAGACAATTGCTAACAGTGCCAGAGCCTGGAAGTTTGCAGTCTGAGCTTCCATTTGAGTTTCAAGCTCTGGAGATTGCTTTGGAAGTTGTCTGCTCACATTTGGAGTCAAATGTGGCAGACCTTGAAAGAGTTGCATACCCTTTATTGGATGAATTAGCTAGGAGTGTCAGCACCAAGAATCTTCAAAATGTTCGAAGTTTGAAGAGTAACGTTACACGTTTGCTGGCACGTGTGCAAAAGGTATGCTGCATAAGTAGTTAAGTACCATATTCTTCTTCCTCTGCTTATTACCCCTTTGTCAATGTTCACTTTTTCAAAGTTTTATGCGTGACTGAGAGCAATTCTGTAGTTAGCTATATTTGGCTGTGGAGTGTGATGGATAAAGCTTAAACTTGTTGGAAAAGCCAATGTGCCAAGTGAATTAGAATCTGTAGAATCAGTATATCTTTTTATCCAAGCAATATATTCATTAGACTCGTGTTGACAACAGCCAAAGGCCCTACTTTAATGACTAGTAATTTTCTATCTTAAATAGTTCTCAGGGGATATTTAATTTTAGTCTTTGCAATGGAATGAAATTGAACATTTTCATCTATTCACTACTTCATGCTTGTATTCTAAGTGCATGGTCCCCTTTTCCAGGTGCGGGATGAAATTGTACATCTATTGGATGATAATGAAGATATGGCGCAATTATATTTGACGAGGAAGTGGACACAGATTCAGCAAGCGGAGGGCTATTCAGGAGTCATAACCACAAATAGCCACAGTACTACAGCCCTAGCTCGTCAATTTTCTTACAGAAGCGGAAGTCTTGTGACTGGCAACTTCATGGATGATAATGATGTGGAGGATCTAGAGATGTTGCTTGAGGCATATTTTATACAGTTGGATGGAACACGCAATAGGATACTGTCTGTAAGTGCTGTTTAATGATCAAAGCATAACCACGATATAGAACTCTTTCTCTAGGATCAGATCGTGTTCCATGTCTTAATCAATCTGTATTTTGATTCTTCTGTCATGCTATCTTAGTCAAGTTTCTATCAAACTTATTGCACTAGCTTACCAGAAATCAATATAATCCATCTCTTGATCTGGGTGAGCAATTTTTGTCACCACTGTATGACTGGTTGTAGGCTCACATTTTTTTCTTCCTCATATATAAATAAATTAAAAGTTATGGGTGGATAATTATCTTAAATCTTGATACCATCTTGACGTAAATGATCAGTGGGGTCAAGTATATCTAATCCTTGAACTTTCAGCTCAATTTGATTCTTATTAAACCCTGTTCACTATGTGTTGCGTGAATGGACCTGGAGAGTTTGACTGTAGAGACCAAAGTATTGTTGATATACTTCATTGTTGTTCTTGATATCTGGTATGATTCTTATTGACTATTGACTTGCAGGTTAGAGAGTACATTGATGATACAGAAGATTATGTTAACATCCAACTCGATAACCAACGAAACGAACTCATTCAGCTGCAGTTGACACTAATCATTGCATCATTTGCTATTGGAATTAATACTTTGATTGCTGGTGCGTTTGGTATGAACATTCCATGTCAGTTGTATAAAAACACTGATGGACTATTTTGGAGGCTTGTCGCTTGTTCTTCTGCAGCTTGCATGTTGCTTTTCCTGCTTATGCTGCAATATGCCAGGTCCAAAGGCTTGCTTGGTTCGTAAGTATTCTTTGATTTCTAAAATTAGTGTTCTAACATCAATAAAATTAATTTCTAAGACTAACTCAGATGATTGAGAAACCATAGATTTGATAAGAATTACAAGTTCACTAATTACTCACTTGAGAAATGAATTAGTTAAGGTGTATAGAGTAAACTGTTTTTTTTTTCTCCTAATTTCATGAGCCTGAAAAGCTTGTACTTTATGTAAAGAGTGTCATGTTGTCAAATGAGAGGTGGAAAATGTACCTTCGGCTTCATTTTGAAGGTTCTCTGTTATTGATTCAATATGAAAGATCCACGTGCTAATATACAAATTTCAAATGCGTACAAAGTTAATGTAAAGATACTTTTGCTAATATTGATGATATGCTCGACCCTCGGTTCTTAACATAAGATATATTTAAGAAATTAATCTTGGTCTTAGATATAAGACATAGTTTATATATTTATTAATATTTTTCTAATTTACAGTTGTTGAAGTTTCTTCAACAATAATCAAGAAAGAGAAGGAATGAGAGAATTAATGAAGATGGCTAAAGTGGTTTAGAAAATACATGTTATGTTAACTAACTCAACTAACTTCCTTAATCTAATCAAATTAGATAAATGTGTCTTATATTAAGGACCGGAGGAGTAGACTATTTCATACTAGAATAGCATTTTATTTTGTTTTATTTTATTTTATAGGCCTAATTGTACTGTTAGACCATAACCGACTTTTGAAGTTCTAGAAAAGGAATTGCATCTTAGTTAGAGTGCTCCATTTGTATCACTTAAAGTAGGTTCTTGCATCAACAGAACAGATTTCAAAAGTTAGTTGATTCTTACATGGGCTCTCTGTTCATTTCTGACCAATTTGGTTGGAAGATGCAAAAAGGAAATAAGTAGATTGGTTGGAAAATTTTCAAAAAAAAAATTTTTTTGAAAAGAAGAAATAAGGAAAAAAAAACACTTAAATACCACTTAAACTTTAAAACCTTAAATTAATTTTGTTGACAATAAGAATATAGCAATTGATAACTCAAGTTTTTTAGAAATCATTAATTTGAGATTTTGAAATTCAAAAAAGTATATCAAATACTAGATAAATTTATTTAAAAAAATTAGTGTTACACATTAACATTGACTTTTTTTAATTAAAATATCACAGTTTGAAATATTTTTAATAAATATCAGTGTTATCATCAATATATGCATAAAAGATGTACTACTTTTCTTTTTTTTTTGCCAATATAAAAGATGTACTACTTATAATCATATAACTCGCTTTACCTACCACGGGGCCACATCTTTTACATAAACTTCATTCACTTTGGGAAAAAGTAATTTTCCCTATAGCTGTTTGTGGTCCAATAGACAGCTCACAAATGGCCCAACAGAATAATAGTGACCAATGAGAAGAGTTAAAATATAAATAACAGCCATATGTAGCTGTAATGTGATAACTTATCTCAAATTTTGTCCCCATTCATTATTTAATAACGAAACTTTGGATATACAAAACGGATTATGTATTTAATAATACACAAAAACATATATAATTGACAACAACTAAAACAATTTGACCCCAAGATGGGTCCCAACTTTTCTTTAACCACCCCCCCAACAAAAAAAAAAAAACACACACACACACACACACAAGAAAATAGGCCTAACATGACAAATAAGTCTGGATGTGCAAATTTTATATGAATTGTTTAGATTTAATTTAGATGGTCTAATTTTCTGTGGTTTTTAAAATAATTTATTATATTTTAAATAATTAAATATGAAGTTTTAAAAGTAAAAAGAATAAGTTTGAATTTTTTTTTTTTGGCCATTGAGAATAAGATTGAAATTATTCCAAGCAACTCATTCGCCTTTTTTATATGCTTCACTAGCAAGAAAACACGGATGCTTTGTATTAACGATTAAAATTTGTCCACATACTATTAAATATTAATTAATAGAGTATTACTTGCCAATCATTATTCGTTTATTCTTCCCAACTCCATTTTTTAATATATATATGTGTGTGTGTGTGTGTGTGTGTGTGTGACTACCGTAAAAGTTAGATAAACTACTTGACATTAAAAACTTTACAATAAGTCTCCTAAAATTATAAGTTTATGAAGAGAACCTCAATTTATCAAATTTATAAATGGTTAATTTTTTTATTGAGAGAACCATCTTGCAGTACTTATACTTTCTCTCAATTTTTAATTTGATATCTGTGAGTTTTTTCAAATTAAACTATCAATTTTGCTTTGTTAACACCATTAGCACATGTAACTTTGCTCAGTTAGCCCAGTTACTGAGTTAACAGTGCTAACAAAATAAAATTAAAACATTTAATTAGTGGAGAAAAACACATGGTATCAAATTAAAAATTGAAGAAATATATATATATATATATATATATATATGAACTTTAAGGCATATGTAAACAAGTCACACAAACTTTAAGGCATTTACCCGGGAATAATAAATAAAACTAGTAATATAAGAATTATCGGTTTACACATCACAATTCAGAGAAGTTTATTGTAAAATTTTAAAGATTAGGAAGATTATTTACCTATCACATAAAATTGAGGGTGTCATATTTTTTTTTGAAAAAATCAAGTTTTACTTTGGGAGAATCTTTTAAAAAGAATTTAAAAATTAGAAAATGATAAATCAAATATTTCCTAAAAAAGAGTTAAAAATTGTTTATCAAATTTCGATATTTTCTAAATAACTCATAGTTAAAAACTTAATTTATTATTTTTCAATTTCTAAATTCTTTTCCAGCGATTCTCCTTTTTACCTTTCAACAATAATGCCAAGCAACAGTACTTAATCAAGTAAGTATGTGATTCGATTGCTTATAAGTTGCTTTTTAATAGTGATTTACGGTATACGAAGTAAGTATGTGAGAAGAGTTGTGTCTCGATTTACGTAAAAAGCAACTTATAAGTTTTTTTAAGTTATACCAAACATGTTTATAGACTTTCCACTGCATTGCAAAATATTTGAAAATTAACTTACACGGCTTATAATTTTATTTTAATTTTTTGCCAATATTGAAATTATTCATGATAATACTTATCCATTTTTATAACTTAATAATTTATTTTATCTCAAAATAGTCACAATTTCCATGAAGTAAAATACAACCTAGTCATTTGAAAGAAAGAAATTGCCAGAAAAACTGAAGTTGTTTTAACAGTTGGCAAAAACGAATTTAAGCTGGAAGAACAGGCATCACTGGAATAAACGAAAATTATCGGGGTGAAACAGTAAAATAGCAAAAGTTGCAGGGATAGTATATGGGCATTGTGTTCACCATTTAGCGCCCTGAGGAAGAAAATCATCGAGACCCTGCTTCAACGAGAAGAGAGAAGGAGAGAGGGGGGCAGAGAGAGAGAGAGAACGGAGCGGAGAGAGAAACATATTGAGAGAGGGAGGGAGAGAGAGAGGGTTGGCATAAAGAAGAAGAAACGAAGAAAGTGTGCTTCAATTTTAAACCTCTTTGTAATTGCATTTCGGGATCTCGAATCTTAAATCTCCAAAGGTGAGCTTTTGATGTATTTATTGCTTTGGTTGGTTTTTTTAAAATGAAATTACGTTCAGATGTTTGCTTTCAATATGAATTTATCTCCATCTTTATGCTTAATTCATTTAATCATCTTGCAATTATAAATTAAATTGATACCCCGACGCCATTGTCGTACATTGCTGCATCGTGTTTGTACAATCATTGATTTCATGTTTTTGGGATTCTCTTTCTTCTAAATGGATGCTGTTGTTTATTCTGTACATTCGGTAGATGCTATAGTGAAGGCAGCAAAGGAATGTTTCGATCTTTTTTGTGCCCCTCATCTTGGACCTTGGAGCAGAAAGAAATTTTACACTGCCTGAAACTAAGATTTCTCCGTTTATCTCTCAATCACTGGCTTGTGGCGGTTTTTTATTCTCGTTAAAACTCCCCCCCAGCCCGGTTCAACTTTAAAATTTTCTTATGTTTGGGTTTTCTTCTGCATTGATGGTGAATTGTTCATAGGATCAGTTGCCTGCCTTCATAGTTTTGGTAGTCGCATATGTTTTAGGTTCCCCTAATGTCAAATAAGCAGCCAACAATTTCAGTATGCCATTTCTGATTATTTTGCTTGATCAAGTGACAAAGCGTGAGAACCTGACTGGTACTTTACATGAGTCAAGGAGATATACCAGTGCATTGCTTATAATGAGCAGACGAACCAATTTAGATGTGATGCTCCTCTGCTCAGGGAAAGGACATACAACGTGGGCAACTTTCTGGAATAGAACATATTTAAGAGCTCATAGATATAGCTTCACGAGATGGCTGGATGCTTTTTGGAGTAATGTTTGGGTTGATCATGAAAAAGAGTGATCTGTAGAGCTGATAGAGCCACCAGCATGGTGCGGAATTTTTTGATCACATGGAATTTTTGCTCTATTGAACGCTCTTAGGCCTTTATATATGAACTATGTGCTTGTACTCAGCAGTTGGATCCTCCTTTCGGTGGTATCCTGCGTTATTTCGCACTTAGATGTTATTCTCTATGAAGTGTCTACTTGTAATATTTTATTTTTGTTGAGATTACTGAGATGCATATGAAACTGCCCTGGTTAGACGTAGTTGTTTTGTTTGACCCTTAACTGACTGTTTTTTTTTTTTGTATTGATACCTTACATAAATGCCTATGCTGCTTTATTAAGTTTCATTGGCTCACTCTCTTCTACCCTGGGTGAATGTCTTTGGTAATTTATGGCATGTTATTTGACAGGTATTCTATGGCCAATCCAAAGGGCTCGTCAATGTATTTTGGAAAGCATCCTCATCTTCCCCCGAAAATTCCATCCCCTAGTGTTTCCCAATCATATTCTGATTATGTCCCAAATCCTATTATTGGTTCAAATGTTGCCCAAAGACCTAGAGAGGGACACAATAACCTCCGAAGGACTTCATCCGAGACCCTTGTCAATGTGATAGATGAACAGCCTTCATGGCTTGATGATCTCCTTAATGAGCCAGAGACACCTGTTCGTAGAGGTGGCCATCGGCGTTCTTCAAGTGATTCTTTTGCATCCTTAGACAGATTTAATGCTTTTAACGTAAGTTTCACAGATCAGGATGAATTTAAGTATAAGAATTCGACATCCATTCCATCTTGGGCACCACAAGACATAGATCATGGCAAAGGTGCTTATCAGATGCCCGTGTATGCAGAAATGAACTCAGTAAAACATAGAAATAGGGCCCGGGAATCTTCTGTGAATGCTGCTACACATCCAGGTGGCCCCTCTGGGAGAGACAATGTTGCTTTACAGAGTTCAGGATCATCATGTGCTTCACATGAAGTAGATGGAGGTGCATCAACGGTAAATGAGAAGTATGAGCCGGTAGAACCCGGTGGACAGGACGCAAAATCATCTTCTGGGAGAAAGGATTGTTCAAATGCAAAGCCGTCTGCATCTGAAACAGATACAAAACGTGCCAAACAGTACGTATTATTTTCCGTTTTCTGAATTTGTGGTTCTTATTTATTACAGTTTATAATTGATTTTCCATGCATAATGCCTTTTTTTACCAGAACGCATCCGTCATGACATGCCAAGCTCCCTTTTAGCCTCTGTCATGGACAGCATTGTACCTATTTTTATCCTAATAAGCTGAGAGATTCGCTGTGTTCTTAGTTTCCCTTTTAGAAGGATATCTTCAACCCTTCATTTTTTACCTTTCAAAATTAAGAATTATGAACTTCTTATGATGCAGGCAATTTGCTCAACGTTCCCGGGTCCGGAAGCTTCAATACATAGCTGAGCTGGAAAGAAATGTGCAAGCTTTACAGGTAAGTTTCAGCAGAAGACAATATTCTGCAAGATTTTAGATTGGTGTTTATCGAAAATGCATGTAGAAGGTTTGTGGGAAAGCTCTATACTGATTCTTATTTGTCAATATATAGGTGGAAGGGAATGAAGTATCTGCTGAACTTGATTTTCTGAACCAGCGGAATCTTATTCTGAGCATGGAGAATAATGCCCTCAAACAACGATTAGAAAATTTAGCAGAGGAGCAGCTTATAAAATACAGTAAGCTTATATCCTCGACCTTGGTAGAACTAGGGATGAGCATGGAAATCAAACTGCAAATAGATTCGTGAACTGGAGGGCTAATTTTTTGAATCATGAATAATAAGATTTACAAAGAAAAGTTAAGAATAAACTACTCAAGATTGATTTGCATAACAAAACATCATTCATTCATTTCAAAATTTGACAAACTCAGATTTAGATAGAAGACATAATAAGGCTTTCTCTAGACAAGTTTTAGGAAACCTATATGGTGCATTCAAGAGGCCTGCTCAACTTTATTCCTTGGAAGAGCCATCTTAGCTAGGATTTAATCCTCTTCAGTTAAAATCTCTTGCAAGCACATTACTGTTGGCAGGTTACTTATATATACATACAAAAGAACATCATGTCCTACTATGTGATAAAATGATCGTATTTAGTGAAATAAAAAATGGTGAACTGTCAAAATTCCCATTCTTCAGTACTTTCTTCCCTCTCCCCAATTTTCCTTGCGAGGCAAAAGATTAGTGGCAATTGAGGATCAATAAGCAGGACTTGAGGAAAACAAGAGTTTTTCTTTTTTTTTTGGGTTTTTGGCGTTTTCTAGTTCTCATTCATGAGTATTTTCGACAAGACTTTGTTTTGTAAACTAAATTGTACATTGTGATCTCAGTGGAGCATGAAGTCCTGGAAAGAGAGGTTGGAAGATTACGTGCCATTTATCAGCAGCAGCAGCAGGCACAACACCTGCCACCACAGCAATCTTCTTCTGGCCTTCGACGCACGAAAAGCAGAGACCTCGAATCCCAGTTTGCAAACCTTTCTATGAAACACAAGGAGTCAAGTTCAGAGCGTGACCCCGTGACCGGTCCCCTCCGTAGTTAGATTTGCAGTCGACCGGTCCTTTCTGTAGTTAGTTCTGCATTCTAGCTGTAACTTTGATGTTCTGCCTCTAGATTCAACTTACATATCCACACCTGCAACATAATTGCTCATCTCTCTTGTGCGGGATTGTGCAGAGATTTCCGGCTTATGCCCTCTCTCTGCCCGCTTTTCATGCCGGCATTTGCCTTACTTTAACCCCTTCTTCATGTCAAGAGCAAATCATTTAATTTGCACCTGGTGGTCATTACTGAAAAGTGAAAACACACTATTTGCATCAGTTGACTTACCGGTGGTGGTAACTCAACAACAACTTTAACGGTTTCACCCCTCACTGTTTGTTCTGGTGACTATTTTGTAACATCTGTTTCTGAATATCCATAGCCGTGGAAATCTGCTAAATGTAAACACCAAATATCTCTGTAAGGGCTGTTTGGTATGCATTATTTATATAGATTATGTTGAGCTGATTATGCTTGTAAAATAATTATACTAACGAAGCTAATATTCCCTTGCACTGTTTTAATTGCTGGTGATAAATTTGACCTAGTTCTAATTACTGTCTCGCATGCTTCTTTAGATTTTGTGTTAACTTTTAATGTTGCTGCGTGCATCGGGAAGATATTGATTCAGCTTCGTGAATGAATTTCTTTTGATACCCCAAAACAGATAAAAGTGGGGTGAGAAGATATTGATGTAGCTTTATTTATATGATGAGAACGAAAATATGATGGAGAATGATCTTAAATGTATATTTCGTTAACATTTTGAGTTTTGATTCATACCAGGAGTAATAACTGCGTCTGAACTTTGAAAGAAATTAAATTTTTCTAAATTTTGAGATTTGAGATTTCAAGAGGGATGAGAAGAGTTTTTTCCCTAATCATTACAATTACAGATCCTTTGATATGATATCATTTACAAGTCAGTGATAGACACAGAAAAAGCACACGTATTGCTTTTTCTATTCTTAAAGTGTCGTCTTTTATATATTGATTAGCATCTTCACTTGTGTTCAATTCAAGAAAACTAACATTAACATTCATATATGCCTAACAAAAATAACTAGTAGATAATCATTCTTCATAGAAACTAATCTCAAAACCCTATGAATAAGTATGCAAGTTGTGGTGATTCATCATAACAATATAGAGAGGACAAAAGATAAGAAAAGCAAGAAAGAAGAAGAGGAGGAGAGAAAATAAGCTGTATTGGGAAGGGTGGGGTAATTATCAGGACTGGGCATAACACATTCATCTCCATTAAATAAAACAGTTCTGGGAAAACCCCATCCTCCATTGAAGGTGAAGATTCCAGCATCTTTGCCAAGAAGAATCTCTGTTTGTACATGCCCATTTTCCCCATGTGACAGCAACATGTCATTGTAGTGCTTTATCCCCCAGAACATCGCTGTATCATCTGAAATTTTTCCCCAAATATTATCATCACTTCCAAAAACGTGCATATTCATATTTCATACATTTAGTAATGGTGATCATAGAGATTTAACGGCCGGTCTGGCTTATGAACACCGGATATTTCACATAAGAATCAACCCAACAGGTATCATTGTGTTCTTTACAAGTATCTGGTACAAAAATAGCACTTTTAAAAAGTCAGATATATGCATTATGTACGACCCATTGACTTTATTTAGGTTAGCTTCTCATTTGAAAAGTTTTCTGCTATAATTCTTTTGATGTGGTTATTTTGTTTGCATCAGAGTCAAAGAGAGTAATGCCCATTTCCTCTTGTAGAAAAGTGTTTATGAAAGAGTGACAAGAAACTGACTTATTAGCAAAGCATACATACAACATATATATTTTTTAACTAAACATATCATGAGACTTGAGTCATTCATTTCGCAGAGCATATAGAGCAACTTACTGATATCCCCAAAAATTCTGAGAGGCTGGTAGTTGAAGCTGAAGACTTGAGTTAAACTCTGCAAATTGGGGTGTAAGAGCACAATATTCCACTGTGAATAGTTCTTGACAAAGTTATAATTTGTGATTGTGATCTTCACCCTCCAATACTTTGTATAGCTCTGCTTCACATGCCAGTGAATCCTAATAGGACACATGTGCTGTGAACACCTCACCACTGGTTCTATCACTTGTGTGCTATCATCTTGTGGAAGTTTCAACAATGAAGGAGCATTATCAGAACTGAAAAACAAAAATAAGGTTTTAACTGAAAACCCAATGACAATACTTTTAAGTAACTGCATTTAAATAAAAGAGCATATGAGAGAGAGAGAGAGAGAGGAGGAAACATACTTCACACAGCTTGATCCTGGTAGGCCTTGGCAATTACAGCTGCATTTAGGGCAAGGAACAATGGTGTCACTGTAGAAAGCAGACAATGACACACAACATTTTGGGGCTGGTGATGATAAGACTTGAGAGTATGTACAAGTCACATTCCATGTTTCTGCAATCATATCAAAATAGAACTCAGATGTCATATACTCTCACTTCAACAACATTTAAGACTGGATTCGGATTCAATAAGAGACAATAAGAGTCCATCTTAACTATAATAGACGCGCCAACTCATCATTTTATTAGTTCTTATGAGTTATAAATGAACGGTTGGAATTGATTCATATTAGCTTTTGAAGGATAGATTTTACCAAAAGCTAGACTAGTTTGCTTCTCTCTCCGTTTTTTTTTTTTTAAAATTTGGACGGCAAGCACATAGCCTAAAAAGTGTGGGGATCGAACCCTAGACTTAGTGCCACTAGACCAAAGGGTCTTTGGCGACTTATGTGCTTCTCTGAAACCATGGTTTTGGGCTTTAGAATATAAATTTGGGTTTTAATGGGTGTTTAGCTAATTTTCTCTGAAACCATGATTTTGTATTTTAAAAAGTGCTTTTGGAATCCAATATCCACCTAAAACAAGTTGTATAATCAAAACTCACCAAGAACTTCAGTCCAACGCCGACCATTAGTGGTGAACTTGCTAGGAGGGACCTGAGTAGGCTCACTACAAGAATAACCGGAGATTCCGAGGCTAAAATTAGTAGGCATGGTTACATTGTCAGGGTTTGGAACAGAGGGTTTATTATAATTCATCTGAAACATAGAAGTGATTTGTGAGGGATCTTGAGTGAGAGATGATAAGATGCCTTGCTTACAACAATTGGGGACTTGCTTGTTATAAGGTGTGCCAGGCATAAGATCAATAATGGTTGGTTGCTTCTCACAACAATGTGGCTTGTTTTGTCCCTTAAACCTTGAACAGTTCCCTTGCTCTATTGCCTCTGCTCCTGACATGCTCCATATCACCTCATCACCTCTCCATCCCCAACTCAGCCTCCAACCCGGCTTCTCCACGTGCCGGTATAGTTGCCAGTTGTATATCAATACCCTCACCTATAAATCAAACATCAAACACTTTAGATTATACTACGTTCAATCCTTAATATAAGAGTTAGTTGAATCTATTTTTTTGGGAAGAGATTAAAAAAGCAAAATAAAATACTTAATCATATCATATGTTGTGTATTATTTAATTATATATCAATTTATTAGTCAGACATATTAGTTTAGAGAAAAACCATAAATATAAATACTTTAATCTAACTTATTTAGCTTTCTTAATCTCTCTAATAAAAGTCAATTGGGTCTTATATTAACGACCGAATGGAGTATTAGAATTATGAGAACATTTATATATTCAATGATATATCTCAGTGAAGACGAAAGGGTCCGTCCCATAGGTTTCACACACACCTCACAAATTCCCACAAGAGAGTACCTGACTAATTAGAAATAAAAATAAATAGAAACATAGTTCTAATAAAAAGAACCCAAGAACCATATTCTTCTCCAATTTGAGTTTTGCTCATGTCTTGAATGAATTCAAGGACATACTTAAAGAAATTCTAAAGAATGGTTTGTGGATTCTGAATAGCTATAATGGCTGAAACTAATAAAATAGCAATTATAACCTAAGAAGTAATAAGTACTTGAACATGGACATGGACTTATTTGCAAGCTTAGAATTACGCACCTTTTGCTAACACCTACATTTGCTGCTACTAAATATCATCTATATTTTCTTGTGAAATCTATTCTTCATAAAAATTTGGGGGAAAGCCAGAGAGAGTTGCATGTAAGGCAACTAACGATACAAGATTTTCCTTGTATATAGAATTTGAGTTTAAGATATAAAATAGGTCGATTATCTACTATACAACATGTGGGTACTACGCAATAAACCCTCTTAATTGATTTCCAATCTCCTACTAATTTCACTAAACTGAATCCAATGAACGCAAAGATGTAACATTTTGAGTGATCGCTACCATTTGATTGTATGATACTAAAGTTCTAATGATAACAAGCAGCTCATTCATCACCCATCCATGTTTATACCCTCTAGAAACACTTAATTTTGACAACAATGGAATCTAAAATCAATGTTGAACTTGAAAAGTTTAATGAATCCCACAGTTATTTTTCAGGTTTTTTTAAGAAAACCAAAAAAAAAAAAGGAGAAAGAGAAGAAATTGAGAGCAAATCACAGAACAGTGCAAGGAGCAAGAGTGACCCGTGTGGTCCATGGAAGTGAAAGTGACTAACATCAACCAAACAGACCCTTCGGTGAATTAAGCCCCATGTTGGCCAAAAAAAAAAAAAATTAAGCCCCATGGGGAGGATGACGTGGCTGTCACTGATTGGACTTAAAATTGGGTACACACAGAAGCATGTGGGACTATGTGGACCAGATGAAAACCCAGCCGCAGACAGAGACATGGGGTACGGTGGTTCCACCATCGTGTTCCTTAAAAATATCGAAAATTCGCAGACTTTTTGAACTCTCTTTTTCACCCATTATTATTTTATTCCCATTAATTTTTATATATTCACATTTAAAAATTAAAAAAAGGGACCTGAACCTCTCCATCGCCAACCCCAGAAAAGAAACTCGATGGCCACAAAACACAAAACCCCAGAAACTCGAGAGTGAGAAATTTTATTTTTTAAATAAATAATAATAACAATAAGAAAGAATTTTTTAAAAAAGACTTACATCGTAAGTGTCCCCATTATCAGCGATGAAATCCCATGTGACAGTGATGTTTCCATTGGGATCCAGTGGATCGTACCCATCTGCAATATCCTAACTCCAATTAACAACAAAGAAACCACCAAAAACAAACACAACACACACACACACACACACACACGTGTGTGTTTGGGTTGTGTATATATATTAAACAAGAGAGACAAGTTAAAAGGAGGTTGCTTACAGGAAAGAGGTGAGACGAAGACGAAGACGAAGAAGAAGAACATGAAAGTCGAAAGTTGAGCCATTGGAGAGAGATCAATTGGGAAATCAGACGCAAGAGAAACTGATTATTATTCTAAAGAAACGGATTAGCTTTGCATTGTTTGAGAGAGTTACGAAGAAGAAGAAGAAGAAGAAGGTGGCGACGGTGAAAATGGCGGCTCGGTGTGAATGTGTGGGTGGGGACAAAGAAGAAAACGAGTGAATAAAAATGCATCATGTTAATGTTTGATTGAATCTCTCTATATAAATCACGGAGACACGAGAAAGTGAAAAGAGAAAAAAGATACTATAATAAATCGAAAACGAATGGCTGCATTAAATGGATTACCAATTACTGGGGAAATAGCTGTCCTTAGGATTTGCCTTTTTCAGCGTTCCATTCAAATTCCATGTCTTTCTTTACTTTTACGTTTTTTAATTCCCTCACAATCTTTTTTTCCCTCCCCTTTTTACTCACAAATGATTAGTTTAAAATAAAAAAAAAATAAAGTAAATTCTAGCATCATCATATTCATGCATCGTCCGGCAAAATTGAGGGTAACTGTCTCAAGAGATAATGTTTTCTGTATTCACACGATTTCGAAGATAAGTATTTTTACTAAGGTATTAAAATTTGGATCGGGCATTGAACCGGTTGGGGTACTGGGTTGGGTTAAGGGTCAGTCGGTCAGACCGGAGCCAAACCGGAACTAAATCGATGAGAAATTGAAAATTTTAGACTTATAGTATGAAATCCTAAAGAAAAAATTAAAATTTTTTTTAAAAAATATAAACCCGGACCGGTTCGATTCGCCGGTTTCCAGTCCAGACCGGCCGGTCCGGTCCGGGTTCAAGAATATGGATTTTTACTCTAGTATCAAAACTACTATCGCTAGGACCAAGTTTAATATTTTTTTTTATTAAAGAAGCAAACACTAATGTCTTAAAGTTATAAGTGAGATCGAACTCATGGCCTCCCACTTATCCGAAAGCTTGTATGTCACTAAGCTATAAGGCCATTTAATCTCAATATTCTAATTTGGAATAAAACCTTGCAATTAAATTACAAAAATGCCCGTCATATCAACTCTGTTAAAATATGGTAAGGTAGCTAATGGGGTATGAATGAACCAATGGTCCCTTGTTTTACCAAAACATTAAAGAGCATTCAAAATCAAAACGACAAAAGGTTGCTTGGTTAATGGAATTTTAAGGCATTGTTGACTGTGAGAATACTAAAAACCGCAAATAATTAACACTTCACCATTAGCTGTCACCACGACAAACCCTTACGCACTTGTTACCCTTTACCGCTGCTACATTAATTATTTCAAACGTTTCTAAAGTTGTCCCAAAACCCCAAATTAATTAAAAGATTTCAAAGGTCTTAATTTCTTATAAATACAACCGACCGACCAAAAAAATATTAGGTTAAGTGGTAAAAAAACTCAATATTCATAAATATCATTGTCAAACTTGTGAGTTCATGCAACAAGCTTACCCATGTCACTTCGCTTTTAAACTTATACTAGCTGTAAATTCGGTTGAATTCACAAATTCGATAGTCAAGTTTAACACTTTTGTGCTTTTTAATTCATGAAATTATGTTAACTCACTCTTAAATTTGTATTAGCCTTTTAGATTTGATTGTTTTTATTGAAATAAATTCATAGAATTTTCTTTTGAAATATATGATAAACTATGAATTTTGATGAATTTAATTTCAATTGTTTAGATTTGAAATATATTTAAACCAAATTGTTGTTATCTTTTATATTTTAAATTATTTAATCATACATTTTTAATAGCTATTTATTAATAAAAATAAATATTTACGGATTTACAATCCAAATTATTATTCTTTACTCTCTCTCAACTCTCATGTTATTCAAACCCGTGACCATGTAGGCGAGGATTCTATTCCTCTCAACCAAACAGTATGACACTTGAACATTTGACAACCTTAATGCATAGAATGGTAAGAGCTCTCATCTTTTAAATAGATTCTTTTCAAAATTTGTTTGTCAAACCCCCGGATTGTTCAGTAGGAGGGGAGGGAGTGATGGTTGAGAAAATTTTTTTAAGTTAAATTTAAAAAAATTAGAAATGTGATGTTTAAAATTATTTATTTATTTATTTTATTCTTTTATCTTATATATTTTCTTTATTAAAATTTTTTACACCACTCCTTCAATTTTTGTGAAAATCCAACTCATAAAAATCTCAAAAAAAAAAAAAAAACTTTTGCACCATCAAAACAGGCTTCTCTTGGAGAAAAAAAATAATGCACATCAGTTTGAATTGTAACCGTGGTTGCTGTCATTCAGTTTCCTTTTTAACGTTTCTTTCAAGAACTGCTGTCTTTAATTTTTGTTTACTTTAAAAACGAAAGAAAAAACAAACCAAAAAAGGAAAGATTTTGTTGCAGATGAAGAGGTGGGGCTTATGAGGCTATGAGCTACGCGGTTTTGTTTGGGCTATTTTTGGGTTGCCTGCTAAGCATATGCTGTCTAGTGGCCACACCACCATGGACCACTCAGATTCAAATAAAATATAAAATAATTATACAATTTAAAAATATTTTTAAATTATTGGTTTTACTCATGTCCTTGGTCAATGTAGTGTGTTTGAGGCTGAAGAATGGGGACTCCTAAATTAGCTTGGAAATATGGCTTCTGAAAGCCCGTGATGGAATCTGATTCTAAGATTCTAATGGACATGCTGCTTAATGTAAACCCTCAAATTATGGTTTTAAAAATCATTTTCCTTAAGTCAAGACAAAACTCATCCCATATATTTGTTTCGTAAATTATAAAAGTGTTTCTAAAAAACTAAAACAAACCGATACGAGTAAATTAAGAGGATGATGCTGCCAGATTGGGAGCTTCAGCTGATTCATATGCCAAGAGGCCAGAACCGTGTTGGCTAAAGATGGGCTGTCTCGGTCCAAAATCTTAATTCGACTCCGCTTCATATGTGGTCTGTGTGTTCCTGGGATTCAATCCGCATGTATTTTAGCCATATTTGGGCCTTTAGAAGGCCTCTTTTATACCCAAAAAAAGAATTACTCCCTCCGGTCCTAATTATAAGATAAAGTTGATTTTTTTAGAGAAACTAAGGAAGCTAATTAAATTACTTTAGAGTGTTTATATTTTTAGTTTTTTCTTCAAACTAATTAGTTTAACTAATAAACTAATATATAATCTAAAGATACATAACATATGATATGATTAAGTAACTTATTTAGCTTCCTTAATTTCTCCAAAAAAAGTCAATTTTGTCTTATAATTAAGACCGGAGGTACTACTTATTTAAGAAAAACATTATGTTAGATTCCACAAATAGTTAATCATTTTGTACTAGCAACTTAGCTTATTAAATATAGCACTATATCCCTTTTGTTAATTTTCATATTTTTACTCCTTTCGATCTTTAATATAAGATATATTCATCCAATTTGATTAGGTTAATAAAGTTAGTTAATGACATGTGTTTTCTAAAATACTCTAGTAATATTCATTAATTCTCTTATTCACTCTCCTCCTTGATTATTGTTGAGGAAGCATCAATAGAGGTGAATTAGAAAAATATTAAAAAATATAAAAATTATGTCTTATATTTAGGATCAAGATAAAATCTTTAAATATGTACTGGAGCGTATAAATCTCTCTACAACCCTTGAACTCTGAGTTTTAAATTAATCAATTTATAATAATCAACCGAACGATCAATGAGATATTCTTCTAATTACACCCATATATTTACAATAGGTAAAAGAGCAACTATCACCCTAATATCATTTCCTAGTAACATTCAGCATCCTAATATTATTTTCTTGATGCCTTCTATCAAATTCCTTAACATTTTGATATTTATAGAGTAATAAACGCACTGTTTCGTATGGCATACAAAAATAACAGAAACAAACTAACATTAAGTATTTGTTTACAATATAGGAATATCCCGTAGGGTTTGAAACATATATACAAATGTACAAATATTCAAAAGAAATAAAAGTACAATTCTAAATAACTAACAGCAGCTTCCGTCTACACTGGGACCTTATTCACCGGTAACCATTGTCTTGCCCCTAGAGTCACTAGCTTCAGCTATAATGTTTTCAACTGTCGTAAAAAAATGAGATTCAAACGAATCTTAGTAGCAACATGCATTTCCGACATACAAAATATGAAAATAAATATGTCATACACCATGTTATGTTAAATGATAGAATATTGTGTACATACTGACCAAGGTCAAACGACTGTTTGTAACCCTGGCTTGCTCTGCACCTCCGTTGGGTCCCATACCACAACTAAGTTAATATTCATATTCAAGACACTGTGCTCATGTTACTAACTCTGTGCCTCCATTGGGTCCCATATCACAACTAAGCTAATATGCATGTCCAAGACACTGTGCTCATGTTACAGAAAATGACATACACAAACATATAATAATCACATAGTATATGCAAGAAAAAGTTACTACCTGACTCATTTTTCAATTTATCGGTCAATCTTAAGCTTAGGTTCTGGCTTGGAAAATTTTCAATTCTTATAAATTAAAGTTACAAGTAACTGGTTATTTTTTGAACTATTATCGCTTTTAAATCAAATTCTGCTGGTTATCTCATGCAGTTATGACAATTTATGCACAGTGCAATTTCACAGTTTTTCAGAAACTGACAGATAATCAGTCAATTTTGGAAATTCATAATTAATTCTCAAAAAAATCCAATTTGACTGATTCCAAAGCCTATGTGAAGCTTTTTAAATATAGGCTAAAGTATACTTTTGATCCTTTATGTTTACATGAGATTTCATTTCAATCTTTAAGTTTATAAAGTACATTTTTAGCTCTTAAAACTTAACACCATTAATGTACTAACAGAAAATACTGACTAAGCAAATTGCAATGATGACTGTACAATACTGACAAAGAAAATTTAATAACGTCACATTATTTAAATCCCAGCTGGCAAACATATCAACTCAATTTTTTAAAAAAGAAATCAGATTTTAATTTAAATAATAATAGGAAAAAAAAACTCAGTCTTTAAACATTTTTTTCCGTCTCTCTACTCTTCCTTCCCCATTGAAACTGTCTTCAGCCGCCAAGCCGACCTTCTTCCATGAATCTTTGCTACCCAACACTCAAGCAAAGCTTCCTCACGATTCAATCTTCTTTATATATAAAATATTGACTCCAAGCAAAGCATCCTTAATGTTGATATTGTGGTCCATTATTCTCTCTACGTTCAAAAAATCCCTTAGAGATAGATAAATGGCATATCCATGGCTTCAGATATTTGTAAAGCAATGCAATTTTTCAACAGTCCCAACCCCGTTGCATTCAATCCCCAAAATATGAGAATACCGACAATTAAAAAATCCCCTAGTTTTAATATACAAGGACGTACGATATCTTGGGATTACTTAGGAAGGAAGTGGCGTAAGATTTAGTTGAATCAGAGAAAACTCATGATTAGAGGACGAACTGAAAAGAGGAAGATTAGGGAACCGTCGGACTGATTGACCGGTGGAAATTCATGGAGGAAGGAGAGGATTGGCGACAGAAAAGGGTTTCCGAAGGGGAAGGGAGGGCACGAACAAGGAAAAAAGATTTAAAAACCGAGTATTTCATTATTAATATTTTAATTAAAATATTAAATTTTTAAAAATTTGAGTTTAATATTAAAATAATGTGACTTGTTAAGCTTGCTTAGTCAGCATTGCATAATCATTATTTAACTTTGTTTGGTCAACATTTTCCGTTAGTAACATTAACGACGTTAAGTTTTAAGGACAACAAATATACTTTATAAAGTTAAATGACTAAAATGAAACCTCATATAAACATAATAGACTAAAAGTATACTTTAGCCTTAAATGTATTTACATGAAAAAATACCTAAGTCTGGTCAGTTTAACCACTTTGTTCCCAGAAATTTGCCAAACCTGCACTGTTCCAGATTTCCTTCCATAAACAAGGCACAACTTTAAAAAGTTATATCTTTTTTGATCCATACTTATCTAAAAATTGTAATCCACCTATAAAATTAAAGCACTAGATGTCAACTTTAATCTTGTCAAGTTTCATAATTTTTGGACTATGTTTGACCAACGAATTTCATTGCACAATGACACTACCTCCGGTGAAACAATCAAACAATATTTACTTTAAACTTTAATAAATTCCAAAGTTACATACAAACATCCAAAAATCATAAACACCTATATTTCCACACAATTTTCCCTTCTTAATCCAATTAAACCATCATAGTTACAAAATTCCAGCTCCTCCCTCTTGTTCTACTTCTGGCCGAAAGTTAGGTTTATATGAGGGAAAATGTGTTTGCTTAATTTCTCTTATTTAATCACCTCCTTTCCATTTCTAATCACAGAATTAACTACTTAAACACTAAATGAACATGATTTAGGGAAATTTTGACAGCATTTCAACTTAGGGTTTCATCTTCCCAAATTTACAAACCAAGGAAAAACCAAATCAAGTTCAACAACAACAACCACAACAATATCTTATAACACAAGATGATCAAGTTTATGATATTACATCTTAATTTTACCACTTTCTCTCTCTAAACAATGGCTGACCTCTCTCCCTTACCTCTTGATTTAGCTTGCTATAAGTGATATTCATAAAGGAAAAGAGATTAAGAGAGGTTTCCTACTAATTAGAAAGCTTAAATAAGTTATAATCACCATTAACTCACCTTGTTTTGCCTTGAATCTCTTCTTGCTTGCTTGTTCTTGCTCTCACTTTGTATGACTCTCTCTCTCTCTCTCTTGGTTTTTAAGTGTTGACCGAAATATGACCAAAAGAAAGAGATAAGAAGCTTATAAAAATATCCTCTTACACCTCTTTAAAATATTGTATTTTATTATATTTAAACACATGTCATTTACTTTTTGCTTCACCTTCTCTCTTTCTCTTTTATACTTGGCCGAAAATAGCTTCTTGAAATAGCTAAAAGAGTTTCTTCATTTATCATAAATTTCACCGCCACAAAATATTACCTTTGAATTGCAATTGTTGACCTTGTTGACTTCATCATCGTCTTTTCTCTTCTTTCTTTATGCTTGTTCGATTATGGCCCTTTTTAACCAAGTCATCATCTTTTTGTTTGGCCATTTTACTTGGCCAAAAATGAATGTTGGGAGGGAGTAATACTATATCTTTAAATATCACTTTTATCCTCTTCTTAGAGTTGTGATATTTGACTTTTTCATCATCACTTGTTTTTATTTTTATTTTGACCATATAGCAAAAATTATTCCTAAATGGATATAAATTCTCAATTAATTATTTTCCCCTCCTCATATCTCTTTTTGACCGAAAATGGCCCAATAAATTGGAGAAAATAATTCTCTTGTTTTTTATGACAAATTATCATTTTATCCTTATATTTTGTGATTTTCGCACAAGCTGACAGAATTTTTATCAAACTTTGAAAATTCATATCTAATTGTACATATGTCTAATTGATATAGTTCCAAAGGCTATGTGACTCTTATTAAATTTATTTTCAGGAAAAAATATAGCCTTTAGCCAACTGAAAGCTCATAATTCCCAGAATTTCCATTTTTGAACGATGTCACAGAAGCTTGTTAGTTTCACTAGGCTAACTTCAAAAATACGTACCTCTTAGTATACAGCTCCAAATGACTTACATTTAATTTGATAAGTCTACTTTTATTCTGAAAAATTTCATAGACATTTGACATCATTTACCTATTTAAAAATGTCACAACAAAACTGCCACACAAGAAAACACACTAGCAGTAAATCTTAATTCTCACAATTTGTGTTTTATGCATAATCATGTGTGTAACCACTTATTGGAGTGTTTATCATTTTATGTGCATCACAATTCACCATTTATTCTATTAAATATGTCAATTACATACAGAGAATATTGATGAATAAAAAATGGGATGACACATTCAGCAGCCCTGATCTTTATTTATGGTTTAGACTTTAGAGTACTAGATACAAAATTAGGGTGCTAGAAAGTACCAGAAAAATAATATCAGTGTGCAGGATATTGCTTAACCCATTCATAAACACTAAATTGCTAACCATATCTTGGTTCAGAAACGGTGGCCCCCAATTTCATGCTGTGAACAGAAGAGCTTTATGAACTAAACCCTTGTATGTATCTTGTAGCAGAAAGAAAAGGGAAACATTTGAAAACCAATGAACTTGCAATGACGAAATTTACTCCAATATAATCCAGACTCTTCTGAATTTCATCAATTAGATAGAGGAATCTTATAACATGCATAAATGTTACAGCAAATTATTACTAACATCACACAGAAAGAGCTCAAAACTAACCAATGAAAAATAGTCTCAGTCTACTTTCTGCGCTTTAGAGGGCCAGTTTTGTATCCACCTTTAGTTGGTTTGCCCCAAGGAGAAACAGAAACTCTCCCATATTTTCCACTGCTCTTACTCTTACCCTCTCCTCCACCATGAGGATGGTCTACAGGATTCATGGCCACTCCTCGAACTACCGGCCTTCGACCGAGCCACCGGCTCTGCCCAGCCTTCCTAAGCTTCCGATCTCCGTGTGTTGGATTAGACACTCTACCAATTGTAGCCCTGCAACGAGAATCAATCAACTTTGTCTTCTTTGAAGGGAGTTCAATTAAGACATATCTTTGTGAAGGATCTTTCATAATCTTCGCACAAGTCCCAGCTGATCGGACCAGTTTGCCACCTTGCCCTGGCTTCATCTCGATGTTATGAATGATTGTCCCGATTCGCATCGCATTAAGCGGCATGCAACTCCCGATTTGTGCATTTATGTCAGAAAACATCATTTGATTCATCACGCTCTCATGTGCACTACGAGAATATGCTTTTCCAAAATCTGTGAATGGGAATAGCAAAGCAAAGAAATTTAAGGATCAAAGACATATACACATGGATCTAACAATGGAGGAAGGGGAAGAAACAATTGGTTAAAATCTTAAATCAATATCACATTTTATGCCATACTTCTATTCTCTTTTGCAATTTTTTTTAATTGACCAGCTGATATAAGGGTAAAAAATGATAGCAAGGCAAACGTATTGCTTCTAATCTTTGTATAACATTGTAAATGCAGATATTTCTTATTTCAATACTCTTGGCAAAACAGCAAGTTCTGTTTCTATTCAATTGTGCATAATCAAAATAAAAATAATATACTTTAGTTCAATGGAAACAGAAATAAATGTGGATTAATCTGAGCACAGTTTTTCATCATTCTAAGAAAATGGTGAAGGAAACCCATCAATATGGCAAGATAGAACCAAACACTTCGAGTTCAGTTGCTTCAACAGCCTATAAGACAAAAATACAAGAAATTTGCATTGTACGATTGTATGCCAAACCTAATTCGGAATTTATCATCATTTCTACGTCCCTAAAAACAAAATTAAATAGCAAACATGAAACATCCATATTAAATTTTCTCCACTGTGATAGAGTTATATAAAAGCAAGCTAAAACTTTCACTTTCGGTTACTAAATCTATGTCAAGCAATCCTGCGTGCGTTCTTTGCTCATATAAAGAGCATCCCCGCTTACTAAGACATTGTCCAGAGCGCTTATCCTTTGCTTAACTAAAAAATTATCCCTACAGAGAATAGAAGCTCTTACTGGCGAGTTAAAAATCAAATATGATCCTCTACTCCACATCTAAGAATAAGATAGAGCTAGTCAAATCCCGTACTGGGGAATGGTAAAACAGACATTGCAACCTTCCCAGGAAACCTTCAAGACCATTAGCACCCAATACATATTTCCTATCGTCTTCACTAAAATCAGGCTAAATCGTTAGAAACTTGGTGAAAACTCAACACCTCGTGACTCACTCTTTCTACAATACAGGAAAGGCAACCATGAAGAACATACTGAAAGCTACTCTTCTTAATACAGAAAACACGCGGTCCTCTTCATAGGACTAGACCCAGTTTAAATATTTGAAAGAGAAAAAAAATCAACATTAACAGATGAATCATTTTGAAGAGGAAGAGTACCGGAAGAGAAATTGCGAGAAGCATTGTTGAGGAATGGGAAGGGCTTCAGGACGTTGAGATTGAGGTTGCTGATTCTCGAAAATGCAGACGAGGCTGCGCGAGCTCTCCACAGAGCCATGAATCTGCACTGTAATGAACTTGGATCATGTAATTGAAAATTAGCTTCAATTGCGATTTGCGATTCGGAAGGGGGGAACCATTCTGGGCTTGCAGACCTCCAAACCCATTTCGCTATCTAACGGCCCAATTCCATTTTCTCATTTATTTCAAGGAATTGAAATTTTCTTATAAGTGAAAACTTCATAAAAGGAGAAACAACGAGAAGAGGACCTAATAGAGAATTAAATGAAGCAGCAGATTCGATGAAGAAGGAGAATTAGTACCAGAGGGCAGATGGGGCAACGCCGACAAGAGAAAGAGATAACAGGGTCAGGGTCGGAGAGATTGAGCGATGGAAGGAGCCGCCGCCGCCGCCGGGTCTTCTTCAACCTGCGCCGTGCGTGACCGCGAGAGTCGCGGGTGTGCGAACTGTGAAGGGGTGAAACTGAGAAGTGAGAATGAACCTTCGCACACAAACGTCAATTTTGTAAATTACCGTGAAAAAATAAAATTATGATGCAAGTTTTTTTTTTTTTTTTTTTGCCGGAAAAATTATGATGCAAGTTTGCCACAAAGTTTTAAGTTTTTTAAGTTAAACGTTATTTAAAAATTTCAAAGTGTAGCAATATTGTTAAAAATGATGGTTAAAAAATTACGTTAATTATTAACATTTTAACGGTAAGCGATAATATTACTCCATTTTAACATCTAGTAATATTAAACCTAAAAAATATATGAGATAACATTGCTTCTTCGTGAAAATTCTTGAGTAAATTTGCACATTAACCCAAAAAGAATTAATCTTTTAGTCATATACTCTGTCGGGTTCTTTTTACTTTTTATAAAAGACCAAAATTTAAATTGCCTTAACTTTTTTTATAAGAGTCTTATAAGAGTTGTTTTAACATTTAATAAGGTTTTACCCTCCATTTTTTCCCTTCAATAATTATATAAATTTCATTAATTTAAAGGTTAGTAATGCCTATATTTACTTTATTTTTCTCTCTCACTTACCCTCTCATAAATAAGGACGTACTTTCTTTTTTGGCCAAAAGTAAGGGTGTACTTGAAAAAACAAAGTTTATTTAATATACATTTATTATTTTTAATTAGTTTTAACAACTTTCTTAAACTACTTAATTTTGTTATTAAATTTTTATAAATAGAATCGGATGAGTATATTTTAACTTCAATTAAAAATAAATCCCTTAATTATGACTCAATTCAACTCATTCTCTAAACTTTTGACTCATTTATAATTTAATTTCTCTAATTTTTTTGGTCAAAAAAGATTTTCTCTAAGTTTTAACTTATCTAAAACTCAATTTCTTATAAGCGAGTTAAAAATTTGGAAATTAGTTATACATGAATTAAAAGTAAAATTTATTATACCCAAAATCACCTCATTACATCTATATATAGTATGTATTAAATCTTAACCATTCAAATATTGATTTATTGATTATTTGAATAGAAGAGGAATGAAGGGGGTGGAAAGAGAAAAGGAGAGATCTCTAGTATGGGTGTTGATTCTCTTAAAATGACGTATGAGTATTGAGATCAATGCTCATATAAAATTGAAGAAGCGTACCTAATAAAAAAATTACAAGAACTTAATAAAAATTGAAATAAAATTATAAGGTCTTACATATCAATTTTTTACAAAATAATTATAAGGGAGAATTGGGAACAAATACTCTTTTGGTAAATTAATTGTTGAATGCTACCAAACATGCAAGCTATCTTCCGTGCGTGTAAAAGAACTTCCGTTGTGTGCAAATACTCTTCCATGTGTACATAAATCTTCTATAAAAATAGGCAAACAATCTTTCGTTGTGTGTAACATATCTTCTGTTAAAGTGCAACATATTTTCCATAATAGTATTCAGCAATTAATTTATCCTAAAGGTATTTTGGGGTGATTTTCTCTGATTATAAACATAATATACAAAATAAAATAATTATTTATTATTATTTCACTATTGGGATAAAGGTGAGCTAGGGGTATAAATTATAATAGTTGCGTGGGTTATGAAAAGAAAGAGAGACAAGTGATCGACGCCCTAACTTAAAACCTTACTACCTCTTGTTTTTAACAGAAGGCCCAGTTAACTTTTTAGCAGAGATTAAAAAAAAATTTATTTTAAAGTATTTATATTTATTTTTTTATATCAAATTAATTTGTCTGATTTATAAATTTATATAATCAAATAATATATTATATATGTCATGATTAACTAACTTATTTGGCTTTCTTAATTTATCTAAAAAAAAGTTAATTATGTCTTATATTAAAGACTAGATGGAATATTAATTACTTCAACTACTCAATTAATTGAGAGACATGATTCCTTGATGACTTTCGAAGGGCCTGTTTGGTTTAAAGGGAGGGGATGGAATAGGAGGGGATGGATGGGAGGGAATGGAGGATCACCTTGTTTGGTTTGGTTAGAGGGGAGGAAGGGAAAGGTTTTTTTAATAATTCTTTGCTTGGTTTAAGAGGGGAGGGGAGATAATATCTAATTTACCATTTTATCCTTAAACATTAGTTTATATATTTTTCCTTATATAAATGATTTAAATTAGTTTACACCTCAATATAAATTATATAATTTATAAAAAAAAAAAGATGAAGATATAAAATAAAAATAGTTTTCAATTCCCCTCAACTTAATTTCTTGTTATATGAATATTTCACCAATTATCATGTTAAATTAAATGAAAAGTTCCTTTTATTAAAAAATATGTCGAGGACTTGAAAAAAATGGTAAAAAAACTTAAAAAAAACTGTTTCTAAGTGGCAATGTTTAATTAGGTGCAAAATGGCAACAAAAATTTTTTGCTATATTTTATTGGAAATAGTTTTTTTTAAGTTTAATTGAAAAAAAAATCCAAAAACAGATGAAAAAAGTAATCCTGTTTTTTTTTTCCAACGAAAAAAGTAGTCTTTTAGTACATAAAGATGGGACAAAATTAACAAATCCATAAAACTGAACGAGGCATGAAGCAGGACGAAATGATATTTTTATTTTGAACTCAGGGTATAATTGGAAATATGAAAAGGTTATGGGGGTAAAATAGTCTCAAATTTTTGGTTCCCTCCAAAACCCCCCAAGTTGGAGGGAACCAATTTGAGAGAGTGGGAGGGATTTAGAACCCCTTTTTTGGGCCCCTCCCCTCCTAAATTTCATACCAAATAAGGGGAAGGGGTCATTTTTCATCCCTCCAACCAAACAGGCCTTTAAAGACAATGCAATCACTCCCTATTAAAAGTATTAGACATAATACAATGAATGTATTAATTTCTTAGTAATGCCCAAATTAAACAAGGAAATTATACTCTCTCCAATCATAAATATATAAGACTTATTTGACTTTTTTTAGAGAGATTAAGGAAGTTAATTGATAATTTATTTAATCATATCATATATTGTGTATTATTATATTATATATCACTTTATAAGTTAGGTAAAATAGTTTGGAGGAAAACGATAATTATAGATGTTTTAAAGGAATTTAATTAACTTTCTTATTAAGTTAATTCGAGATCAAATCATTTGGATTGAATACAGTTGATTCTACGATATAAAGACAATAACAATAGAGACTGTCAGCGGTAGAATTACAAAATTGTCTTTTAAAATAGTTTGAAGGAAGATGATAAATATAAATGTATTCCTACCTCAAATGATACATTAATCTCACAACTAGAATAAAGTTAAAATTATACATCTTATTATATTAAAAAAAGTTAGAAATGAAAACACGCTTGAAATGTGGTGAATTAAGTGTTTCCAAATTTTTAGTGTCTTTAAATTTTTTTTACAATAATTAATGGGGTTGAGTCAAGCAGGATAAGCTATTTCCTCATAATATAGCAAACCAATATTTGAATCTTCACTATAAGAAATGCCAACATTTAATATCCTAGAATGATTCGAATAAGATTGCTTCTAATAATATGATACATGTACTTATAAAAAAAATACAATAAATAGAACGTAAGCGCGCGGTTTTAAGAAATTCATGTTCAGAAAATTGTTCACAAGAGTGCTAAAATAATTTTCATAAGTACGGTGTGTGTATAGAAGCTTGAAAACGATTTTAAATTAAATGGTCAAACTCTGAAAGTGTAAATACTCAACCAAATTTTAACACAAATAACAAAATATAAAATTGATGTGTTGAAAATGTAAAATGTTTAAGAGTGACAGATTGCAAGCAGTGATTTATTCTAGTTCAATTCTAACAACTTAAGCCTACTTCCAATCTTTAGAAACTTTCTAAAATTTTCTTCACCATATCATTCTCTTTATATATATATATATATATATATATATTACAAAACTCCTCAATAGATACCTAACTCTTGATAATCAATAATTCAAGGGATACCTTGCATCGGAAAAAAAATAAAAAAATAATTCAAGGGATACCTCACCTGAGAGCAAGATGAGTATATTAAAGCTCTAATACTCAAATGATAAAGATTATGATACTCCCTCCGGTCTTAATTATAAGATAAAGTTAATTTTTTTAGAAAAATTAAGGAAGCTAATTAAATTACTTTAGAGTATTTATATTTATATTTTTTTCTTCAAACCAATTAGTTTGACTAATAAATTAATATATAATCTAAGGATACATAATATATGATGTGATTAAGTAACTTTTTTAGCTTCCTTAATCTCTCCAAAAAAATCAATTTTATCTTATATTTAGTATCGGAGGTAGTATTTGGTAGCTGAATGAACCATGATTTTCTAAAGCAAGTAAAAAAGTTCAAGCTAAGCACAAGTAAATGATTCCTTAAATAGAGATATGTGGTGATTCTTTCAGTCAGTTCTAATATCTATATATAACTCTCCTATATGATTCTAAATTTAGCAAATGATGTCATTGAAAAGCCATTGGAGTTTCGATTTCTATAAGTTTCACATTAAAACTAAATATAAACTCCACTTTGAGTAAAATAAATGCAATAAATATCTTTGAAACTATAATGTGAGCCATTCTTCAAAAAAGATAAACTTCATTATTTCAGAAGATTTTCAGTACTATAAAAAATTATAGCCTAGCTCGTTTATGTGCCCGTTTGGGTTAATAGTAAAAGCTGCTTTTACAATGTGATTCACGATGTACAAGGTAAGTATGTTAAAGAAATTTTGTCTGAACTACGTGAACGTGTTTCTCAAACACTAACTCAAATAAGCACTATATCTATAAAGTCCAATGTACATTGATGCACCGAAGCTTATAACAAGTCTTTATGTTCATAAACTCTTGTTGAATCATCTTCTCTACATCCTTATGTTCTTCATTCCTTGAGTGATGCATGACATTTATATCTTCATTTTCTTCCATGTATATCAATATGTAGAAAGTACGTAATGGATAAGAATGCTATTATATGTCAAATATACGGAAAGTCATATAGTTTGTAGATATCTAGATCATATAACTTGGATATACATACACATATATAATTTAAAGAGCAACACTTCAAAGGAAAATTATGATTTAATAAAGTAATCCTTTTAATCCTTAATATAAGACATATTTACCTAATTTTATTAGATTAAGAATGTTAATTATGTTAATTAATATAACATTTATTTTCTAAAACACCCTAATCATCTTCTTTAATTCCTTCATTCCCTCTCTTCTTTGATTATTGTTGAGGGAGAATCAATATGTCTTATATTTAGATTCAATACCAACTCTTCAAATATATCTTATATTAAGAACTAGAGGAGTATCAAGTAAGTTTTATGTATAACATGAATCATATTTCACTCAAAATATATATAACATGGAACAATATATAAGTAAAACACTTGCTCCATAATTGTAGTTAAACACACACACACACACAAGTAGTAAAGTTTCTCTTATAGTATTTGATATCATCAAGTTATTTTAAAATAATTTCTAAATTATTAGACAAAACTTAGGTCTCAATTGATTAATTTATATCCAGAGATGTCAAAAAAATTGTTTTATATCCATTAAGTCAAACTCATAGGTGAATTTATAGGCGTGCATACACATTATAACAACGAACAATTGCAAAATAATAAGTGTCTATATAAAAATTTACAAACTTTAGTTTTAACAACTAACAATAGTAAAATAAAACCCGTGTATCCAAATGAAAATTTTACAAATATTAATTTATTACAAAAAAATTACAAATGTTTATAGGTGAATATGCAAGTGCACATGCACATGCTAACAACAATAGCAAACAACAAATATATATTATTGGAGAATTTGAGCTAATGAATATAAATAAGGATCTAAGTTTATCCACAATTATTATATATTTCAAAGAAATCTTGACAAATTATGTATGTACATTCCTTAACATGAGTTTTAATTAAATGTCATTAAAATCCTCTCCAATATATATACATATATATGTAAACAATCCTTCTTACATCTACAGTCAAATACAAAAAATAACCATGTCTGGAATTAACATGAATATTCCGGTGGCTTTCACGCAAGAGGTGGTCTACAAGGAGTGCCTGCATAATGCAGCCTCCCTCGGCAATGTCGCCAGAGATGGTTGCTGTGAGTTCCTGCAACCCAACATCGACGGTGGCTCGCCGGAGGCCTCCTTGCTTTGTGCAGTTTGCAACTTCCACCGGAATTTTCACCGGAAACAAGTTGTCTATACTCCAATCATGACAGTTGACACCGAAACCTCCCCGCCGCAAACCCAGCAACAGCCGGACTTTCCGGCTGAAGCTACAATGGCTGCTGATGCTGCTGAGGAGAATGTCGACAACACCTAGCAGTGGTGGCGCCGCCGCCTCCACAGGAGAGGAGGAAGAGGAAGACGAGGACCGAGTTCACGGATGAGCAATTGAGTCGACTGGAAAGTTTTGCCCAAAGGTTGGGGTGGAGGTCGACGAGCGCCGGCAAGGAAGAGATCCTTAATTTTTGCTCGGAAGTCGGAATCAGTCGTCGGAAGTTTGTTGTGTGGGTCAACAACAACCGGCGAAGACAGAATGCAAATCATCATCAAGCTGATGATGATCTGCCGGATGATGAAAATTAAAATTAAAACCTCATCCAGTGATGTTTCTTCCTTGTAGTGTTTGCTGTCAGAAATATTTTTCTATAAATCCATATATCAAAATTAAACATGACATAATTAAATTATAAGCACATATACATGTATGATTAATATTATTATGTCATGTTTAATTGTATGGATCTTTAAAATGATCTGATAGTAAACATATATAAGGAGATTTCATCACTTACTTTTCATGCATCAAAATAAAGAACAACTAGAGTGTTCTGTGCTATCTGCTTTCACTAACATCGGATGGTAATATAGGGTTTAATTTGCTTTAATTTGGTTGTCTTTTAATGTTTCATCTGAACAAAATCCTCTTTGTAACTAAAACCATTTGGTTTTTGGTTTGTTAGAATGATATTTGAGTGTACTATGGTTTCCTCAATGTAATGGAGAGTTCTTAATTTTTTTTCCCTCTATCTGTTACTACCTCCGGTCTTAAATATAAAATATAGTTGATTATTCTTTGGAAAAATTAAGAAAATTAAATAAGTTACTTAATCATATCATATGTTGTGTATCCTTAGATTATATATCAGTTTCTAAATTAAGCAAAATAGTTTAGCAAAAAAATGGCAAATATAAATACTTTAAAATAATTTAATTAGCTTCCTTAATTTATTTAAAAAAGTCAACTTAGTCTTATATTTAGGACCGAAGAGAGTATTTTATTTTTCTTTGATATTTTGCTCGTTTGTTCTTAATTCTCTTGCGTTACTATTCCCATTGCTCATTTGATGAGTATTCAATATATGAAAATTTATTAAAATCAGATTTCAATTAAGAGATGTGCTATTCATATTTTATCATGAAACGGAGAAAATGTTCAAATTTTTTTGATAAAATTTTAAAATAAAACTGAGAAACTAAATTTACTTGACGGCATTTCAAAAAATAATAATTGAAAATTAATGTAGTTTTACAATTTAAGACTTGGAAGAAGCTAAATCCAAGTGATGAAATATGATTATAAATGATCTTTAGAATATATAAATTTTTCAAAAATTTAAATCTTATATTTTTCTTATTAAAATACAAATGGGCAAAAGAAGATTAATTAATACAGAAGCACGAAAGAAAAATTAAATATCTAATTAATTTTGTTGAAAACGCAGCATTTCGATAACTTTGTGTTTAATTTTCTCACATTTAATCCAATATTTTTTTGTTCTGGTTAACTTTTGGTTCAGTCATGAATATTGAATATCAATATAAAATATAAAATATATGTTATTTATATGTTATCAACAGTGTAATTTATTTATCAAATTTCATATAATATACATAATGAGAACCTCTTTAATCACTACTAGAAAAATGCATTTTAAACTGGTTAAAATTAGAATTTTGGACTAAGTTTAGGTTAAGTCTTAAATTAACCGATTTAAAAAATCTGTATTTTTTTTAATGGTCTTAAATATAGCCTAAAAAGTTACTTTTTTTCAAGACCGGTTGTTTATTGAAATGGTCTTAATGGTCTTTTTTCTAATAGAAAATTTAAAAAAAATGTGTGAGTGATCACTGTATATAGTTGGTTATTCAGTATACTAAACAGAAAGGTGACAGTGATTTTGATAATATATCAAGTAGCGCCTTTTGTGTGCGTATGGTTTGTCAAAGTGGTGGCTTCATTTGGGGTTTCACCACGGTGAGAGAGTTGGTGATGGCGACTAACGGCTTTTGCCTGTCCTGGCATGAGGCTTCGTCGGGCAAGGGGAGGAAGGTGTTTGAAGAGGGCAAAATAAGATATGGGGGCTGGTTCTTTGAAGCACTAGAACATGGGCTTGTGGAAGGGGTGGAGGAATTTCTTGATTTGGAGGATGCGATTTTGAAACCCAGCGAGGTTCCTAATGTTAAGAGTCTCGCGGCACTGAGATGGAAGAGACCAAGACTTTGAAAAGATTCAAGGAGTAGAGGTGGGTGGCTGAAGCTTTGAAGACAGATGGAACCAAGACTCTGAGGAACCCTGTTAGAGTTAGAGATAGTTCTATGTGTGTTAATGTGATATAGATATGATGGATGTTGTACAGTGTAGTTATAGTTATCGTTTCTAGTTTGTAGTTTGGGCCTTTGTAGCCCAGGCCCATTGCTTCATTGTAATGTAATGAAACAGGATTATAAATAATAGTGGCACTGGTCAATAATCACTGACTGGGCCTTTTCTTATTTGCCACTGTCTCTCATAGTACCAGAGCCAGAAATTTGGCACATGCCCAGATCCAGTTGACGGATTATTTTGCACCGTCGGATCTTGATTATCAGATCATCTCTTTTCTTGTGTGGCAGCGTCAGAACCACACGATCTTGGCCATCTCTTCTTGTGTGGCAGCGTCAGAACCACACGATCTTGGCCCCTTTTGTTCACGTGTGGCTGCCCCAGCGTCAGATCTTGCTCATCTTGGTTCTTTCTACGCGATTTCACGCTGGTGTCCTCTCTATGCGATTTCATGCTGGTTCGTTCAGTTCGTACTCCGTCACTGAACTCCTCCCCCGTCTTGCCTTCCATGGATCTTCAATCAGGTTCTTGACATTTTCGCCTATTCCGATCTTGATCTGATTTCGTTAGACCTTCCTTCATCACCGATTCTTGCCGATCGACTTGGGATTCACCTGTTCTTGCTATCGCCGACGTCGTTTCACTGTTTCCACACTTTTGCTCTCTATCATCCGCTACTTCATGGCATCGGCTTCAGCAAAACCAAAAATCGACGTCCACCATCCTCTTTATCTTCATCCCTCCGATACGCAGGCGACAACGCTCGTCACTCAAATCCTCACTAGAGTCGACAACTACATCGTCTGGTCACGAGCGATGAAAATTGCTCTTCGAGGTAAAAATAAACTCTGTTTCGTTGATGGATCTTTTGGACGTGATTAGGTTCCTGATCTCGTCAATTACTGGGATCGTTGTGACGCTGTGGTTCTGTCATGGCTCATTAATTCCGTTCATAAGGACATTGCCTCTGGTATCGTCTTTGCTGACACGTCTCACCTGGTTTGGAAGGATCTCCAGGAACGCTATGAGAAGACTGATGGTACCAAAATTTACACCCTCTATCGACGCATTTCTACTTTCAGTCAGGGTCACCTAAACGTTTCTTCTTACTTTAGCAAGCTAAAAGAACTTTGGGATGAATATTCTTCATTGGTGCCTTTACCGTCGTGCAAATGTGATACTGCTCAAGATTTTGTTAAGATCACACAGCAACAGAAACTTTTTCAGTTTCTCATGGGCCTCAATGATACCTACCAACAAGCTCGTTCCCAGATCCTTCTCATGATTCCATTGCCTACAGTCAACCAGGCCTATTTGATGATTATCCAAGATGAGGGCCATCGCACTATTTCAGTACCAACCAGCCCTCATCCTCTTGAAAATGTCACCATGACAGCTAGAGGTGGCAGACAAGGCCGTGGCAGGGGTCATTCTCAGGACGTATGTAGTTATTGTAATCGCAGAGGTCATAAGCGTGAATCTTGCTATCAACTACATGGTTTTCCTCCATCTTCTAAGCCTCCCACTGAAATGGATGCTGCAGCAAACCAAGCTGTTATGGACAAATCTAATTCGGATTCCTCTGCTCCTTTGCCTACCGCACCCTATCCAACACTCACTCAGCAACAATATGATCACATCCTTTGTTTGCTAAAAAAGGATAATGAAGAAATGGCTGTTGGAGTAGCAGAGACAGTTGAGTATGCATCAGGTATTGTTAATGCCATCCCTCTCCATTTATCACATTCTCACTGGATACTCGATTCCGGGGCCACATGTCATATATCTGGTAATTTGAATATGTTTACTTCTGTTTAAACTTACTCTGGTCCAGTGAGAACCATAAAGATGCCTAATGGAGAGCGAATTAATATCATACACATTGGCACTGTTCAATTATTTGAAGGTGTTATGCTGCATGATGTATACTATTGTCGTGACTGCTGTTTAAATTTGGTTTCTATCTCCATGTTGTCAAAACAATTGAATTGCAATATATCCTTTTACCCAGACATGTGCACTATACAGGTAATCACTACTGGGAAAACACTGGTGATTGGTAAAATTTGTAGTGGTCTTTATCTAGCTGAAACTGGTCTAAACTTTACAACGGCTATGAACAAGCAAGATACTAAGTCCTTACATTCTGAACTGTGGCATCTTAGGCTAGGTCACCTACCTTATGATGTCATTCGTCATTTAGATGCTCTTAGAGATATAGTCAGTGCCTTCCCTTCTACTAATTGTGATGTATGCACTCAAGCAAAACAAACCCGGTTGCCCTTTCCGTTCAGTCAGTCTGTTACTCATTGTTGTTTTGAATTGATCCATGTTGACACATGAGGACCCTACAAGGTTCCCACTCACAAAGGTCATCGTTATTTTCTTACTATAGTGGATGATTTTTCAAGATATACTTGGGTGTTTTTTATGGCTAATAAAAGTACATGTGTTCAACATTTACAGAATTTTGTTGCTTATGTTGATACCCAATTCTCTACTTGAATTAAAAGGATTCGTAGTGACAATGGCCTTGAATTTCTTAACCATGAGCTTACTTCTTATTTGCAAACTAAAGGCATTCTACATGACACCACTTGTCCTTATACGCCACAACAAAATGGTGTGGTTGAAAGAAAACATCGCCACCTTTTGAACGTTGCACGAAGCCTTGTTTTTCACTTCGGTATGCCTCTTAAATTTTGGGGGGAGAGTATTAAGACTACTGCGTTTTTAATTAATCGTACTCCTTTCAAGATTCTTAATTATAAATCGCCTTATGAAATTTTATATCATCACCAACCTGAACTACATGACCTTCGAATTTTTGGGTGTTTGGCGTTTCCTGTGAATCCAGTTGTTTTTGATAAGTTTCTGCCCAGGTCTAATCCTTGTGTCTTTATGGGCTATCCAGCCAACCAAAAGGGTTTTTTATTATACAATTTGCATTCTCATTCTTTTTTGGTTAGTCAGCATGTTTCCTTTCTTGAAACGCGCTTCCCATTTAAGGATTCTATACCCACTAACCAAAGGGGGGTTATTCTTGGGAGATCAACATTTTTCGACTATGACAGTTACTTTCCTACTCCATCTATCGAACCCAGACAGCCCCTACTCACACAGATCAGAATGCAGAACCTAATAATGCCATAGAACCAGCAACTGAAGAGTTAGGTAATGAAACCCCTATTGATACAGAGGCACATGTTCATACTCACGATAGGCCTACAAGGCCTAAGAAGACACCAACTTGGCTAAATGACTACATCTGTATAGCTGATATGGACAATATTACAGAGGTAAAATTGTCTTGTAAGTATCCCATTCATAATTACATGAGCTATGCTAATATCTCCTCTCATTATAAAAATTATTTATTATCAACTGATGCTAGTGTTGAGCCTCAAAGTTTCCAGCAAGCTTCACAGGACTCTCATTGGATGGAGGCAATGAGGGACGAAATGCAAGCCCTAGAACACAACAAAACTTGGGAGATAGTAGATCTCCCAAAAGGCAAGAAGCCCATTGGGTGCAAATGGGTATACAAGGTGAAGTATACGTCCAGTGGAGAAGTAGAACGTTATAAGGCAAGACTAGTGGCTAAAGGATATAGCCAACAAGAAGGTATTGACTATTTTGAAAATTTTTCCCCGGTTGTAAAAATGGTGACTGTGAGAACTATCTTGGGACTTGCAACAATGCATAATTGGCACCTATTTCAAATGGATGTCAATAATGCATTCTTGCAAGGAGATCTCAATGAAGAAGTGTACATGAAGTTGCCTCAAGGTTTTGATTCATTTGATAAAAATAAAGTATGCAAATTACACAAATCTTTATATGGTTTAAAACAAGCCTTGAGGCAATGGAATGCTAAACTCACAGAAGCATTGGTACTAGGAGGGTTTAGACAAAGTAAGTATGATTACTCTCTCTTTGTAAATCAGACTTGTGGTGATACAACTCTAGTCTTGGCTTATGTGGATGATCTTGTGATAGTTGGGAATAATATAGAAAGGATAAATACCTTGAAAACTCACTTGCATAATAGTTTTAAGATAAAGGATTTAGGACATTTGAGGTATATCCTTGGGTTAGAAGTGAGTAGATCAAATAAGGGTATAGATCTATGTTAAAGAAAATATGCATTAGATCTTATTGCAGATATGGGGCTGACATGAGCAAAATCTCTTTCGGTTCCTATGGAACAAAGTGTGAGGTTGTCTGCTGATGGAAGAAGTGACAGCAAAATCCAGCGAAGCAAGAAACGACAGAATAAACAACAAAGGCAAAGACCACCTGATCCGCTTCTGCCCGATCCAACTGTGTATAGACATTTGGTAGGTCGTTTGTCGTATCTTGTAGTTACTAGACCTGATCTAGCTTTTGTTGTGCAGACATTGAGCCAATTTCTTAGCGTACCTAGAAAAACTCACATGGAAGCTGCTGTTCGAGTTGTGCGGTACTTGAAAAGGAACCCTGGTTTAGGCATTCTGTTGTGTTAGATCCCAAGTTTTGATGATAATAAAAGACAATTGTGTGCAAATCATAGTTTTATAAGTTTAAGGAATGTTTTCAGAGTGACCAAATGCATATAACAAAGTTTTGTGGTGCTTGCTGTCAAAATTAACTGGTGTACTCGAGCATGAATCAAGCACTCGAGCATGGAACTATTTTATGCTCGAGCAGGTGCGAGTGATAGCCAGAAAGTGTTTGCCCGAGAGCATGCTACTGTTATTTTTACTAATTCACTCGAGCACTGGAGATAGCACTCGAGCAGAAGAGTCTTTCTCACTCGAGAACATGCGAGTGAAAGACTGCGAGTGCTTGGCCGAGAGCAAGTCCTGTCATTCTTTCTTGGTACACTCGAGCATGAAGCTGCCTTGTACTCGAGCATTAGCAAGTGAGAGACTGTGAGTGCTTGGCCGAGAGTCATGAAGGTCAGAGAAGCACAAGTATGCTCGAGTGAGGTTTCATATGCTCGAGTGACACATCAGCACTCGCGAGTGAGAAATCTAACTCTCTCTAATTCTGATGCAAGTGCTGATAACAAGGGTATATTACTTGAGAATATTCTTCTCACTCGAGCAGGAGTATGTGTGCTTGAGTGAGGGCCCACATCACCTGTAAGTGTAGAATCTCACTCTTGCTGAAATAGTATGCGAGTGTTGTTTAGAGAAGAGTCTTTCAGTGTAAAATGCAAGGCCACTCGAGCAGAAGGAGTTGTGCTCGAGTAAGGCCCCACATCACTCGCGAGTGAGAAAATTATCTCTCTAAAATCCTATACGAGTGCAAGTTTAAAACTGAAGAACAAGGAGAAAAATAGCAATATCACTCGAGTGAGCCCATCCATGCTCGAGTGATACTCTGCCAAAAGACTAAATACACCAAGTCTCACAGCGTTCAATCCGAATATGGTTTAATGTTATTTATTTATCTTATCATCACTTATTATCATTATTTAACATCATTTTGAATGTATTATAAGTGTGATACAGGAGGATGAACGTTTGAAATAAACAGACACGAAGAAAGTCAAACAACGGCAGACAACATCATTACAAGCACGTACCTACCATATTCAAAGTTTTCAAAACATGCGCGTGTCATTCCACAGTAACAAGCCCCGCTCCTTAATGATCATTACTCAAACGGGCAAAAAACTGAACATCTATAAATACATAGATCTGGAGATCGTCAACAACAACGAAGCACAAGAATTTACAAGCATATACATGAATCTCTGTTATTCATATTTTCTCTGTATACATATTGATCTTCAGTGTTCATCTACTTGCTCTGTAAGAGAGTCTTTATACAATTCAAATTCTATTTTCATTTGATCTCAAGGTATTGGGACCTTAAGAGGGTAGATATCCTTACGAGAGAAGCAGTTGAAAGAATTCCTTGTTAAACCTTCCACTCATAAGACTTATAAGATACAAGCAGTAGAAAACGTTGCTGCTTGTAAGACTTACAGTGGTGTAAGCAAGAAAGAACGTTGCTGCTCATAAGACTTGTATACATAAGCAAGTGGGAAGGCCATAGGTTGTTTTTCTGCACATAAGACTTGTTGTAAGGGGGAGAGAAATTTCTTAGTGAGAGAATATTTCTGCTCGTAGTTCGTTCAAGGACAATTGTTGTTTTGTGGCATTCTGAGAGCCTATTGAATCTTGGAAGAGTAGTGAAAATCTCAGTAGGTCTTGATCTCTGAGGACTGGACGTAGGCCTGGTTGTTAGGCCGAACCAGTATAACTCTCTGTGTTCTAATCTTCTCAACTTTACTCTGTCTACTCTATTTTTATATCACCACATCAAGCAAAAATTTATCACGTCACCCAATTCACCCCCCTCTTGGGTGAAGCTTGCCTCTTTCATGTTGGAATCCAGGAAGTGTTTTGATCTGGAATGTTTTGTTGATTCTGATTGGGCAACATGTCCAAACACTCGGAGGTCAGTTACCGGCTATGCCATCAAGCTTAAAGGTGCTTTGATATGTTGGAAATCAAAAAAACAGCGCACTGTTTCTAAATCTTCAGCTGAGGCAGAATATAGAGCATTGAGTGCGGCTGTCTCTGAGATAGTATGGCTAATGCGTTTGCTGGCAGATCTGAACTTTCAAGGATTGAGACCTACCCAAATATTCTGTGATACCAAGGCTACAATTCACATTGCAACCAACCCGGTTTTTCATGAGCGAACTAAACACATAGAAATATATTGCCATTTTGTTCGTGAAAAATTAGTAGAATGTTGCATTTCATTACAGTATGTATCTTCTCATCAGCAGTTAGCAGATTTGTTGACAAAGCCACTGGGTCATGTTGATTCTAGACGTTTCCTGTGCAAGTTGGGAACCATTAATTTGTATGGTGCTCAACTTGAAGGGGGTGTTAGAGTTAGAGATAGTTCTATGTGTGTTAATGTGATATAGATATGATGGATGTTGTACAGTGCAGTTATCATTTATCGTTTCTAGTTTGTAGTTTAGGCCTTTGTAGCCCAGGCCCATTGCTTCATTGTAATGTAATGACACAGGATTATAAATAATAGTGGCACTGGTCAATAATCACTGACTGGGCCTTTTCTTATTTGCCACTGTCTCTCAAACCCAATGCTGAAGCTGTGGAAGCAAGACTTTGAAGGGATTCAAGGAGTCAAAGAAGATGGCTGAAGCTTTGAAGACATATGGAACCAAGGCTCCGAGGACCTGGATGTTGAAGCGATGGAATGAACTAAGTTCGGGTTCGATGGAAGCTATTCCTGCATTGGTTTTATTTCTCATTTTTTATGGTTGGCTTATAGCTACCTAGTCACCATGATTGCTGTTTCTCGGTACTACTATGGCTGGGAGGATCTCTGGTAGTATTTTTGGAGTTTTGTTTACCCCTTCCAGTTGCTAGGATTTTGCTTTGTGATTTGGTTTTACTTTTCCTTCTG
The DNA here is from genome assembly GCA_963210345.1 of Inga oerstediana. Taxonomy (NCBI): domain Eukaryota; kingdom Viridiplantae; phylum Streptophyta; class Magnoliopsida; order Fabales; family Fabaceae; genus Inga; species Inga oerstediana. Next base: position 81,859,395 of record OY723400.1, read on the forward strand.
TGGGTGTCTTGTTGGTCATATGTTTGCCTTCTCTTGCGGGTTAATTTTGTTTGTGTTGGAGGTTCACTTATTTTTGCTATGATAATTGCTTCCCTAGTGTTTGTTATCAAATTCCAGTTGGTTTTTCACCCTTTTGACATAGGAGGTGTATTTGAACCTGTTGTTTTTGTAGTATTATTGGCATCAAAGGGGGTGGGCTTGGGAGAGCACGTCCTTATACAACCACCCTATATTATATTGCTCTTTCCTTTGATCATAGTAGACTGAAAGTTGGCTCCTACCTTCAACCTGCAAGATTATCGCTTCAGCAGTCTTTGTGTTTTGGGTCTGGTGTTATATGTCCTGTTAGATTAGTAGGGTTTATTGGTTTTATTAGAGTCAGTATTTAGGGGTTGTTGTATCTCTGTTTTATGGTTCTGTTTTTTGAGTTTATAGTCCGAAGAGGATACTTTCAGAATCCTTTTTCTTCTTTTCTTTTTAGAATTTCATCTCCACCCTTAAATAAAAAAATAAATGGTTCAGATTTAATATTTTATAGGGTTAAGATGCAAAAATATCCATGAACTAATTTTTTCAAAAGTGCATCCAACACCATAAACTTTTTTTAAGTGCAAAAATACTCATGAACCTCTCAAAATGGGGTAAAAATGTCAAACCGTTAATTGGTACAAATATCTGTTTTGTAGGACCTACAATATTATTTTTTAAGGTACAAAAATACCCATGAACTTTTCTAAAAAGTGCACCCAACATCATAAACTTTTGAAAAGCTCATAGGCATTTTTGTATCTAGAAAAAATTTTATGGTGTTGGGTGCACTTTTTAGAAAAGTTTATGGGTATTTTTGCACCTTAAAAAATAATATTGTGGGTCCCATAAAACGGACGTTTGTACCAATTAACAGTTTGACATTTTTGCCCCATTTTGAGAAGTTCATAGGTATTTTTGCACCTAAAAAAAGTTTATGGTGTTGAATACACTTTTGAGAAAAGTTTATGGGTATTTTTGCACTTTAACCCTATTTTCTAAAACTATGATTATAGTGTTTTCTAAATTAATTTTTTCATTACTTGTGTTTGTATTATAGTTATGAATTGAGTAGATCATGTTTTAACAATTTAAGTTTATTTATTTATGTTTAAAATAATAGTTTTATAAAATATTAAATTTAAACCATCCATTTTTTAAGATCTGATGGTGATATGGGATTCTGAGAAGAAAAGGAAAAAAATGATCATGAAAGAACCCAAACCCATCTATAGTCTGTGATTTCATATACTGAAGGTTTCTTCCGGTTAAAAAAAACAGAAAGGTGACATAATAAGCTTATGTGGTTATTGTCTGTGTGTGTCCTAAATTATATTGTAAAGGAACTAATTTTTTTACTGGTAAATTAAAGAATTTTCTAATTACTAGAGACTTTGTAAAAAAATTAAAAATTTGTAGGAAATGATTAATGTTAAATTTGAAGACTTAAAAGAATGATATAAGGTGAGTCAAAGTTCAAGAAAATTCTATACATGAACCTTACATATTATTGTTCACACATTCTTCCCCTCTCTATTTCTTTTAATTCTTATTTTCAGTCTATTCACTAAAAATTAATTGAAGATGCATGTAAACAATAAATCATACTACATGATCTATTATATTTACTCCAAAGAATCTCAATTTAATGGGTGCATGAAATATGATTTTTAAAGAATTTAATTACAAGACTACAGAATGCAAAGTCAACCGGTTCACGGCGTTTGGATCTTTTGACTTTTTAAAGATGACCGCATGTTATACATTTGGCGGGAAATAGGAAAAAAACAGAGAGTATAAATTTGGATTAGCTTTTTTTAATAGCTTTTACGACTTACGAGGTAAGTGTGTGAGAGGAGTTTTGTCTCGAGTTACACAAACCATGGTTTGGGATGTTACCAAACATAAACATATAGAGTCAAGACTTCATGACTATAGAGGTTCCATTTTTAGTTTACACAAAACTATTATTATATAAAAAAGATAAAAATATTGGATTTAGGTATCATTAGGGGTTGTTTGGTGGAGCATAAAACAAGAAAAGAAGCTATATTAAAAAAAAGAATTCATCATCTACATTGTAACACCCTGCTGACTTTTTTTTTTGATCAAATAACACCCTGCTCACTTGAAAAAGAAAAAGAAAATGGTAATTTAAATGGTGAAATTGGGGTTTGATTATATTGTATATAATTATTTTGTTGTTTATTTTCATGTTTAAGTGAGTATTAGAAACCATTTTTATCCGGTTTCTCTCTCTATCGATCTATATATATACATACCAACCTTGCCTTTTCAAGTAGCAAAAGTCGATTACTTTTTTTTAGATGAATAATTATATTATTTTCTATTTTGGAATATATCTTTTTTTAAAATAAAAGAATAAGTTATTAATTAGTCTTATTATAATATACATAACATAAAATAATTATCTAACGATCCACTGCTCTCAGTATAAAAAAATAAGCTTCTCACATCTCTAGTCATATCAGAAATCGATCATGTCTGGAATTAATATTAATATTAATATTTCTAACTTCAATTTTTTGCATGTAAATGAGGATTAGTCGTAGAATGTAATTTCTTGTATGTATGGCTAAGAAACAATCAACGAAACACCGTGTGATGAAAACATATTAAAAATCTTAGGAGAAGTTTCTTTGGTGTTTGCTATGGCAAATATTCTCATATATATACATATATTATATCAAAATTAAACGTCACATACATAAATTATAATTAGCATATGCTTAACATTATGTCATGCTTAATATGGATCTTCAAAAATATGATACTTCCTCTTGTCTTAATTATAACAGCTAATAAAGATATTTTCCTTTGTCCGAAATATATAAGACTTCAATCCATTTTATCTTCTAAATTTATAATTTTCCCCTAAGCTATATCTATTGATATTGATTGCATGTATTAAAAGGTTTTTTCATCAACGAAATGATATCTAATGCAGGTGATCAATTAAAAGAATGCTTTAGAGAAATCAACATGTTTTTATACAATTAAAGTAACTAATTTTTTTAATATTTATAAATTAATTATCTAACTCCTATATATTAGAATACAACTCCCACATTAATATAAAAATAAATGAAAAGCATATAATCATGAGGCAAGTCATATCAAATTGACTTAAATTCTTATAATAGAAAGACAGCCTCAATATATGCCTATCTCTGGAATTTAACATATATAGTAGGCCTCCAAGATTGAAAAATACAAGACAAAAGAATAAAAATAAAAAAAGGAGATATGACTTGAGACATTTGAGACTCAAATGATGTATACGCTCGTTCAAAAAAATGAAGAGAGAGAGAAGAATACAACAACAATAATAGAACTTTATCCTCCTAGATGAGGTCGGTTACATGGGTCAAACAATACCATTAAGCCCAGTCAAAAACCAAATCTCATGATAAATTGTAAATTAAGCGTTCTCTCTTAATAATCTCATTGAGCGTTCTCCTCAGTCTTTCTCTAACCATTTTTACTGAGTTCCAAGCAACTTGATCTACACTCCTCACTGGAGCATCCACTGGCCTCCTTTGCATATGTTCAAACCACCTCAAACAATTTTTTTTCCATTTTTTCTTTAATAGGTGCCATTGCCCCTTCCTCATATAAGTTCATTACGAATTTTATCTTTCTTTATATGACTACACATCCATCTTAGTTATCCCCGCTATGTGCTCATATAGCCCCTTAAGAGCCTAATATTGACTATCATAAAGCATTACTAGTCAAATAACAGTAGAATAAAATTTCCCTTTTACTTTATCATGTATTTTTCTATTACAAATAACTTTGATAGGTTTTTTCCATTTAAATCATTCAGCTTGAATTATATTATCAACATCTCCATCAATTTCACCGATCTTTTTATAAATTGATCCAAAATATCTAAACTTTGTCACTTGTGGAATGGTTTGATCTCTCATTTTAACTTTTAAATCGCTTCTAACTATCCTTTTATTAAAAGTGCAATGCATATTTTGTCTTATTCCTTCTCAATTGGAAACCCTTTGACTAGAGTCTATTTGGAATGAGAAATTTGGAGAATAAGGGAGGGGAGGAAAAAATTTTATGAATTAGCTTCAAGAAAATTAAAGAAGTGGGGTTACAAAATTTTTGTATAGAGAAGATGTAAAATAAAAGAGTAAGAAAAATTATTTAAATACTTTTAACCCCACTTCTCTCATTTTTTTTATAAATCTAACTCAAAAAAATTCCCCCTCTACCCAATTTCCCTCCGCTTCCCTCATACTAAACAAACCCTAAGGTTCTTTTCCCTAACTCAAGTTTAGAACTAATACAAAAATAAATGAAATGTATATAGCTATAAGGCAAGATCTATCAACTTAAGGGATCTGGCTTGCGTCCTTTTCCCTTCCCATCATTTTTCCTCCTTTTCTCAATCTGGACCGTTGTATAAAGATCTCAACGGTCCAGACTTTTCCTTTATTATAAAAATAATAATATTATTAAAAAATATTATTATTATAATATTAATATTTTTATAAAACACTAAATCTGAATCATTGATATATTAATCTAAAGGTCTAAATTGAAAAAAATGAGGGAAAACGATAAGAAAGGAAAAGGATGCAAGTCCAGTCCTTTCAATAGAAAGATAATCTCAACGTATCCTTGTATCAAGAATTGAACACTATATTAAGGGCAGAGGGGTAGTAAACATGCATCTAACGAAATCTCAATCACTTTTCATGCGTCACAATAAGGAACAATTAACCCATGCAAAAAGAAGAATTAGAGTGTGTTAATTAGCTGCTTTCACTGAGGGGGCAGTGGTTTAAAGTTTTTTGTGGCAGACTCTTAGTGTCTATTTTTATTTTTTATTTTTTAAAAAAAACTCTACTTAATGGGGATGCTTCGTTTTTCTAGTTATTTTTGTCATTAATATTGTACTTTGAATTTCTCAAGGGGAATTCTTCAATCATTTGACAAATATATCGATTAAGATGGGTTATTAATATTCTATCCAAGTTTAGAAAAAAGATTAAAATAATTTTTTGTAATATAAACTTACGAGTGAGTCCACTTACCACCTTAACCAATAGCTTGTTGATGTATAAAATTTGTTATTTTATTCTAATAAAAATAAAAACAAAGTTGAATTGAAAATTGAAAATCTAAATTTGCTAGACTGTTTTTTTTTCTGACCGAGAATTTACTTGATTATTTAGAAAAATACATGCAATTGACAGTAAGAGCTTAAATATAATGTGAGGTTTGACATTCAACCCTTTGATGGAAATATTGGGATATTCATGCGTCATTTTGACATTGAATAAAATTTACTTTGTTCTAAATCTAAATCTCAATCTATTTTATCGGTAAAAAAATCTATTTTATCTTTTAAATTCATAATTTTTTTCATACCATCTTGATTAATTTTTTTATATTAAATGAGGTTTCCATCAATAGGATTAATGATTAAATATGGTATTTTAGGGGAACCAACACACATTTATTGCAAAAAAAAAAACTAACTTAATTAATTTATTTAATACTTGCAAATTAATTGTTAAATCCCTATATTTAGGATAGGAGGAAGTAACAAACTCTAACAAACCAGACATTAAATGCATTAAATTACAAAGATTGGAATATACCTTTGATGCGTTAAAACACAAATACATCCTCCTGAATACTCTTCTCCCTTGCTCTAAGGCCTCATCACTTATCTGGACACTAACATCTGATCCCGGGTTTGAAATTCTTAGTTCATTGCAATACGCCTCTAACTTTGCAAACTCATCAATGTAGCTCCCTTCCAACTCTTGCATGATCTTCCTCTTCGCCCTCTTGCACTTGTGCAAACTCACATGCACCTTCAAGTCTGAAGCAACCTCCTTCTGCATCTCACTAATCTTGAACTGTGGCATCTCTTGCACTTTCTGCTTAAAGTGTTCTGCCAACCACATAACAGAGGCCCTTTGGTTCTTGTACACCCTTGCACAGCTATGCTCATAGTATAATGTCTTTATCTTCAACCCTACATTTGAGCCATCCTTAGAAGCATACAAGACAAAGGGGCATCCTTCTTCACAAACCACTCTCACCGACCTCTTATCACTTCTTCAAATTCTTAAATTGACTCCCAGCTTAATGGCATACCTATCCAAAGCCCTCTTTAATTCCCCTTTATCCAGAAAAGTCATGCCCAATTGGAAAAAGGGATTAGAACAAGATCCATCCCTACACTGACTAACAACTGTGATCTGTTTAGGAGGCCCGCTATCATACTGGGGGCCCAAATCTTCATCATCATGGTCACTTCCATTCTCTTCAGCCAACCCACCCACTTCAAAGTCATCAACAACACTTTCTTCTATATCAGACCAATCACTTGTAGCCACATAGCTCTCATCCTCACTGTTATTATCCTCATGCACTTTGTGCTTCCTTTTCTCTTGTAAAATTTCTTCTATACCACCACCAAGTTCTTCTTCATATCCCAAAAAAACAATGTCATCACTTTCCTCAGCATCATCCATGTCAATTACATCTTGTTCATCGCCAATTCCCCCCATCAGATGCCATTTTACCTACGAATTGGAAAAAAAACACATATGAGCCATTAATTACAACTGATCAGTAAGCAATGGATTTTACTATGAGTAATAAATGTGCCTGTGTGTGTCTGTACGTGTATATATATATATATTTATGCAGACAAGATCTTGCAAGTTAATTCAACTGGCGAACTAAAGCTTTCTGGACTACATACATTCATTTTTTTTCTTCATTTTGCTGTTTTATGCAGACAATATGTAATTCCTTCCCTACTTATTCCCTAACGTCCCCCTCCCCTGGCGTTGTATACTTTAATTCCTTCCCCACAACAAAACAAGATTTAATAGGCCCCAAACGATGCTCACCTAATGCTTTCTCGGGCTCCAATGCTTTCACAGACACGACCCCAAGATTCAAAAAGGTTTCTGCCTTCCTCAGTCGCTACCGATCCTCTCGCCTCTCGCGTTGAAGATCTGGAAGGTTTTTCGCGTCTCGTTTCAGATTTAAGGTTCAGACACGAACCCAAGTTCCTCGCTGTCGCTCGTCTGCCTCTCGCGTTTGAAGATCTGGAAATGCTCTCCGGTTTGAATGTCGCCAAAGATCTGGATGATTTAAGGTTTCAGATAAGGTTCAGATCTGGAAATGAAATTTCTCGCAGCGACAGAATGTAGTTATCGGATTGAATGTAGCGAAACCGAGCTTCTTCAAGAGCTCCTCCAGTACCGGCACCAACACTACTCTCGGCGTGTTGGATGGAGTTATCGGAAGTGGCGTCACTAGTCGATGTCGCTCGTCTGCCTCTCGCGTTTGAAGATCTGGAAATGGCGTCACTAGTCGCATCTACTCCTCTCATCGATATTGGTTCTCCAAGCTAAATGTTTGCTGATTAGGGTTGATTTTGGGGCAGATTTAAGTTTTTTTTTTTGGGGTCATTTTTCCCCTTATTGACATGTCAGCCTATTGGTCAACAAAGACTGACACATGGCATATAACAAATCCAAGTCACCATCCACATCATCATTAACAGTCAAATTTCTCCCCTTTCACGGTCAAAGTTCACTGATTTAATAAAATTGTCACTGTTGCACCATTTTATAAACTTCATAGTCACTTTTGCTCCAAAAAAAACTTTACGGTGGTGGACGCACTTTCAACAAAAGTTCGTGGCTAGTTTTGCCTCTTAACCCAAAAAAAAAACAAAAGAAAAAAACTTCCATTGCCCCTATTGATCAAAATATTTCATTGGGTTGCATCCAATAAGCTTAGGGCCTGTTTGGCATAGAGATAAGAATCTTCAAAAGCAATTTTTAAAATGTGATTTACAATGTATAAAGTAAGTGAGTGAAAGAAATTATCTCGACTTGTGTAAATGTATTTATAATAAGAAGCTTTAACAATCACTCAGCAAACTCTTTCTTTTCTTTTTAGTTACAAGCTGTAGCAGGCAGAATTAAACCTATGATCGAGCATTAACAAAAGGCAAACTAGTACCATTGTGCCACAAGGACATTGGCTACTTAAAATTGTAAAGTGAAAATTCGAGGCAAGAGACAGCAATTAAAGCAAAATTTTCCAAGGTAATTATAGGTCAGGCCATAAGCATAGTCTTAGGCTCATGGCAAATAAATAATATAGAATCCTTAAAAAAGAATTTGAAAATTGAAAAATGATAAATCAGTCATTTTCTAAGAAAAAAGTTAAGAATTCATTATCATATTTTGATATTTTCTAATCAATTTTTGGTAAAAAACTTTATCCATCATTTCTCAATTTCCAAATTTCTCAATTTTTGCTATTTTAGAATAACATTATCTCCTTATCAGAATGCATGGCTTATGAGAGAATTCTTAAGTGGTTAAATCAGTTAATTTTTTCTCTTTGACCACACACGTATCTACCCCAGAACAAGATAATTAGAAAGTAGACTGAAACAGAGCCCAAAAAATATAAGTTATAAAATTAAACTACGACAAAGATTCTGGGATCAACTGAAAAACTGTATATACATACATACATATATATATATATATATATAATAATTATCCAAAAATATACCGGGTATAACAAAAGATTACCCATGCCAGGAGCAAATAGTGAAAATTAGAAAGGTAAAAATTAAGATGGAAAAAAAATTGTTTCACAAGAGACACTTAAGTTCAGTCTTCATATTCTGTTTCTTCGTCATCATCCTCATTGTTTCCTGCATATCTCCAACCATCTTCGACGTTGTCCCGATCCTCCTCTGTTTCTTCGCTGTCTTCTTCCTCATAGTTTTCTTCTTTCACTGGCCAAGGTTTCTTGTTGATCACCTTCATAGGGGTCACTGAAGAGGGCGTTGCTGTGGCTTTGCGCCGCGCAATTTTTGATGGAGGCAACTTCAAGTTTGGTTTGGGCTTACTCTGCTTCTGAATTCTACCATTTGATCGTTTCCTGCTATAGGCATCCGGATCGCTCGCTTCATCCATTTCATTGTCAGCATTGTTATTATTAGCCTGAGCATTCTCTGCAACATTTTCATCACCATGCCCAGGATGCTCTCTCTTTAAATGGAGTTTAAGTTTATATTCATGGATATAGGCCTTTTCACACCCTTCATAAGGACAAACAAAAGGACGATCAGAGGATGCAGAAGGTTTTGTGGCTTTTGTCGGCTTCTCGGAAGGTGGAGTATTATAATTTGTCCCATTCAGATCCATAGATCCATTCTGTAAGAACAAAAATGAAAATTTAATTATTCTGAAATCTCTTGCATAAATCAACGCTTCTACATGCTTAACTTCACCCAACTGGAGCAGTCAAAGATTTTAGATATCCACATCTTGTAGTCGGAATGATCATGGATATCAGATAGGTACTAAACCGGTTTGACACATGCAATGCAAAGAAATAGAAATTAAATCAAAACTAAAAATAGAATAAAAAGCGATTTTGAATAGAGCAAATAACTGTGGGTCCCAACTCCCTGCTATTATATTGTAATAAGCAAATGAAAATAGATAGTTAGTGATTTGCAAACACATAATCAACCGAGTGCCCCACTCTCATTTAATCCCCACACCCATACAGTTCCCCAAAGTAAATTAAAATTGATATTTTTTGTTCATATTATGACAAATCTACCTAAATCTATCTTGCAAAAAAAAATGAAACTAACAGGAAGAAAAGGCCTTAAATGTCAACTTCACAATCCAAGGGTGTGTTTATTTAAAAATTTTGGCTTTTTACTCTCAAGCTGTAGCTCATTTATTAATTTGGAGCACCCACACCCAAGCAGATAAACTGTGCAAGTAACCATTGATAACGGTATAATGCCATCCACTTATAAAGGTATCAATTTTAGGATACACACAAATCAAGCATGTTTGTGTCATGTTAATAACTACAGACAAAAAGGACAAAAAAGGAAAAAAAGAAAAAGAAAACTAGACCTGCAACTATTAGCATAAAATATTGTGTATGGATTAAGTGGTCACGGAATAATATAAGTAAGAGATTGCCCAACCTTTTCATGGTGTGCTGCAATGTGATTCTTAAGCTTGTATTCATGAGCGTATCTCTTTCCACAATCTGGGTATTTGCAGACATAGTAGTTCTCTTGTGAATGTGTTTTCATGTGAGACCTTAGGTTGAAATCGAGAGAGAAGGCCTGCAAATCCACATTGTTACAAGATATTATGGGCACAAGAACATACATATAAAGGCATTATCTGAAGCAATATGCAATATTGGAGCTCATCACAGACGAATACAGAGAATATAAATCTGGGAATTTTCATAAAACGATAATTTATCTAATCACAAGATTTGAACTGTAGATCGTGCAATACTTTTAGATATATTTAAAATAAATAAATAAATGCACACAGCCAAATATTGTGAACCATAAATCAACTTCATGTCAAAAACATGAAGAAAATAGCAAAATATTGTGAACCAAAAATACACTCGGTTAGTTAACCAAAATATTGTGAGCGATTAAATAGAGCCGCTATTTCACATTACACAGAAGGAAATGGCAAGCACCAAACTAACAGGATCAAGTCACAGATATATATGAGCAGGCACTGGAGATCAAGAAACTGAGCAATTGACAATTGATACGAGTTCAGAAAAGACTATCCTTAGAAGAAATAAGAATAGACTATTTCAATGGATAGATGTATTACCCTACCACAGCCTTCAATGGGGCACACATGAGCCCTTTCCCCTGTATGGATGAGATAATGTCTTTTCAGCTTTGAACTATCCAGAAATTTCTGCAACAGAAAATGAATATTTTTAATACTGCCAAATGTAGATATGACAATATGAAATATGCATAAAATTCAAATATAGCTTAAAACAAAGAGACAAAATGGTCTATTCAGAGTTTGTTAAGTACAACATATAAATTTAGTGTTGGTTTGGGAGAACTTAAAATAAAAAGAGAGAAGGCTACCCTTCCACAACCCTCATGTTCACAAACAAATTGCTTTTCTCCATGAACTTGAGAATGCTTTCTCAAAGCACCAGCATCTATAAAAGTTTTCCCACAGCCTTCATAGCTACAGAGAAAAAGCACTTCTGTAGTGGGCTCAGGTTCTGGCTCAGGCACAAATGTTTTTTTTTCCTTGTCCTTCAAGGACTTTAAGGAATCCTCTAAAAAAAATAAAAAAAGAGAATATCTCAGAACAGTTAATAAAACAACAATCACATGTGAGGAATTCATAAGCATGAAATCCAGGAATACATAATGCAAGACATGCTTAGACTTAATATATAACAAAATTCTTTGTCCATTAGAGCAAAACAGAGTAAGCTTGCTAGGTAGAACAGGCACAAACCTCTTACCCATCTGAAAAGCGTGCACTTCCCACCAGTAGCCACAACATCCTGGGGAACCCTGGCAGGTAGGTACCTCAGTATTAGCATTAAGGGAAATTAAAAACACTAAAGCACTGTGACAGTACACAGATCACAATAGAAAAAATAAAAAATCTTAAAATCTCTTTTTGTCCCTCCTGCACCTTCACTGGCATGCTTGTGAATGAAAACGAGTTCACTAAATAAAAAGTTATAGAATTTACATGATCTTTGCATAATTTTTCTACTACTTAGTTTTCATCAAATGATATTAAGTTTAGCACAAAGAACTCATAACTTGTCTATTTGATGAAATTAATTTTAGTTATCTCCAAGGGTGTGTCACTTAAGCCATCTACAAAGATGGCAGTAAATCCAATCGGTTTCTCAAACACAACTACTTATGAAGCAGCATAGAATAGGGCCTAAACTGATCCACAATGGCAGGTATAAACAGTATATTGACACAATTTCTGGGATCAAAAGCAATAAAAAAACAGCAAGAAAAAATGTCCAGTTCCTTGTCCAATATCCAATTATCACATTATTTCATCACCTTTGAAGTCGAGTTAAACGTGGAAGATAGATATGCACATGGAAAAAAACAACCAAAATTGAGAAAAATAAGATGAGATTTTTTCACGAGATTCCAACATCGAACCCTAAACAACACGCTACGTTAATTGGTGAAAAATTTGAACAGCACAAAATGTACAAAAACAATTCGCCAAAATAAATGTATATTACCATTCTTTAACCCATTTAACGGCAGGAGACTTAGACTTGTTGATGAGGTGCCGGTCGGAGAGAGAGTGATTGAACTGTGTCTCCATCCCTCTCACACTCCTCTTCTCTTCAAAGTATTGATGCGAATAGACGGTAATCAAATCTCCGAAGAATACCTTTCGGGTTAGGGTTTGGTGAGAATTTAGGAGGAGCGGACGGACAGAGGGGAAAATATCGACTGAAAGAAAACTCGACCAAGGAAAAAGCTTGAGGATCCATGGCCATGGGCGTCCTTCTGATCTTTGACCGAAACCGGACCGGACACGGTTTGCCCTTTAGTATTTTAGGTTCTAAATTATCATTTAATGTGATAAAATTCTATGAAAAATAAATTACAAATCTTGGAACCTTATTTATTTATTTTGCTTGTAACCTTATTTATAAACAAATCAGGTATTTAAGATTTTTGGAAAATCCCCATTAACCGTTAATTCCGTTAAGTAATACTGTTTTATTTTATATTCTTTCATAATTAAATTTTATTTTATCTTTGTAAATTAACGAGTTATCACAATTTAAAATTATATTTTTTTGTCAAAAAATAATAATAAATATTAGAAGATTTGGTTTGGATCCATTAATTAATAAATATAACTTATTGATGATTATTTTTTAATTTTTTTGTATTCCTTTATAATTGATTTTTTTTTTATTTCCATATCTAATAATCTATATATCTATCTATAAATCTATTGATTATATAAAAAGGGAGTTAACCAAGAGATACTTACAAATTACAAATTATTTTGAAATATTAAGATATAAAATAAAATATATTAAAAATAAATAGATAGTAAAAAGATAGTTTCAAATTTCAAAATATTTTGAAATCTTATCAGAATCCCACTACTAATTATTTTTAGAAATTAAAAATTATTTCGATATTTCATAAAATGAGCGGATATCCCTCTCCCACCCTATGATCATCTCCCATATTCTCCGCCTCTAACACTGTTAGCTTCTTCATATCCTTTATCGTGGAATTGATAACCACATCAAAGTTTCCTATAAAACTATACTTATATCCTCTATCGTGAAATTGGTAGCTGTATCAAAATTTCCTTATAGGAAGTTTTGTTGCATTCATTGGGCTACTATAACTTCTTGATGTCTAGACATAAGGTTGTTTGTGATGGTGTCTTAATGGAAATGATCATAGGTAATGCAAAGGCCAATTTCAGAAATATTTTTGTTTACCTTATTGTTTTGTAAGATCTCATGCCGATTGTGTTGTTTTTATATTAACTTCTCTTATATGTATCATGTTCATTTGGTTCATCATGTGATATAGGGTGTAACGCGACTGCAAACATTTGATTGAAGGGAACATGAGTATGATTTCTAATTTCAATATCAGTTGAGATACAAGCTAAGGTGCTTACGGAACCACCGGTCACCCTTAGGCCCTGTTTGGTATGTGGTATTGAATTTTGATGGATTGGGATAGGGATAGGGATTGAGATTAGAAATGGGATTGGGATTGGGATTGATGCTTTAAAAATATGTTTGGTATGAGGTGTTAATTGGAGGGAATGATTTTACCAATCTTATTTAATAAACAAGTACTAATTATAAAAAGACTCAAATACCCTGTCCTAATCCCAAACTTGATCGATCAACCAAATCCTCAGGGAAATCAGTGTTGAACTCATCGTCGCGATCGTCATAATTGGAAAGGTTCACCTAGTAAAAACTTCAAATATATTTCTGAAGAACCAAGTAAACAGGGTATATTTATTGCCGTGAGATCAGCAAAACAGGAAAATCAGAAGGCTATGGATTCAAAGTGACCAAACAAATAAATAAAAACCCATTTGCGAAGCTAACGAACATTAAAGAGCTCTCGTCTAATAGGTTCGTGGCTTTGACTTCTGATATAGAGATGAGAGACATCTCAATATCACAATCAAATCGCTAATTAATAGCCAACAATGCACATCTTCGACGGAGAGAAAGGGGAAAAGTGATCAGTGCTGAGGCGACGGAGTGGGCGGCGGTGAGGGAAACTGTGTGAAGTTGAGACGTCGATGGTGAGGGGAAAAAAAGAGATAGTGAATATTTGAGAGGGACTTTAGGTTATGATTGGGGTGATTTTTGTCTAGAAATATTTTATTTAAGGGTATTTTTGTCTTCACAATTTTACAATCCCGGGATTCAAAACACAATACCAGGGGGAGGTGGCTTTGCATCAATCCCACTTTCGTGGTATTCCCAATCCCTGGTTACCCATAGTCCCTCATGTCAACACCCGTTTCCATTTCGATATACACAGAGTAATAGAGACCAAGTTCCACAGGCATACAGAAGAGTATATATATACTGATAAAAGTATTTGTTTACAGTCCAAAGTCAACCCTACAGAATGCGACAATATACACCACTATTACAAAATATCCAAAAGTATTTTAGATATAGACTATCTATAACCACGAACTTTGTATTTGCCTCGAGGCACATGCCAGTCACTTCCCTTGGTCTACATTCTTGCCTTTTGATCTACTAACGCCCGCTGAGATGTTCGGTTTATAAAAAGGGGTGAGATTCTGAAGAATCCCAGTAGAAACATGCTATCGTTCATAGAAAATGCGAAAAGTAAATATGATATATGCCATGTATGCACCAATTAATGAACAATATAAACATATCATCTGCATGTATACATGAGTAAGGCCAAGCCCCACTATTCTGCACCGGTTGGTCTTCCGCCAACTCCAGTGTAAGTGCATCTAGCACTATTGGCCCCTCTCTGGGTAAAACATGTTGATTAATAAAGCGCATTTACAAACATTGGCATTCACACAATCATATAACTATGGCATAATGTATGAAGGATAATGTCCCTACCTCAAAGTTCTATCGACCCCTTTCTGTGCGCCTCGTGAAACGTGTTGACTTTCGGCTCCCGATTCGGTCCTAAAATATTAAATGTACAAGAAATAGGTTATAACCTATCCAAGTATCATTTTAGACACTTCCATAGTGTTTCTTGTGGTTATATTAGCCTATGGTGAAAATTTACCAAAATGCCCCCGGGACCCCAGCCCGACCCCGTCGTACCCGGCCCGATGGCACGTTTTTCAAAATTTTTGACTAGGGCTATCCTGACGTATTTCCATCCAACGAATCCATTTCCGGACTCAAAATTACCAAATTCAATTTCAAATTACGAAATTGCCCTTGGCAGCCCTACTTTTAGGGTTTTAGGGGCGTTTCCGTAATTATGCTTTCTCAGCCTTTTCTAAAAAAGTGCCCAACTGTAACCCCACCTATTTTCGCCCACTGAATCCAATGGAACCATAAAATCATTAAAAATCTAACTCTAAGGCCCTCAAACATCCCTGGCCGAAATAATTGTGTTCTCCGGGAAAAATCGGGGTTTTACGATTTCGGCTCCGTAAACACGTTCCTTTCTACTCCTAACCACTTTATTAACAATCTAATTGATTTATAACAACCATTTGAACTAAAATTGGGCAGCATAACCCTTAGATATACACTTTTCCAAAATTTAAAACCAATGGCAATCCGGCGAAATTTCACCGATTAAATTGCCCACAGCAGCCAGAATAGTTAATATACGAAGGTTTGGAAGTTACCTCAAGCTCTAACAAGCTTTTCCCAAAAATGGCTGAAACCCTAACCTTTAGAGAACAGATTTTTGAGCCTCCAAACCCTAAAGAACAAAGAGGAGTAGCTTAGAGTCGGAGATATACGCGTTAGGAGCGAAATCGTCGGAGAAATCGGCTTACCTTGTGATTTTTCTTCTATTTCTCTCTCTAAACTCTCTCAACTTTCTCACACTATGTTCAGGTCTGTTTCTCGTGGTTTAGAAGCTGAATGAGAAAGATGAAGTTTATATTATCATATTTCATAATATTATAATAATTTATTTAATTTTCCAAAATTACTAAAATCCAATTTATGTACATAACTTCCTACATTCACGTAACCATGCCATCATGTCCAACCAATATTTCCTTCTTTATGCCACATGTAGGAGACACCTAGGGGTCCCTCCCTATGGTCTCAATTGGCTTCACAACTTGTTCCGGTTACGTATACACGTAAAGTCTCAATTTTGGTCAAAATTGCACTTTTGCTCAAATTTTCCATAAATTCATATTAAATTGACCAAAATATTCTAAATATATTTTTGACCTTTATTTTCCTTAATTAATTGAAATTAACTTCAATTAATTAAAAAAATAATTTATTTTGTGCTATTTTGACAAAATTACGATTTTGCCATCACATTTCTAATCCAATTTCTTCTCTTATTTTTTCCTTGGCCAATTTTCATCTATTTTTGGACCAAATATTTTCTCTAATATTCCTTCATTTTTGGACCTTAATATTGGGCTTTTTAAATTACCCAAATTAATTCCATAATTATTTTTTCCCAATTTCCCATGAAATTGAACATTTATAAATTCATAAATTCCAAATTCATGAATATTCACCATTTTATTGAATTTCTCAAATATTTACAATAATTTTGGTGAATATAAATTTTGGGGTGTTACACCTCATACCAAACGACACATTCTGACCAAATCCCTGATCCAATCCCACTCCCAGTCCTCAAATACCACGTACCAAATAAGGCCTTATAGACACAACTATTGTGCAGCCTTCATTGATAATCAACACAGCAAAATATAATAGTCTTCTTAAAAGACTTTATTTGAGATTTGATTATTTCAAATTTTATTTTTTTCTCAAATCGATTGATAATCTGCTTCAACCTCTATTTTTCAAGAGTTATCCAATTTCTAAATACTCCCTCTGATCCACAATATATGACACTTCAACTAATTCACGGGAAATAGGAAATGACAGTTAACTCAATAAATGTGTCCTAAATTGAATTTTTCCCCATTTTTACCCTTATTGAAAAATGTGTTTGAAAATTTATTAAGTGGGCAAATTGGAAATGAGCATTAATTATAGGAAAAAAACTGGAAAATAAGCATTAATTATCCTACAAGTGTCTTATATTGTAGACCAAGCTATTTTTCTCTAAGTGTCCTATATTATGAACCGGAGGGAGTATAAATAATTAATTCATCTATATTGAAATACATTTAGCATTATTTAAAATTAAAAATAGTGCAAATAAATTTTTTAAATAATGGTTTAATAATCGACTAATAGCTGTTAATACTTGATCTAATTAATAAATATTTATTTTCAATTATAATAAATAAAAAACTAATAAATATTTCAAACAAAATATTGGTCTTTCTTACCTGTAAGATTATGAGAAGTGATATTATCAATGTTTTAAAAGCCGGACCGGACATTGAACCGGAAAGGTCAGCGGGTCAAGGTTCAACCGGTTGGACCGGTTGAGCCGTTGAGCCGAACCGGTGATGTAATAATTAAATTTAAAAATAATATTATTTATATATATAGTGATATAAATATAATTAGTCTAATTTAATAAAAACATAACAAAGTCACAATATATATTTTGATAATATAAAAAAAGAAAATATATTTTAATTACATATCGCTTATTATAAATAAAATTAAAATACCAAAAAAATTTTTTAAGTATATTAGTTCACACATGGAAATTTAAAAAATAAAATTGGTAAAAATTTTAATTATATTATGACACATAGAACATAAAATATGATTAATATTAAAATGTTATAGCATTTGTTTTTTCGCAAAAAATGTTTAACGTTTGACAGCATGAGGTATATATAAAATCTTGTATTATTAATAATAAAATTAGATAAAAGAGCAAGGGTTAAAAATCACATCCAAGATATCCTCCCCCTGCAACTTCACGTGACCAAACGCATATTTTCAAGGTATGACATGAGAGATTGATCAGGTAATAGGTTATAGGTAGTCCTTGATGGCTAAAAAAACAAAAGGCTAATAGGTATTATTATGATATTTATTTTTCTTTCTTTGACTTCTTTTCAAAACTTCGTAAGTTTTCTTCATCTCCCAATCTGACTTCCTCTGGCGGAATTTGGACTGGAGCCAGGCTATCATCTTTGTTGGCGCAGGTTCAAGTTATTCGATCTCTATTACAACGTTTTTTTTTTCTTATACTCCTTTTTTCTTCTTCTCCGATGGTCACTGGTTCTTTTTCTTCCATCTTCTTCTTTCTGCTTCGTCATTGGTAGCTTATATTTGAGATTATGGGTAGAGGAGGGTAGCCATAGATGTGTGTTCAAAGGTGTGAAACAACCAAACACTTCAGAGATTTGAGGAAAACTCAGGCCGTCCGGCTACTCGGAAACCGTTCCGGCTTCCGGCTTAATGGCGGTTCCCGGCCAAACAACCGATTCACAGCGGCCCAAAACGGCTCAAACTCTAAAACGGTTTTCATGTGTGACTCGAGCCGGTGTCTTCTCCAGTCGACGGCCGGACCGGCCGGACCGTCCGGCCCTAAAAACATTGGATATTATAGAAAGATTTTAACAAAATTTTTGAATAAGCTGATAGTGTAAACTTTTTAACCGGGTAAATGAAAATTGGTAAAGCCTAACGAAATGTTATGAATTCCTTAATAAAACTTGTGAATGAGTTGATAGTGTAAACTTTTTTACTGGGTAAACGAAAATTGATAAAACCTAATAAAGTGTTGTGAATTCCTTAACAAAACTTGTGAATAAGCTGATAGTGTAAACTTTTTTACTGGGTAAACAAAAATTGGTAAAATCTAATGAAGTGTTGTGAATTCCTTAATAAAATTTGTGAATAAGTTAGAGTCAAAGTTAAAAAAATTAGCTTATATATATTTGCTTGCACAATATATATTGAAATGCATTTTGCAAACCAAGTGGTGAGGGATTCAAATCCCACCCTTGACACTTTGGGAATATTTATTCCCATCGTAATATTCCAGTCAGAGCTCCGATGATCGGGTGACAGGCCACCAGAAACTCTTGCCGGTTGCGGCAAGCCTACGGAGCTCCAGCGGCAGGCCAGTGGGGTAATATTTTTTTAAATATATATTTATATATATGTTAAAGGAGAATTTGGTTATTTATTTTTTTTTTACCAAAAATTTGGTCATTTATTTATAATCTTAAAAAAGGCAACATTAGTGTAATATTTCTTTAAGATTATGAATATTCGAAACATTTTTTATCAGGATTTTCCCTAACAAAAAATTCTTTAACTGCTGGTGAAAGTAGAAAGAACCGGCTATAATAAATATATCACATCGAATTAACGCACTAACATGAATGCAATTTAAAATTCCAAACAAAAAAAATTAGGATACGACGTTATATGCATAGCGGTGTTTTTTTTTTTTTTTGCCAATGCTATGCATAGCGTTGTTAAACTACACTAACTGACCACTAGAGTCAGGAAAACGGGTCGAACCCGTCGGGCCGGCCCTTTTAGACCCTGACCCTTAAAGGGCCGGGCTTATAAATTGGAGCTTTAAAAGGAAGTCGGGCCTAAAAGGGCCGGCCCTGTAGGGCCTCGGGCTTAAGATGGCCGACCCTAGAGGGCCTCGGGCTGGCCCTTTAGGCCCGTTTATTTTTTATTTTTTTTACTTGGAAAGGAACAATGTTACATTTTTGAATTATCTTATTGAATCTATATGTCATTCTGTCCTCATATTGTATAGAGTATGATTTTTGAG
Organism: Inga oerstediana; assembly: GCA_963210345.1. Taxonomy (NCBI): domain Eukaryota; kingdom Viridiplantae; phylum Streptophyta; class Magnoliopsida; order Fabales; family Fabaceae; genus Inga; species Inga oerstediana. The sequence continues at coordinate 81,879,223 of OY723400.1, forward strand.
TATATTGTCTTGTCTAATTGAATCATATTGTGATTTTTTGTATGATTTTTGAGTATATTGTTCTGCCTATTAAGACTAAAATCATATTATATACTATTCTACTTGATAGAGTATGATTTTTTATGGAGGTTGCAATTATTTGACTACTTGAATCTACTGCTCAAAGTGAAACACAATCAAATGTCCTTGAAATTGATGATAGTAGCAAAGAAGGTGAAAATGATAGTCGTCATACTCATGTTGTTTAGAGGTTGGAGTATTTAGCTTATTGCCTTCTTATACTTTGGCATTTGTGTGAGTTATTTATGGACATGATTTTACCTTTGATTATACATTAATAACTGTGTTTGTTTGTTGCAAGAGACGTGTTATTTAAACCTTAATGTTGACAACATTTATGTATTAAATTAGAACTTTAATCGTTGTTATTTACTAATTATATCTCTTTGGGGAAAATACGCAGGAAAAATAGTTAAATATTGTGAAAAGGATTTTCTGGCCCTGCGGGCTGGCCCTGGCCCTAATGCTCTCGGGCCGGGCCTTGAAAAACTGCAATTTTCCTGACCCCGAGTCCTTTAGGGCCGACCCTGTAGGGCCGGGCCAGTCCTGATTCCCAGCTTTACACCACTATGCATTTTCTCAAACTAATGATAAGGCAACATAAAAACTCAACTTAAAAAAATATAAAATTTATTTATTTGCTATGGGTACACAAGTTTGAATTCTCTTTTTTTATTATTGGTACATACAAGTTTGAATTCTCTACCCTTCTATTTTTTTTAATTATACAAATTTCCCCTCTATTTTAAAAATATACATTTTAATCTAAACCATTAACACCGATAAAAAATATTCTAAAAATATTCTTCAAGTATATTTTTCTAATAAATTCCATATTAATGTAAATTTTGTTTACTAATTTACCCCTCATAATAACAAATTCCTAATGTATCTGTTAACATTAATATTTGTGAATGATCTGTTTGATATTTTTCTAAATTCAAAAAAATTTAAGTAATTTTTATGTGAAAAATATTAGCAATTTGGTCAAATTTTTTAGTAATTTTCTTAAACAAATATGTTTAATGAAATATATTTAAAAATTTTGAATTATAATATATTAATATAAGAATCTCAAAATTATATCATTATATATATATATATAATTGAAAAATATATTTTAGCTAACATACATGTATTCAAAAGATTACATCATCAGTAATTTTTAATTAATATGCGAAATTAAAAATTAAAATTTATAAAAAAATCAAAATTTCTGATGATAAAATTAATTAACTTTGTAATATGGTAATAATTTAACAGTGTGACAAAATTTTTTATAAAATATTAAAATTATTTTTTAAAATTTTGGATAAAGATATGGGATTAATGATTATTTTATGACAAAGATTAGATTATTATTGAATAATATTTTTTTAAGGAGGGGCACTTTGGTCAAAATAATGAGGGGAATTCAATGGTCAATTAACAGTTTGGTGCTCAAAATTAGAAAGGAGATTTATGCAACATATATTTTAATTTTAAAAGGGGTTCACATAAGTTTTCAAAATAGAAAAGAAATTTAAAGTAAATAGTGGGGAAGTTGTTGTATTTTACACTAACTGAAAAAACAGTAGTTGATCCAACCAACGCTGTTGAAAATACAATTACATGTCTTTTAATCAGTTAATTGATTATTTGTGTGAGTCAGGTACAAATTAAAAGTGTATTTCTTAAAATATATCTTCTTCATTGCTTCAAATTTCGATGGATTAATTCTTTATTTGTGTAGGTTTTAAAAACAAAAGGCTTCAAAATTCATGCACAAAGCCCAGATTATGCACAAAAATTGAAACAAACGGGAACATTCAACTATTCTGCCATGAAAGCGACACAAATTGAAAGACGGATCTTGACAGATCAAGTAAAGAAACAAAAGTTAGAAAACAAATGAAAGACGTGCCACCGTAGAACTGGGGCGGCTGAATGAAATTTTGGATTCCCAGATTGTTTGGAGAGCTTCGGCCTTTTATATGGGACCGCAGTTGTTGTGATAACCCCAAATAAACAACTGTGATAATCCCAGATAGCAAGAGGAAATTTAGAAGTAAGGTTAAATTATTAAAAAAAATCTAAATTCAAAAATATATATTAAAATCTATCTTTTAGAACCGTCGCGATTCATATGTATATCTTATATCTAATAGGATTTTTCTAATATTCCAATAAACTCTTTTAATAATAATAACTAAAATTTTTATTGAACATCTTTTTAGTTGATTATGATTTAATCAATCCATAAAAATATTTTGAAATCTAAATATTTAAAGTAAATTAATACTCCCTCCGGTCCTAATTATAGGACATATTTACCTAACTTTAGAGAAATTAAGAATAGTAGTTAAATTAGTTAATCTTATTTATTTTCCAAAAATGCCCTAACTTTGGAGTATTAATTGGAGCACTTCTTGTATCTGAGGAAATTGTAGTTAAGGACCTCCAAACTCATTGTTTGATTAACAAAGTCAGATTTAATCCATTCATTACAAAGATTGAGAATTAATTTCTCTAGCTAGTACACCTGAGAGCCAAGAAAAAACCACAAACAACATATATTACTCGCTATTTTAATTCAAAGCCTCCAAGTATAATACACTCTATATAAATTAAAAGACTATCAAAAGGCGTTAACTTAAAGTTTCTCAGGGTTTCAAAATTATTTTATTAAAAAAAATAAAAGAAACAGTAGAATTGAGGTGTATGTGACATTAATGAATTGTAAGTATTACTCACTTTATAGACTACATAGGTGTATTATAAAATTGTTATTGTGTTTCATTATTATTGAGAAAGTATCAATGTGAGGTATTTTGGGAAGAAATTGAAAAAAATTAAAAATTTATCCTATAATTAGGATCAAGATCAGCTTCTAAATATTATCCTATAATTAAGACCGAAATATATATATATATATATATATGAGAAGATATTTAGTATGTATATAAATTTCTTCTATGAATTTTCACCGGTTTGGAGCCTTTCCCTTCTCTTTCCATCCACTTATTTCCTCTTCTTTTTCTAGTCATTAGATTAACACTTATGGTTCAGATTTAGTTTTATACAAATATTATTTTTATTTTCTTTATTGTAGTATTGTATATTTCATACCAAAATTCTCAATTTGTGTTTAACTAATTATTTTTATAATTAACGTTTTAATAATAATTTCATAAAAAAATCAAATATAAACCATTAAAATATTAATCTAATGGCTAAAAAAGAAGAGGAGGGAAGAGGAGGGATTCCACGGAATTTCACATTGTGTTAGGGCATGTTTAAATTAGCGTTACAGAAACACGTTCATGTAAGTCGAAATAAAACTCCTTTCACATATTTATTTCATACATTATAAGTCAGGTTGAAAAAATAACTTATACCACCGAGATAGAGACACTTAGGCCCTGTTTGGTATGAAGCACTAAATTTCGATGGATTGGGATTGGGACTGAAACTGATCTTTAAAAATACGTTTGGTACGAAGTAATAGTTGAAGGGAATGATTTCATTAATTTTATTTTATAAGTAGCTATTAGTTATGAAAAGACCCAAATACCCCAGCCCTAAATCCCAAATTTAATCTATAATCTAGATGCAAGTTTCATGATTCATCCTCATCTTCAACAGTACAAGGCTTTGTTACGTAAAAGGAAAAATGATAAATTGTAAAAATACTCCTAATTAAAGACAATATTTTTTTAAAAAATTTTGACTAATTGCTATATATTATAGCATAAAGTATTGATTTTCACTTCAACTTGATTACTTGCGATCAAGAACCAGAGTGAAGAAGAACAGCTAATCTGGATGCGTTTATGGTGATGACGCTCCTAATTAATATTGCTGATTTGAGTCGTGATGATTATTTGGCCACAATCGTTATTGCGTTTTTGCGAACATTACTATTTTGGTAATTGAATAATTTGGATTTTCTTGATTGATGGAAGACGTGGTGTTGAGCCAGCGATTGTAAGGCGAGGTGCAGATCGATTTATTTAGGTTAAAATTGATTTAGGATATTTTTATCCAAAAAATATTATAAACAGGGATATTTTTATCTATGAAATTTGCAATCCCAAACTTAAAAACGCAATATCAGGGGGAAGATGGCTTTGCTGCAATCCCACTTTCGTGGTATTCCCAATTTCTGGTTATCTTCAGCCACTCATACAAAACAATACAATTTGCTCAATCCCAGACCCAATCCCAATCCTTACCACCCAATGCCTCATACCAAACTAGGCCTTAAACTTCTTTTGTCCACACTTGAAAACATTGCTCTTTTTGAGGTTAAACTTTTCTTATTTGAACAAAAATTGAATCAACAAGCAACTAATTAACAGAACAAATAAACGTTTATTTTTTAAAAAAAATTATGCTCTCCTATTCAAACATATACTTTTTTGTAAAATATAAATATATAATTCATTAATATTAAAATACAGTTAAAATTATTTTAAAAAAATATTACAAACAAATTTTTTGAAAAAATGATTCAATAATCTGACTAGCAGCTGTTAATACTTGATCTAATTAATAAATATTCCAAAAAAAATATTTTTCTTTCTTATAAGTAGGATTATAAGATTTTTTTTTTTTCAAAAGTTAATTATAAAAAGGATCCAACGATATTATATAAAGATCCTTACAAATGAAAAGAATATTCTTGACAGATGTCTTTTTAAAAAAAAATGCTCAACTTTTGGACAACTTACAACTTTTGAAGCTCATACTAGTTAAAAAAATATTTCTACTAATGTCCCACGAATTACATTATTTTTAATTTATTAAAAAATGATAGTATAAAAATATCCTATAATTCACCTAAAAATAGTTTTAATATGGAAAAATAAAATACTAATTTAAAAAAGTGAAAATTATTTATTGTACTTAATTTAATAATTCAAAAAATTTAAAAATTAGTATCTATCTTATCTTTTATAAATATTGGATCCGGATTTATAAATTTTTTTAATTTTTTTTAAAAGAAACTTGAACAGCCACATTGGAAAACAACATATAGACAAGCTGAAAAGATTTTGCCAAGAACCTCACATTTTCAAGCCATGACCATTACACATTTAGGTCAAGGATAAACGAGATGGGATAACGTGCGTACCTCTTATCCTAGCAGCTTGTTGCCCACTTTACATTGATCAAGAATTTTGCACAGATCACTTCCATTATGGAAATTGGAAGCGAAGAGAATGCTCGTGAGAGCATGGGACGTGGAAATCGTTCATCATAATCCCACAATGCAAGTGCCAACCAGATAGCTAACCGTCTAGCGAAACAGATAATTTGGGGCACCGGTTTTTCTCTCCAAATCTCTCCATTTTTGGAGAGAAATTTTGAGAGGAAAAAAATGTTGTGGGACCCACTCCATTTTCTACCCTACTTTTTCTCTCCTCTCATTTTCTTTCATAGTAAGAAAAAACTTTCTTCCCCCCCCCCCATCTTTTATCCCACTTTTTTCTCTCTCTCTCTCATTTTTCCTCAATCCAAGCAGAGCATTATACCCTGTTTGGTACAGTATAAGAGTTTTTAATAAAAGTGAAAGTAGAAATAGAAGTAAAAGTAGAAGTGGAAGAGGAAGTGAAAATGAGGATAAAAGTGTGTTTGGTATGATAATGAAAGTATGATATAATTTTCAACTAATATATTATTTTAAGTAGCCCACAAGTATTATGAGATATAACTGCATTCTAATTTCATCAATTCGAGATAAATTCATGATATGCTAATGTTTTTGCCCACAGGTAGACTTTAGTGATAGGAACTTATAATTGTATGATTTACATTGGTAAACATATGCCTATATGCGATGGTTGCTTGCCTCTTTAGTAGTTTTGTAAGCATGATTTAATTTTATTTTGATTTTGCAGCATGATTGTTATCTGTTCAATTATTTAGTTTGATATAATTTATTAGAGACAATTAAGCCTATAAGGAGAACTCTTATCATTAGGATCAAATTGACATTAAGAAAAGTTCTAGTGTTTATATTACTAACGTGAGAAATGAGATAACATTATTGTCTCAATAAACTAATCTCAATTAAAAGCTGATTATTATAAGTACATAAAGAATTGAACAAAGTCAATAATTGTTGATAGGTTGAAGGACAGATTGAAAAATTCTCATAAATGTTATTTCATTTTTTTTTACTATTAAGTGATTCTTCGTAATAGGATAAGTTGTCTCCATTAATCTTTTGGTAGAACAAATCCTCATTTTATTATCTCATGAGTTATTACTTCTTTTTATGAATACATACATGTATATTAAGTATTTATTGAAAATGTATATATATAAGTTTTGCTCCTTTTTGGAAAAACATGAGATTTTAAGTGAGGGCTATCAAGCTACCAACCCAAAGGCTATAAAGTAATAGGCATAAAGTTTAATTTGTCTATGATTAGAGGTTTATTTAAAAGTAATAATGGATATACACTTACTGTTAGTTATATTCTAACAGATGAAATAGCTCATCCTACTTTCAGTTGACTCTTCAAATACCTGAACACTTTTTGCTTTATAATTAAGATGTGTCATCTAACATTTTTAGAGTATATAAAGTAAGAGTGGGTAATTTAATCTAATAAGCAGATTAATATAGTGAAGTCAATTAGAAGAGATAGATGACATAATGGGTACATGGCTGAGGACAGTGACTTAGCCTATATGTTTTCCTCTTAAAGATTGCACTCAAGACAACTATATATCTTAGATGAGTTTCCAACAAAATTATATTTAAACCCTTTTAAAATCTAAAAATTGGAAGCTCAGTTTATATAGAATTGTCTTATAAATGAAAAAATGTGGACGAAAAACATCCCAGAGATTAGGACTGTATATTTTGGTGAAGATGCAAAGAGATTTTAAGAATTCTATTGAGCTGTCCATTCCATTTTAAAAGTTTTGTAGTAATTTTGAAATGCCAAATTATTAAAAAATGACACAATTAGTGGGAGTGATCAAACTCATTTAGGATGATCACACATAACAGATTGAAACCTCTAATCATGATGGAACATTAGTTTTATATAATACTCTTCTCGTTGAGGTAAATGTGAAACACAATGAAGTTCTACATTTTTCTCAATTAGTCAAGCAGGAAATAAGAAGTATCAACATCAAGAACTCTATCAATTATTAGAAAAAGTATCTAGAAACAAACAAGGGTTATTTCAAATTGATAGATAGTTTTCTTATTATATAACCTCAATCTGTCAGCATATTGGGTTAAGACCGATGACAATTCAAATTTGACAATTACTACAAACTATACATCATATACTTCAAGTAGTCTGGCAACAACATAAATATTAAGATTGACCCTCAATTCCGAATAAAGGCATTAATTCATGGTAGATATATGAGATTTTAAGGTAGACAACAACATATGAATATTTGTGTAGTTGTTGATGTATGAATCCTTCCATATCTTCATGATATTTAATGCCTATTTTGATTTGGAATATTATTGGTATCTTTCCATTATAGAATGGGGAGAGATGCATGTGAATTTAAAGAAAGGGTCAAAAAAATTATGATGGGAATTTAGTTAGCAAAATCGATAAGTCGTCCTCACAAGCATGTCTCACATTAATGATAAATGAAGTGTTATGATGCAATCACATACATGATAAGGTTAAAAGTATTATAGTCTTGTTTTTTATCACTAAATTAGTGGTAGTTGAGTCACTATATTGAATAAAATGATGATTCACTTATTGATTGAGAATTTTGACATAAGGAGTTGCACATAACAATATCACCATTGTTCAAATTTTTGATATGACTAGGTTAAGTGTAGTATTAGAGAGACTATTTTCAAAATACTTGAGAATGTCATAAATAATCTATGATCACATATATTTGAACATTTATAGATAGATGGTGGTTGTTGTATTTAATATCTATTATGAGAATATGATTTAATTGTCTATATGTCTCTCATATCATTATATTTCGTTCCTTTTAATTTAGTTTCCTAGGTGTAGGCTTGCTTGAATGTGCACACAAACAGGAAATGCCATTGCAAGGGAACTTTAGGAGGATTATCAAGCAAATTATTGCTTAAATAATAATTGAAAAGCTGCAAGTCATAAAGTACATTACAAAATGTACATTAAATCTCATGCTTTACATATAGGAGAATGATTAGATTTGTTTAGTTTCATATGATGTGTTAGCTATAGAATAGTTAATATTATGATTCATCTTTACGCTTATTGAACAAAATGCATAATGGAGAAATACAAGATTGCTAAGTAGTCACTGATTGCTTAGTTTCCCATGAATTGCTTAATCTAGTCATTCTTGGAGGCAAGCTATAAGATTGTCTGTTAAAGAATTTCATCATGTGGCTTTAAATTAATTTAAACCCATCAAGGGTGTTGTGTGACCATAAAGTTAATAGGTCATAAACACATAAATTATAGATCCTTAAATGAATTTCATGCATTTAGAGATATTAAAGGATTAGATACCTTATTTGTGAGTTGGAACACATTGAGTGATCTAAATAAGGTATTGTTGAGTGATGAAATTCAAGTTGGAGTTTGTTGTCTCATATTGGTACCTAGTTATCGAAATTGACAAACATTCAAGTAGGAATCCAATAAAGATTTAAAGTTTATTCATTAAGTTTTAACCCATGAAGTGAGGGTGTTGCTACATAATACATGGAAGATAATACTTGACTTAAGAGGACTTATTGCCATAATTCTTGCAGCATAGCCTTAATTAATCTGGATAGGGCAACTGACATATAATTACGGGTCAAGTGGAAAAATGTAAGATATTTTAATATATTATAATTATTATTAGTTATTATTAATTAGGTAATTAATTAAAATATCTTGAGTGTGGCCTATAAGTCATATTTAAGCCCAATTCAAGATTAAGGTTATTGGCTATTAATGTGATTTTATCATCATTGTGCCTCACAATCAATCAAAAAGAGACTTTACAATTATCTTTTGTCTTCAATTCTCTTTTGAAGCTCTCTTTCATCAGGATTTGTGGGTTTTCTGTCTGATCAAAGCTTAGCAATGATGATAGATAATTCTTTTAAGTCTTCCGCTCTTTTTATAGGAAAATTCATGTACTTTAATTTGTATATTCATGAATTTTGCCCTATCTGATTGATAGAAGAGGCAATTGTTCGATTTTGCCGGTGTTAGAAGTTTTGGTTCACTAATTGTCTCAGAGTACTTTGGCAAAAGCTTTTGTTTCATTGGGGATGAATGGGAAATCTGACTACTCTATGCACTTCTCTTTATATTTATGTAAAATATTACTTCTAAATAAATTTTTCTTTCTCGATTATTGTTAACAATACTTCGTTATCAACAAAGATTTTACTTGATTTTATTAATATTAACCATTGGATGAAAATATTGACTATTGAGATTAATGTTCCTTTTTGTTTTCAGAAAAGTTGACTTAAATCAGTTGACATGGAAAAGTTGTGGAAGACAGAGATTTTAAATGCATAGCTGATTTGACTTAACCAGGAGGTCTAGAAAAGTGGTAAGACAGGATTTTAAATGCACACTTGAGTTTTGTTTTGTTTTTTTTAAGTTGACTTAAAAAGTTGATGGATTATTCATTCGATGATATATGGTTTTCAAAGAATTTAATTACCAAACAAAAAAAAACAAACAAACAAAACAAAACAAGAAGGCACATAACAATGTGAGAACTGAGGTTTGACATTCAACCCTTTGATTGAAATATTGGGAAATTCATGCATCATTTTGACATTCAATATTGGCTTCTTTTAACTAAATGTAAAATCTTAATTTATTTTATCTTTTAAATTCATAAATTTCTTCATGTCATATAATAAATGAGTTTTTCAACAATAGAACTAATGACTAAATAGAGTATTTTAAGGAAATCAATACGCATTTGCTCTAAAAAAAATTAAATTAATTTCTTTAATATTTATAAATTAGTAATTAAACTTTATATTTAGAATAGGAGGAAGTATTCTATCAAAAAAAAAAAAAAAAATAGGAGGAAGTAACTAGCATGGGAGTTCTGATTAAAAAAAAAAAACTAGTATAGGAGGGAGGATATATTTTCACCACTCCTATTTATCTAAATATTTCATTGGATTGCATCCAATAAGGTTAGAGCTTTTTCTTAATAACGATTAAAACCTTCATAAATAATTTTTCAAACATGATTTATCATGTACAAAGTGAGTATAAGAGAGAAATTTTATATCAGTTTGCATAAACACACCACAAAGTCCATGGTTAAATCAGTAATATTGATCTCAAGAAAATACACATGCATTACAAAGACCAAAATTTAAGGATATCCGTCACTATTATGAAATAGGAAGCATAAGAATGAATACTCTTGGCCTCCATCAACCCCAGAACACGTTAAATTAGAAAGTAGAGTGAACAGAACCCAAAAAAAATCAGTTACAAAATTAAACTAGACAGCGATTCTAATAACAGGAAAACTATATATAATACTGCTCCAAAAATATACTGGGTATAACAATAAATTAGCCATCCCCTGAGCAAACAGTGAAATTTGAAGGGGTAAAAGTTTACAACAGCAACAACAAAGCCTTTATCTCACTAGGTAGGGTTGGCTATATGAATCGTACGACGCCATTGTGCTTTGTCGAAAAGGGTAAAAATAAAAAAAAATAAAAAAGGTTTCATACAACACACTAAGTTCAGTCTTCATATTCTGTTTCTTCATCATCATCCTCATTGTTTCCTGCATATCTCCAACCATCTTCAACATTTTCCCGATCCTCCTCTGTTTCTTCGCTGTCTTCTTCCTCGTAGTTTTCTTCTTTCACTGGCCAAGATTTCTTGTTGATCACCTTCATAGGGGTCACAGAAGAGGGCGTTGCTGTCGCTTTGCGCCGCGCAATTTTGGATGGAGGCAACTTCAAGTTTGGTTTGGACTTGCTCTGCTTCTGAATTCTACCATTTGATCTTTTCCCGCCATAGGTATCCGCGTCACTTGCTTCATCCATTTCATTGTCAGCATTGTTATTATTAGCCTGAGCATTCTCGGCAACATTTTCATCACCATGCCCAGGATGCTCCCTCTTCAAATGTAGTTTAAGTTTATACTCATGGATATAGGCCTTTTCACACCCTTCATAAGGACAAACAAAAGGACGATCAGATGATGCAGAAGCATAAGCACCCCCAGAAGGTTTTGTAGCTTTTGTCGGCTTCTCTGAAGGCGGAGTATTATACTTGGTCCCATTTGGATCCACTGATCCATTCTGCAAGAACAAAAATGAAAATTTAGTTGAACTGAAATGTCTTGTATAACTCAATGTTTCTACATGCTTAACTTCACCCACAACTGAAGCAGTCAGCGTTTGTAAACATCCACATCCTGTGGTAGGAATGGTCACTGATCAGGGATATTGGTTAGGGACTAAACCAGTTTGACACATGGAATGTGTAAGAAATAGAAATAGAATAAAAAGTGATTCAATATAGCTAATAAGTGTGATAATGTAATAAGCAAATGAAAATAGATGGTTAATGATTGCAAGCACATAATGATCTGTGTGTGTGTGTGTGTGAGAGAGAGAGAGAGAGAGGCTCAATGATGCCAAAAAAGGCATTAGGGTACTCTAAACCATGTCTCGTGGCACCGGGCAATTCGATTTGACCATGTCTCATGGCCTTTTGGTCACTCAGGCAGTCAGGCCAGAGGAAAGATTGCTTATTGAAGGCACACAGGCGGAACAAGCCCGTAAAGTAAGGACTCAGACCCACATGGGCAACAAATTTAGAACACAGCCTCATTCTCATTTAATCCCCACAATCCATACAGTTCCCCAAAGTAAATAAAAATTGGTTTTTTTTTTTGGTTCATATTATGACCCATCTACCTAAATTTATCATGCCAAAAAGAAAAAACAGAAACTAACAGGGAAAAAGGCCTTAAATGTCAACTACACAATCCAAGGGTGTGTTTATTTAAAAATTGTTTTTTTAGTTGACTGGAGCTCATATATTCATTCGTGCAGCCAGACCCAACCACATAACTCGTGCAAGTGGCCATTGATAACGGTATAATGCCATCCACTTACAAAAGTTTCAATTCTAGGATACACACAAATCGAGCATACTTGTGTCATATTAGTAAATGGACAAATAAAAAGTTAAAAAAGAAAGCTAGACATTTAACTATTTGCAGAAACTATTGTGTATGGATTAAGTGGTCACGAAATAACAATAGTAAGATATTGCCCAACCTTTTCATGGTGTGCTGCAATGTGATTCTTAAGCTTGTATTCATGAGCATATCTCTTTCCACAATCTGGGTATTTGCAAACATGGTAGTTCTCTTGTGAATGTGTTTTCATGTGAGACTTTAGGTTGAAATCGAGAGAGAAGGCCTGCAAATACACATTGTTACAAGATATTATGGGCACAAGAACATACATTCACGTAAAGGCATTATCTGAAGAAATATGTACTATTGGAGCTCATCACAGACTAATACCGAGAATATAAATCTGGGATTTTCATAAAACGATAATTTATCTAATCACAAGATACAAGATTTGAACTGTAGATCATGCAATACTTACAGATATATTTTAGAAGATAAATAAACAAATGCACACATTGTAAACCATAAATCAACTTCATGTCAAAGCCATGAAAGAAATAGCAAAATATTGTGAAACAGAAAGATCCACTGTCAAAATATTGTGAGCCATTGAATAGAGCCGCAATCTCACATTTCACAGAAGGAAATAGCAAGCACTAGATATCAAGAAACAGAAAAATTGACACCAGCTCAGGAAGACTATCCTTAGAAGAAATAAGAATAGTTTATTTCAATAGATAGATGTATTACCTTGCCACAGCCTTCAATGGGACACACATAAGCCCTTTCCCCTGTATGGATGAGATTATGTCTTTTCAGCTTTGAACTATCCAGAAATTTCTGCAACAGAAAATGAATATTTTTAATACTTCCAAATGTAAATCTGACATTATGAAATATGGGTAAAATCCAAATATAAAAAAATAATGAAAACAATAAAATTCCATAAAACTTATAACACAGACATAATAGTCTACTCAGAATTTGTTAGGTACAACATATAAACTTAGTGTAGGTTTGGGAGCACTTAAAATAAAAGTGCCACCTTTCCACAACCCTCATAAGGACAAACAAATTGCCTTTCTCCATGAATGTGAGAATGTTTTCTCAAAGCACCAGCATCTATAAAAGTTTTCCCACAGCCTTCATAGCTACAGAGAAAAAGTACTTCAGTGGTTGGCTCAGGTTCTGGCTCAGGCACAGATGGTTCTTTTTCCATATCCTTCAAGGCCTTTAAGGAATCCTCTAAGACAAATAAAACAAAAAGACAATCTCAGAACATTTAATAAGACAACAATAACATGAGGGAAACTCATAAGCATGAAATCAAGCAATACATGGAGATTTTTTGGATGCAAGCCCTGCTTAGACTTAATATATCAAAACTTATATAACAAAGTTCTTCTAAATGGGATCAGAAGTAAGCTTTCAAATTAGAAAGCACACAAACCTCTTATCCATCTGAAAAGGGTGCACTTCCCACCCGTGGCCACAACATCCTGAGGAACCCTAACAGGCAGGTGTATTTTTGTCAGTATTAGCATACTAGACAAACTTAAATGGAAATAAAAAAAAAAATTTAAGAGAAATTAAGAACACTGAAGCATTGTGAACTCTGAAGGTATGAAAACAAGGTCACCAAATAAAAAGTTATAAAACATGATCTTTGCATAATTTTCCTACTTCCTGCCACCACTACTAGAAATAAAATGCTAAATGAAGGAACTTAGTCTTCATCAAATGATATGAAGTTTAGCCAAGAAAAATGATAACTTGTCTCTTTGGTGAAATATCAGACGCCAATTGTCGTAACTATATTTTGTCCGAATAAGCTAATTACTTCTCCACTAATAAAGCCTACCTAATTCAGTATTTCAGTTATCTCCAAGAATATATCACTCATGCCATCTACAAGGATACAGTAAACTTATGCCATCTACAAGGATACAGTAAATCCAATCTGTTTCTCAAAGACAACTACTTATGAGTTATCATAGCATAGGGGCTTAAACTGACTGACAATGGCAGGTATACACTATATATTGACCCAGAATTTCTGTTCATAAGGTCGAGCAGAGATCTTAGAATTTTCATCTGTTCTTCTTTCAAGAGGAGGGAACCCACTGGGGACACAAGAAGAGATTTTTCAACGAGATTCAAACTTCGAACCCTAAACAACATGCTACGTTGATTGGCGAAAAAATTAAGCAGCACAAAAAGTACAAAACAATTCGTCAAATAAAAGTATAGTACCATTCTTTAACCCATTTAACTGCGGGAGTTTTAGACTTGATGATAGGGTGCCGGTCGAAGAAAGAGTGACTGAATTGTGTCTCCATCCTCTCACTCTCCTCCTCTCTTCAAAGTACTGCTGCGAATAGACAGTAATCAAATCTCCGAAGAATAACTTTAGGGTTACGGTAAGGTGAGAATTAGGGAGGAATGAACGGACAGAGGGAAGAGTAGAGAGAAGACCATTTGGAAGTCTTCTGTTTTGAAAAACAGTTCCTTCCAACAAGTATTCATATAGTTCCTTCTTCCAACTGTAGATCCTAGGTCTCTTCACGTTTTAAATCCATGTCGTTCTTCTTTTTTTATTCTATAAAGTTTTATTATTGTACTGATTCCATCAGAATTATATTTAGGTCTCAAGAAATGAAAAAAATAAAAAAATAATCCTTATAAATTGTAAAATAAAAAAATGATCCCATTAACAACTCCAAGAGCCTATATTGACAACTCCTTTAGATCATTTTTTTATTTTGTAATCTATAAAAATCATTTCTTTATTTATCTTTTTCTTTAGGATCTAAGTATAATTCTCTCATCCTTCTATTATTAATGCATTTTGATCTTAAAAAAATGTTGATGGAAAAGTTATTAGGGTACATAAATATAACAGGCATGCTCATATCCAGCCTCGTTCGATGAGATATCGTTTTTAAAGAATTTAATTACAAAAAAAAAAAAGGGGAAGGTAAAAAAAATCACAAAAAAAAAAAAAAAAAAGACTTAAGAACAATGTGGGGTTTGACGTTCATCATGAACATATTGGGATATTCGTGCATCATTTTTACGTTCAATAAAATTTACTTTGTTCTGATACTAAAATCTCAATCTAGGTCAAAATAAAATATATTTTTTCTTTTAAATTTATAATTTTTTCATACCATCTTTATTGATTGTATATATTAAATGAAGTTTTTATCAATAGGATTATTGGTTAAATAATATATTTTATTATTTTTGGGAAACCAACATGTATTTATTTTTTTTAAAAAAACTAACTTAATTAATTTATTTAATATTTATAAATTAATCATTTTTTGATGGTTATAAATTAATCATTAAATTCCTATATTTAGGATAGAAGGAAGTAACTATCACCGGAGGGAGGATAGCCACAAAAGAAATACTTCCATTGTCGTTTTTCCCTTATCCCAAAAATCCTATTTTGTAAAGAAATAGGATTTACTTTGTTTTTATTTTTTATTCTTATTATTTTTGAAATTCATTGTGTTGCATCCAATAAGCATACATCTTCAAAAGCAACTAAACAACTTTTCAATTGTGATTTACAATGTACAAGATAAGTGAAAACTGTCTCAACTTATGCTTATGATAAATAGCTTTAACAAGCACTTAGCAAACTCTTTCTTTTTTATTTTCTTAAAGCTACAAGTTGTGGCAAGCAGAATTAAACCTATGATCGAGCATTAACAAAGGCAAACTACGTACCACTATGTCACAAGGACATTGGATACTTGTTAAAATTGTAAAGTGAAAATTTGAGACAAGATATAACAATTAAAGCTAAATTTTATAAGGTATTTATAGGTTAGGGCATGAGCATAGTCTTAGCCTCATCACAACCAAACAAAGCCCTCATCTTTTGTATATGTCACTATTTTAGAATAACATTATCTCCTTATAAGAATGCATGACTTATGAGAGAAATTTTTAACAGTTACTCCCTCTAGTTTTTAATATAAGATATACGTACTTAAATTGATTAGATTAAGTTAATTGAGTTACTTAATACTTATCTAGTCATCTTTCTTAATTCCATCATTCACTCTCTAATATGGAATATAGTATAATAGTAAAATAAAGACTTAACTGCAAAATTAGATACTTGAATGTCAGTTAATTAGTCCTTAAGTAGCTATTGGGAGAAGAGGTCTATATGTGTGCTATGGTATTATAAATAGCCCCATCATCCCTATTGTATCTCTCTTATCAGAATTGTTCTAAGTGTGCAATTCAAAGGAATATTTCAGAATTTCTCTCTTGTCTTCTCCTATCTCTCTCTCTTACTTTCACCTAAATATCATAACAGTGGTATCAGAACTCTCTTTCCTTGGCTCTTTTCTTTTATTTGCACTACTCTATTCGAATGTATGGTCCAGACGCGATCAAGAATAGCAAGAAACATGGAAGATGGAATTGTGAACATTGAAGAAAAAATTCAGAAACTAGACATAGTTGAAGAACTTCAAGAAACGGTTTTGAGTTTTAGAGATAAACTCCGAGGCATGTGTAGAGAATTTAGAATGATGATTCAGGCGGCTCAGCATCATCAAGAACCCAGACAAAATGGGAATCCAATAAATGGGCATGGTCATGGTCAAGTGGGGTTATCAAAGACCCACACAATTAACGAAAATGGAGTTCCCAAAATATTAAAGTAAAGACATTAATACATGGATTCTGAAGTGTGAATTATTTTTTGAATTCAATAGAACCCCAGAAAATCCCAAGACTTGGATCGCTTCAATGTACCTAGATGATGATAGCTTTTCCTGGCATGTGGTGACTGAAAAGAGATAGCGACCTAACCAATCGACATGAAACAAGTATGTAGGTAAGCTTAGAAACAAGTTCAACTTACAGTTTGAGAAACCTATGAGCGATCTCACTTGGTTGCGTCAAACAAGAACGTTAGCGGAGTTCAACACCAAGCTCGATGCAATCTGGGCAAAACTGGAACTGACAAAGGAATATCTTGTGGCCTTTACGTCGCGACACTAAAAGAAGGGATATCCGACTCGATCTTGATGTTTAATCCCTAGACTCTCGGTGAAGCTCAACGGTTAGCCCAGGTTAAGGAAATTGGATTAAATCGCCGTGAATCCAAGGTTCTAGCAGAAAAACCATTGAGCCACGTTGCCAGCGTAAGTTCCTCTTCCCTGGCGTCGCAAAATGTGTAATGTCCCAAATTTTGTGTAAGGTGACTTCAAATGAGAATGTAATAAACGTTAGACAAACACCTTTGAAGAATAAAGTGTGAATTATGACTCGAATCAATAGTAGAAAGTGCCCGAACATAGTATTTAAGCTCAATTATGGTGGCAAAGCTTGAATTAAAATAGAGGGGAATGGCGCATGGAAGAGGAAAAGGAGTTTAATAATTCACTATATGGCAATCTAACTAAAATTGCCATAGTCAGGGGCAAATAGGAAGAAAGACATTTATTAGCCAATTAGTCAGTAACCGAAGAGGAAATTGACTATGAGCTAAATGAACAAGAGGTGTAACTAAATGGTTAAGTGAACTAGTTAGGGTAACCAAATAATGATTAGCTTTTGGAGAAGCCATAGGAGTTAGACACTTGGCATCACAAGAATTAGCCATGAAGTTGGAAAAAGTCAAACAATTAATGTTCCAACTCCCCTCTCTCCTCTCAATTTGTCCAGGAAGGCATGGGGGCTGAAGAGATGATCATTCATCATATTTTTCTCTCTCTCCAAGCTCACAAAACGTCCAAGGCAAGAAGAGAAGGAAAGAGAAAGGATTCAAGCTAAAGATGAGGTCTTTTCCTTGAGATTTGACCTTGAAAATGGCTTCTATTGCCAAAATCCTCTTCTTTAATCTTATTCCTCTTGTTGAAAGCTTCAATTGTATGGTTTTATATTTTCAAGAGTTGGTGTTTGGTGGACTCAAGAAAATCTAGTAGAAGAGGAATCAAAGAATAAGCTTGGGAAAGTGAAAGAGGTGAGCAAAATCTATCTTTTGACACCTATGTTGTGGTCATTGGTTGAGTATCTTGATTTCTGGAATTTTGCCCTAATGTTCATGTAATTAAGGTCTTAGAGAGTTTGGAGAGTTTGGGATGTTTTAATTGATGGAAATGGATTGGAGTTTTGAATACAAAGTTTGGAAAATTGTGAGAATTGTGTTGAATTGTTGCCAAAATAGAACATATGGAAGGAATGTGAATTTGGCAATTTTGATGTTTCCATTGGATTCTATGCAAAAAATTGTGTGGGGAGTAGCCCCAATTTTGCATTTTGACCATTGGAAACGTATGTTGAAAAATTGGAAGTTTTGTCAATAAAAACTCTGTGCTGGGCAGTTGGGTTGCATGGTAGTTTTGAATGAGTAAATGGTGTCTAAAAAATTTGAAACTTTATAGTCTAATAGTAAACATGCCAAGCTTTAAATTGATAAATTATGGCTGTCATTTTGATATGTGTGCTATAAGTTATGTATTTCCAAAGTTTGGGTTGAAACTGGAAGTTATTCTGGAACAGTATGGACATTTGTTGAATTCTGCATTTTTGTGGTTATAGATGGTAGTGATTCATATTTTTTTTTTTGTAATTAGGACTTAGGATCACTCTATTTTGATTTTTCTAGATTTAGTTATGATTTTTGGAAGTTCATTCAAGAAGCAGGAATTTCCTTAGCCTCAGCCAGAAAGTGTCGGACCTGCTTTTGGCCGCAACCAGAAGATTCTTGGCTGCAGCCAAAAACTTTCTGACCTCTTTTTTGCAACAGCCAGAAGACTCTTAGCCGCAGCCAAAACCCTCTTACCTGTTTTTTGGCCAACCCCTACAAATTAGCATTTTGCACTTCTGAAATGTGATCTTTGGTATAGTTATTTCCAACCCTTTAGGCATTTGTCTGGTCTTATAGTGGCCACCTAAAGGACTCAAATGATAACCAACCCTAAGTGTTTGGAGTTAAGAATTGAATAGGGAATAACTCATCATCCTTAATTATGATTTATAGGACTTGATATCCGCCCTGAGCGTGTGAAAACAGTGCTCAAACACTGACGGAAAGAAAAAGGTAGGGATTCTTTCTCTTATATCCTATATATTGCATTGTATGTTTGTGCTTATCATTGAATTGTGATAAACGAAAATGATGTTGTTTATGCCATTGTGAATACAGCGAAAGCTGTCGTGAATGTGATGAAAGTCACATGTAGTATTGCTGCTGTGAATGCCGTTGTTGTATTGCTATTATGAATGATGTTGTTGTGTTGCTGCATTGTGATAATTGCTTACATGTTTTGTTAGTACCTATCATATGAGTGAATTGTTACTACTGAGATTCCTATGAATCTCACTCTTTCCAATAATTAACCTACAGTCAGGGCTAGCGGTTCGAAAGATAAGCAAGTGACTAAGGGTGGCTAGAGTTCCCAACTAGTAGATTTGTACTTTGTTAATTGATTATCACATTTTTGGGATTGTTGTACATATTAGAAATGTTGTAAATTTGGATAGTGTTATGTAATCCCCAATATGAGAAACTGAAATGGGCGAATATGCCCTGTAAACCCTTATGGTAAATAGATGAAACCCGAGAGTCGTCGAAAATTTTGCTATACACTCTGATATTTATAAATGGAACCAAACAGCACCGGCCAAATATATTCAAAGGTTGAATGTGAGACCGTATTGAACAGATTTTGGAAAAAGTTTTGAAAACCCACTTTATCATAGAACTAAACCCTGTGTTAAAGTTGAGACTTTTAATAAGTTTTGAATTATCCGTTGGTCTCTAATTTAACATAATGACGCATTTTCAAACTATAATTACGACTATTAAGGTAGGGGGTTACATTTTTAATGGCCTAATGGTTATCAAGTTTCTCTTAAGCCTCAACTTATCCTCAGGTTGTGGGTTCAAGGGCTTGGGGAGGAGATTAAATTCCCAAGAGGGGGGAACAATAACTGTTTACGCCAAAAAGTCCCGGTAGAATGAACGAGTGAGGGTAGGCCTGCCAAAAGTCCCGGTATAATGTATGGGTGAGGTCATTACAAAATTCTCCACGTCGGTGAACAATAATAATAGTAAGGTATACCAGAACCGAGTCAGGTCCCACTAGAAGGACGTGTCAGTCAACACAGTCGCCAAGAATTGAAACTACACTGAGAAATCAGCACCCAGAGCATGGAAGGCATCACGAGTCCTCTTGGCTGAAGATGAAGTAGAGCATCGCGCTAAGAACCTCTGTTTCTATTGTCATAGGAAGTTTTCAAAAGACCATCGCTGCCCCTAACGCCAAAGAATATAAAGACCCTTTCTCCAAACAATAATTATCCATAATGATTTTACAAAATCTGTTATCTAGTGATAATTGAAAACAATTTCTCATTCAAAATATATCGAAGTTCAGGGCACAAATCCCACCTACAAACCACTACAAAGAGATTCATTACTCTGAGCACACATAAAAATAGGAGAATTCACAGCTCACAAGTCTTACAACATTAAATCCCACAATTAAGATTTCATACAAAACACTTTCCAACACAAATATGGTTGTGGGTCTACCAACTTCTTAGAATACTAAAATAAGGCCTTACGCCTAACAAAAGTTAAACAATTATTTTAAAACAGTTATCCAAACAGTAAATATGATATCTCAAAAAACATGAAATGTCCTATAATGGCAATATAGAAAATAATACAACATTAATACCACAAGAGGCCTACAAGATTCTCAATGCTATGCTTCTGGTTGCTTCCCTTGGCCTCTAGCCAAATTAGAGGTCTTACCAGAAAAATATTTACAACGACAAGGTGAGACATAAAGTTTCAGTAATCAAAATCAATTTACAAAATATGCAGAAAATGATTGTAAATCAGAGAAGCAAGTTTAACTAACATAATATTAATAATATTCTCAATAATTAAACTTCACAAATATGATCAACAAATAGAACCGTCTCCACTCATCCATCCTGCTCCTCCTTATAGCTTCTAGACGTGGTGCAGCGTATTAGTGCTAGTATACCCGACCAAAGGTTAGCTAGTCACTTCAAGAATACTGTCCCCTCCCATGCCACCGCCAATATACCGTAACTGGGAGGTGTCCACCCAAAACACTCAACTCAAAATCCAAGTGAGGAATGAGAGAGCCGATGGGCACAATTTCACCATATCTCTCCCACACAACCCAACATATCACATAACAGAAAAGTAATAAATTAATATAGTTCTAGAAAACATTTACAAAATTATCATACCTTATACAACATTCCATTCTAAATAGCACAACCATCACAACAGTAACAATCTTAATAATAATTTCCACTCATATATACAAATTGGAAAATACACTACTTCACTGAACTCAATTCATATTCAAACACATACAAGTAGTATAGATGAAAGTAAGGTTTAGAAAACACCTTACAGTCTAAAACAAGCATATAAAATAAATGAACTTTGGTTACCTCAATTCCAAGCTTAACCGTAACTTGAATAGTAAAACATGAGCAATCACCGATCACAACAAAACTCTACATTATCAATGTAGATACCAATTAACCACAAGCCATATTAAAATAAATAATTTATGCAAAATTCAACTCCCGAAAACCCAATTTCCTCTACAACCATTATCCTCAAATATTTCAATTTCCTTAGCAATCCTTAACCATAGATAATTCCTCATGAGCCCAAATCACTTATTAAAATGCTTAAATAATCTCTAAATCATATTCTCACATCAATCACTCAATTTTATAAATTAAAGTTTTGCCTTCAATATACCTATAATCATAAAATCATCAATATCAACCTTCTAGAATAATTAAATTTCTTTTTCTAATTTATATGAGTATAGTCTAATTATTAAACAATATTTGAAACCTCCACATAAGTAAAATCATATTAAAATCTAATTTATAATATCAAATTATAATTTATAATTTCTTATAACCAGGGTTCCGGAACTCAGACCGGACCGGCCGGTCCAGCCCAGGAACCGGTGCCTAAACCGGTTAGGTCCGATGACCGAACCGGTTCACTTTTAAAAAAAAAATTAATTTTTTAATATTTTTCCTTAGAATTTCATATTAATAAGCCTAAAATATTCAATTTCTCACCGGTTTAGTTCTGGTTTAGCTTAGGTTTGGCCCTGGTATGACCTACTGACCCTTAACCCAGTACCCCGACCGGTTCAATACCCGGTCCGAGTTTTAATACCTTGCTTATAACACAAAATCTACAAAAATAAATCAATTAGAATTTCAATAATACCTCCAATAACCCAAAATAAATTATTTAATCTAAATTTAATCAGTAAAAACATCCTTTAGAAACTAATTTATAACTGATTTATAAAATAGTTTATTATAAAATCATAAAGCAACTAAATAATAAATCTAAACAAATTAAAATTAACTATTAATTATTCTCTACATTTCTACAATCATATATTGACAAAACTCAAAACTTGCCAAAAATCTTATCTCCAAAATATTCTCTAACTAGCAAAAAATTTCTATCATAGGAAAGAGAAAATCATTTAGAATATTTTTCATAAAACAATATTGTGATTAGAAGAGAATCTGAGTACTTTTTTATCTCTAAAACTGCAAAAAATGGGACTTTACGAACTCCACTCCTCCAGAATTAACACTTCAACTGAATGATGAAGTAAAGTAAGAGCGAGGGTTTATATAACCCCCTCCTTCTTCGGTCGTGTGATTTTAAATTAATTTAATTTATTTTTTATATATATCACACCACCGAAAGGTGGTGTGATTGAAATGGGTAGTGGCATGCTTTCCTCTTTGGTTGGCGTCAAACTTTTTTTAAAATTTATATATATATTTATATTATTTTATTTTATTATTATCATTTATTTATTTATTTTCCCTAAAACTCACTACTAAATTCAAAATTATCTCCAAAATTATAATTACATCCTATAAATAAAAATAAGGATGTTACAAAGAATGCAGTTTCAATACATGGAGTTGATTGACAACTCAGAAGGTGATGGTACAGTAAGATAGGGGAGCACGATCACAATATCTAGGGAGAATATGCTCCTCTTATTTCTCTTCATGCCATCAATGGGATTGATACAATAGAGTCTATGCACATACAAAGAAGTATAGGCAAACGAATAATTCAAATCTTAATTGATAATGGAAGTACACATGATTTTCTTGATTATGACCTTGTTGTGAAATTAGGTTGGAAAGAAATTGTAGTACCCTCTTCTTCAGTTTAGGTTGCAGGGGGTCATAAGTTGCAAGTCTTTGGAGTTTGGAATGGTTTTAGGTGGAGGATGCAAGGTATGGATTTTGTGTGTGACCTCAGAATAATCAAGCTACATAATTTTCATATAATGCTGGGATTATCATGGTTGAGGTCAATCATGAGTGCTTTTTGGGATTATGAGAAGCTCTCTATGCAATTTTGGTACAAGGGTTGGTTGTGCAATCTTCAAGCCAGTCCTACAAACTCTCTCCAGGTGGTTCGTTCCAAAAAAAATTGGGTGTGATAGGCCCTATAGGTAGCAAATATTTTTGGTTCAATTGCTGCAACCTATGCCAACCACGTAGTAAAATTGTACCATTTCTTAACTATCAGAAATCTCAAATATGTCAGCATAATCAAAAGGGGTCCTAGCAGAAATTTAGAACAGACTAGATAAGTTTGGAGCCATATTTTTTAAGCCAAAAGGGCTCCCTCCTTTAAGGCTAGTGCACAATTACCCTATAGTGCTACATGAAGGCACTAACCTAATTAGCCTTAAGCCTTATTGTTATTCGGCTGCTCAGAAGGATATCATTGAAAAACAAGTTTCCGAGTTGCTGCAAACAGAGGTTATTCAAGAAAGTTCCTCTTCCTTTTCAACACCCATTGTTTTGGTGAAGAAAAATGATGGGACTTGGCATATGTGTATTGATTTTTGGGAGTTAAATAAGAAAACGGTGAAGAATCAGTACCCTATCCCCTTCGTGGAAGATTTGCTTAATGAATTAAATGCTGCCAAGTGGTTTATGAAATTAGATCTTTGTGCTAGGTATCATTAGATTAGGATGGAACCTAGGGATTGTTATAAGACAGCATTCAAAACACATTCAGGTCATTTTGAGTGGTTGGTGATGCCCTTTAGGTTAACAAATACACCAGCCACTTTTCAAGGACTATGAACGATATTTTTAGACCTCTGTTAAGAAAGTTTGTTCTTGTTTTCTTTGATGAAATTTTGGTTTATAGTTCATCTATTGCTAATCATACTTGACACGTAGAAGAAGTATTGAGGATTTTGTAAGACAACCACTACTTTGTTAAGAGAAGTAAGTGTACATTTGCTATTAAAAATGTTGAGTACCTTAGTCACATTATTAATAGGGGCAAGGTAGCTATGAATCTCAAGAAGATTGAGGCCGTTTCCAACTGAACTTAAGACAATAAAGCAACTAAGGACTTTTCTTGGTTTGGCTAGTTACTACCAACGATTTATTCAAGGGTATAGATCACTAGTTAAGCCTCTTACTCTTTTATCAAGGAAAGATGCTTTTAAGAGGTCCAATTCAGCAGGTGAAGCCTTCTACAAGTTGAAAGAGGCATTGGTTTCAACTCATGTGTTAGTACTACCTGATTTCTCCAAGGAATTTGTAGTAGAAACAAATGCTTGTAGGGCTGGGGTTGGAGCCGTGTTAATGTAACAAGGTCAACCACTAGCATATTTTAGTAAGGCTCTAGCTCCTAAGCATTTGAGCCTCTCTATCTATGAAAAAGAATTATTGGTTGTGGTGCAAGCTATTAAGTATTGGCACCAATATTTGGAGCGTTACAAGTTTATTATTAGGACTGATCAGCAGAGTCTTAAGTACTTATTGGGGCAGAAATTGAAGACCTCATTCCAAATGTATTGGATTGCCAAATTTGTAAGGTATGACTACTAAAAACAATACAAAAAGGGGAGTGACAACGCTGTAGCTAATGCTTTGTCAAGGTTATATGGTCCTCAATTCTTGCAAATTTCTTTGGATACCACTTCCCCTGAATTGATAATGAAATTAAAAGAGTTGGGAATCTGATGTTGAAGTTGTTGCTATCCTAGCGGAAGTAAAGGAGAGAGGTAGGGTGCATAAGAAGTACTCTTGGGATGGGACTTATTTGAGGAAAAATAATCTTCTCGTGATTGGTAATGATCCTGATGTGAAGCAGAAGTTGCTAGAATAACTTTATCCTGGCCCTCAAGGGGGTCATTCAGGCATCCAAGGGACTTATTATAAGATTCAAGGTTGGTTTTGGTGGAAACATCTTCATAAAGATGTGGAGGAATTTGTTAAAGGGTGTGATACATGTGCAAGATGCAAGTATGAGACCGTTGCTACACCGAGATTATTGAATCCATTGCCAATTCCAAATAAGGTATGGAAAAGTATATCAATAGATTTTATAGAAGGATTGCCTAAATCTAGAGGTAAATAAGTTATTTGGGTAATTGTTGATAGAATGCGCAAATATGCTCATTTTATCCCTCTTTCTCATTCTTATTCCGCTTCTACCCTTGCATAAGCTGTCCTAGATCAAGTTTATAAGTTGCATGGTCCTCCGGTAGAAATTATTAGTGATAGGGATCCTCTCCTCCTTAGCAATTTTTGGAAGGAGTTCCTTAGGGTTTCAAAGGAGCAACAAAGCCTTTCCTCAGCTTACCATCCCAAAGCGATGGGCAAACCGACATGCTTAATAGGTGTTTAGAGTCCTACTTACATTGTATATTGAGAAGTGCCTAGAGAGTGGAGTCAATGGTTATTTTTAGCCGAATGGTGGTATAACACCAATTTCCATACTATAACAAAAGCTACTCCATATGAGCTTCAGTATGATCAAAAGCTTTTGGTTTATGTTCCTTATATGCTTAGATCAGCTATTGTTGAAGCTGTAGATTGAAGTTTTCAAGCAAGGGAAAGATTATTGTGGTTTTGAAACATCACCTGCATCAGTCAGCAAATTTTCAAGCAAGGGAAAGATGATTGTGGTTTTGAAACATCACCTGCATCAGTCAGCAAATACTATGAAATAGAAGGCTGATTTGAAGAGATCCGATAGAGAATTTGAAGTGGGTCAATGGGTGTTTCTTAAGCTGCAACCTTATAGGCAAGTTTCAGCAGCTACAAGGAGCAAACAGAAGCTGGCTCCCAAGTTTTATGGTCTATATAAGGTGTTGGAAAGAATGGGACCAATAGCTTACAAATTGGATTTGCCTCCTGAGACTAGGATCCACTCTACTTTTCATGTCTCTATGTTGAAATTATGTCCAAATCCGAGTGTGAGGCAGCGGCATCCTCCTATTGAGTGGCCGATCATCCCTACTTCATTATATCCAGAGAAGATACTGACTCAACAGGTTGGAAGAAAGAAGTGTTGCATAATCACTTAAGTGTTAGTTTAGTGGCAAGGATATTCAAAAGAGGAAGCTACTCTGATCTCATTGTTCAATTTAAAGAACAAGTTTCCAGAGTGGACAAGGGTTGTTTTGAGGGGCAATGATGTGGAATATAGCATAATAGTAAAATAAAGGCTTAAGTACAAAATTAGATACTTGAATGTCAATTAGTTAATTAGTCCTTAAGCAGCCTGATAGCCGTTAGGAGAAGGGATCTATATGTGTTCTATGGTATTATAAATAGCCCCATTATCCCTATTGTATCTTTATGATCAGTATTGTTCTAAGTGTGCAATTCAAAGGAATATTTTAGAATTCCTCTCTTTTCTTCTCTTCTCTCCATTTATGTCTCTCTACTTTCTCTCTTTCTCTTATTTTCACCTAAATACCATAACACTCTCCTCCTTAATTATCAATGAGGAAGCATAAATATGATTAAATTAAGAAAAAAAAATCGACAAATATCTAAATATCTTATATATAGGAAAGACCGATGGAGTAAATCAGTAACTTTGATAGTCCCAAAATTAACGATATCAGCCACAAAGCATGATAATTAGAAAGTAGACTGAAACAGAGCCCAAAAAATATCAGTTATAAAACTGATCTAGACAACAATTCTGGTATCAACAGGAAAACTATATATATATATATATATATAATAACTGCTCCAAAAATATATTATTTTTAATAAGAGGTTACACATGCCTGGAGCAAATAGTGAAATTTAGAAAGGTAAAAATTAAAATGGAAAAAAAGAAATTGTTTCACACAAGATCTAAATTCAGTCTGAATCCACATTCCTTCCTCATCCAAAAGATGAGTAAAGAATGCTCATCCAAAAGATGAGCAGAATAAAAAGGGTTTTTTATTTTATTTTTCAACTAAAAATTAATTATCTTAAAATACTGGTGTTAAAAAAGTATTTCAGATATTGGGTGCTATTGGAAAAAAAATTTTAGAATACCAGTATAACAGGAAAAATATTTCTGAATGCAGGACAAAAAATTAATTAATTTAAAATACCAATCAGCAAAAATATTTCAGAGTGCAACATATAATTTAATCCAAATAAACAAAAATATATAAAAAAAATTAAAAATATAAAAAAAAAATGTTCTCCACCCCTAAAATTGGGGGAT
Source organism: Inga oerstediana (assembly GCA_963210345.1). Classification (NCBI taxonomy): domain Eukaryota; kingdom Viridiplantae; phylum Streptophyta; class Magnoliopsida; order Fabales; family Fabaceae; genus Inga; species Inga oerstediana. Next base: position 81,906,992 of record OY723400.1, read on the forward strand.
GAGCATGCCCCGCTCATCCTGCGGCATTGTTTCCCGCAAACCTCCAACCAACTTCGACGTTGTCCTGTTTCTTCGCAGTCTTCTTCCTCGTAGTTTTCTTCTTTCACTGGCGAATTCTACCATTTGATCGTTTCCCGCCATAGGCATCTGCGTCACTTGCTTCATCCATTTCAATGTCAGCATTGTTATTATTAGCCTGAGCATTCTCTGCAACATTTTCATCACCAAGCCCAGGATGCTCCCTCTTCAAATGGAGTTTGAGTTTATATTCATGGATAAGCCTGCTCACACACTTCATAAGGACAAACAAAAGGACGATCAGATGATGCAGAAGCATAAGCCTCAAACAGAAGTGTGGCACAGGCCAATCCAATTCAATTCGACCGTGTCTCGCGACCTTTTGGTCATTCAGGCAGAGTCAGGTCAGAGGAAACGTTACATACTGAAGGCACCCATGAACGAACCGGTAACGTAGGCAAGGACTCAGGCCCACATGGGCAACAAATTTAGAACACAATTCCTTTTTAACGCCCACACCCACACAGTTCCCCAAAGTAAATTAAAGTTGGATATTTTTTTGTTCACATTATGAAACATCTACCTAAATCTATCTTACAAAAAAAATGAGAAAAAAAAAAACAGGAAAAAAAGGCCTTAAATGTCAGCTACACAATCCAAGGGTGTGAAACTGTGCAAGTTGACTTCAGCTCATTTATTAATTTGGAGCACCCAGACCCAAGCAGAAAAACTGTGCAAGTAACCATTGATAACGGTATAATGCCATCCACTTATAAAGGTATCGATTTTAGGATACACACAAATCGAGCATGCTTGTGTCATGTTAATAACTAGACAGACAAAAAGGAAAAGAAACAAAGAAAGAAAGTACTAGACATGCAACTATTAGCATAAAATATTGTGTATGGATTAAGTGGTCAAGGAATACTAATAGTAAGAGATTGCCCAACCTTTTCATGGTGTGCTGCAATGTGATTCTTAAGCTTGTATTCATGAGAGTATCTCTTTCCACAATCTGGGTATTTGCAGACATAGTAGTTCTCTTGTGAATGTGTTTTCATGTGAGACCTTAGGTTGAAATTGAGGGAGAAGGCCTGCAAATCCACATTGTTACAAGATATTATGGGCACAAGAACATACATATAAAGGCATTATCTGAAGCAATATGCAATATTGGAGCTCATCACAGACTAATACAGAGAATATAAATCTGGGAATTTTCATAAAACGATTTGAACTGTAGATCATGCAATACTTTTAGATATATTCAAAATAAATGAATGAATAAATGCACTCAGCCAAAATATATATTGTGAACCATAAATCAACTTCATATCAAAGCCATGAGGAAAATAGCAAAATATTGTGAACCAAAAATACACACGTCTTGTGAATCAAAATATTGTGAGCGATTAAATAGAGCTGCTATTTCACATTACACAGAAGGAAATAGAAAGCACCAAGCTAACAGGATCAAGTCACAGATACATATAAGCAGGCACTGGAGATCAAGAAACTGAACAATTGACAATTGACACGAGTTTAGAAAAGACTATCCTTAGAAGAAATTGGAATAGACTATTTCAATGGATAGATTTATTACCTTACCACAGCCTTCAATGGGGCACACATGAACATGAGCCCTTTCTCCCGTATGGAAGAACAGATAATGTCTTTTCCGCTTTGAACTATCCAGAAATTTCTGCAACAGAGAATGAATATTTTTAATACTGCCAAATGTAGATATGACAATATGAAATATGCATAAAATTCAAATATAGCTTAAAACACAGACATAATGGCCTATTCAGAGTTTGTTCAGTACAACACATAAATTTAGTGTAGGTTTGGGAGCACTTAAAATAGAGAAGGCGACCTTTCCACACCCGTCATGATCACAAACAAATTGCTTTTCTCCATGAATGTGAGAATGATTTCTCAAATAGCCAGCATCTATAAAAGTTTTCCCACAGCCTTCATAGCTACGGAGAAAATTTACTTCAGTAGTTGGCTCAGGTTCTGGTTCTTTTTCGTTGTCCTCCAAGGACTTCAAGGAAACCTCTAAAAAAACAAACAGACTATCTTAATAAAACAACAATCACATATGAGAAATTCATAAGCATGAAATCCAGGAATACGTAGAGATTTTTTAGATGCAAGGCATCCATAGACTTGAATATTATATAACAAAAATCTTCATCTGAAAACTCATAATAAAACAACAATCATATGTGAGAAATTCATAAGCATGAAATCCAGGAATAAATAGACTTTAATATTATATAACAAAATTCCTTGTCTATTAGAGACAAACGGGATATGTAGGTGACTCAGGATTAGCATACTAGCATCAATGACTAAAAAAGAAAATATGTCATCAATACGAGATGAAATCCAATCAGCTGCTGGTAAAGGATAGCTTCTATAAGTGTAGGCTTTATAGGTTTATTTTGAAGATCTAACACAATTGTATATGATTGTCGTCGTTCAAACAATATGTTGTTCAAAACATGCAGTTTGAACATCAAGAAAGTCTATTTCCTTGAACATAAATAATTCTTTTGGCAGATGGGAGATCAGTTAATGGCGGACAAAACTTGTTAACAATGGATCTAGTGACATCGTATCACCAACTTGAGCAGACACGGTAATCAGAAAGACAAAAGCATTGTAGAATCAAACCAAAGATATCGATGAATTCATGTAATGCAATCAAATAATATACATAAACATATGAATTTTCCTATAAATCAAACTGCGGAAGTCTTAATACCTCTTGCCATTGCCAGTCTTTGATCTCCGAAATAACTCACGATCTGTTTTTATAGATCGCTGCAAAAGAGAGAACAAGGTCAGAAGATATAAACTAGGTTCAACTGGCCTCAGAAATGTCTAGGGTTGGTTTGGATTGGTGATTGGATAAGTGACTTATTTTTATTTAAACTTGTAAAATCTTAAAATTGAAAAAAAAGTTAGATTTAGTAAAATGATGAGTGTTTGGATTAGTGATTAGATAAGTAACTTATGTAAAAGTGAATGACGTTTAATTTGATTTTTACATAAGTGACTTTTGTATTATTTAAAAGAAAAAATTGTAAAAATTATGAAAAATGAAGGGATAATTGTGAAAAAAGTCCTCATTGGCAACTTAATTATCAAATGGGATCTGGGAAGATATCTACACACGGAGAGATTTTTTTACAATTTTCTCAAAAATTAACTTTGAAAATTTGGCAATGGTACAATTTTAATAAAATTATATCAAAGTCTAATTTAAATTGGTACACTATAAAAGTTTTTTCTATTGTGCATCTCAAGTTTAAATTTTATAAATTATATCAAACTCTAATTTAAATATTAAATCCTAACTCATATTTTTACATAGCTCAAAATCTAACAAAATAAATCGATTAAAACCTTAATAATACCTCTAATAATCTAAATAAATTATTTAAACTAAATTTAATAGATAAAAACACCATATAAAAACTAATTTATAACATGTTTATAAAAGAAATTGATTATAAAATCATAAAATAGCTAAATAATAAATCTAAACTGATTCAAATTAATTATTAATTATTCTCTACATTTCTACAGTTATATTGACAAAACTCAAAACTTGCCTAAGCTCTTATCCCAAAGTATTTTCTAATTAGCAGAAGATTACTATCTAAAGAAAGAGAAAATTATTTACAACATTTTTCATAAAAGAAATTTTGTGATTAGAAGTGATTTTGAGTATCTCATTGATCCCTAAAGATATGAAAATACACCTATCAATATTATTTTATACACACACAAGCTCCATAAACTTTATTTTAAGTCTTATTACTTTTTCTGATTTATGACTTTTTTAACCTCAAATCTTATCACTCAACCAAACACTCATTTTAGCTTTTTCACTGTTCATATCTGTTTTTGACACTGTATAAGTCCGATTTCACGCGCAAACGGTAAAACAAACGATCACTTAATGTGTGTTTGGAAGAGCTTATTTTTGGGCAATAAGTGCTTATAATTCGTGATTCACGGTATACGAGATAAGTATGTGAGAGGAGTTTTTTCTCGGCTTGCGTAATAAGGGCTTATTTCCCAAATATAAGCTCTCCCAAACATGCATTTAGTAGCCCCTAAAACCGAGCGTGTGCCTTCTCACCGTCAAAGACCACACTTAATAACTGACTAAGTGATCTACCCTAATCCAGATTTGGGCCTAAGTTTGACTTACAGGCCACATGTAGGATGTTTTATTTAACTATTTAAATTAATAAGTAAATAATTATATATTATAATAAAATATCTCACCATCATCTCCAATTTCTGACCATTTTATTATTGTCGTTGTTTCCTTCTTTCTTCCTTATTCTTTAAAAAAATGCTTATATCAAAATATGTGCGGGTAGAAACAGTAAAGATTTTATATTTGATATATATATATATATGAAGTTGATAAGGAATTAATTACCTGGGTAGACGATGTTTTTTAATTGCTTCGTCCATGTTCTTCTACTGCTGCTTCCTTTTTCTTATTGTTTACCTTTTTATTATTAATTCCTCCTCCTCCTCCTCCTCCTCCTTTCCTCTCTTTCCGTTTATTTGCTTTCTCCCGATCCTAAATATATTCTTGGGATTTTTATGGGGTGCTTTTGCAAAATCATTTACTGATTTAACTTTTAAAATATAAGTTTATTGGCTTCGGATAGATTAAAAAAAATTTAAATAGTTTAGATTCAATGTTTTATAAAATTATTACTACAAACATAAATAAATAAATTTAAATTTTTAAAATTCAATCTATACAGTTCATAATTATAGGTAATACATAAAAAATAAATAAATTTTAATTTAAAAAATATAACAACAAAAATAATAATAATGTTATAAAATATTATATTTAAATCATCTATTTCATTATCTAAGAAAGAAGTTGGGATTTTGAGAAGAGAACTGGAAAGAGGGATAGAAGAGTATTTTCTTCCCAATATGCTTCATCCATGTCTTTTCTGTTTTGGCTTTGATGTTTTCTTTTTCTTCTTCTTTGGTAAATAAAAAAAATTAGGTTCTCAATTTTTGGGCCTATTTCATTTTTACCCTTTTGTAATTTTCAAAAGATTACAACAAGATCAAAATAAAATAGGCCCAAAAATTGACCTTAAGAAAATCGTCTATTTTTTAAAAATGATGTCTGATCAAACAATTTCATGAAAATTAGCATAAATTATGTGTGATAGCTACTATAAAAAAATATGTGATAGCATCTACCATATCAAAAATATTAATGATTATGATTATTGGAATTGCTTAGCACGAGTAATTATACTAAACCCTCCTCCACTTTCTCTTTATTTAATTTCTACATCATTAGATTGACTTTTAATAGTTGAGTATCCATTTGGATCAGTAGTGGATAAATAATAATTGTGATTTGCACAAGTGTCGTTGGTCAACCGTGATTTTTGTTTGGATATTTTTTTCACAAGTGACTTTAACAATTGTGACTATGTTTGGATATCATCTATTGAAAGCACTTATGAATATATAATTACTAAAAGGGCTATTAATTTTATAAAGTTACATTCAATGAAAGAAATAAATGAAACTGAAAGAGAGCATATTGTGGGACCTATAATTTTATAAATTTATATTCAATGAAGAAAATAAATGAAACTGAAGGAGTGAAGGAGAGCATATCACATGATTTAATTTATAAATAAAAATAAATTGATAAATATGATAGCTAAGATTGCACCAGATTATGCAATGAAGTCTATTTCTTCAATAAAGCTATTTACATTTTCATGATTATATTTAATAATAAAGATAATTAAATATTTAGTCGTTATTATTAAATATGATTTAATAAATGACATGAATGTTTAAATATTATTTTCATTTTATAATTGTTATTATTTAAAAATTCATGTTAAGTAATGGGCAAAACAATATTTAAAATAATATTATGTAAACTTCTTTAGTTGAGAAATATTAGACAAGATATATGTAGAGAATATTTAGAGAAGGGATCAGAAGGTAAATTAGAGAAATTGTTATTGGGGAAGTTTCAATCAAGATTTTCCAATCGCATAAGCAACTGCTTGTCATTTATGCTCAACGTGTGATTGGAGGGTGAAATCACGATTTATCAGGGTTGATCTGAATTTTTAAAAAATTACCTAAACAAGACAATCGAGAATTTGAATAACCTACCGCTTAACCAAAGTAGCACTGAGATTTTATATTAGATTAAAAATATTATTGTAATATTAAACATTAAATAATAATATTATTTTTACAAAATAAATCTCAACCATCAAAACACAATCCAATGGTAGAGAAATTAAGAGGAGAACAATTGGAGAGATAAGTTAGTGGAGATAACGGGAACACCTTTTCTTTAGTTTCTAGAATTTAATTCTTTATGGGTTTGAGATCCCTCTTACTCAGAGGAATTAACGAATTAATGAATTCGTTATATAGTCCATTCATTCCATACTAAATCACACCAAATTATTCTTAATGATTATTAGGTGGTAGTTGGATAACAAGTACCATATATCATATATGTATCCCAACCTTTTGAATGAATTTTGGCTATGAACTATTGACCGAACCATCAACCAAATGAAAAACTTTCTTCATGCAGTTAAAGTCATTGACGAATACTGACTTTATGAATTTTAAAAATTAAAGTTCTCAACTTAAATTTTAAAATTCAATGAAATTTTCAAGTAAATAAATATTAATAATAAAAAAATAAAATATTAAAGTTAAAAGTCATGCCTGCAGTAATGCTTCAACATGTTAAACTTACTAAAAACTTGGCATGAACCAAATTGAATAAAGAACCCTATCGATCAATCCTTTACATGTATAATAATCATTCTTAGCTTCTTATCAGACTCACAATACCTCCCAAGCCTAATGCCCTTCCATTGTTCTAATTTCCAGGGTTCTCAAACCCGGACCAGCCCGGTCGGTCCGGCCCGAAACCCGCCGAACCGGTCAGTAGACCGGTCCGGTCCTGGTCCCAATTTTCAAAAAAAAAAAATTTTAACTTTTTCCTTTAGAATTTCATACTATAAGCCTAAAATCTTCAATTACTCACCGGTTTGGCCCCGGTTAGACCCACTAACCCTTAACCTAGTACCCCGACCGGTTCAATACCCGGTTCGGGTTTTAATACCTTGATAATTTCCCAATATTATTATTTGGAACCTTACAATTAAAATAGATACAACTCTCTTTCATTAAATCTTGAGGGCCATGAAGATCACCAACGTTTGACGCCACTAAACTCTTGTGTTCTCCAACAAACGAATTCGAGTTCCAAGTGGAAATACATAAAACTTAAACAGTCCTCCAAATGCTTCTTCCAAATGAATTATACGAAGAACATGAATGAACCATGCATCCACACCAAATGAAAAACATTCCTCACACAATTAAATCTCATGAACTCATCATACTATGCAAAATGGTAACTTCTACAAATTTTCAAATTAAATGACTCCACCCTAAAATTCAGAAAGATTTTTAAATACAATATTAATATTTAAAAAAATAACATTGCTTCTTACATTATTATTATATATTATTCTCCACAAACCGACATGAACAGTCCTCACGTAGTAAATCTCCGGCCTCCAATAATGCGTACCTCATGAAATAAAGGCCACTTTTTGATTGCAGCCAAGGCCACGAATGGTGGTCATTTTAGCAACCTGGGGCAAATGTTTCCCCTATCTCTAAACGTGTTCGACTCAATATTCTCGAAGGAATCCTTTAGCTACTAATCTAGTTTTGAGATTTTTGACCTGAAATGGTGACTAAAAATCATGATTGAATTAAAAGCCTGACACAAATAAATCAGATTACAGAATATTTGCAAAATATCAAAAAGATAGCAGTTACACATACACAGTACATTCTTCATTTTGTTTTTGTTGTAAATATTGAGATATTAAGTGCGGGTGTCCATAAGCTTTTAGGATGTCTTTTGGAATTCTAACAATAGTGTTTGTATCCAAATGCTGGGACTTCCTCTAGACCACATCACATAGGAGGTTGCCAGGAAGATTGGCGATGTCAAGGTACACTTTCGTTGGAATCACTGTTCAACGGCGGTGCATGATATCAAAAAGATATTTATATTAAAGTATAGATGTGTGTAGAAACAATATACTCCCTCCTATCCTTAATGTATTATGTTAATTGAAGTTAATTAAATTAGTTAATATAAAAAGTTTTTTCTTAGACACCATAATTATTTTCATTAGTTCCCTCAATCTCTATCTTACTTGATTATTGTTGAGGGAGCATCAATAGAGATAAATTAAAAAAATATTGACAAATTTGAGAAATAGATTTTACATTAAAGACCGAGATCAACTAATTGTCCTACATTAGTTGCCAAGGGGTTCTTTCAAGCAGCGGGCGTAGACTATACTGACACATTTAGCCCAGTTGTGAAAGGAGCCACTATTGGTATTTTACTTACTGTGGCTGTCAGTTTCAACTGGAAATTGAGACAATTTGACTTCAACAATGCCTTCTTGAATGGAGATCTCACAGAGGAAGTTTACATGGAGGCTCCACCAGGTTTTTCCTTTGGTTCTTCCCCTACAGTGGTAGACCTCTGGCATGTAAGCTACGGAAGGCTATCTATGGCCTTAAACAAACTCCTAGAGCTTGGTTCCAAAAGTTGCAATCAGCTCTCTCTACTCTAGGTTTTGTTGCCTCAAAGTCTGATCCACGCTTGTTCATAAGGAAGGTCCAACAGCATGTCGTTTGTTTATTTGGTACTTTATGTTGATGATATTGTTATCACTGGATCTAATGATGATGAAGTGCAGCGTCTCATTTCAGCAATGAGTGATCTATTCTCCTTAAAAGATCTTGGAACTCTCTCTTATTTTCTGGGTATTGAATTCTATCCTATACTAAGCATGGTCTGCTAATGTCTCAACGAAAATATATTCTCGCTTTACTCAATGAAGTTAATTTTCTTAATGCCAAAGCTTATGCTATGCCAATGACAACCAATCTACAACTTACTACTACAGATGGTAATTGCTTTCATAATCAGAAGCTCTACCGAAGTGTCCTTGGAAAGCTTCAATACTTGTGCTACACTAGACCAGAAATTACCTTTGCTGTCAATCGCTTGAGTCGTTTTCTTCAAGATCCTCATGAGCCACACTGGGGAGAAGTAGGTAAAAATGAACAAAAGTAAAAGGTAAATGCACAGCACACTTGTGTGGTGATCAGAAAGAACTCACAGTAACAAAACCTAAAAGCAATGCCCTGTAATCAGCTGGGTTGATGGAACTCCAAAACTAGCGGCTGAAACATAGCTGCATTTCAGGTCCATGAGTATTGTGAGCCAACTAATTAAGGAAACATTAATTGAGGAGAAGCTAGAAGATGAACTGTAGCAAGCATACGGCCTATTAATGCTTAAACTGTTGAAACATATCCTTGTACCACATGTCAAGTAAAACGGGGAAGAGTCCATTTTAAGCAATTCACATATTTGACAAACTAAAATATTATGTAGAAGACAAGCATATTCCTTTTGCAGTTAAGATTAAATTAAGTTGTATAATACATCTGATTCTGTTCCATAATTTTTATGTTCCTCGGCATGAACATGAAGCAAGATCAAAACACATCAATCAACTACGAACAGATAAAGTAATTTTGCAAGTACGTTCATATATCTTAACCATGGAAAGAAAACAAAATAATGCATACGCAGTACCAGCCAAACAAGAACTTTATGCTGACTCCAAGGATGGAATGTCTAGTGAGCAATGAAAGTAGCAAGCCGTCTAAATCTTGCATTAGATGTAACTTGTGAAGGATGTACCCTTGACAATTTGACAAAAATGGAACATCAGTATGAACGTTTCAGTTAATGCATCGAATATCACAAAAAAATACAGTTCCAATTACAAAACTTGTATTTGAAAATATTTTGAGGAAATTTATATCAGTTATCACAAAAGGCATCAACAAAACCATATTATGGGAGGCGGAATTGAAAGCATTGGTACATATACACACTGATTTAGTGAAGCAGTGAAATTTTCCAAATCTTACCTTGAGAGAAATCAACCGAGGGAGACACAGATGTGAGACCACGGTGACTAAGAGCAAAAGACGATGGCGACCCAGGAAGATGACGAATTTCCGGCGACTTGGGACTTCGTTAGAATGCCTCACCCCTTTGCTACTTAGAACCCACGGAGCCACAAATGAGATGCCACCGTCAGTGAGACCAGAACCTTGACCAGCGACGACGAGAGAAGGACGAAGACCGGCGAGGATGTGTGGTGAAGTTGTGATCAAAGCGAGTGAGAGAGATCAGTGAGTCCCTAATCCCCCGGTTTTAATTTCAAATATAAGAGGGCAAATTTGTATTTTCACAATAGAAATTAATATCACCCGGTCCTGGACTTCACTGCAATTTGTAGATTTCAAGGGACCAGATCATGGTTAATTCGGTTACTTGGGACCTGATTGCAATTTTCCCAAATATAATTTGTAAGCCATAATCCCAACATAGTGAATGAATAAAATCATACTGGACAAAACATAGGAAAATGAAGATAAAGCAGATGTAATAGAGCATTAGCTAGTACAACTAGGAACAAAAGATAAATATTGCCTAATTATTTTAATCAAAATCTCTGCTAGCCTATGCACCAGTTTCAAACAAAGATAGTTCACAAACAAATATGTGCATGATCAATAGTTATGGACTAACAAAACATGCAACTACTAAAAGAATCAATAGCAGTGTGTATACAACTGTTACTCCCTCCAGTCCTTAATATAAGACATATTTATCTAATTTGATTAGATGAATCAAGGAAGTTGGTTAATATGATATGCATTTTCTAAAATACCCTAATCAACTTTTCTAATTCCCCCTTGTCTCTCCTCCTTGATTTTTATTGAGGAAGCATCAATAAAGGTAAATTAGGAAAAGATTGACAAGCATGAAAAATATGTCTTATATTTACGATCAAAATCAACTCGTCAAATATGTCTATATTAAGAATTGAAGGAGTATTATTTTGCCAATGATAAAATCGCACAAAAACAGACACCCTTGGTCATGGCATTATTTCCTGAAACAACAAAATTTTCCTAAATTCTCAATGTATCTAAATGATGATGATCCTCCTCTCATCTATTTTTCCTGTTTCTCTCTCCAATAAAATTTAAAAAATAAAGTTTAGTTATGATATCATCAAACTCTTGTAACAAAACTACATAATATAATTTTTTTCTCTGGTCAATTATGTGATTGGATTCATGGATAATCATCTACAGACGTGAACTCGACGCAGTTAAAACCTGTAATCACATTCCCCAACAATGCTCAAAATGGAAATACTTTGAAAATTATATATTGCTAAAAGTATAATTCCATAAATAACCTTCTCACTCATATATAGGAGATGCAGGTAATAAAGTAGCACTCCCCCCTTTTCTTTTCTTTTTTTGGTAATAAACAGGGGCTAAGCCCAACAATTAAATAGAAATTCTCCGAGGGAAAACGCGTCCCTCATTATCTTCTTGTAGAACTCATTCAACTAGCGTTGGCGGCTATTTCCATACTAATTTTTGATTAGGGATTTTCAAGCTTAGGTCAGCTAGCACATCTGCCACACGATTAGCCTCCCGATATACATGGGTAATTCGCACTTGCCAATCCCTATTCAGCAATTCTCTCTCTAATATTTCTAAGATGCAGTTGGCACCCTTTTATGCTTAGGCTCTGATTAATGGCTTCTACTATTCCCTTTGCATCACTCTCGACTTCAATAAATCTGAATCCTAGGTCCCAGCATAATAGTAGCCCTTCAGCTATGGCACATGCTTCAGTTGCATCCGAGACAAATTCATTCAGTAGCACTCCCCTTTTGATTATAGATAAAATGATCATAAGAGAGGAAAACTATACACCACAGATTTTGAAAAAATCACTGTCCTATCATAATAATATAGAAAACCACGACAGCTGAAGAAAAAGCCCTTTAGCTTCTTACATAATATGCTTTTTTTTTTGGGCCAACTACTTACATAATATGCTGACAGAAAGAAAGAGGACCTTATCATATGCATCACAGAGCTGCTCAAAAAATATGAATTGCAGAATTGTTGCGCGGCCTTAACTCCTTCCTACAAGAATTGAAAATCACAACGTTGCTTAGGACCAAGCTGCCAAGTTCTCAAGAAATATATACTGCAAAATGAGGGGGGGAAACATCAGCTAACTTCTATGGATGCTTGCATATGAATTTTTACAGGCTTTAGTGTATCCACAAGCTAAGTCTGGTATTAATAAGCAAGGATGTGATTAGACCCAGCCTTTTGCTGCCACAAAAACGCAGGAGAGATGGGGAATAGCCACAGGGGGGAAAATGGGGGACTATGAGTCCAGAGGAAAGCACAGATTAAAAAATCAGAACGCCAGAAATTTGAGAGAAGAAAAGGGAAGTAAACAGTGAAGAGTAGGAGGGAGCAGTAAAAAGATGATATGGAATATGGCAAGATTATGATCCAAGTTAACCATATAATGTTTAAACCGCAATTACAGCCTGACCTCAGTCAAAATCCTCTCCCATCTCATCATTAGCAAGTGATCAAGTTGCCGGTCAACATCATTTGAGTCACGTGGCCCATCTAGTTTCTCATTCAACGACATTAACTTCACTCTTTCAACATTTTGCTTCTGAAGATCAACATAGGATTTAGTACAAAGTCAAGTTATTTATCAAGAAGTTAAGCAGTGTAAAATTAGGAGATCAAGAACACCTCATTCTTTGGATATACAAATGGAGACTTGTAGCTTAAAAATGCTGAAATTGAAAGAATTGGTGACAGGCAACCAAATATTGCACCATACAGCATCATCTGCATTGACGACAAAATGGATTATTATGTAAATAGCCCACTTCACAGTAAAATGCGTCCTATTCTAAAGCAATACAAAGCATCGCGTTGTTTATTATCTTTTAAAAAGATTTATATTGCTAACATTTATTGACAGAAGAAAGCACAAGGCTGAGTGCAACACCTCATTTTGTCCGGACTACTTGGTAATAATTAAAAATAAATAAATGACAAACCCAAATTACAAGAAATATGACAAAAGATTGAATTAAAAAAATTCCAAAAGTATGACTCACTTGAAACTGAAAATCACATTTAACAAGTTGATGATGATATACGTGCAAGAAAATTCAACAGCACAAGATTATTTTCAGGGCAAAAAGAAAAGTGTACAACTGAAAAACATCAAAGGGATCAGCTAAGCTGATGTGTAGCAATTCTGTTAATGCAGAGACATTCAGTTTCCAAAAGAAGAAAGCCACTTGGAGGGTCCAAGAGTAACTCATTCTTAGAGCCATTGTATACATGCAGTTAAAACTTGAAAACTTGATGAAAGTTACCCAAGTGTGTTCGGATAGAATCAAAAAAGCACTTTTGAGACTAAAACCTTGGTTTAGAAAAAAAAAGCCTCGAACACCCAAGAATTTTGAACAATCCCGTTTTTAAGGAAAATCATGGTTTCAATAACAAAACCATGGTTTCACCAATAAGCTATTTGCCTTCACTTTTTCCACTGTTGAAGAAATATATTTGGAGGGAAACTGACATCTTCGTTGTGGTCCAAGCTAAGGCGCATTTATTGATATATAATTTATTATTTTTTAAAATATAATCTTATTTTTTATATATAATTATCACAAAAGTTAATATCCTTTTTAATAATTTAACCATAAAAAAAGCTATTCTTATCACAATACCCAAACACTTTTATTTTATCAAAATCAATTTTTTCTCATAATCTATTCTGTTCAGAATCTATTCTCCAGAAGCTATTCTTCACTTTTTCTCCATAAGCTATTCTCCAAAAGCTAATCCGAACACACCCCAAGACCCAGTTGCCTGCTGAATAAACTTGAGAAAAAAACACAAAGATTACTAAAACAAACGGTTTTAAAAACTGAGGCTATCTAATGGAAAAATGAATTATAAGCATAGTTTTGGTTCTATATTCATGGGAAAAACCAATTGCAGAAAAAGTTCAGCATTATGAAACAAGAGCAAATTGTGATTAAATTACTTTTTTGGGTCGAAAGTATTTAAATTTTAGGTGGAAATCCAAAATTTAAAAGGAATGTGGGGGTAAATTTTAGGCAGGAACTCAAAATTTAAAAGAATGAGGAGTAAATTTTGAATTTCATTTGTACAAAATTGTAATTTAATAACCCTCCCCTCCCCTCCCCTCAAACCAAACACACCCTTAAAGTCCTTAACAATGTGGGAAAAACTACCAGGTCGAGCTTTTTCCAAAAGCTCCTTCACAAAGCTTAAGCCCAACTCACTTTAAGCTCACCTAAACACCCACCTTAAGCTAATTGTTGTCCAATCGGGCTTATACATGCTCAATCAGGCTTAAGGGTTGCCAAAAGGTCTCCCCGTGTTTGGAACACTGATGATCAATTGGGCTTGTTTCAATTTGACTTTTTATAATATTATTTTTTATAAAAGTCAGATTATATATTGTGATTTATGTTTGGATTGGTAGTTGTATAAATGACTTTTGTAAAAGTAAAACATGTTTGAATTAACTTAAGTACAAATGATTTTTGTGATAATAGTAAGAGAAAGTGGGTGGAAAAATATTTAAAAAAACAAGTAAATATTTAAAAATTACTTTAAAATATTAGATGTTACTAGAAAAATATTTTAGAGTGGGTGGAAATGAAACAGAACAATGAAACAGAGAAGAGAGAATGTGAACACATTGCAGCCAACGTTGACATTGCATATGATGTAAGCACTGACGTTGTGAACAGGGAGGGGGGGTTGGTGTGTGGTTGCCGGATCTGACTTTCTCATTATTTAAAGAATTTATAAGGTTGTGGTTTTAGTATAAATAGGTGTTTGTTTTTTCATTGTAATCATCAAGATTTGGAATAAACACATTTGAGTTTGGTTTCTATACCATTTTGGTACCAGAGCTGAGTTCTAGAGAGCCAGAGAGCGAAAGAGTGAGGAGTGGGTGAGGAAAAAAAAATGTGAGAAAAAGGGGGTGTCGGATTTCACTCTCGGAGCGTTTTTTGAAGAAACCGACCTCACCATCGTATTCAGAAGGCCGAAAAACCTAGGAATAGCCTCGGTCACCGCCGTGAAACGCCTCCACGCGCCTCCACGGACGTCGCCGGAAAGTCGCCGGAATTTCAGACGGTCGCCGGAGTCCAGAGGTTGAAGACGACCCAGTCAGCTGCCACGTCATCACTGTCTGACCAGTCAGCGCCACGTCGTCCAATCACTAACTGCCACGTGTCATAACCGCCACGTCATCAATCCCAGTCAGGCCAACTTTCAAAAATTGCAATTTGACCCCTAAATTTGGTAAAATTTTCAATTTCTGCCCCAAAACTTTCTGAAATTACATTTTTGCCCCAAATTTCAGCCAAAATTACATTTCGGACCCCAAAACTTTCTGAAATTACATTTTGACCCCCAGATTCTGCCAAAATTACATTTCAGACCCCTGAACTTTCTGAAATTTCATTTTGACCCCATATTTTGCCCAAAATTACATTGTTGCCCCTAATTACCCAAATTTCCTATTTTACCCCTTACTTTTCCATAGACACAAATCCTTCCCCTACCCTTCTACCTTGTACTTAATAACTGCGTACTTAAAGTCATAACCTATCAAACAAACTGCAAAATGCCTCCAAGACGCAGAAATAGACATGAGATTGAGATGGAAGAGATGAGATGCCAGATTCAAGAACTAGAGGCCACTATAGCAGAACAGCAAGCCTTGCTCGAAACTCGTAGAGACCATTCAGAAGATGATTTGAATAGTCACAGTTCGTCATCCTCTGACTACCGTCATCGTCCTCGCCAACAACCATTCCGCCTTAATGACATTAAGGTAGACATTCCTGAATTCGAGGGAAGACTCCAACCAGACGAATTCATTGCCTGGCTACAAACAGTTGAACGAGTCTTTGAGTACAAAGAGATTCCAGATGAGCAGAAAGTTAAAATTGTTGCCATCAAATTGAAGAAACATGCCTCCATATGGTGGGAGAATCTCAAAAGAAGGCGTGAAAGAGAGGGAAAGAGCAAGATATGAATGTGGGACAAGATGCGACGCGAGCTCTCACGTAAGTTTCTTCCAGAAAATTATTATCAAGATAATTTCCTTCAGTTACATAATCTCCGCCAAAAGGCTATGTCTGTAGAGGAATATACCAGGGAATTTGAGAAACTTATAATGAAATGTGATATACAAGAAAGGTACGAGCAAACAATAGCTCGTTATCTCGGAGGGTTAAATACAAACATCGCCCATCCAGTACAACTCCAGCAATACTGGACTCTGGATGACGTCATCCGTTTAGCCATCCGTATTGAAAAGCATATGCCCAGAAGGCCTCCATACCAACCATCTTCCTCAACCAGAATTCCTTTTGATGGGAATAAATCACAAATACATCATCCTAGCTCTTCAAATGCGCCTCCACCAAAGGCTACTAGGGAATTCAACTCCAAAGCACCTAAGTGCTTCAAATGTCAAGGATTCGGTCACATCGCTTCTAACTGTCCTAACCGTAGAGTTGTCACTATTATGGAAGGAGAAGCTTCTACAGTATTTGACGAAGAAAGGGAGCCTATGCCAGAAACGGAGCCAATATTTGATGAGGAGCCAATATTTGATGAGGAAATTACTCCTGCAGATCACGGTGAATCACTTGTTATTAGGAGAAGTCTACATACAGCCCCTGTGAAAAAAGAACCTTGGCTACGTCGCAACATTTTTCATACCCGCTGCACAACTCAGGGTAAAGTCTGTGACGTCATTGTTGACAACGGAAGCTGTGAAAATGTAGTCTCCAACTACATGGTAGAAAAATTGCACCTACCAACTCATAATCATCCGAGCCCTGACAAGCTTCAATGGCTTAACCAGGACAGCGAGGTAAAAGTTTCGAAACGATGCCTTATTACTTTTTCTATCGGTAAAAGGTATCATGATGAAGTTTGGTATGATGTTGTTCCAATGGACTCTTGTCACCTTCTTTTGGGGAGACCTTGGTAATATGATCGACATGTTCTGTATGACGGTCACGCAAACACGTATTCCTTCCAGAAGGATGGCGTGAAAATTCAACTTGCTCCTTTGCCACCTGATAAACACAATAAAGGCGAGAATGAATCCAAACCATTAGTGTCTTTAGTCGAGAAGGTGACCAAAACAGAAAGCCAAGTAATGGGTTTTCTTCTATTACTCGAGACAAATAACGGAACTGTCATTCCACTTGAAGTGCAGCCATTGTTAGAGGAGTTTCCTGATGTAATTCCAGATGAAATTCCGTCGGGATTACCACCCATGCAAGACATTCAACATGCTATGGATTTTATTCCAGGAGCAGTAATTCCTAACAGGCCAGCTTACAGAATGAGTCCTCAAGAACATGCTGAAGTTCAAGGCCAAATTGAAGAATTGCTTAAAAAAGGATTAATCCGTGAAAGTGTCAGCCCCTGTGCCGTACCTGTACTCCTAGTTCCCAAGAAGGATGGAAGCTGGAGAATGTGCATAGATTGCCGTGCAGTCAACAAGATCACAATTAAGTATCGGTTTCTGATACCCAGGCTTGATGACATGCTCGACCAGTTATATGGCTCTACCATCTTCTCTAAAATTGACCTTCGTAACGGATATCATCAAATCCGAATTCGTCCCGGAGATGAATGGAAGACCGCTTTCAAAACCAGAGATGGGTTGTACGAATGGAATGTGATGCCATTTGGGTTGTCAAATGCTCATAGCACGTTTATGCGCCTGA
This sequence comes from Inga oerstediana, assembly GCA_963210345.1. Taxonomy (NCBI): domain Eukaryota; kingdom Viridiplantae; phylum Streptophyta; class Magnoliopsida; order Fabales; family Fabaceae; genus Inga; species Inga oerstediana. Next base: position 81,924,904 of record OY723400.1, read on the forward strand.
TGAACCAGGTCCTTCATCCTTTCATTAGCAAGTTTGTTGTTGTCTATTTTGACGACATTCTTATCTACAGCAAGAGCATAGCAGATCATTTAGAGCACTTACGTCAAGTATTGCAAGCTCTTCGTGAACAAAAACTTTATGCCAACTTGAAGAAATGCACCTTCTTGACAAATGAAGTCATTTTTCTGGGTTACATTATCACTGCAGAAGGTGTACAAGTGGATCCAAGGAAAATTGAAGCCATTAACAGCTGGCCAACTCCATAATCTATCCAAGAAGTTCGGAGCTTTCATGGATTAGCTTCCTTCTATAGGAGGTTCATTCGAAATTTTAGTTCCGTTGCTGCACCCCTTACAGATTGCATCAAGGGAGACAAGTTCCAATGGACAGAAAAGGCTCAAATAAGTTTTGAAGAACTAAAGAAACGCTTGACAGAAACTCCGGTGCTAGCTCTTCCTAATTTTGACCAAGTGTTTGAGGTCAGTTGTGATGCCTCTAACACTGGGATTGGTGCTGTTCTGAGTCAAGAAGGCCACCCGATTGCTTTCTTCAGCGAGAAACTTAATGATGCTAAGCTCAAATACTCTACCTATGATAAAGAGTTCTATGCTGTTGTTCGAGCTTTGCAACATTGGAGCCACTACCTGTTGCATAAAGAGTTTATTCTCTATTCTGACCACGAATCACTCAAGCATTTGAATTCTCAACAGAAGATCAATCGAAGGCATGCCGCTTGGAGTGAAATGTTGCAGACCTATCCATTTTTACTCAAACATAAGGCTGGAATCCTAAATTCAGTAGCTGATGCGCTTAGTCGTCGCCATTCTTTGATAACGACTATGCAAACCAAAGTAGTGGGCTTTGAAACTATAAAATAATTGTATCAAGATGATCCTGATTTCCAGGGTGCCTTGAGTGCTACTGAATCTCAACCATTTCAGCAGTATTACAGGGAAGGAGGATTTTTATTCAAAGGAAAAACTCTTTGCATTCCTCATTGCTCACTTCGAGAAGCTATAATTTGGGAAGCGCATAATGGAGGATTAGCTGGTCATTTTGGTAGAGATAAAACTGTAGCCTTAGTAAAGGAGAACTTCTATTGGCCAAGACTTGAACGGGATATCAACAAGCATATCCAAAGATGTAGAACATGCCACTTGGCTAAATCCAAAAGCCAAAATACTGGGTTATACATGCCATTGCCAGTACCCAACGCACCTTGGGAGGATGTGAGTATGGATTTTGTCCTCGGGTTACCTCGGACCCAGAGACAAAAGGACTCTATAATGGTGGTTGTTGACCGTTTTTCAAAAATGGCTCACTTCATTCCTTGCCAGAAGACTAATGATGTAGTTCAAATTGCAGATTTGTATTTCAAGGAGATTGTTCGTCTCCATGGAATTCCAAAAACCGTCACCTCTGATAGAGACATCAAGTTTGTAAGCCATTTCTGGAGGACTTTATGGAAAAAGATGGGAACAAAACTTCAGTTTAGCAGTACTAGCCATCCACAAACTGATGGACAAACAGAAGCTGTTAACAGAATTCTTGGAAATCTTTTACGAAGTTTTGTTGGAAAGAACTTGAAGCAGTGGGATCTTATTCTTGCTCAAGTTGAATTTGCTTACAACAACTCAGTCAGTCAAGCAACTGGAAAGTGTCCATTTGAAGTTGTTTATGGCACCCGTCCTCTCAGCCCACTAGATTTGACACCATCTTCTGATAAGCAACAATATAGTGTCAATGCAGACAGCGAGCCAAGGAAATTAAGAAATTACATGGCAGGTATGTAATAATATTCAGAAGCAGAATTTGAAACTCAAGGCACAACGAGACAAGCATCGAAAACATCAAGTCTTTAATGTGGGGGATTTGGTCTGGATACATTTGAGGAAGGAACGTTTTCCTAAACAACCAAACGCCAAGTTATCTCCGCGAGCTGATGGACCATTCAAGATAGTACAGAAAATTAATAATAATGCTTACAAAGTGGAATTGCCTGGTGCTTACGGTGTTTCTGCCACTTTCAACATTGCGGATCTATCTCCATATATTGATGATGTTGATTCTGACTCGAGGACGAGTCCTGTCCAACCCCGGGGGAATGAAACAGAACAATGAAACAAAGAAGAGAGAATGTGAACACATTGCAGCCAACGTTGACATTGCATATGATGTAAGCACTGACGTTGTGAACAGGGAGGGGGGTTGGTGTGTGGTTGCCGGATCTGACTTTCTCATTATTTAAAGAATTTATAAGGTTGTGGTTTTAGTATAAATAGGTGTTTGTTTTTCCATTGTAATCATCAAGATTTGGAATAAACACATTTGAGTTTGGTTTCTATACGAGGAAATCAATAAATCAGTATTCTAAGTTTTGGATGCTCTTTACTACTAAAAAATATACATTAAAGGTAAAATTGTAGTCAGTCTCCTAAGACTGGATACAACTGAAAAAATATTTTAAAGGGTTAAAAGAACAAAAAAATATTTTAAAGTAATTTTTGGAGCTGAAAAAGTACATTAAGGGTAAAATTGCAATCAGTCTGATAACACACTGGGTACAGTTGGAAAAATATTTAAAGGGGTTAAAAGCACAAAAAAATATTTTAAATTAATTTTTGTAGTTGCAAAAGTATATTAAGGGTAAAATTGCAATCAATCTGATAAGACACTGGGCACAACTGAAAAAATATTTTAATTATTCACCCTTATGCCAAAAGCTCAATTGCATAAGCTAGCTTTTTGAGCTTGTGGGCAAAAACAGTTTTTATGTGATAAGCCCAATTAAAAAAAGTTGCTCTCCAACATTAAAAAAAACCAAAAAATTCATAAGCCCAGCTGAACCACCTAAAAGCCCAATTGCAACCCCCTAAAAGCTCAATTAGAGCCCCTCAGAAGCTCTACCAAACACACAAATAACAGAATTGTTATTCACGTAACAAACACTAAAGGCCTCGTTCTTCCCGTTCCATCCGTTCCATGATGGCTGCTCTCCAGTACTTGAAGTCTCTGGGCAATAAGCACCCAGAGATCTCTGAGTGGTATGATCTTCTAGCAGATCTGTACCAGAAGAAGCTCTGGCAACAGCTCTATGAGGAGCTCAATGAGTTCGCTAGATGTTCTGTTTTCAAGGTCTGTTGCCAATGCTTTTACTTGTTTCTATACTCCGACTACGATTTTTTTATTCCGGTTAGTTGATATTATTATATTATTATCGTTTGTTTATGAGTACGAACTTGAAATTGGTTCGAACGATAAAGATTTTGGATGAATGTTGCAGTTGACTGGCCGAATCTTTATTAGCGTTGTGTTCCCTGTTTTAACTGGTATAGCCAGCATCTGCGATCGATAAATCTTAGAAATCTTTAGTTTGTTTTGCACATTACAATAATTTATAATGCATTTGTTTGACAAATGAGTCTTGTCAAATTTCAGGACGATGATGCTTTCATACAGTTATATTACAAAATCTTTAGTTTGTTTTGCACTTACAATAATTTATAATGCATTTTGTTTGTCAAATTTCAGGACGATGATGCTTTCATACAGTTATATCATAATGTCTTCGCAGAACTTGAGACTAAAGTCAAACCACTCGAGATTGCTCATCATGCTGTGGAGGTTTCTCGGCGGTACTCTGAAAATGAAGCGGCCATTGGTTTTCTTGAAGGAGTCATTGAGAGGCTTCAAGCTACTAAAGAGCAACGGATAGACGAAACGATTGCATTCATTAAGATAGAAATAGCCAGTTTTAAGCTTTTACAACGTGACCGAATGGAATGCAAAAAACTTCTACAAGATGGAAAGAGCACTCTCGACAGTATGACAGACGTTGATCCATTTGTTTATGCGTCTTATTACTTGGTGTCATCTCATTATCATGAATCTTTGGGGGCATATTCTGAGTTCTACAAAAATGCTCTGCTCCATGCAAAATACATATGGTCGTTTCATCCCCCGGATTCATTCAAGCAGGTACTGTTTTAACCTGTTCAATTTCCTAACTCAGTATATTGCTTCTTGAGTTGAGTGGTACAATAGTTTTGATGTTGTCACCGTGCATTCTACTACGTATGACTTCACCACTTTCTAGCTTGTCTTCCTCATAATCATAGAGTAAACCCTCAACATTCTGCATATAATTTTTGAAGACACTCTTTATGTTCACTCTCCAGGTAAAATAATTTGGATTAGTCTATACTATACAGAAAAGCTGATCTTGTTCGCATTTCATAAGTTTTAAGCTGAATTTATTCTGTGTTATACAAATTGATTGAGTGTACTGGCACTATTTTCATATTTAAGAGGAGGTGGAAGTAGAGGTCATGAATGATGCTTCTTTTCCTAGAGTTGAGAAGCTTTGCTGTTGCTTTTGATTATTATTAAACTGAATTTAGTCCATGTTCTTATAATTTTATTGGGTGTTCTGGTCTCTCTCTCTTTTTTTTTCGTGTGTCAGCTATGGGCATTTAAGTTGTGCGTTGCTGCTTTGGCGGGACCTTACATTTACAACTTTGGAGAGCTACTTGTACATCCTATAGTAAGTTCTTTTTCAGAATGACGTTTGGGATTTTCATATGGTTACTAAATTGGTTAATGACATCATATATATTTTTCTATAGATCAAGAGTCTTTTGGGAACAGACAAGGAATGGCTGCTCCATATCCTTGAGGCAATCAATCGTGGGGATTTGTCTGGATGTCAGGAAACTCTCCAGAAGTATGAAACTGCTATAGAGGCTGTACCAGAACTTGCTGAGCATAAGGCAAGCTTGCGGGAAAAAGTCAACATTGTTCGCTTGGTGGATACTATATTACGGTATACAAGTGGTGACAAGATGGCTTGTCACTTGTGGAATGAATTTGATAGATAGCAGATAGCACCTTTATTTTATTCCTGAAGCAAGCTAATTGTGATTACTTGCAGTGAACCTGTTGGAACTCGGACGATTCGTTTGAGAGATATTGCAGAGCATACAGGACTTCCTTTACAGGATGTGGAGCATCTCCTCATGAAGAGCTTTTCAGTAAGTCTTAAGCAAGCAATTCGACATCTTTTCAATGTTGTTTTAATTTCTGCAACATGCTGTTTAAGAGGGCATCCGTTTGCATTAGGCAGTTGCTTTATCATTCATTGTTTTCTTGGGAAAAAAAAGACATGTTTATGTGTAAATGTAATACCAAGACTTTTTTGCAGGCTCAGTTGATTGAGGGAACATTTGATCAATATAGGAGCAGTGTGCATGTTTCTTGGCTGCAGCCAAGAGTTGTGGAGACCATCAGCTCAAATCTTTTAAAGGAGCGGATAGAAGGAAGGTCAGACGAATAAAATAAGTGTTGCATTGAGATCCTTCTGCAATGAAAATCCTTATCTGAAGATTTTATTGGCGCATTGATTTTAAGTTTTCCGGGATCAGTACGCTACCTTAGAAGCTGATTAACCAGAACGAAATTGGCTATACTTTTTAATTCTTACACATACATTTGCTTGGTACTTTTATGTGTATTGCGGGACATAAACATAGATTTGTAGTGACATACGAACTGTGCTTCCTTATTCTTGTCTTTTGGCAGGGTAACTCATCTACCAAAACCATTTCGCTTGAAAATACGTTAAATAAATAATCCTACCTCCAATCCTTAATATAAGACTTAGTTGACTTTTTTGAAGAGATTAAAAAAGTTAAAAAATTACTTTACAGTATTTATATTTATCTTTTTTATATCTAATTAATCCATCTCACTTATAAACTGATATATAATTAAATGATATATTACATATTTTATAATAACCAACTTATTTAAATTCTTTAATCTCTAAAAAAAAAAGTATGATAACCTAGTCCCTTTTCGGGGTTTACCGGACGAAAAAGTTTTCGGCTTGTGAGAGAAGCCTTGAATTTCATGGCAAAATAAAAGTATGCCTGATGGGCCAGTGACTGATTGCTGCCATGAGCACACACTGGACAGAAATCACTGAGCCATTACTCACCCTACTTAGTTTTTCCTCAAAAATATCACACTTGTTCAGAATCAATACAAATGGGGAGTCCCTAAAACAAGGGTGTTTGACCATGCTTTGTATCATCTTGTTCTGAACAAGTGTTCCTCTGGGGCAATGCACACCTGATCATAGTCACTAAGGGCGGACCAAAAGACCACAGCTCTAACATCTTCAAACACTTGCAACCCTCACTCATCCCCTTGGCATTCACCCTTATAAGTTGGTAACTGAGACGGCAAAGAAAATTATCCAGAATTTTATTTGCAAATGATTTTTCATGTGGCTGCATTTTATGAACACAATGGCATGCAATACTTTGCTGAGTATCAGTTTGAAATGCCCTTTTTTTTATTCAGTTGCCTATTTGTAGATTTTCTTGGGGTGTGGTGATGCAGTCAAATGATATGACAGGATGGAGCTAGATTTGTGCATCCAGCATTATCAAGCTTGTAGAAATGGAAGGAGGAAAGAAAAATTTCAACCGCCATGGAAACTTTGGACTTTGAGGAGATGCTTGAACAATACATAGAATATCCATATAACTTACTTGGTCAGAGGTGAGGCCTGGGATTCCACGAGGTAACCCCTTCTGCATATAATATGCCTCTCTCAAAGGGTTGATACTCATTGCTAGATATCTCAACAGCCTGAAAGAAACAAAGCAAATCATCTAGCTAATCAGACAAAAAAACAATATCAATTTGTTTTAGACTAATCAAGGAAGAAGTGGGGTGATAACTGATAACATTAACCAGGCCAGACAACTTTATGTACAACTGAAAAAAGGTGAAACTGTTAAGAAGTACTCATCATTTCAGCAACATCTGGAAGGAACTGAAGTTCATATTTTCTTTTATAGGTTTCTTGTATAGCTGGATCCTTGCACACTTGATCAACTAGCCCAGTGGCTGCAGGGAAGAATGCATAAAAATCCCCAGTGGCTATAATGTCCAGGAGCCGGTCAGAAAATTCTTCGGCTATATATGCATTGATTAGTTTCAGCTGCTTCATTGTCCCTACCCAAATAAAGATTTAATTCAGATAACTTGCCAGAAGCATTCAGATGCTATCAAGAACTAGCCTTACTGTGAAAACTGAACACAGACTATAACCAAATAGATTAACAACAGAAAATATAGGCATATCAACCATATCAAGTATAAAGTTTGTGTATAGTTCTTGTCTCGATCGATAGTGGAAATTCAAACTTGGAAAAATTGAATCATAGACCATAAATCCAAAATGATGATGATGATAAAATATCTGCCACAAGTTGGCTAGCATTTAATACATGAACAAGAAAATTGAAGACTATAACAGAGCATGAAATATTACCTGGTTTCAGAGTTTGGCCAGAAGAAGCTACAGCCTCCTCCTCAAAGCACTCTCTTCCATCGAGCAACATGCTAAGATATTTGTATATCTTACTTTGGATCATCAGCTTGACATTTTCCAGGTATTCTGTAGTAAATCTGTTCCCGTACAAGAATCTGGCCTGCTCTTCAATTTCAAAAGTTCTAAACAGTTTACATGATCTTTGCATAAATGGAAATAGATAGTTAATGATTTGCAAGCACATAATGAGAGAGAGAGGGAGAGAAGCTCAATGATGACAAACAGGGCATTAGGGTACTCTAAACCCAGCCATAGCCCCAACCAAACAGAAGTGTGGCACAGGCCAATTCAATTCAACCGTGTCTCATGACCTGTTGGTCACTCAGGCAGTCAGGCCAGAGGAAACGTTACATATTTTTTTTTTTTTTTTTTGGTACAAGTGAGGGACAAGCCCGAAATTAGAAGTAATTAACTAAGTGGGGAACTAATTCCCATACAATCATGTATCACTAAAGTCCTCAAATGTGAAGGACACGTGGAATAAAGGACAGTCCGTGAGATACCATCTTTTGCCAGTCTATCAGCAACTGCATTGTGCGTACGAGAGATATATGTCAACTTAACCTCCCACTGCTTCTCCAGGAAATTCTTGACTTGAAGCATAACAAGACTAAGATTGGAATTAGTAGGTGAATCCCGAAGTAATTCTATCAGATTCCTTGCATCAGATTCTACGATAACCTTCCTGTACTGCATATCCCAGGCTAGTTGCAAGCCTTTTAGCAGTGCCCACTCTTCCGCTTCTTGCGCATTACACATGCCTAGATAATTTGAAAATCCTGTAAGCCATGTGCCCTTTGAATCTCTTATGACTCCACCACAGCCAGCATATTTCGAAGTTGACGACATTGCCCCATCTACATTGAGTTTGATCCACTCCGGAGGAGGAGATTGCCATGTTAATACTGATGCAGCTGCTGATGTTTCTTCCTTCCACTCATCATGTATCTGAACATAGTTCTTCCATGAATGCAAAAGAATGTATCCTGGGTTGGGGGGCTTGTTTTTTCCTTCAAAGATCCACCTGTTCCTCCACTTCCATAAACTCCATACGCCGACCCCCCACAGTAATGGCCATTCTGCTTCACTATTCCTTCCCATTTCTTTCTTAAGATTCAAACTGATCCAATCTCGCAAGGAGGAGTTAAAAAAGGCATTATAATGTCTTGGGTGAATTAAACTTATCCACATTTGTTTCGCATACTGACAGTCACGCAGGATATGCACAAGATTCTCAATATCAGCATCACAGTAGGAGCAATGGGGGGAAGATGCTGACCACCTGCTTCGCCACTCATTTGTAGGAAGTCTGTTGTGAAATACTAGCCAGAGGAAGACTCTTATTCTTTCAATTCCCTTCCACTTCCAAATCAGCTTGTAAGTTGCATTATATGAGTCCGCCGGGGGGCTTTCAATAAGATAATAAGCTGATTTAACCGTGAATGTGCCATTTGCATTACCACTCCATCCCATAGTATCATGACCTGCTTCCTTCATTGGGGGAGGAATAGATATGAGCCTCTGGAAAACCTCACTGGACACTAGAGAAGCTAGGTTGGTGAAATCCCAAGCTCCATTAACCACCCAATCCGCCACTGTGGTTGTTTCCTCTATTTCAGATAAAGGTCTCACACACATATCCTTTATCTTTTTTCCTTGAAGCAACCAACAGTCTAGAAAAAAGTTAACCGACGTCCCATCTCTTACTCGCCACCTAATACCTTCTTCAATAGTACCTTTTTGATTACAAATAAAGTGCCATAGCTGCGAATCCCCTGGTTTATCAATCAGCAGACCTTGTTCATCCCTTAACATGTATTTTTTCAACAAAACCTCTGTCCAAAGCGCATCATTACCCACTAACAACTTCCACGCCAATTTGCAACCAAAAGCCTGATTCATTGTTGCTAAATTCTTACATCCCAACCCTCCATGGTTCTTAGGCAAGACAAGTTGATTCCAGCTTATATTATGATAGCCATGTCCATTGGAATGACCCCATATAAAATTCCGCTGAAGCCGTTCCACCTCTCTGCAAATACTCAATGGTATCTTTGCCACCTGCATTGGATATAGAGGAATAGTGCTTATCACAGAGTTGGCAAGGGTAATGCGGCCAGCCATAGATAGGCAATTAGTCTTCCATGCCGCAAGCTTTGAATTAACACGGTCAACTATGTATTGGAAAGTTTCTCTTGGCTTCTTTTTTCTAGACAAGGGAAACTCAAGGTACTTACCAACCTCACTGGTGATAGCCATTTTTGTAATTCCTTGAATTCTGCGCTTCTTTGCTTCCTCAACTTTTGGGGAGAAGAAAATAGATGATTTTGAAGCACTAATTTTTGCCCCTGATGCACAGCAGAAGCTATCCAGACATGACATAATACTTTTCGCCTGTTCCACAGTAGCTTCTCCAAAGAGCAGAAGGTCATCAGCGAACATAAGATGTGATATTTCTGGTCCTGCCCTTGAGACCCAAATTGGCTTCCATTTCTTCTGTTGTACAGCATCATTAATCACATGTGAGAGCTTGTCCATACAAAGTACGAAAAGGTATGGTGATATGGGGTCCCCTTGCCGAAGTCCTCTCTTGGGAGCGAAATATTCTGTTGTACTTCCATTCCAAAGTACATTGTAAGACGCTGTGGTGACACACTGCATTATAAGTTCTATAAACCCTCTTTCAAAGCCAACTTCAACCAATACCGTCCTCAGGAAATCCCATCGAATACGATCATATGCTTTTTCGAGATCGATCTTTAATGCCATCAAGCCTTTTTTGCCTTTAGCCTTCTTCATTGTATGAAGAATTTCTTGGCCAATAACAATATTATCCTGAATGTGTCTTCCTCTAATAAAACCAGACTGATAAGGAGAAATCAGCTCTTGCATTACTGTCTTCAATCTACCCGTAATAACCTTGGTAATACATTTGTAATGGACAGAGCATAAGGAGATGGGCCTGAAGTGAGTCACAAATTCAGGATTATCTCTCTTAGGAACAAGCGTAATCAAGGTCTTGTTAGCTTCAGTCACCTGAACTGAGCCATTGAATACCCCTCTAACAAAGCTGCACACCGAGGCCCCCACGACATTCCAGTTAGATTGGAAGAAGAGAGGCTAGAATCCATCAAATCTAGGAGACTTGTAGGGTCCCATTGAGAACAGTGCACCTTTAATTTCTTCATCTGTTGGTAGTCAACCCATATTGCTTAGAATAGATGAAGCAATACTAGGAAATGAGGAATCAGAATGTAAATTGCTTGTATAACTGTTCTCCTCCTGATATAAGGATCTGAAGAAATTCAGAACATGACTTTTAATAGCATCTTCATTGTCAATCCAACTTCCATCATCTTTTTTCAGAGTTAAAACTCTATTTCTTCTTCTCCTCATTGTAGTTTTGAGATGGTAATATTTAGTATTACGATCTCCTTTGGTTATCCATGTGGCTCTAGATTTCTGGAACCACTTTATTTCTTCTTCCCTAAGTACCCCTTCTAATTCTTCTTGCAGTTGTAGCTCCAAATTGCATAGGAAGGAAGAATAGGGATAAGCTTTTGATTTCTGAATCCCATTTAATCTAGCCAGTAGGGAGGATTTTTTCTTTTCAACACTCCCGAATACTTCTTTATTCCACACACATAGGTGTTCTTTAAAATTTTCCAGATCTGCCGTTATATTAGTCTGATTAGACCAATGATTCCTGAGTAGTTCTTGAAAATTTCCATGTGACAACCACATAGCTTCAAAGCGAAATGGCTTATTAAATCTAGACAGAACTTTAGTAATACCTACAAACAATAGAAGAGGATTATGATCAGAAAATTCTAGTCTGGGAAGTACCTTGACAAAAGACTCTGGCAACTCTGATATGAACATATTATTTGCAAGGCCCCTATCTAGTCTTTCAAATAATCTAGTACAGCCGTTCAATAGAGGTCCTCTCCAAGTCATTTTTGGACCCACAGATCCCATATCTACCAGGCCACATTCGTTGATCCGGTCTTGGAACCACTGCATTCTAACATAGGAGCTCCCTCGTCCACCAATTCGTTCACTCTCCTTCAATATATCGTTGAAATCGCCGATCACTGTCCATGGCTTGGAGCTATTCGCTGTTAATTGTAATAAGTGCTCCCACAATACTTTCCTGTGATTCGAGTGGGGAATTGCGTAAACCGCTGTGAGCAAGAATTCTGGGAGATTAGGGAATCGACACTGCATGTGGAAGAATTGTCGATTCTCCTCTAACACAGTAATGGAAATTCGTGAGCTATTCCAGGCAGCAACTAAACCACCCGATCGCCCTACACTTGGAATAACTCTGATCTTGTCGAAGCCTATAGCATGAAGGCAACAGAAACGCTGAGCATCATCAGACCTTGTTTCTGCAAGGATCATTATACTGGGCTTAGGCCCATGACACAACAATTTTAAGTTTATGAGAAGGCTTTTTGCACAAGCCCCTCTTGTATTCCAATAAAGTATGTTATCCATAAAAACCAATTATTGGGCTGATGGGGCGCACTCACAGGCCACTGGACAATTGGGTCCCAGGAACAATGGTTCCTTCAAGATTACAAGTCATTTCCGCGTCATCGTTTATTGGGCTGTCAACAGTTAGCCCACCACAACCTTTATCAGAGTCCATTTCTAAATTGTTGTCGGCTCCAGGGTCATAGGGAAGAGAGTCCATAGAATTATTCCCATTGCCATCCGATTCGTTTTGGCCACCCTCCTGTCCCATAGTCACCTCCTCCTGTCCCACATTCGGTTTTTCCACCATTGAAACTCTCCAGTCTTCTTTTTGTATGTTTGTTCTCTCCTTCTCTATTTCCCTTGTTCTTTTCTCCACTCGTCGTTTCCCTAGTAGTTGCTTTCCTTCTTTTTGGGTCCCTTCAATTACTGGCTGAATTGCTGCGCCACTACTCATTTGTTCCAAATACTCCGGAACAGCTGCTGTACCTTTGTCAGATCGTACATCTTTTGTGCGTCTAGGTAGTGTTCGTGGCACAGACAACGTGCTCTGTAGAGGTATCTCTCCCATTTTACCTGTGTCAGCTTCCTTGGTCTCTCCCTCCACGTCAGCAAGAAGGGAAAAACGGGATCCCGGCTGTTGTTGCCTGAGTGTTTCTCCCTGTCTGTCCTTGGTCCGTCGCTGCCGTCTTATTTTCTGCACTACCCTCCATTGTTCATCACTGTTAGCTGTTTGTTCATGTGTTTCCATGTGATCTCCTCCCTTCTCCTTATTACATTGATCTACTCTATCTTGCTCCTCATTCTGTTTCTTTTTAACTGGGCATGATTCATGATGATGCCCGTAAATTCCACATCCAGAACAGAGTAAATGCAGGCCTTCATATTCTACAAAATAATCTTCATCATCCACTGAAAACCCAGACATAAGCTGTTTACTCAAGTCCACCAGAACACAAATTCGAGCAAAATGACCTCGTAGTTGACAGGACGTATTAACATCTACTTTAATGGTTTCACCAATTCTGTTCCCAATAAAGGTTAATGCCTCCTTATCATAGTATTCCAAAAAGATACTTGGTAATCGAACCCATACAGCAACTTTATCGATTGTCGCTCTGGCTGAGTTGAATCGTGGTTCCCATGGTCTTACCGTTAAGTAGTGATCATAAATCATCCACGGTCCTCCGGTAAGTGCATTGTAATAATCATCTTTGTTGGATAACTTAACAACATAATATCCATGTCCAATGTTGATAAGTTTGGTAACGCCCCTCTTTGCCCACAGAGACTGTATTCTTGCCTCCAATGCTTTGAAACCGATACTTCTTCCCAGTAGTTTAATGATGACCGATTTCCCCCAAGCCTTATACATCCGTTTCTTCATTTTCCCGGAGAAGACAAAGGTAGGAAAGTTCCTCTTTGGGTCTTTTATTGTTCTGCACAAAGGATCACCCTGTTCCTCCTCATTCTGTGAGCTTTCAGACATGGTATCATCAGACATATCATCGTGGTCCCTATCCAGCTCCGCTGCTGTATCATCGTCTTCTCCATTGCTAAGACCCTTCAGCTTGTCTGCAAATGAAGTTGCTCCTTTAGAGTAAACAGAATCCTTGAACCCCACTTTTGGCCACTGTTGTATTTGCTGAATACCACCATTAGTAACAGTCCCATTCTTTATCTTTTTTGAGCTTCGGGCTAGTAGGTCTTCCTCTTCACTGGAAGAGGGAACGAGAGCAGGTGTTTTCCGAGAGAGAACAAGAGCCATCTCTATACCACCAGCATTTGATCACTATCAGAGGAAACGTTACATATTGAAGGCACCCAGGAACGAACTGGTAACGTAGGCAAGGACTCAGGCCCACATGGGCAACAAATTTAAAACACAGCCCCATTCTCATTTAAGGGCCACCCATACAGTTCCCAAAAGTAAATGAAAATTGGATATTTTTTGTTCATATTATGACACATCTACCTAAATCTATCTTGCAAAAAAAAAAAAGAAACTAACGGGAAAAAAGGCCTTAAATGTCAGCTACTCAATCCACGGGTGTGTTTATTTAAAAATTTTGGCTTTCTACTATCAAGTTGACTTCAGCTCATTTATTTAATTTGTGCACCCAGACCCAAGCAGAGAAACTGTGCAAGTAACGATTGATAGCGGTATAATGCCCTCCCCTTACAAAGGCATGAATTCTAGGATACACACAAATCGAGCATGCTTGTGTCATGTTAATAACTAGACAGATGAAAAGAAAAAAAAAAGTAGACATGCAACTATTAGCATAAAATATTGTGGGGAAAAAATGGATTAAGTGGTCAAGGAATAATAATAGGAGTAAGAAATTGACCAAACTTTTCATGTTGTGCTGCAATGTGATTCTCAAGCTTGTATTCATGAGCATATCTCTTTCCACAATTTGGGTATTTGCAGACATAGTCATTCTCTTGTGAATGTGTTTTCATGTGAGATTTTAGGTTGAAATCGAGGGAGAAGGCCTGCAAATACACATTGTTACAAGAACATACATTCACATACAGGCATTATCTGCAACAATATGCAATATTGGAGCTAATGACAAACTAATACTGATTGTAATTTTATCCCTAATAAATTTTTTCAGCTGCAAAAATTACTTTAAAGTTATTTTTGTAGCTGAAAAAATTTATTAAGGATAAAATTGCAATTAGGCTGCTAACACACTAGGTACAAATGAAAAAATAGTTTAAGGGGTTAAAAGTATTAAAAATTATTTTATGATACTACATGTTACTTAAAAATATTTTAAGATATTAGATATTTCCAGAAAAATACTTCAAAATACTAAAAACTATTTTTTTAAAAAAAATTCAGTCACATCACCTAAAACTACACCAAAACGGTGTAGTTTTGAAGAAAAGGATGAGCAGCGAACTCAAGGGCAACAAATTGAAGCCAATTCCCATAGCAGAGGGCCTAAACTGACCGACAACGGTAGGTTCGTTTGGGTTAGCAGTGACAGAAATGGATTTTTTTTAATATAACTTTTACAAACTTAAGATAGGATAAAAATCATATTGTAAATGTGATTTATGTTTAGATTGACGGTGATAAAAGTAACTTTTTTTAAAAAAGCGAGACTTCTGAACTTCTTCTCATAAACTACTTTAAAAAAAAAACCTAATTACTAAAATACCAACCCAAACATATTGAAATAACACCACTGAACTTTTTTCATAAAAAAAGTTACTTTTGGGATTACAGAATGGCCGCCCAAACAGGCTATAGACTGTATATTGACAAAGAAAATATCCAGTTCATTGTCCAATATCCAATTCCAATCCTAGTTTTAGGTGACCTAATAACGGGCCTGTTTGGTTCAATGGGAGGGGATGGAATGGGAGGGAATGGAGGGGAGGGGATGGAAGGGAAGGATAGGAGGTTACCTTATTTGGTTTGGTTGAAGGGGAAGGAAGGGGAAGGTTTTTTAATGATCTTTTGTTTGGTTCAAGAGGGGATGAGAGGGGAGATAATATGTAATTTACCATTTTACCCTTATATATTAGTTTATATATTTTTACTTATATAAATTATTTAAATTAATTTACACCTTAATATAAATTATATAATTTTTGAAAACTTACTCTCACCTTAATATGTATACAACAACTGATATAATAATTTTTGTTTTAAACTACGTTTTCAACGAAGGGCTAATTTGACTCTAAAAAAAGATGACTCCAATAACAATGCTTTAGCCAAAAATGACTAGCAACAATGCAAATTATTTAGATCACCCTATAACGTGGTTCTCAAAATTCAATTGCTGACAAAATTTATTGAGCCGAATGTGCATCAGGATTTGTGAAGATGAAACTATCAACCATCAGGATTTCTTATATGTTACTGTGCAAAAAATGAGAACATAAAAATAAAGTCCAAATTTACGTTTTTGGCAGAAAGTAGAGGAAGGGAATTGAGGGCAAGAGACTAGGAGCAACAGCAGCGGAGAGGGTATGAGTTGCAACCATGGGCATTGATGGGATATGACAAAGATTATGAGGGTAAATTAGTCCCAATATTTGGCTCCCCTCCAAAACCCCCCAATTTAGAGGGAATCAAAATGAGGGGAGGGGAGGGGAGAGAGAAGCAAATTTTTACTCCCCTCCCTTCCAAAATTTCAAACCAAATGAGGGGAGGGGTTCATTTTTCCTCCCCTCCCATCCCCTCCCCTCCAACCAAACAGGGCCTAAAAGAGAAATTTCAGTTGAGCCCATGAATATCACATTGTCTCATCACTTTTGAAGTCGAGTTAAACATGGAAACTAGATATGCACATGAAAAAAAAAACACCAAAATTGGGAAAGTTAAGATGAGATTTTTTTCACGAGATTCAAACTCCGAACCCTAAACAACATGCTACGTTAACTGGCGAAAAATTTCAACGGCACAAAAGGCACAAAACAATTCGTCAATAAATGTATATTATCATTCTTTGACCCGTTTAACAGTAGGAGTCTTCAGTCGGTACTTTCTTCCACTCCTCCCTCAATTCCAAAGTTCTTGAACCCGGACCGGACCGGCCGATCCGACCCGGAAACTAGCTAACCGGCCGGTAAACCGGTCTGATCCGGGTTTATATTTTTTTAAAAAAAAAAATTTAATTTTTTCTTTAGAATTTTATACTATAAGTCTAAAATTTTCAATTTCTTACTGATTTGGCCCCGATATGACCCACTGACCCTTAACCCAATATCCCAACCAGTTTAATACCCAGTCCAAATTTTAATACCTTACTAAATTCTCACCTTACCCACTCCCTAAAGTTTTTCTTTGGAGATTTGATTACTGTCTATTCGCAGCAGTACTTTGAAGAGAGGAGGAGAGTGAGAGGGATGGAGACACAGTTCAGTCACTCTCTGATCCCCTCTTCGACTGGCACCCCATCATCAAGTATAAGGTGTGTTTGGTTTGGAGGGAAAGTATATTATCTTGTTTGGTTTGTTAAAACGAAAAGAGAGAGAATCATTTGTTTTGTTTAAAGGAAGGGGAGGGAATAAAGCTAAAATTTTTTGGTTCCCTCCCCTCAAGGGATGGTAATGGAAGTGAAGTAGGAGAGGGGGTAGAGGGAAGGGGTAAAGAGTTAATTTATTTGATTTAGTTGGAAAGAAGGGGATGGAAGAGATTTTTAATGATCTCTTATTTAATGTGTTTGGTAACTTTTAAAATCATGGTTTCAAACCATGGTTTGCGCAACCCGAGATAAACTCCTCTCACACACTTACTTCGTTAGTCGTAAAAGCTAATCCAAACACACACAAGTTTCTAAGGGAAGGAGAGTGATATTAATAACTAATTTATAATTTTATCCTTATATATTAGTCTGTATAAAAAATTGTTATATTTATATTTTTTTAATTTCTTTTTAAGAAATAAATAATATTTTTTAAAAAATCAAATTGACAATCCCACTCCCATCAAACAATCCCCATTTGGTCTCTCCTCTGAATCCACACTGTCACTCTTCAAATGCGCATACTCGGAGTATGAGAGAAGGAATCTGAACAAAAAAATAGGGAGGGAGGGAATGGAAAAGAGAATCAATGAGAGATATGAATATGAATTAAACTCAAAGAATTTTTCTCCTATTTGCTTCGGAAAGAGCAAAGCAAAGGTGTGGTATTTCCCAAATATATATCTGCATCTGCCTACAGTTCAACAACCTCATTTTCTCTGCATTCTATGTCGTCGATCCCCATTGTTCCTTTCTTCTTCGTAGGCGCTACTCCACAACAATTCCTTCTTCCGATGAACCTCCAAGAAACCAAACACACGGCAAGGTGCGAATTTCTCCTGCGATGCAAATACTCCGTATCTGGGTTTAAGACTCAAAAACCAAATGGGAAATCAAAGCGCGAGAGGGCAGGAAGATGCTGGGTTTGGGATTCATTGGGTTTTGGTGGGTTCATGTGCATAACACTATATATGTGGCATATCTTAAAAAGATTGAGGGTAAATTGGTCAGAAAAATTAGCTCTCCTCCAAAAAAAACCTTTAATTAGGAGGGGAGCAAAATGAGAGATTTAGAGGAAAAGATAAGACAGATTTCGGCATTTCTCTCCTCAAAATTTTCAAACCAAATGAGGAAGAAGCTCATTTTTCCTCCCCTCCCCTCTAACCAAACAAGTCCTGAAAGAAAACTCAACCATGGAAAAGGCTTGAGGATCCATAACTGTACTTTTGATCTTTGATTCTGCTAAACCAGACCGGACACGAGTTGTCCTTCAGTATTTTAAGTCAGCACATGACAAAATTCTCTTAAAAATAAATTATAAATAGGGAAAATTGTGAAAAAATCCCTCATTGGCAACTTATTTGTCAAATGGGACCTTTGCGTTCAAATTATCTTCCACATGTGCAGAATATCTTCTCTTGTGTGCAAATGATCTTCTCTGTATGCAAAATTCTTCCCTATACATGTGCAAAAATCTTCTCGTGTACACAAAATCTTCCCTTCATGTGCAGATATCTTCCCAGATCCCATTTGGCAATTAAGTTACCAATGAGGTCTTTTTTCACAATTCTCCCTTACAAATATTGAATTATACTAGTATTGTTCACAAAAAAAAAAAAAAAAAAGGAAGGTGCAATGAACAACTTTGATATAAGTATACATAAGAATTAATTATCTTTGGGTGTAAAAATAGACATAAATAATTTATTTGAAAATAGATATAGCAAAGCTGTTAAGGAAACGAATTTGTTGTTATTTTTTGTATTGTGGGTCCCATCAATTTTCTCTATTATTTTAACACTTTTCAATGAAAAAATATCACTTAAATCCATGGAAACAATTTCATTTCAATTAATCCCAAAAAATTCTGAAATTTCATTGCACCCTTTTGATTAAAATGAAATTAAGTTTTGTTCTTAAAAAGGTAATAATACACTTATTTTTTTCATAAGAGCATTTATAAAATAAATATGGGCACTTTCAAGTCAAATAAAGATATTTATAAAACAAACACTCGAATGACTAGGAACTTAAAAAATTTTGGTCATTCACATGTTTGTCTTGTAAATCTCTATATTTGATTTGTAAAAAAATTTAACTTTCTAGATTCTTTTAAATTTCTTTATTTATCTTGTAAATGCCTTTATTTGTCTTGTAAACACCTTTATTTGTCTTGTGTATTCTCTTATTTCTCTTATGAATGACTAAAATATTCTTGTTAACTCATTGATTTTCTTTGAATCCCTTCATTTGTTTTGTGAATGTTTTTATTTGTCTTGTAAATATTCTTATGAAAATAAAATAAAGTAAGGCATTATTGTATTTTCACTGAAACAATTTAATTTCAATTTGATCTAAAGAGTGCAGTGTAATTTCATAATCTTTTTGGAAGTAAACTGAAATAAAATTGTTTCTATGAGTCTACGTGATATTTTCTCATTAAAAAAATATCAAAATAATAGAGAAAAAATACTGGTGGAACCCACAGGGAAAAAAGCAACGAAAGTTAGGTTTCTTTAACGGCGTTATTATATTTACTCCTAAATAAATTATTTATGTCTAATTTTACATTCAAAAATAATTAATTTTTATAAGTTCTCATAAAAAAAATTATCCATTGCTAAATTTACACCTTCACTTTAAAAAATACTAGTATTGTAGCATTGTTCCAAATTTTGGAACCTTATATAAATAAATCAGGTATTTAAGAGGGGGGGTAAAGAACCACGTATTTAAGATTTTTAACAGTCATTCGCCTTTTTTATTTGTTGGGCAGAATGAGCTTATAGCCCAATAGTATCATGGGCCGACATCATATCTTACTTTTGCGGCCCGCATTACAATAATTTTTGGTGTTTTGATATAATTCTTTAAAGTACTCATCATCCGTGGTTTCAGCTAGCGAAGGGATGAGACATATGACCATTTGAAGCGTGTTCAATCCTGGGGAGTACCATTTAGTTGTGGTTTCAGTCACGGCGTTTGGAGAGGTATCCTAGTTCCTGGTTGTTTAGGTAAAAACACATGAAGGTAATTGACGGCTCGCCCTGCCTAATATTAGTATGACCTAGGAGAAAAGGAGATTTTACTCTGTCCTTAGATCATGGGTGAGTTCAACCCCTTTTCAAAAATTTCTAGTAGATAAAAAAGAATTCTTTGAAGTGGGGATGAATCAAAATCCTATGTAATATATTTCATATATATATATATATATATATAATATTCAGATGTATGAAAAATATCATTTTAGATTCGAGCATAATTTTGTGCATTTTTTCAAAAATAAAGAATAAGCTTACAATTATATTTTAATTTTAAATTTTAGAAAGTCAGTGCTCTCAAATGTTACCTTTTACTTCTTTTTTCCGTATTTATATTTTTTCATTATTTTTATGTCTAAATATAAGTCACATGTACTTCGTTCTTGTATAGAAAAAATGCACTAAATAGATCAAATATTCTACATTTGCCCTTATTAAATTTTTAATCTCTATGTAGTTTACAAATAAATTCCACATCTCTCTTTCCTCCTTTCTCTTTTTTAGGGGTGTTCAAAGTGTCTCGGTCCCGATTGTCCCAGCTCAGTCTCAGACATTTTATCCTGGGAATTTCCTATCCCGGCCGGGACCAGGATCACACCTTGTAATCCCGGGAATTCCCGTTCTGGTTTTTTTTTCCCTTAAAAAATAAGCTATTCTTTTATATTTGTATTTTTAACCCCATAAATTAAGTTATCATTTGATAAAATGTATATCATATATTTAGTTAAAGTTAAATCGTATATATCGTGATACTAATCCTAACTATATAATATATAAAGATAATAACAAAAACGATGGACGATGATGATGATATTATTCTTAAATTTTAGCGATGAGCTCACGACAATGTTGGCTGGGACCGTCCTCATGCTACAAAACCTCCGTCCGGCTATGGTAGTGCTTTGTGGCGCGTGGGCCCCGCCTAGAAAGAGGACCTTTTACTTGCTCTCGCGCCCATTGACTTGGCCGTCAACCCTATAATTGAAGAGAGACATTCATGAGCCTAACCCTACATGTTTTTTTTGGTTAATTTTGTTTTATAATTATTGTTGAAATGCAGCTTCTTGATTTTTCTATCTTCAAAATCTCATTTAATATATTGGCAAAAAAAAAATCTCATTTCATATAAGTAAAATTAATTAGACTTTCTTGATTTAAGACAGATTTCATAAATTAATTTTTCTTAATTCTAGTCAAAAGATCGGAAGTGATTTATATTTTGGAGGGGCGTACATATAATTTTGAGCCTTTCAAGTTTCAACCGTGTGGGCTGTTCTCACTATTCAAAGAATAAAATCACTGTAGTAATTTAATAAAAATGTCTCATATATGGCTCACAAAGTTTAATCCTACATTTACTATATTTATTAAGTTGGCCAAAAAAATCAGAGAGAGTTTACTATATCCTTTGACATATTTTTTTGGATAAATACATAAATAAATAAAAAATAATGCACTGAAATACTGATAAAAAAAATAGCTATTTTATATTAAAAAACACACATTACAAATTTAAACCAAAAAATATATTTAAATAATTCAATAACATTTAATACATAATCTATACCTATATGAAATATAGAAAATATGAAAGGCATATTGTTAGTTATGAACATCACATCTCCTTTAAAGTTTCATACAATTGTTATGGGTGCACAATCTAATTTTGATAAATGAGATGTACTTTTCATTGATCATGAATGTAATTTTTTCCATAATTAATATTACTGTATATTTTAATTCATATTAACATTTAATCGCAACATTAATATGGACTCAACATATTGAGGAGACTAACCAATGTTTGATCCAAGTTTTCAGTTTTCAGGCAATAGTTAGAAAATTAATCTTTATCTCATGCTTTGAGGAGTGCGGAGGTAAAACTAAAGAGTAATAAGTAAAAGTAAATACGTGCGAGTGAAAAGAGGCAAACTTTACTACACTGTCATTGATTTAAGAACTAGAAAGTATGGATCAATTCGACTAGGAACCGATTTAGTGATCGATTCAGATATGGGTAGAATTGGGAACAAAAAGACAATGTGTTAAGATGCAAATGTGCCTGAAAGGATTTGCGAAGGAACAATATTGCCTTAAAAAAAATTTTAGTCTTAATGTCACCTTGAAAGTTTCAAAACATAGCAATGTTGGTATTGGTTAACAACGAGGCCAACAGACATCTGCAACATAGGATTACTTGCCATGTAGAATGCCACGTTGGAGAGACACATTGGAGTTCAAATGCATCTTCAATGCCTCTTGATTGTGTTAGGTCAGAGTCATTAATCATGGATGTTTAAATCCCCATCGACATGATATGTGGGGCATAACTCAAAGGGTTTAAGTAGATGAGAAGAGGAATGGGGGACTCGACAACATCTTCGACAACAACAAGGAGGACGAGGGTGACGATGTTCACGCCTCTTCATAAAGAGGATGAAAACAAGAATCTGTTGAGGATGTGTCAACAAGGAGGACGAGGGTGACGATGTTCACGCCTCTTCATAAAGAGGATGAAAACAAGACTCCGTTGAGGATGTGTCACTCTAAGATGGTTGAGTCGCTTTGTATGTCGTGGACAGATCATATGCCAGATAGGAGATTCTTTGGATGCAAAAATTATCAACATGCAAGTGTAAATCCTTTTTTACATTATGTCATGGAGGGGGTTGTGGTTTTTGTTTTCCTTACATTATTTGGATGTCATTGATATTTGTGATTTGAATGAATAGAGGAGGTTTGTGAATTTTTTCAACGGCATGATGATGAAATGGAAGAGAGGTTCAGAGAGGTGATAAACGAGCTCCCTAGTTATATGGATAGGCATTATGATGGGAATGTGAAACTGAGGAGATGAACTATTGATGGGTATTGTGTTTTTTTTATATATTATATATTTAGATTTAAATATTTATTTATATTACTTTAGATAATTATTTTTAAATTTAAAATGTATTATTTTATTTTATTTGATACAATTTAAATATAATTTATGATATATAAAATAAATATATAAGAAATATTTTATTTCAATTTAATAAAATAACACTTATAAATACTTTTTAAATTATCCCAAACATGAAAAACGGTGGTAGGATATATAACCCACCGCACTTGACTACAAACTAAAGGGCCACATGCCCTTTAGTTTATTTATTTATTTATTTTGCTTTTCAGCTATTCGTTTTCCCCCCTTCCAAATCTTATCTTCTTCTTCTTTTTCTGTTATATATATATATATATATATTTTTTTTTCTTTTTTTTATTTACCCTTTTTTATAATAATATTAGTATTATTTCGTGTATGTGTATATATATTTCAATGATTACATGATAAATTTCATTTATCATAAATAATTTTTAATTATAATTAAATTCTAAAGATAAAATTCAGGATGTTACGTGGTTGCATCGAGTCAAAAATTAGAGACCAAGTTACAAAATAATCAAAACTATAGTGATTAATATCATATTAACATTTAGAACCGGGTTGCAACTTACTTAAAACTAGAAGCAATTGACATAAATTCAATTCCTCTAATTAAACTTAAATTTAATCTACTTGGTTAAAAATTAAAACAATAAATTCACAAAAAAAAAAATTCAAACAATTAATCTTTTGCGATTGTAATTTGATCCCTACACTTTAATTTGGTGTAACTCAATTCCCATATTTTTAACTAAGTTACTAAACTTTAATTTACTTCAACTCAGTCCATATAATTTTAACCATTTTATAATTTAGTCCCTAAACTTTAATGTGTGTGTGTGTGTAATTTTATTTTCTAAAACATTAGAACTAAATTATAAAATGGTTAAAACTATAGGAATTGAGTTATAGTAATTCAAAATTTGAAGATTGAGTTCCAACCAAGTAAAAAAAGCATAGGAATTGAATTGCACCAAGTTTGTGCCAGTTTGGATTGGTGCAGAAACTACTTTTCTAAAATGATATATAAGGTAAGTGAGTGAGAAGGGGTTTATCTTGGCTTATGCGAACGTGCTTCTCTAGCACTAACTCAAACATACATTTAAAATGTAAGGATTTAGTTACAATTTAATCAAAATTATAGTAACCAAAATATTATATTTTTTAGTAAAGAATGTGCTTCTCTTCTGATAGTGCATAGTTGTGATGTGGTTCTCTTTCCTTATAATCAGTAAAGACAACCTTGAACTTCAAAGCAGTAGATAACATCCTATATGTAGAATTCCATCTTGTTAGACAATCAAGAATGAGCTTCTTTTCCTTCAAATATTTTTGTTCAACAATATCATAGAATGATTTTAGCCTTGAAACGTTGTAGTTAATGTATTTCACACCTTATGGACATTATTGATAATGCCCTTAATTCTACTAAGGCACTCTTGCACCAACAAGTTTAATATGTGCGCACAATATCTAACGTGAAACAAGTTACCGCCTAGAGGTAATGAACTACTAAGTGATAAGGTGTCTCGAAGAGCCCTTAAACAAGAATTATTATAAGAAGCATTGTCAATTGACAAAAAAAAAACACTTTGTTTTCAATTTCCCCAGCCTCCAAACACTTAACAATAGCTTCAGCCACATCAATTCCTCTTATAGGGGCAGGAACTTTCACAAAGCTCAAAACCCTTTTTTGAACATTCTACCCCAAATCAATAAATGCCCGGTGATAATCATGTATTCAGTCACTTGATGACTTGATTTCCACGTATCAGAAATCAAACTAATCTTACTCACACCTTGTAATAAGGCCTTCATTTGTTTCTTCTCTGCATCATATATGGTCAAACAATCACTTCTTGCTGTCTTATGAGAAAATTTCTGAAATTCAGAATTAGCATAGTGGAAGCCCCATATCCAAACTTCATCTCCAACAATGCTAAAAGAATGTTCATGCATCATGATTGCAGTACTACCTCCGGTCCTAAATATAGGACATAGTTTATAATATAAATTGCATTACAAACTATGTCCTATATTTAGGACCGGAGGGAGTAGTAATTATTTCCCTCATCTTTTCATTAGAATATCTGGCACCCGATGCCAGAAATGGATTAATGCTTAAATTGGAAGGTTGAAATGGAATGGTGAATTGCTTGTTTTTTGAAGCAACGTGCAGCCTCCTTGAATCTCAAGATTTGGTATGTCTCCATAGATTGGAAGTGCTAGCTTCCTTCCCTAAGTATGAAAATAAATTCTTGCAAAACTTGCATTTAGCTTTCAATCCATCATTAGTTTTACTTGATCAAAATCATCCCAAATAGCTAAGGTTTTCCGCCTCTTATTCTTAATGATATTATCATCACCATCATTTTTCTTATTAGTTTGTTGACTAGTTGGTTGGGTAGAATCTGTTGGTGCTTGTTCAGAGACCTCAGTAGCATTGGGAGGAACTAAACTAGATGACATTGTTTCACTCTCAAATGGAAATGACATTAACTAGAACATAAACATACAAAGCAATGTAGTTTTAGTTTAATTGAAAAGAGCAACATAGAGAAGACATAAAAAAATGGCAAATTACAATATAAGAAAAATAGGAAACTATAAAAACACTCATATTGGTGAAGGCTTAATGAATGCGGATTGTAACTTAATAACTTACTATGATAAGGATTAATGAGTAAAAAAAATTGAATATGACAAAAAAAATATTCCAATAATAATTAGTAATGACATGGAAACACATATTGCCAACAACTTACTTACCTTGAGGAAGCTTCATCATGCTCACAATCTAAAGCCTTCTTGGCTTTTCAAACTCACAGAATTTAACTTAAATTAATCTTACAGTATATAGTTAAACAGGTACTTTTATAGCTTAAATTTAACTGGCAGTACATACATTTAGATTAAATGTTGGGAAAATCCCTTAAGAATAGCTAAATTTTGATTCAGTGTTGCGAAATTACGAAATTCTGATTCAGTGCTGTATCAGTACGGATGAATAGTGCAGGAGTGCGAAAAGACGATTTTGCCCTTCAGCCCTCCCTCTCGCCACTTCAGAATAACAACACAAGCCTCTTAATTAACAACTCCAGTTTCTTCTTTTTACTTTCACAATAACAATACCGGTCTTGTTATTAACAACACCATATTTTATATTAACAACTCTAATTTCTTGTTCACAACTTCGTAATTTAAGTTTCAGAGCCAATAACAACACTTCTTTCTTTATTAACAACACCGTATTTTACATTAGCAACACTATACTTTTTAGATATGAATATGTGAAAGAATAAAGCATAGTTGTTAATTACGAGGCTGATGTTGTTATTCTAAAGTGGCGAGAGGGAGGGCTGAAGAGCAAAATCGTCTTTTCACATCTCTATGCTGTTCATCCGTACTGACACAATACTAAATCAAGATTTTTCAATTTCACAGCACTAAATCAAGATTTTGTTATTTTAATGGTATTTTTAAAGGATTTTTCCTTAAATGTTTGCCCCATTTTTTCGTTTTTCTTGCGGGACATACATACAGTATAGTGCATACATTTAACTTAAATGAGTAAATGACAGATTACCAGGCCATAAGCCCTTAACAAGCGGCCTAGCGTGGTCCCCTATAAGCTATTTAAGGCCTATGGGAATTGGGAAAAAAAAGAGAGGGTAAAAAGAAGGGAAAATTCTAAAAAACTACACTAAAAATATAAAAATGACAAATCAGTACATCGAAAATGAGAAAAGACGAATCAGGCGGGTGTCAGAAAAAGGGAGGAACCTGTCCTTTTGAAATTTCGGCCAAATTACGAATATGCCTTTCAGCACTTCATGCCCACTTCAGAATAACACCTTGATCATCGTAATTAACAACTTCAGATTCGGTATTAACAACTGCAATTCTTCTTTTACAATTAACAAATTTCAGGACCAATAACAACACATATCTCTTAATTAACAACACCGGATTCGACATTAACAACTCCAATTTCTTCTTTCACACTTTAGAAGTTTCAGGGCGATTAACAACACTCACCTCGCCATTAACAACTCCTATGTTGTTATTGCGACTGAGGGTTGAAGGTCATTTTCGTAATTTGGCCGAAATTTTAAAAGAACAGATTCCTCACTTTTTCTGACACCCGCCTGATTCATCTTTTCTCATTTTCAATGTACTGATTTATTCTTTTTATATTTTGAGTGTCGTTTTTTAGAATTTTTCCTAAAAAGAAGGTACCAGTTAAAAAGGGAAAGGTTGAAGAAACGGAAAGAAATGAAGATAGTAATTAGGAAAACCTTTTGCCTTCACATATTACTCCAAAGTCCAAACACATTTGTCCATCACTCTACTCATTTCCTGACACACTCTGTCATAGCCTTTATTTTATGAATGTGATCCTTTATTACATATCATCAATTTTATTATTTTCTGGCAAAACAAGGAACAGTTAAAATGTCTCATCTATCATTTATGCTCCTCCATTTTGTTTTTAAAAAAATACTTCTTATCGGTTAGTAAATTTAAATTGGGAGAATTGTGAAAAAATATTTTAGTAGAAATTTAATTACTAATTATGATCTTGGTGTGCAAACGATCTTTCAGGTGTGCAGAATATTTCCCCGGTATGTAGAATATCTTCCCCTGTATACAGACAATCTTCCCTGTGTATAATATTCTTTCATATGCGTATACAAAACATCTTCCATTATGTGCGGAAAATCTTCTCCCATATGTACAATATCTTCCCTCATGTGCAAACGATCTTTCCAGATCCCATTTAGCAATTAATTTACGAATGAAGTCTTTTCTCACAATTCTCCTATTTAAAATTTTAAGAATTTTTTTAAAAGCATGGTTATTGGGAAAAAACACAAAAAAATAACTTTGAAATTGTAAAATCCTAAAATTAGTTTTGTTAACAAGAGTTTGTGAGAAAAAATGATGAAACTTGAAAAACAGTTCATAACTCATTTTTTTGGAAAATACCTAATTTAAAAATTTAGTAAATTCAAAATTATTTTTTTTATCTTTTTTCCTCGTTATTGTTAATAATCAAAGTGATTATCCAATTATAGGTTAAAATATATATTTAGCTCTTTATATTTACATCAAGTTTCAATTAATCGGTTAAATTTATAAAGTATACTTTTAGTTTCCTAATTTTAATACTACTGGTTTTATTTAGCAAAAAATATTTACTCAACAAATTTAAATAGTGACTCTACAATAAATGCTAACAAAACATACTTAAAATATAAAATAATTATATTAAAAAAATAAAATTTAAACACATTTTGTTAGTATCTAATTGCAAAGTCACCATTTAAATTTGATGGGTTAGCATTTTATTTTAAATGAAACTAATGGTATTAAAATTAAGAGGTTAAAAACATACTTTATAAAATTAAGGAATTAAACTGAGACTTACCACTCTGATCCTATTTATAAATCCATTTTAACTAAATCTCACATACTAAAGAGATATAGTTAACTAATGATTATGGAGTAAATTTTCAACTATACTCTTATTTATGAATGGGTGCTTTTCAACTCTTTCTTTCCTGACTATCTTTAAATTTTTTCTTCATTGGTATAATAAATAAGGGTAAAATTGTCACAATCTCATTTACTACACTGAAACTTGACTTATAAATAGGATCAAATTTTTTTTATTAAAACTGACTTATAAATAGGACCAGAATAATAATGTAAACTTACATGACTAAACTTATACTTTAATCCAATTTTTCATCGTCATTATTAAATAAATTATTATTAAAATTTATCATTATATAAAAATCATACCATTAATAAATTTTATATGATGCAAATGTTTCACAACACATGATAGTAATGAAACTTTTGAAAATAACTTCTGCTCTTAATGTCCCATTTAATATGATTTCTTAATGTGTTGTGCCCTTAATAATAGTTTTTAGTTTTTAATTATAGGCATATAATACTTAAATAGAAACCTATTATTTGTTACCTTCAATTTCCATATTATTTTTTAGATTTTGTATCAAAATTTTTAAATAATTAAAAAAAAGAATGGAATAGTCTCTGTCAAGTATCCCTTTTAATATGAGGAACCAAACAAAGAGAGTCTGATGTATAGTGATTTTCTCTGAAATCGTTGTCCTCTCCGAGCAGGCAGTACGTTCAAATTAATAAATATCCAGCTAATTTACTTCTATGTCCATTACTTGTACCTTTATTTACAAAAAGCCCATCTAAGCGAGTCAAAAATGTCAAATGTTAATTGATTAGGGACAATTACATTTAGAGGCCCACAGGCCATAAATTGGAAAATAATATCCTAATGCACTTAAATTTAAAAAATCAAAGTTAAACCATATTGGGAAAATTTTAAGAAAATACCATTTGAATTTTAAAATTTCAAATCAGTGATTTGACAAAAATTTGAGTTGTTAATAATCCCATTATTCTTATTATTAACAAAACCAATTTAAGATTTTAAAGTTCAAGTGATATTTTTTTAGGATTTTTCTGGCTGTGTGTTTGGGAGCTTTCCAAACCATGGTTTGCGCAACCCGAGATAAAACTCCTCTCACAAACTTATCTCGTAAATCGTAAAAGCTATTAAAAAAAGCTAATCCAAACACACATGGGTACTTTTAAAACCATGGTTTTAAAAGCCTGTTTCCGCAAATCGAGACAAAACTTCTCTCACATGCTTACCTCGTAAATCGTAAAAACTATTCTCCAAAAGCTAATCCGAACACACACTAAAGTTTTTGAGATATTAATGTTTATTGAGTTTTTTCCCTCAAAATTTAGTTTAGGAAGCCTTAAAACTTCAGCCATTCAATGATTTGCTAGCAAGTTTTAAATAATACCTTAGGATTTTATTTTTAAAAGGTACATTTTAATGTATTAAGTTTTGTCAAAGACTTGCTAGAAATAAGTTTTCCAAAATCTAACTATCACTTATGAGTCCTCTAAAATTTAGAAATAAATTTGACGTTTTGAATCAATTGTAGTTTGTAAAGTCTCTGAATATAAAATTAACAATGTTTTGGGTCTCAAATGTAACTTCCATTAATGTGTGGGGAAAAATTAAAACAAAGAATTCATCTGGTACTAAATATAAAATAGAGTTAATTTTTTTTAGAGATATTAAGAAAGCTAATTAAATTATTTTAAAATGTTTATATTTATCATTTTTTCTCTAAACTATTTTGCCTAACAAATAAACTTATATATAATCTAATAATATATAACATATGATATAATTAAATAATTTATTTAACTTATTTAATCTATAAAAAAATATTAATTCTATCATATATTTAAAGTTGGAAGGAGTAATATCCTTTGCGAAGATTTTTTTTAAAGTTAAGATCCTGATGTGATTTTTTTCCTATAATCCAGTGTGTCTTTTTCTTGTTACAGATTAAATTAAATAATAAAAAATATAATATATTGGTGTCATGATATTGCCCAAAGTAAGGGCAAGGTTTGGTTGAGAATAGTTTAATAATAAATGTATCTGTCAGTGATAATGGCAATTGATTTGAATGAATTTAATAATCTTCAGAAGTTAGAGGAAAATATGAAGGTTGAGGGCTTGTGTGGTTAGTTCAATTCCCAGTGGGTCCAGCTTGTATTCCCCGGCTCATCTGTCTTTATATATTTATTTATATATAAAATAAAATACATTTTGTTTATAAAATACAGTTTATATAAAATAAAATAAAATACGGTTTTTGAATAAATAATAGAGTACTTTTTATCTGCATTATTGATTCCTAGAATACTAAGAAAATCTAAAAACACTATATGATTATAACATGGTTATAATAAAATTATTATCGTAATTATTATTATTATTAAAAACATTTTATAGTAAAGATTACATTTTCCACCTAACTTATAGTTAAGATTACGTGTTCGTCTGGAATAGTTTATTTTTGGATAATAAGTGTTTATAAATCGTGATTCACGATATACGGAGTAAGTATGTAAGAGGAGTTTTATCTCGGCTTGCGTAATAAAGATTTATTATCTAAAATTAGTGAGTGTTTGGAATGACTTATTTTTAAGAAATAAACACTTATTATATAAGTCGAGACAAAATTCTTCTCACATACTTACCTTGTATACCGTGAATCACGAATTATAAACACTTATTATCTTAAAATAAACTATTCCATACGATGATATAATAATGTCGTTTCAAGCCTTAATGTCGAACACAGGCTACATCTTTATAGTTTACGGATTCCTAGGTAAGTCAATTTCAAGCCTTAATGTCGATAATATTTAGTAAGAGAATATTAATATAAAAAATAATGGTGGATAAACTAACACACATATAATAATTTAGATAATTGGTAATGGACAGGACTTTAAATTTGTTTAAATCTCTTAAAAAATAAAACTCGTGATAACTCCACTTCATAATTAATTTGTTTTCTCTCGACAATATCTTTAAGCACACATAAAAGCAACTTTTTTATGAGAGTAAATGATGCCAACAACTAAACCGAAAATTGCAAAATCAATGAGTTCGGGGTAAATATGTCTTTTCCCTCTACCCCATCAGGTTGGAAAAAAGGAGAGGGTGGTTCAACTTTGACCATTGCTATTAAAATTTTAGTGAATTCCTATTTTTTTAATTTTAAAATTATAAACCAAACTACTAATCATTTTTTGGGACAACTAGTCTTCTGTAAATCTAAATCCATATTTTTAAGGTGAAAAAATTTGACTGGACAAATCAATTTTTCTACTCCTCCAAGTGACATTCTTCTTCTTTTTTAAATATATAAATCTTTTAAAACAAATTTTAGCAATTTAAATTTATTTTAAATCCTGATATTTTGATTATTATTTTGTAAAAATAATGACGGAAGAACATTATGTAATTTTAAATTGAAGGGGGTATTTATGTAATTGCAAGAAAACAAAAGGTAGATAAAAATAAGGGAAAATCACTCATAGGTTCCAAGCAAGCAACATATTATAAAAAAGGTTCATATTTACAACTCTTCTACGTGTATTTACAATTTGTTGAGTGTGTTTTACAACCTCCAGGGATCTTTTTGATAATATGTTGTTTATTTGGGACCTATGAGTGATTTTCCCTAAAAATAAAGAGATAGAAATTGAGTTCGAGTTAGGATGGGGATGAGCTGTCAAGGGGCATTAGATTCTTTTATTTGATGCTCCCCTGTTTTCCAATCCCTTTCTCCTTATATTTATTTATCATTCAAGCAAAATAATAATTTATTCATAAAGCTTAGCTAATAAGCTTGTTTCTTTAATCTCAAATCATTCACTTTAATTAACTTATCCTTATCCATTTAACTATAACCTCAATCACATAAGTTTACATCTTCTCCAATTTCCTCAACCGAGAGTAGAAACTAGAAACCATTGTTTTATAGTATTAACTAAAGTTGAGATAGATGTTTTTATATACGACTATTTAATTTCAAGCATTGCTAGGTTTAAATGGAATAACTTTCCCAATAGTGTTTTCTACCTTCAAACAAACATGAACTTGACATATTGTGTTGAAATGGTCAATGCCTTTTTTATTAGAACCAACTCCTGGTTAGATATATTTTTTTAATTCTATATGTCTATTTCGTATACCGAAATTAAAAATTTAAGAGAAAATTAATTCACAATTCTTATAGTTTCATGTAGGGGTGAGCATGGTGCTTAAAAACCCTATATATCCACTCGAATCTAATCAAAAATTGCTTTACCTAGCCCCAAAAAAGTGGCCAAAAAATTTTTTGGGCATTTTTAGGCCGGGCTAACTATTGGGAAGGGGTACTGCCCTGCCCATTTGGCCCTACTGGAAAAATTATATACAATTTATTGAAAATATATATTATTTTATGTAAAATAAATAGTATTATATACGTATTATTTTAAATATATATACATATATTATTTCATTTTTATGAAATATTTTATATTATTATTTAATATCCATCCACCATAGTTTATATATAACTCATTGTTTGTTAGATGGACGTAGTTTTTTTATTTGGATGGATGATACAAGGTATTAAAAAGTTGAGATCAAAGACAAAAAATTTTGTTTCTTTGAAGTTTTTATCGCAATTACACCTATTCATATTAATCAATATTCATACACAAACACATATTACTTCATAATTTATCATGTAATTATTAAGATATATTGTAGTTTTTTTAAAATTTCAAGACTGAAGTTATAGATTTATTTTGAGATATCTCAATGTGTGAAATTATGGAATATAATTGAAGTTTTTAATAGCATTTATTAAGTATAATTAGAGTTTTTGTCTATATAGTATTGGTTAGAGAATTATCACTTGGGAAGGGAAGCACGCCCCGCCCCAGCCTATTCTTATTCTACCCAAAATGGTTAGGGCTTCTACCAAGTAAGTCGGGCATCAGGTTACAAAATATAACCCGTTTATCCTTTACGCTGGGCATCAAGTAAAGATCTCAAAATTTAATTAAAAAAATCAAATACAACTTTGCCCATACCCAACCCTAGTTTCAGGCTTTGTTTCACTTATTTTTAATCGGGTCTCTTTAGTTTGTTTCCTGTTTATTATGCCATTACAGTTTACACAATTAAAAGTAGTACTAGATGCTTATAATAAATACTACACGACATATATAAAGCTCACGCAAATTAATATTTTTTAAAAAATAAAACGATATTGTAAGTTTTATTTATTATTAACATAAAAATCTCCCCTTGCTCGTATTTTCTGATTTGGTTTTTATTTTGAATATGTTTTTGAATGAATTGATAATAAAATATTGCTTTGAGTAAAGTAAACAAGAAACTAAGATAATCCAAAAGGAAAAAGGAAAAGAAAAAACATGTAAAATTCAAAGACTTACTTTACATGTAGTTATCGTCACTTAAGAATTACTTTACTATTGAAAGTCATCAATTTTCTTCCAAGAAAAGCTACTTTGTAATACCATTGAATTTCAAAAAACCATGAGATGGACAATTGCATAATTACATAACGAATTAATTAGCTAAATTGCAATTATAGAAAACTTGAGAATTCAAAACTTGGAACTACATGATCGCCAACTTAAAATGTATAAAAAAATATAATAAATTGTGTTATTAGTGCAGCGTGATTTTTTTTTTCCCCTATTGTTTTCTGTTTAGAAGTAATGTAAACAATGTCATTTGCACACTAGGCTCTATACATAAATTATTCTATAATTATTTACATTTATGCATCATTTTATTAAATTGTTGTTATTGTTTGAATTTTATTATGTTATTAAATTTAATTTAAATTAGTATCTTTTTAAGTTATTTTTTTTTTAATTTGATTGTCATTTATTCCATGATTGAATGGGGGAACTTAATTTAAAAATTGTGCTCTTCTGAACTAAAGCCACAAGAATGTGACCATGAAATAATTTATCTATCTAATTATTTATTTTGCAGATCACAATCCTTTTATTTATGATATATCGCCCGTGAAGTGTTGGCAAACACACAAACACATATATTAACCGTGAAATCCGTTTGAATAAATATAATAATGGATAAAAGATAGATAAAGAACTTTAAAAATAAAAAAGTACAAAAATATGTTTTAAATATTCATAATATCAAAAAAAAAATGTTAGCACTTGATTTGTTATTTTTAAAGTTAAAATGAAATGATAAAAATGCCCTCAAAATTTTTTTTTTTTTGTTTTGGAAAAAAAGAGTAATCCCACCCCCACCCAGGCAGCCGTCAGTGACCAGTGACTAGTGGTGGCGGCACCTTGTGACATCCCCTACTGGTATTGGGGCTTCGGTAGGAATAATTATTGAAAAAGTAACAAGATTTATTAAGGAAGTTACGACATTTGAATAGGTTTTAATTAGTTTCGTTTATTAAGTTACAAACCTATATTATCAGGTCTTTTCACAATATTTGTTAAGGAATTCATGACATCTTATTAGATTTTAATGACTTTCGTTTACTAAGTAACAAATCTACATTATCAGGTTTTTCATAAGTTTTGTTAAAGAATTCACGGCATTTGATTAAGTTTTAACAGTTTTCCTTTACCAAGTAACAAATTTACACTATCAGATTTTTCATAAATTTTATCAAGGAATACATTGACATTTGATTAGGTTTTAGCAATTTTCTTTTACCAAGTAATAAATCTACATTATCATATTTTTCACAATTTTTATTAAAGAATTCATGACATTTAATTAAATTTTACCAACATTTGTTTACCAAGTAAAAAATATATACTATTAGGTTTTTCATAAATTTTATTAAGAAATTCACAACATTTAATTAGATTTTAACAACTTTCATCTAATAAGTAATAAATCTGCACTAAGCTTTTTTCACAAATTTTATTAAAGAGTTCACGGTATATTTAATCAAGTTTTAACCACCTTGGTTTACCAAGGTTTTTTTTTTTTGGCCTTTTCTTTCTTTATCTCTTGGATGATATCATAAAGCTTCAAAGTTGCATCCAAGGAAGTAGAAAAAAACCAGCCTTGTCAATTGCAAGACTGGATTGTTGAAACTCGAAACCAACCCTCAATTATAGCGAGACACTGTCAGAGGATGGAAAAGAAAATCGACATATCTAATCAAATGTTGTTAAAATGAGTGCAAGTGCAGGAAAAAGATGGAAGCAACGAAAATAACCGTTATTTGGAATAGTTTATTTTTAGATAATAAATGTTTATAAATTATGATTCACAATATACGAAGTAAATGTGTGCGATAGGAGTTGTTAATGGCGAAATAGGTGTTGTTATTAACCCTAAAACTTATTAATTGTAAAAGAAGAAATTGGAGTTGTTAATGTGGAATCCGAAGTTGTTAATGGTGAGATAAATGTTGTTATTTGCCCTGAAACTTGTTTAGTGTGAAAGAAGAAATTGAAGTTATTAATATCGAATCTGAAGTTGTTAATAACGAGATAGATGTTGTTATTGGCCCTGAAACTAGTTTAATGTGAAAGAAGAAATTGGAGTTGTTAATGTCGAATCCGGAGTTGTTAATTAAGAGATAAGTGTTGTTATTGGCCTGAAACTTTTTAATTTTCAAAAAAGAATTGAAGTTGTTAATGGCGAATCTGGAATTGTTAATTGCGATGATCATGTTGTTATTTTGAAGTGGGGAATGAAGGGCTGAAGGGCATTTTCGTAATTTGGCCAAGATTTCAAAAGGATAAATTCCTCTGGAAATCTAACATCCTCCTGAATTGTACTTTCCCATTTTTGTTGTACTGAAATATCCTTTTCCATTTTCCAATGTAGTTTTTTAGAATTTTTCCAAATATAAATCAGGTATTAACATTTTTTAATATTATAAATATTCAAAATACTATTTTATCCCTTCTTATTTTTATTTTAAAGTGTTTTTTAAGATTTTCTCTGTAATAACTAAGTCAAGCTTTGAAGCTTGATATATGTTATTAGTTACCTTAGTGCTAGTTTGTAATATCTTATTTTTGGGTAATAAGTGCTTATAAATCGTGATTCACGGCATACGAGGTAAGTATATGAGAGGAGTTTTATCTCGACTTGCATAATAAAGACTTATTTTTTAAAAAAACGCTGAACCAAACAAGCCTTTAGTCCTTACACTCTTTTAACTTTCAATTTTGATTCCGGAAAATATACTACTCCGGTCCTAAATATAGGACAAAGTTTTTAGTACAAATTGCACTACAAACTATGTCCTATATTTAGGACCAAATGGAGTATTATTTAATTTATTGAGAATTACTATATATTTAACATATTATTTATATGGGATTTTCCCTATATTTAACATATCTAAGTATCTATCTAAACTATTTTATGTTATGAATGATAATCTTTGTTTTTTTATATATAATAGATAGATATTGTACTTGGATATTGATTGATAATCCCAAAAATAATGAATACGACACAGCACAGCCTGGAAATAATGGAAACACCGAAACAGTAAAGTCACACGAGAGAAACACAAAGCAAGGCGGTAGTGTGAAACTGTGAATTGTGAGTATATAAAATTATAAACAATGATTGGGGCATGGTACGCAATTTAAATTTTAAAGTAAAAACAATATGAATAAGCACTCCATCCATTTTATATTATTTGTTTAAAAAAACAATTTTCACAAGAAAACCATTTATCAACATCATATTAAGCAAGCTCTTATCTAAATTTTCAACTATACAATCAAGATTTGAAAGATTGTATGCAAATAAAAATAAAGTTTCAGTGGTATATAATCCAGGAAAAATGATAAAAAAAGAACCTAAAAATTGAAAAACCTTAGATTAGATTTGTTATCTATAAGGTAATGGCTATATTTGATACGCAATTCAAACTTATTTTATGAGAAATGCTTAATTTATGATTTTACAATTTTTAAATTATTTTGCTATTTTTTTCCTTATAATCTATGAGTTGAAGAATATTTTCACAAATTTGAAAACTAAAAAAAAATACTATTATATAAAAAGAGAAAAGAAAAAACTTACTATTACGCTAGTTTAAACGAGTTTAGTGTAATTTAGTCAAATAAAAAAAGTTAATGTATTTTGAGATTATAAAATTAAGAATTATTATAAAATATCATGGAAAACAGATTTTTGTAACGGAAAGTGAAAATCCAAATAAAAACACAGACTTTTTGAAGTGGAGAAAGAAAGAGTGAGCGAGACGAAGCAGAAAGAGAGTTCTCTTACATATATTTACGAGACCCCACGAGTGGCCTCCTTCTTCTGCTCCTGCTCCTTCTTCCTCCTCCTCCTTCTTTCTCACAGGTCCCCCACCACTCTCTCTCACAGACACTGGTCAATCTCTCAGCCCCACACAAAAAACCTCACACCAATTTTTTTATACCATGAAATTGCATCATCATCGTTGAATTTCTCGCCCCAAGAAAAACCCCAAAATTATTATTTTTAATATTATAATTAATAAATCCCTCCATTTTTTTGGCCTCCTTCCTTCCCCACCTCCTTCCCCACCTAAATGGAGCTATCAGATATGCAAGCCAACTCGTCCACTCATCACCGCCACCCCCGTAACCAGAAGCAGCAGCAGGTTTCTTCGACGACGTCGTCTCAGGTTGTGGTCCCCACTTTTGATGGCAGGCCTTCCCCTTCTTCGTCTTCCTCTTCTTCTTCATCATCATTCATGGGCTCCATCTCCATCCAAGCTGGACGACCTTCGTCTACGACGTCGTCTTCATCATCATCGGCTTCGTCTTCTTCTGTTTCCTTATCCAATAATTCCTCCTCTGTTTCTGCTACTACTGCTCTGCCTTCTGCTGCTTCTCCTCGCCTCATTGATGCTTCCTTGGCTATCGCCACCAGATCTGACGCCGATCCGCCGTCTCGGCCTGGAGGAGTTGGGGATGCTGCGAAGAAGACTCAAACTCAGCAGCAATTGTCGATTTCTACGGCGGTGACGGCCGCGGCCAACCCGCCTAAGAGGTCTTCCAAGGATAGGCATACCAAGGTGGATGGACGTGGACGGAGAATTCGAATGCCGGCGACTTGTGCGGCTAGGGTTTTTCAATTGACGAGGGAATTGGGGCATAAGTCTGACGGGGAGACAATTGAATGGTTGCTGCAACAGGCGGAGCCGGCGATCATCGCTGCTACTGGTACCGGTACGATTCCGGCGAATTTCTCGACGCTCAACGTGTCGCTTAGGAGTAGCGGGTCAACGATCTCGGCTCCGCCGTCAAAGTCAGCTCCGCATACGTTTCACGGCGCGTTGGCTCTCACTGCTCATGGTCATCATCATCCTTATGAAGAAGCTTTCCAACACACTGCTCTGTTAGGGTTTCACCCTCACCATCACCACCAACAGCAGCAGAATCAGCCTCATCTACTGACCGCCAACCAGATTGCGGAAGCGATTCCGGTAGGCGGGGGCGGCGGGGAGAGTGGCGGCGGTGACGCGCCCGATAACTTTATGAGAAAACGTTTCAGAGAAGATCTATTCAAAGAAGATAGCCAATCACATAACGAGAGTGGAGGGAGCTCACCCAAGGCATTCAAGAACAATTTACAACAAATCCCGAAGCAACAGGAGGCGGCTGGATCTTCGGGCCTTCTTCGTCCCAACATACTACCCGCCGCCGCCGCCATGTGGGCGGTAGCACCAGCTCCGGCGAGTGGCGCAGGCAGTACAATCTGGATGTTACCTGTGAACGCCGGAGGCTCAGGTTCAGGTTCGTCGCCGGAGACCCAAATGTGGCAGTTTCCGACTGCACAAGCTGGTTCTGGAAACAACACTGTACAAGCGCCTCTGCAATTCATGCCCAGGTTCAATCTTCCGGGGGGACTTGAATTTCAGGGAGGAGGAGGGAGAGGGGGTTCTCTGCAACTGGGTTCCATGATAATGCCTCATCAACATCATCAGCAACAACAACCATCTCAGCATCTCGGTTTGGGTATGTCTGAATCTAATCTGGGCATGTTGGCTGCTTTAAATGCCTATTCCAGAGCTGGCTTGAATATGAATTCTGGGGAAAATCACCCATTGGAGCACCAACACCACCACCATCAGCAGCAGCAAGCAACAGATAGTGGAGAAGAAGGTCCTAGTAGTTCTCAATGATTTACAGGGACAAAAACAATAATTGGTTAGTTTGCTTAATTATCGTCATCTCTGTATATAATAACAGCTGTGTTTTTTCCTTTCATGTTAATTTTTTTTTTTTTTAAATTTGTGAAGCAAGAAGTAGAAGAGTTTATTGGGTTTGTTTCTTGCAGATTATCTGGAAGTTGAATTTGTGATGAGTGCTTGAAAAATGTTCCATGGATTTTGGTCCTCTCAGAACTGAGTTTCTTAGATGTGTGGTTGTGATGTCTTTCTTGTCCTTCTTCTTCTTCTTCTTCTTCTTCTTCTTCTTTGTTTATTGATTTTTCTTCCTCTTTGTTGAGGAAGATGATTTCTTGAGCTTGATTTGGATAACTGTGTAATGTGATTCTATTAGCTTGATCTGGTCCAAAGGGACTGACAGTTAGATGGCAGAGAGAGCTTGTATAGGAGGAAATTTATCATGCTATTGTCATTTAATTCACTAGTTTACTGTTTTTTTTGTATAATATATATTGGAAATTAAACATTTGGAAAAAAAATTTGAAAGCAAAATTTGAAACCTCTTTTAACTTTATATATACATAGGTCTCTATCTCCTCTTCTGTGTCAGTAAATAAAATTGACAAATGATTCAACTCTTTATTGATGATCAGCAAAAACAAGTAAAATGTTTCCATATATGAGCTGTTTTTGAGCACAGAAAGGTTGTGATTAGAGAGTGAGGGTCCAACTAAGCAAAGATTATTTTAGAATTAAGAAGAGAAATTAAGAGTTAAATAAAGGAATCTTTTTTTTTTTTACCAGTAGTTAAATAAAGGAATCTGAGTATGTACTGTGTTACCCTTCACTTCATGGTTTCCATCTTTGAAGATAAGTCACAGCAAACCTGTCAGCTGCATTCTAATTCTGGTTCCCTACCTGGACCACCCTCTTTCCTTCCCTTTCTGTCTGTCTGATTAAATTAATTACTTCTATTTTTAGCCCTTAAAACATGTTCATTCATTTCAATCTCTCAACATAATAAGTACTCTTAAATTTGACTAATATTTTTCTTTTTTCACCAACATATAAATTTGATTGTGTTTTTAAGTTTGTTAATTTCATGATCATACATGTATCTGTTTGAAAATAATTTTTTACAATATATCTTAGGATATAATCATTTTTTTATATGGGAAAATGTCAGAAAAGAATTTTAAAATTGCCAAAACCCAAATCAGGTGTTTTATCAAGAATTAATAAAGTAATGATGAAACTTGATGAATAATTTACAACTCATTTTATGAAAATAACTGATTTAGAATTTTACAATTTTAAAGTTCTTTTTATGTCCTTCTCCCTTTTTAACATTTTTAGATTTAAGTACTCTTTTGGATTCTTAATATAAGACATATTTACGTCATTTGATTATATTAAAGAAGTTGGTTAAATTACTTTGAGATATATTTTCTAAAATATTTTAGTCATCGTTAATTTCTTCATTCCTTATCTTCCTTAATTATTGTTGATGAAGCATCAATAGAAGTAAATGAGAAAAAATTGATAAATATGAAAAAAAAAAAGATATTATATTTAGAATCAAAGTAAATTTTTCAAATATATCATATACTAAGGACCAAGTAGGGTTTGTTTGCATTTAATTGCAGGGTCATTATTTAAATTTGTTGAGCCGACATTTTTCATTAAATGAGACTAAATTAAAAATTAATTTAAATTTAAAAGATCAAAGGAAAAATCTTAAAAAAATACCTTTAAAATAACAATTCTAAAACATAGAGATTTATCAATACGAGGCACAGACTCACAGCTTGATCCCACCTGTCCCACTCGTTATTCGCCCAACGATTGGGTCAGCTGAAATCAGTTTTGTTTCCTACCGTAGATTAGAGTTCCCTGCATTTGGTTGACAATTCACAGTTTATTTTAATAGAAAATCAATGATTTAGAAATTTTAAATTTCAAAAATATTTTTCTAAAATTTTCTCAAAACCAAATGCATATTTCAACCTTCATTTATTTTGTGGCCGATAAAATAGGTACATGTTTCACTAAGAAAATTCAGGATGGGATTGAGAATTCATAAGCTGTTGAAAGTTGAAACATTTAGACTGATTTAATGAGAATGATTTTGTTTGCTAAGGAAATAATTGTGTTTAATTTATCAAAATTATAATTTTCTCAAAATCAAATACCAGAAAAC
This sequence comes from Inga oerstediana, assembly GCA_963210345.1. NCBI lineage: Eukaryota > Viridiplantae > Streptophyta > Magnoliopsida > Fabales > Fabaceae > Inga > Inga oerstediana. The sequence goes on from OY723400.1 coordinate 81,966,538, forward strand.
TGTTGATATTTAATTAAGGGTTAATATAACTTTTGGTCCCTGAAGTTTGATCTAATTTTAGTTTTAATCCATCAAGTTTGAAATATGTGGTTTTGGTCCCTGAAGTTTCACCCGATTTTGGTTTTGGTCCTTGAAGTTTGAAATCGGTGGTTTTGGTCCCTGAAGTTTCACCCGATTTTGGTTTTGGTCCCTCAAGTTTGAAAAGGACTTGGCGACTCAATTAAAAAACCCGACCCGACCCAGAAAAAAAACTAAGTCCTTTTCAAACTTGAGGGACCAAAACCAAAATTGGGTGAAACTTCAAGGACCAAAACCACAGATTTCAAACTTGAGGGACCAAAACCAAAATTGGATCAAACTTCAGGGACCAAAAGTTATATTAACCCTTTAATTAATGTTTTATAATTGACAACCAATATATTGTGCTCGTTTGGAATAACTTATTTTTGGGTAATAAGTGCTTATAAATCGTGATTCATGGTATACAAGATAAGTATGTGAGAGGAGTTTTATCTCGGCTTACATAATAAAAACTTATTATCCAAATATAAGTCCAACCAAACACACACATTATCCATTTGATAGCATGAATAAGTAGGTACTATCAAATAATATGCGGGATTTAATTTTAACACAGCATGTCTACTTTAATTAACATCCTGTTTCTTTCTTATTATAATATACTTAATGTTTTTGACTTTTTATTTGATGAAATCCCTCCTCATAATTATTTATAAATATTCCATTTTTTGTTATTAATTGATATTTTAAATCAGCTCAGACACAAAAACACAAAACAAAATTGAATATTGATTAGCCTGGCGGTCCATTATTCTTTATTATTCACACAACATATATATCAGTGTCGATGCCTAAGCAGAGGTCTACATCTAGATCGGCTCTCTTTTTAATTTTATATTTCAAATTAATATTAATGTACTTATCACACTAATTGGAATTTACAAATATGACAAAATTTAGGGAAAAATAAAAATTTCCCTTTTAAAAAAACTAAAAAGATGTAAGTAAACGGCAAAATTTAAAGAAAGAAAACTTTGTGAGGAAGGCAGGGCGGCAATGAAAAGGACTGTTAGTGTTGACTTGAACAGTCAATTTCACAACTTTCTTTTTTTTTCCCCCTTTTTTCTGCAAATTTTGATCACTTTCTTGCATTTTCCTTTTCCAGTATGCCTCTTTGCCTCCCTCCTACAATTCTGTGCCCTATATTTTATTCCCTTTTATCTAATTCCTCCTGCCCCTATTAATTATGGCTTTTTACGAGGTTTATTAAACTTGGACGGGCTACTTCAGCCTAAAAACTGCGAATCAGCCATTTAATTGATTTTGTGCTCGTTTCGAATAGCTTATTTTTGAGTAATAAGTGCTTATAAATCGTGATTCACGGTATACGAGGTAAATATGTGAGAGAAATTTTATTTCGGCTTACGTAATAAAGACTTATTTACCCCCAAAACGTGTTTCCAAACACAGCTCTTGTTCGGCCATTAACCTGGGTCACTTTTTATTAAAAAGAAGTAATTCAATTTTTTTTAATTTTTTTAGAATCTCATGTTAATAATCCTAAAATCTTCACTTCCTTATTAGTTGGGCCCCACGTTAGCTTCAGTTTAATTTCGATCTAACCTACTAACCTTTGATTCAGTACCTCAACAGTTCAGTAACCGATCCGGGTTTAATAGCATTGCTTTCTATCATATAAAATTGTAGAAAAATTGAGGAAAAGGTGCCACCAGAATTTCAAAATTTTATATGTAAAAATCAACTGGTAAATTTCTATACACAAAAAACACATGTGCTTTGCAAATTTTATAAACAGTTGAGTATCAATTATATAATTTAGGTCGTTTTTCCTAAATTATATAAACTACACAAATTTTTCCATATAACATAAAAAAGATAGAAAAAATCACATTACATATTCAATATATTTTATTTAGCTCAAGCTGTATTATTTATAACCAGAAGCCAGTATGTTTGATTATTTTGGTCAGTAAGTACGTTGCAATTTTTATACTTTATGCAATGAATGAAAAATATAACTAGCTTTGATTATATAATGATAATGGGTTGCATATATTGCATTAAATAAATATTATTGTTTATGATTTGTATAGAATGCATTTTGTTTTAGATTATAGTGGCCGCATAGTAGTTTTAATTGTGGAACCATTTTTTTAATCAAATCCGTTTGTAACCAATATGAAATTATATTTTTTCTTAAAAAAATCCGATCATATTATATTTTGACAGAAAAACTTAGATACTTAAAACTTATATGTTTGATATTTCATTATTAGAATATTATAAATTTCTACAGAAATATATATATATATATATTAAAAACTATCTACACGTTTTAAGATTTTGGATCTGATGAAATAATAACCCCCCACCAAAAAAATAATTAAACTGTGGGAGATACATTAAAAAATTAAAATGCATGATTGAACAGCAAATTAAAAGCCAACCAAATTTTGAGCCCAAAAAAAAAAAAAAAAGCCAACCAAAAGGCAATAGGTTAGGTTTTATTTGGTCATTTTTTTAATACATTATTATATGATATTTTTGTTTTAGCAAGTAAATCCTCCATAGGATACCGGATCTTTTAGTTTATTATAGACATGACTTTCAGTTGAATAATATTAATTAACAAAGACAAAACTTAACTTTCACACACTTTACAAGAAATTTTACTTTTTAGTTTTTATCCGAAATAAATCACCTGCCTCTTTGCTCACACTTTCTAGTAAGTAGAATTTTTTTTTTTTTTTTTTACTTTTTACTTTATCCAAAATGAAGTAGAAATTTTACTACTTTCCACATTCCCCTTTAGAAAATTGAAATTAACAATAATGATAATAGTAATAGTAATATAGTAATTTATGAATATAAATTTTATACAAAAAAATCTTAATAGAGGTAAATAGGTAAAAGAGTGTAATTTCATTCTTTTAGTAAATTTTTTTCAAAAACAATATTAGATATCACAAAATTTTCAAAAATAATCTTAAAATTTTCTCCCAACTTATTGTGGCCCAATATCACCCCAAATATGTTTATGTTTGGCAAAACAATCCACCACAAATATGTCATTTGAGATATTATCAAAAAAAAAAAATATGTCATTTGAGATGCTTCAATCCAATCCTCTCGGTTACACAACGACTTATTTTTTTAATGAGGATAATCTTATCTAAGATATTGTCATGCACTTAACGTGAATATTTCTTTTAGTGAGATTCAAACTTTGATTCGTATTTTGTGAGGGACTAGTCTCTTTTATTAGAATCCTTGTTAGTAAAGATAATTTTACTAATAACCAAGGTATTAAAACCCGGACCGGGTATTAAATCGGTCGGGGTATTGGGTTAAGGGTCAGTGGGTCAGACTAGGGCCAAACTGGTGAGAAATTGAAAATTTTAGACTTATAATATAAAATTCTAAAGGAAAAATTTAAATTTTTTTTAAAATTGTAACCCGGACCGGTCCACCGGTTTCCAGGCCGGACCGGCCAGTCCGGGTTACAGAACCTAGCTAATAACAGAATAAAATGATACATTAAAAAAAAAAAAACTTCAGCAGTTAACATAGAGGGTATATAACTGTGAATCTCATCAGCAAAGAGCAACAAAAAGAACAAGTACAATGCAAAGAAACATGCAACAAATAGAAATTAAAGGTCAAACAAATGGAGCTCATGTCTCCAGCACCTCCACGCATGAACACTTCCAGGGCTACTATGTGTTGGGGAACTTGAGATGTGTCAATACATAGGATTAAAATATCTATTTTAATCATATGTATTGAGATATCCCTTAGAATATAACGAACCAAAGTTTGAATCTTAGTTAGGAGAGGTGCCCACATTTAGTACCTGATAATATTTCGAACAGGATTGCCTTCAATAGGATAATACATATGCTTAGAAAAAAAAAGGATATATTTTAAAGAAACTAATATATATTTATTATAAATAACTTATTTAACTAATTTTATTAGTATTGGCAAATTAGTTATCTTATTAATCATCATAGCTGAAATTTTACCTCACAGGTAACTTATTTGGAAATATATTCACCACACCAAAAAAAAAAGTTAAATTATTATTTTCAACGTCGCATAATTATTGACACAGTAAAATATAAAAATCAAAATCATACATGAAGCCATGAAGGAGATCGTTATTTTCCTTTTTTTTTTTTTAATTAAACGAACGGTGAGGATGGTAGTCACGGATGTACAGTGGGATTGGAATTGAAGTTTTGGGGACCACTTTCTGTTTGTGGGGACGAATAAAATACAAAGATAAAGTCCCACGCGCTTCACGTGCACCAATCATAAACCTCCCAAGTGAGGATTTGGTGTGTGTGAGTGGATGTTATTCGAGCACGTCGGCTCACATTTCGCACGCAAACATTCGTTCGTTTGCCACCCTGTCAAATAAATTATATTTATTTTTTTTGGCCCAGCAAAAGATAAATAAATTGCAATTTATAGATGGACGTGCGTCGGTCAGTGGGCGTGTGCATGTTATGAAATAAAGCAATAATTACAAACAGCGTAAAAAACTAGTGTGTTTGGAACCGCGATCATAAAAAAAAAAATTTTTCATTTGATTTTTTATAATTTTATTTTTGATAAAAGTCAGACTTTGTAATATGATTTCTGTTTGAATTGGAGGTTGTATAAATGACTTTTGTAAAAATAAAACTTATTTAGATTGACTTAAGTATAAATGACTTTTGTGATAATGACAAGAGAGAGTGAGTGGAAAAATATTTAAAAAATCAAGTAAATATTTAAAAATTACTTAAAAATATTAGGTGCTATTGGAAAAATATTTTAGAGTGGGTGGAAATCAATAAATCAGTATTCTAAGTTTTGGGTGCTCATTACTACTAAAAAAAATATATTAAAGGTAAAATTGTAGTCAGTCTCCTAAGGCTCGGTACAACTGAAAAAATATTTTAAAGGGTTAAAAACACCAAAAAAATATTTTAAAGTAATTTTTGGAACTGAAAAAGTACATTAAGAGTAAAATTGCAATCAATCTGATAACACACTGGGTACAACTGAAAAAATATTTTAAGGGGTTAAAAGCACTACAAATTAATTTATGATACTGCATGCTACTTAAAAAATATTTTACAATACTAGATAAATCCAGAAAAATATTTTATAATTTGTCAACAAAGACTCTTCATCTATAATATAATTATCTACATAACCTATAGTTCTATTTTCAACTTGCTCAAAATTAACATCTGTTTAAAATTTTCTCTTAAAAAAATCATGTATGGCCACCCACCACCGGATCAGCTGTGAGAATCCGCGAGAAACAAGAAAGAAAAGAGCCGAAAAGAGACGCTGAGATTGGGGTGGAAACAAAGGACACGTTGTTGAATTAATAACAGCATTTTCAATTATTCGCCAACGCTCAACCTAAAAGCTGGCAATAAGCTCCAATTTGTGGCTTATTGATAAAAGCCTTGTATATAAATCTCACTTGTGCTTTTGAGGAGTGTTGATAAAGTGATCCAATGATTTACACACAGGAATTTGATAAAAATATTATATTTTATATCAGCAGTATTCATATTTTATTTTTAAAATTAGGCAAGTAACTGATGCATTAATTATATCTTTATTTTTAAATTCATTCATTAAGTGAGTTTACCAACATCTTAACTCATCTTTATTGCCGAAACTAATCTCAAGTGATCATTTCTATATATATATATATATATATGAAACTAATCTCATGAGATCATTTCTATATATATATATATATTGGTGAGGACATCGTAGCAAATTAATTCATTGACAATAATATAAAATTTAATGGCAATATCTACATAAAGATAAAATTAAGAAATGGGCATAACATAGTCATTACAATTTAATCGAATTTTAGATTTATTTCATGTAGTTTCAAATAATAGTTTTTAGTCTTTATAGTTCCATAAGAATTTAGCATTAGTTTAACGAAAGTTAACACACTTTTAATGAGTTTTAATTTTGATCTCTATACTTTTAACAAGGTTTAGCTGTTAAACTTAGACTAAATTCTTATAAAACTAAAAGGACTAAAAACCATGATGAGAAACTATATACCAAAACCAAAGTTTGATTGAATTATAAAGACCAATAATAATGATATTAACTCTATAAAAAATTCATTGACAATAAAGTGCATAAATTAAAGGTTTATGAGAGGCTTGGTGCATATGGATCTGGCTTCTTTGGTATCACGCTAACGTTCAGGTGGCATAAATTATAAATTTATTACCATTGCTTATACACACACACATAAAACATCTACTCAAAAAAATAAAATATATTTTACATTTATAAAATATTTTTTCTCTATTTTTTCATTCTATTTCACATATTGAATACTATATGGTTCCAAAGTGAAACATCACTCAATCTAGTACAATATATTTAACGTCAAACCACCTTTGTCAAGTGAACAAGTTGAGAGGGCAAATTGGAGGTGGCCTTGATTGCCATTGCCAAAAACTGATAATATCATTTCTGCACTGTGCAGTTCAAAAATTGGCGCCAAAACTAGCTTTGGTTTAACTGAGATACGCTATATAAGATCAATTACAGAGAAATTACATTGGCCTTTCTTTTCTGTATGGAGTGTAAAGTGGTAAACAAGGATGAGCAGCAGTATCTGAAAACATGATCATCAGTGATGCCAAAAGAACTGACAGGAGAGTCTGATTCCTCCGCCTCTAACTGTACCTGGAAAAAAGAACCGACAGAGGAGGGGACGACCGTGGCAATTTTCCTCCCCGGAGGGGTTAACATGAGAGAATTGTAAAATGTAATGTTTAAGAGTGTCACGTTTATCTTGAGGAACTCTGCCGCCTGGGAGGAAGGGCAATGCCTTCAATCAAGGGAGAGGAATCTTCAGGATGTCTAGGATGTTTAACAGGTAAACATGCATGCGAACCTGCACATGATCACCTCGCATAAATCAGTGAAAATTGTGTACTTACAGTGAAAATGACAGCAGGATACTCCATCCGATCCTTAATATAAGAGCTGGATTTAATCTTAAATATAATATCTCAATCCATTTAGTCTCCCATGTTTATCTTTTTCACCAACATTAATTTACCTAATTTATAAACTACTCCCTCAGTTCCTTTTTATAAGATATCATTATTTTTATAGAATACTTTTTGGAGATGTCTAAATATTTAATGCATTTTTTCTATTTTTACCCTCAATTAAGTTTCTCTCGTCACTTTTTCCCATTCATTCTCTCTCCTACCCACCTTCTTTATAAATTGAGTTGCATTTTTTACATGTTAGGGAGTAGTATATAATCTAATGTTCCACAGAGGTATTTCAAGGAGATCGTGCCAATTTTGTTCAAATTAACCAATTTATTTCATTTCCTTAACCTATCCAAATTAGTCAATTAACTCTTATATTAAGGAACGGAGACAGTACTTATTCTACTTTCTAGAGATTGAAGGCAAGGGTTCCAAGTCAGTAAAGTATACCATCGGCCATATCCTTAGTTTTGTGAAGAAGAAAAGTTCCTGAGAGGATTGTCACAAACCCACAAATCTCTGTGACAACTTGTGTTGGACTCTGCCTGTCCCAGTCCTGGATCGAATTCATAAGTAAATCAGGGACCAATTTTATGATATGACAAACAGATGGCGAGTATGGGTTGCATATATATATAAATATCAATATAACTAGTACATACACACATAAATTCAAATGTATGGGGTGCATATATATCAATAAAACAAGTACATACACACATAAATTCATATGTATGGGCTGCACAAGCATCAATATAACTGGTACACAAATAAATTCAGATAAAACCGGTTACAAGCCTATATTTAACAGCTGAAGTTTTTAACTTGTTCTGACCTCACTGCCAGCCATCGTTCTCTTTAATTAGATTTAATTTTCAACCTTACAAGGAACAGTTGGTGTTAGACCTTATCAGTGAAGAAATGGTAGAAAATAAACTGAAGTGATTGTGTAAAGAAGGCCGCTGAAGGTTGCCATTGCAGAGAGTTAAGTAGATAGTCTTTACTCTTTACCCCTTGAAAAGGTGTATGTATATATATATATATATATAGAGAGAGAGAGAGAGAGAGACCAAATGCATTTAAGAAAGCTATAGAACAAAATCTCAGTAGACAAGTTATATATGAACAGCTAATAGTTTATAAAGCCCAACACGGTCTATGGCTAACCCAAGATAAAGCTTATTATTGTTCTTACTTAAATCTAAGGTATGGTTTCTGACAATAACACCAGGGAACAGCCACCTTGAAGAAAATGGTCTTTCGCGTCACCTTGAACACTAATGTCTTGTTAGAGAGGACGGGGTAGGAAAGGAAAGGAAATATGAGAGAGATTGGAGCTTTCTTTCATAGGTTTGTATTTTTTAAAAAAGGAAAGGAAAGGATTGGGATGGGAAAAAGCTGAGTCCCACATGAATTTTGCACTGCCTATATCTGCCCCAGTTTGTTTTTTTGGAGGGGGGGCGGGGTGTTGGGTTGCTGTGGACCTCACAAATAATTTAAGATGAATAGAAAAGAAAGCAAAATCAAATTGTAACTAAAAATGAAAAAAAAAAAAGAGACTAATATAATAAGGTAATTTGACATTGTGATATATTGTTGGGAGAAAATTTCTGTTGTTTGAGAGGTAAATAATGTTAAATATCTTTAGTTGTAAATTTACATAATGTGAATGGTAAATACTCATAATTTGCCTGGTAGATTTGCGTTATATGATTCGTGAAGTTGAGGACCTTCTTAATAATTAATTTGTGAATCGGCCCTTGACTATAATTCTCCCTTATATTATTTCCTTATCCTCCCATCACGAAACCAAACAAAGGGAAATGTCTCTGCCTTTCCGTCCCATCATATCAAAGAATAAGATAACCCATCAACTTTCTTTTCCTTCCCTTTCTATCATACCAAAAAAGGCATAAAGGAACATGGTTGATAATCTGCGTATGATTCTAAGCAAGTGATCTTGTATAAAAACTACATGAAGACTAGAATAAGTGCAATTTTCAAGGAGTAACTAAAGAGCCCATTTGAAGTAACAGGTGAATGACATACAAGCAACAATAAATTTTAACTTATCTCCCCTAATCTCCAACTTTACTAATGCTTTGTCTTCTGCAATTACAACTTACTACTTAGGATACGCTAGTAATAATATTTAAAAACACAGTAAGACCATCGTTTAAGAAAATATATAAAATGCATAAAAAAGATACTAACGGAACTCTACAATCACTGGCAATGCGCCTCAACTGTTCAAATAGATTATATCAGACAGTCAATCCAGATAATATGAAGTTCTGAACACAATCATCAGAGACATGAAATAAAGCAAGAAAGTGGTATCCAACAGTACCAGTTAGCAAATGCAAAGCGAACTTACCTTAAACATGATGATACTAGCCACAATGGTTAACGTTGTGAACATAACATAATATATGGGAGATACCACTGCTGTATTGAAAGTATCCAGTGCCTAAATTGTAGAAACATTAGAATACTTATCATATGAATAATCAAATCAAAGGCACCAGTCAAAGACCAAATAACTATAAAAAGAGGTGAATATATATAAATGAAATCACTTTGTACAAATTGTTTTGCAGCACTAGCTCCAAACATAATCCAAAGCGGTACAACTCTTTAATCAAGTTTAAAGCTATCAGAACTATGAACTTGTTCCCATATGACCAGTTGAATATTCAATTCTGAAAAGACTTGCCTAGGGACCAATTGAGGAGCAAAGAAAAGTAATGTAGAAATTAGATGACCCACTAACGGTAAGGGAGGATAGAATGTGTTTTTCCATACTCATCTCAACCTTAAAGGCCGACTGACTATTGCTTTGACCATTCAAACTAAAATTAGCGGTCTTATCTACATTTAATTTATCAAACCACTCATTACACCTGCTTCCCCAGGCCTTCTCTCTATTGACTACCATCCTGCGAGTCATTTGAATGATAGAGCGTGAGTTTAAGATTGCTCTCCTCCCTCATGAACAATCATCAATATATCAATACATAATATCAAATTTATAGAAAACAACATTATTCATAAGTCACGAACAATGAGATTTATTCCTGAGACTCTATGCAACATGCACAGATGCTACAATTTTTAATGTAAAACAATCAGATTTTAATAACTCATTTCTCTGTTGCAGACCTTCCAAAAGACTGCAGAAATATCAGTTCCACCTCCCTATCAATTGCGTTTCCCCCAAATTTTAATATAATACAGAGCAGTAGTTCTCAGGTTTTGATACAGTCACCTTATGATCCTGAACAAATTATTTTTCTTTTCCTTATTATCTTCCATGAATTAGGAGTTTAGCAGAAGTAGCAGCATCTTCACTTGCGTAACCACACTTAGTATCAGGCCAAAAATAAGGAAACTGCCTGTGTAGCCCCAGTGGCAATTACATACAACAGCTTTCTTGCCACATAGGTGAAAATTAAAAACATATTTTAGACCTTAGAGGGTTTTCTATATGCGTAAAAAAGATAAGAAATAAATACACAGAATTTTTACCCCAGACAAATAGCCAGGTCCAAATTTTCTTGTTTTCTTACTTAAACTTCCCACTTTATCATTTTATCATCAAAGTTTTACCAACACATTGTAATTTTCATTGATCACGACAAAAAAGGCTCCATTCTTTCAATTTTATATACATTGGATGATAGTCAGGCACATTAATACTTCACCATCAAACGTCAACAGAAAAAAGATGCAAAACACAAATTAATCATAAAGTTACAAAAATGACCAAAGGTCATGGACCATAGCAATAAGCCTAAAGGTTTTCTCAGAGAATTGTCATTCAAAAAGCATGTTACAAACAAGTTAGATAAAGATAATACTTAAACTGCACAATTTTATCTTCTTAACAATATAATACATAAGGTGTTGATATCAAGAGCACTGGAACAATAGGCATAAATATGAAAACACACTATACAGTTCACATTCACATCATTATATGGAAAGCCAAACAAGCCATTTCCAAGGGCACTATGGACCTTGAAAATGAGAATTCAGGAAACTAACAAGAACCACCAGGAATAACTATCAAGTTACCTTATTTAGATAATTCATTTGGGTAAGAACACAAACGATTACAACCAGTGTGAATGCCCAAGTTTGGGGATAAAGAAGTTGATTCATCCCTGACAGAGTTAACTTCAAGGCAATTCCAAGTGCCTTAACACTCATGACCTGTCAAAGGATAGCTTCAGGATAAATCACTCAGAAAGTGCATAAAAAAAGAAACGTAAGACAGCTAGAAAGTTACCAACAAGAAGATAATGAGACATACCGACAGAGAACCTACAAGAGAGCAAACACCAATATAGACCATGATGTGTGTCTGGCCATAGCTTGGAATAAAGTAGACGATGAGAATGAAGACGGCTATTAGAACCAAAGATGCATATAAGATAAATGCTGCCAAAAGAAAAAATTACAGTCGCTTGGTAAGAAAGGAAAATTCCATGAGATATTTTGGATAGAGATATTGTCTCGGCCAGAACCCTGACTACCTGGATCCATAGCAAGATCCCAAACTTCTGTCACTGATGTGATTTCTTTCTCTTGAGGTGCATGTAGAACAATAGTTGTGGAACCCACAACACACAGAACACAACCAAGAATTCCAAACAAATGTAGCTTCTCCTGTAAAATAACATGAGCAAGTGCAGCACTGCAGGAAAATATCAGACGTCAGCACCTACACAAATAATCAAGAATAAATATAAGCTCATTTTTGTCATGCCTGATAATAATGCTCAGAGCACCAAGTGGGGTCACCAGTATAGCTGGAGCAAATGCATAAGCTGCAAAATTAGCTATCTCTCCAACAATCACTGTTTAAATAACAAACACCCGTTAGCATAAATTTTACTCCTCTAACTATTACTAACTACACAACTCAGTTTAACAAACTCATTTCAGGAAAATTGGAAATTATTCTGGATTTACGAAGATTCTTCACAGGCTAAAGTTTTCTTTAAAAGTTGACGAGCTTTCCCCATTTTTAGAATAACTATATGAAGCAATGACTTGCTTAAGCAGGTGCCTCTGGAACACTGGATATAACGAATCAATGACAAACAGCCTAAGAACATATTTCAATAGTATTTCCATTACAATAATATTTTAAAATTTATAATTAATATTGTAACTACTACCTACCAATCTATTATTGAGCTATACATAAGTACTCACGATTTCCTCCGTCCTCTCTCCAAGTAACCTTAATTAATTAGCTTCAGCTTTGCTCAATAATTTGAGCTCATCCAGAACCCAATCAATCCTTAACCTTGTTCTTATGAGTTTCGCAAGAGCATAGGGTTGTTGAAGGGTGAAGCTCATTATTTTGATAGGGTTTCAAAACTAACTTGCACTATTTTGATTTTTAAAGCACAAAGGAAAATAAATCACACAAATGAACCAACTAAATGTGACTTGCTGGAATTCAAAAGCACTCAACCCATAATATCCAGATAATTATAAAAACAAAGTCCAGATTTGATCCAGTAATTGAAAGAACAAAATCAAATATAACTCACTTGTTATCATGCCTACCCACCAAAGAGGCTCATACAAGTAGGAGTAGCCGCCACTTCCTGCCAATCATTGAGGCAGTTAGTCACCATCAACCTTGAACCATCACAAAAATGATGTGAACCAAAAATAAATAGGGTTACAATACAAGGGAAAAACTCACTAGACAACATCCATTCCTATAACAAGTGTAGACGCTTGCAGCAGCATACAATTACAAACTCAAGGTAAGTGAAAGCCTCTCCATAACACATATTATAGATAACAAGGCATCGCTAAAGCATGAAAAACCGAAGCGTGAATTTCATTTAACAAGGCATCCCTATTGCCTTTACAATATTACAGTTTGTGCGCACTTATTTAACATTAACATAAAGATCAGGTCAAACTCTATTATTCAGTTCAATTAATGAACACAAATATGTGCTAAGCTTGACAAAGACAAAAGGTCTAATGATGACGTAGTTAACACTGCATTAAAAACTAAAGAAAAAAATCAGCGAAACAACACATTTACTCAAATTATAGATTTTGATCAGTTCAGAATGTACTATGCCCATTTAGTAAGTGAGACTTGTTGTGGTGGTGGACAGTTTAGGTTACCTCTAAAAATGAAAAAAACCCAGATCCACAATTTTATTTTCAATAAATTCCTATCATCCGTTACAACAAAAACCCAGAAATATGTGGCAAGGGAACAATACTGAAAAATGAGCTTCCAAGTCTGAGATGAGTCCGCAGTAACGAATAACATGTTAAAATCTGGTCCAATGTTGTTAATTGATAAGGATGGTGAAGATGAACTAATTTTAGGTAATAACAACAAAGAGTTATTATCGCTAATAATAAAGGAACAAGCTCATCTAAATCAAAAAGAAAAAAGAGAACAAAAGGTTCAAGTTCAACATCAATTGCCAACATTGAGGAACTAAAGGCTGATTAAGATGAGAAAGCGTTGAGATTGGTGGGCTGAATCTGAAAGTTTCAATTCAGATAACTAGTATGATAATTAATAGGCTTTTAGATTATTCTTTTGTATTTAAATAATGTTTTGAACTTGAGTAGTGCATATATCATTTGTTAATAGCTGATGATTGACGTGGCTGCTGTATTTTTTTTTCCTGCTCCAAATCAAAACTTTTCAGAATTTTTGCCTCGAGGATACCTTTCACATTTGACTACCTTGCTCTGGTCCTTAATGTAACGCTGAAGCTTTTATGGAAAAACAGACAAAAAGAAAAGACATGTCAAACCACTATATTACCAACCTAAGCGGATATCTCAAATACCAATTAAGGAAGTGTAAGCATCCATATGAGATCAAATTTATCACGTAAATGATATGATACTATGATCTTTACACCAACTTCGATCCACTTGATGCTAAGGCCTAACAGCAGAAAGAATCTCAATTGATCAATTGAATTCGCACCCTAACCCGCATAACCCTATTATATCATCACTGAACTAAACCCGCGCTTCTTAAATTATTCGGCAGATTGCACGATCAAAACTCATAATTAATAAAATTTCAAGGGGGAAAAGAGAAAACCTGCCCGTACTCCGCTAGAAGCAGCCTTCTTCAAACCTTTCTTTTTCACAATGAAACTGGCACCGATGAAGAAGCTAGACGACAGAGCAAGACAAAGACCCTTCACATTATCGGATGACATCCCCCTGTAGGAGTCACGCCAGCTGGAAGTCCCCATGGCTAAGAAAAAAACCGTTACTCAGAAGAGACAATGCAGAATTTCCGGAGGCCCCACCCAGTGGGAACTCCGACTGGGTAAAGGGTGCGAGTGGATCTTCAGGCGAACAAGACAAACCAGATTCTGATGCGAAATTTCGTCGGTTATTGCAGTTTGGTGGTGTATATAGCTGCCAGGCTCCTGATCGGAAATCAATAAAGCACAAGTGGAGATGAATGGAAAGCCACTTAGGGTTCCAAATTTGAATTCATCGACATGGAACTACACTCTCGTTTACAGTCCCAGCAATGTTGATAACGATATGACCTTTCTCTCCATTTTTTTACCATCGTGGTATCCAAATCCAAATGTTCTGTGACTCAAAATGGAAATGGTGATTGAGACTCAGACGTGCACCAGTATACGAACGTTTCTTTTCTCTCTTCTCAAGTTTGGACTTTCTCCTTCTACCTTCCCATATTCCTTTCTTTTCTTTTGGTTCACCCTCATTTTGATGTCTTAATTTATTTGGATATTTCAATTTAGTCCTTCCGTTTTTGCATCAATTATTTAAGTGCTTGTTAGGGAAGCTCGTTGTATAAAAAAAAAATAAATGCTTGGTTGAATTGATGTTTTGAAGCTCTAATTTAACTTTTCAATCATAATTTTATGCTTTATAAAATAAATATGTAAAATAAGTTTTATCTAAATTTGTTTAAACATGATAAGCAAATTCAAATAAGTTATAAGTTGTAATTAAATTTAGACAATAAAGGTAAAGAATTTTAATTTAGACAAATGTGCAATTTACTATTTTAATTTTATATATAACATTTCAATTTGGTACCTCATGATCTTTCAAATAGTCAAGAGAATTTAAACTCTAGGGCACTCGCACCCCTTTAAATGGGAGTGATTGTGGAATCAAATCTCAAATAGGTATGTGTGGGTGGGTGTAACGCATTTCTCTTATCTATAAAGAAAGGCTATATTAGGGGGTAAAACATACAAAAAAATACTCACATTAAAATATTAAATATTGACGAAAACATTCTCAAATAATGAAATATTAAGTTTAATTTTAAAAGTTAATGATTGGCACAAGGAATCATTATTTGACACCAACGATATTAAAGTTAAATGACTTGAAACTATAATTTATAAAATGAAGGAATCAAACTGAAATTTTATTTTTTACCTTTAATTGATGGATTAATATTATTGTTGATTTGTACAATTTGATACATTTTTAGTTTTAATCCCTATAATTTCATAAAGATTTATTTTGAATTTAAATATGGGGACTAAAACCAAAACTCGTTAAACTTATATATAAACCCATTGTTGAACTCATATTAAATCTTTTTTAATTGAAAACTGCATTTCATTACCTCATAAAAGGGAAGATGGAGGTTGACGAAGAACTCAATAATTCCCTTCAGGCCTATGAGAGTATCTTGTAAGTTGGTCAGTCAAGGAGTCAAAGATGAGAGTGGGAGAAGGGATGAAGCCCAGGAGGTGGTGGTGAGCTGGGGATTGGGTGTCACATAATTGTGCCACGTGGAAGTTCCAGTAAAAAATAACAATTAAACTTAATGATGAAATTGCTACATTTTGTTAACTTTTGAAGCAATCTTGTTACAAAAAAAAAGCTTATGATACCCCGTGCTCATTAGCCAAAACTGTCGGAACAAAAATAACCCTTAGGGGTGTTTGGTTGGGCTTATTTTACCTAAATAATTTTTCGAAATGCAAAAATACCCATGAAATTTTCTTAAAAGTGCACTCAACACCATAAAATTTTTTCTGAATGCAAAAATGCTCATGAACTTTTCAAAAGTTTCTGGTGTGGGATACTCTTTTGAGAAAAGTTTATAAGTATTTCTGGTTCCTGGAGTTGTTAACGAGTTGTCAATACAAACTCATGGAGTTGTTAATGGGATCATTTTTTCATTTTGCAATCTACATGAATCTTTTTTTCATTTTTTTTTCTTCCATGGGATCTAAGTGTAATTCTCCCAAACTTTTTTGGTTGTATTAAAAAAAGTAAGTGCTTGGTTGAATTGGTGTTTTGAAGCTCTAATTTAACTTTTCAATCATAATTTTATGCTTTATAAAATAAATATGTAAAATGAGTTTTATCTGAATCTATTTGAACATGATAAGCAAATTCAAACAAATTATAAGTTGCAATTTAATTTAGACAATAAAGGTAAAGAATTTTAATTTAGACAAATGTGCAATTTACTATTTTAATTTTATATATAACATTTCAATTTGGTACCTCATGATCTTTCAAATAGTCAAGAGAATTTAAACTCTAGGGCACTCGCACCCCTTTAAATGGGAGTGATTGTGGAATCAAATCTCAAATAGGTATGTGTGGGTGGATGTACGCATTTCTCTTATCTATAAAGAAAGGCTTTATTAGGGGGTAAAATATACAAAGAAATACTCACATTAAAATATTAAATATTGACGAAAACATTCTCAAATAATGAAATATTAAGTTTAATTTTAAAAGTTAATGATTGGCACAAGGAATCATTATTTGACACCAACGAAATCAAAGTTAAATGACTGAAACTATAATTTATAAAATGAAGGAATCAAACTGAAATCTTATTTTTACCTTTAATTCATGGATTAATATTATTGTTGCTTTGTACAATTTGATACACTTTTAGTTTTAATCCCTATAATTTCATAAAGATTTATTTTGAATTTAAATATGGAGATTAAAATCAAAACTCGTTAAATTTATATATGAACCCATTGTTGAACTCATATTAAATCTTTTTTAATTGAAAACTGTATTTCATTACCTCATAAAAGGGAAGATGGAGGTTGATGAAGAACACAATAATTCCCTTCAGGCCTATGAGGGTATCTTTTAAGTTGGTCAGTCAAGGAGTCAAAGATGAGAGGAGGGGAAGGGATGAAGCCCAGGAGGTGGTGGTGAGTTGGAGATTGGGTGTCACATAATTGTGCCACGTGGAAATTCCAGTAAAAAATAACAATTAAACTTAATATTTTCTAATATCACGGTGAAATTGTTACGTTTTGTTAACTTCTGAAGCAATCTTGTTGCAAAAAAAGCTTATAGATACCCAGTGCTCATCAGCCAAAACTACCGGAACAAAAATAACCCTTAACCTTTTTTATTTACGTCCAAGTATAATGTTTTTATTTTTTTTAACTTCTAGTTTGCCAGCCACGGTCATTTGATGATGATATGATAGACTTTTTTTGACCTTGTAATATGATATGTTGATAACATTTATACTTATATATGTTTAAGCATATTTATAATTATAATATAATGTTGGTATAGTTTTCGCCATAAAATGTTGCTTGCATCATCAGCTGCCAATTTCGGCTGTGGTTTTGTGGAATGTTCTCACTGAACATTCGATGATGCTGCAGGTTCGAGCGTTGATAACCCTTGATGTTTTCCGACTCCATCCAAAGTTCCAAACAGATCCTTTAAGTCTGAAGCACCTCTCTTTTGGGCCCAGTCCAGCAAAAGATTAGAAAGTTATTTTTAATTTAATTTGGCAATACTAAAAGGAAAAATCCCAAAAAAAAAATCTCCTTAAAATACTCAAATAACCACAATTCCCCCTGTATAGTTAAAATAAAGGGAAAATTTCAGAAAAATACGGTCAAAATTAAGAAAAGACAAAAAGGTGTGGTGAAATTGAGAAATCCTAAATCAGTTCAACAGTAGGAATTTGGGTTTTGAAATCTTCACACAATGACAAAAATGCCCTCAGTTTAGTTTGAAAACAAAGAAGACAAAGGGAAGCCCGAAAGTGAATTGAGAGGTAAATCAGAAACGAGAAACCTATTGGAAGGGAATGACAGTCTCTTGTCTGAGGTTCGGTAGCGTTGCTTCACTTGTCCGAGATTTGACGGCCCAAACTTCTCTCTCCTTTCTTTCCATTGCTCCTTTCTTCGCTGTTGAAAGACATGTTGTGACTGTTGAATAATGTGTTGTTAATATAGATATAGATGTTGTTATTGGGCTTGCAACTTCTTATTTTGACACTTTTTGCTGGGACTGTCTTCGATTGTCTGTCTGATAGGAAGGAAGATGTGAAAGCTCGGCTGTCATGTCGTTAATGATGAATATTGTATTGTTAATATAGAGATGTATGATGTTATTGGGCATCCAGCTTGTAACTTTCCTAATTTTTGCATACGTAGATGTGAAACAAGGAAGTCAAGGTAGAGATGTTGTTTTTGAGCATCCAACTTATGACATTCCCACTGTGTTGCTATGAAAATGTTAATCAAGGAAGTGAAGTCATTAATAAAGAATCTAATATTGTTAATAGAGAGAGATGTGTTGTTTTTTGGCATATTTCGTGATTCTGTGACTTCACCATTTGAGAAGCTCCTTTTCGATTCAATTCTGCTATCTACTTCACGTCCTCTCCTCAGTCAGATTACTTGAGTCCTCCAGTTGTGTTTTCTGAGTTGAAAATTTCTGCACACTTCCGTAAAACACTCAATGGCAAAGTCTGCTGAAGGGAAAACCACCATGGTTGGTTTTCGACATCTACTATACCTATATCCTACAGACACTCTTGTTGTTACTCTAGTGTCACAAATCTTAACTGGAAGCTAGAATTACGTCGTCTGGAGCAGATCAATGAAGCATGCTTATGTTGATGATTTGATGATCACTGGAAATAATATAGAAGCAATAAACAAGGTAATTATGTAAAGAAGTTCCTTCATAGTGAATTTAGAATAAAAGACTTTGGAACATTAAAGTAGTTTCTTGGTTTAGAGATTTTGAGATCTAAGTATGGAATTCTTCTTAGTCAGAGAAAATATGCAAGTGAATTGATTAATGAGACAGATTTGGAAGAAGATGAAGTTGCAGACAAACCTGAAGCTTGCAACTATTGAAACGAAATCAGATCACTATATACAACACCCTGGAGTCTATCAAAGATTGGTCGGTAAGCTACTTTATTTAACCTTAACCAAACTTGACATTTCATTTACTGTACAAGTGTTGTCCCACTTTATGTAAGAGCCCAAACAGTCCTATATGAAGGCTGCATTGAGGCTAGTGAGGTAGCTCAAGGATAGTCCAAGATGTGGAATATATATTTCAACGGAGACTTCCCTAAATGTTGAGTGCTTTTGTGATTCAGATCATGGAACATGTCGAGAAAATCTATTACTGGGTTCTCGATAAAGGTGTGGGGATCATTAATTTGTTGGAAATCTAAGAAACATGTCGTTGTTTCCATATCATCTGATGAAGTAGAATATAGAGCATTGAGAATGGCGGTAGCTAAACTTACTTGGATTATTGGACTATTAAAAGAACTACATGTTTTGCACATAGAACCTGTGAGAGTACATTGTGACAGTAGATCAGCTATTCACATTACAACAAACCCTATTTTTCACGAGTGAACCAAGCACATTGAGATAAATTGTTACTTTGTGAGGCAAAAGTTGGTTGAAGGCATGATGGAGTTAGGACATGTTTATTCAAAAGAGCAACTTGCTGACATTCTAACAAAGGCACTTGGAAGTTCACAACATGATTATATATTAGGCAAGATGGGAACTTGTGAATATAAGGTCCCAACGGGAGAGTGTAAAATAAATAAAGTCATTAGTGTGCAATATGTATATTAGTCAGCTATAAGATAAAAATGTGTAATTACTAGAATGTCCCAACTAGGGACATACAGAGCCTATATGTACTTGAGGGCTGTGATATGTTGTACGATATTTTGATTCTCCTTCAGGTTAATAATATATGTTGAATTCTCAGTTAGGATCAAGGCACTAAAAACCGGACCAAACATTGAACCGGTCGAGGCATTGGGTTAAGGGTCAGTGGTTCAGATAGGGGTTAATTAAAAAAAAAAATATATAATTTAAATGTTCATACATATCATTCAAAAAACTATATGAGGGTTATTTTTCAACTAATAGTCTAATATAACCTCCTGAACCTAATACCTACAAAAATATCATTAAGTACATAAGGATTTTTCCCCAATCAATGCCAAAAATATTCCACAATCCTTTTAAATCTCCTTATAAATAAAACAATATTAGGAAAATATTTTCTTTAAAAAAAAAGCCAAAACGATTTCATTTTGAGTGTAAAAAAGTTAAAAAAAAAAAAGTCAAACCATGACTAGGTCGGGTCATCCCGTTTCAGGCCGGTTGACCCCGGTTCACACTGGGTCATACTAGGTTCACCGGTTTTTTCCCTCAACCAGATCAAACCAGCGACCGGTTCGCCGGTTCCGTATGAACTGGCCAGTCCTGTTCGATATTCCTTACAATTGTTAGTATTGAGCTTGTTTTAACACACTGAATGGACCACTTGCGCTACAGGTTATAGGACTTGATGATTTTATTGTTTTAGGACATATGTCTCTCGCTATTTAGCTTTTTGTTTATGTGTTGCTTTTTTTGTGTATGAAAGAATATTTTATGAGAAAATCCCTGAAAAGGAATTTGAAAATTGGAAAATAATAGATGAATTTTTTTATCAAAAGTTGATAAGAAAATGTCAAAACATGGTAAGAAATTCCTAATTTTTTTTCTTACGAAATGACTGATCTGTCATTTTCTAATTTTCAAGCTCATTTTCAAGAATTCTCCCATATTTCATGTTAGTTCTTGACGCTTTCTGACCCCAATGCTGCTGACAAAAGATGCTGCAACTGAAATTTCAAATATTAACAAACATTCTCATATGGCGAGGTATTGTGTTTAATTTTAAAAATTAACACCGATCGACACAAAAATTATTATATGAGGCTAATGATACTAGTTTCAAGTATATTCACCTGCTCTTATTTTCTTCTTTGATCAAGAGATCTTATACTTTTACCACTGCTCAGGTTTTACGACTCTTGTCAAATTAATTTTTCAATTTGTGATTGTAATGTACTCTTTCTTATTTTTTTGTAAGTAACAATTACCTAAATAATGCAAAAGAGACTGTTGATTATAATTAGTTAAAAACAATAATTATATAAGAGATATACTCACTCTGTCCCTTTATATAGGGTCCTATTTTTTAAATGAGTTTGTCCCTTTTCTATAAAAGTTCATTTGAGTTTGTCTGAATTATAAAAACATTTTTTTCAGTTTTTTTTTTCAATTACTCCCACATCATAAATAAGGGCATTATTAAGAAAATTTATGTTTCCTACAGATTTATTATTTTTAACTAATTTTATTTTTTTAAAATCTCACAATTCAAATAAAATGACCTTATGAGATTAATAATATGATTTGTAAAAAATTGTAAATTTAAAAATTTAATATACCTTGATAAACACTAATTCCTTGTAATTTTTAATCCCGCGTGGATTTATTTTTTTTATGGTGATTTCCGTTGTCTAACTAGAGCGTTTTAATGATCAAATTATAGATATGTTTAATATGTTCAGTTCAGGAATGGCCAAAAAAACAAAATTCAGTTCAAGGACATTGGGATGTGTCAAATGGGCATTCAAGGGATGGTGACTTTTGTAAATAACTAGCATGAACTCCCCGCGCGTTGCGCGGGAGCATCATTTACGGACTTTATTTCTACTCAACCCTATCATAAATATTGCAGCAACTACAAAGCAGACTAACAAAACGATTTATGTAAAATTGTGTTGGGTTAAGCGGCAAGTAAAAGTATTATCGTAGCTATAGAATAGATATGAACACAATAAATTTAAATGTAACGATAAAGGATAATACACATGACACAAACTCATTAAAATTGACAGCATATAATGAAAAACACTACAAGTCAAACAGGAAATGCAATTTAAAAAGGCATCACTAATGGGAACATCAAACCAGAAATACTTCGGACTTGGAAGCCATCAACAACGTTGACATTGTAACCATCTGAATGTAACCAAACTGATTCAGCGGTATACATTCCTAAACACTTCCTTGTAAACGACATTTTTTGTGGTCCTACCATTGCCATCCGGATTGGGAGGGACATATAATTTCAAGCCATCCATGCTTTTAACCCGTGATAATGCAACATATAATTGCCCATGTGTGAATACTGGCTTAGAAAGATATATGCCAACATGGCGAAGAGATTGGCCTTGGCTTTTGTTGATAGTCATTGCGAAGCTGAGATTTATTGGAAATTGCCTCCTTCGCATATGAAACGGCCATCTACTTTCGGAAGGGTTCATGTCCATCCTATGAATTAACACCTTTTGATTTGGCTTCGAACCATTCAATGTGATAGCCTCAATGACGCTCTTGCCCAACTTTGTTATGCGTAGCCGAGTACCATTGCACAAGCCAGATGCTTGGTCAATATTCCTCAACAACATAATAAGAGCTCCAAGTTTCAAGGTCAACTTGTGGGGTGGCAAACCAGAGCAGGTAATAGTGTTCAAGAATTCAGTTGTGTAAAGATTGTCAAAGCTATCGCTGTCATCTGTAGATTGACAAACAGAGTCACAGCTGAAAAAATCCAAAGAGTCACCAGGCAATAGAGAACACATGAATTCATTGATTTTGTTGACAGCCTCTATGGTGGGTGCCAATATTGCTCTATCATTGAAATACTCATTGTTGGAAAGGTTGGCCACTAGATCTGTGTAAGTAGCATGCACAACTGTCTTTATTGGATTCTGAGACTCTGGCAGCAAGAATTGATCTGGAATCTCAATATCATACATACCATCAATTGAATCACCTATCTTTCCGTCACCCACATCTAAAAGCCATTGACTAAACCATTGCAGCTGGTTGACATCAACATTTGAAGATCCAGTAGTCAACCTCATGTTCTTTGTAAGATGGAAGATGGTGCAATAATCCCATAAGCTTGAAGATGAAATACATGCATTAACAATTGAAGCTCTAGTACCTTTTGGTATTACTGGAAGAATCTGTCGGAAATCGCCACCCATAACAATGCATTTCCCACCAAATGGCAAATCAGAATGCATAATATCCTTAAGAGTACGATCAAATGCTTCAATGCAGTATCTCTGAACCATGGGAGCTTCGTCCCATATGATTAACTTTGTGGTAGTAATTAAGCTTGCGAGTGGTGAGTTTTGTCTAATTGAGCACATTGAAAACTCAGTTATCTGTATTGGAATTGCAAAGCGTGAATGAGCTGTCCTACCTGAAGGAAGTAAAGTTACTGCAATCCCACTTGAAGCAACAGTCAAGACAATATCTCCTTTAGCTCACAATGTAGAGGTCAATGCATTCCACAAGAAAGTTTTTCCTGTACCACCATAACCATGCACAAAGAAGAACCCTCCTAATGATGATTGTAATGCGCTTATAACTTGATCAAATATCAATTTCTGCTCATCAGTAAGAGAATTTTGCATTGTTGTAGATTCAGCTTGTAGGGCAGTCCGGTCGTAGCTCAATTCTTGTAGTATGAGGTTATTTGAAACATCAATTGATGATGTTTCCTCTGGAATTGGGAGGGTTGGATAGTCATTAAGGCTCTTCCCATTGTCTCTAAGCATAAGATCTATCTCTTTTAGGGCAGCTTGTTCTTTGTCATAAGCTGAGTGTGAGAAATCTGAAAAAACATAATCATTGAGTGATGTTTATTAAATTCACATAACTAAATGAAACATAATTTCGCTAACTATATGAGTGAAAGAATAGCTTACTTGAATAATTAGGATGATTATGCGGTATATACAATAAGTCCTCAGATAGGATCTTTGAGCACTTATTCCACACAGACTCAGGATGTTGTAAGCAGCTACAAAGAAGCATTGTTACAAAAAGTTTCCGCAACGAAGGGCCACTTGCCCAATTAGATGCTTCTTCAATAGCATTTATATATTCTTTATCATCATCCAATAGACCTAAAGTATCACATGCATCTTTGAAAGTGTCGTATATTACCCCGTCAACAGTCTTGATGTCATCAAATGATATTGGTCCTCTTACTTTTGTAAGTAGAATTCTCAAGTAGTATAATTCGCCAGTGCTTGGAGTTGCGTTTGCAATCTTACCAACAGCAAATCCTTTCTGTCGACGTTTCCATTTGCGCTCATTCCTTTGGTAGACATAGTATTGTGGGAACTCAGCATAGGTAAGTGTAGCTGCAAATGTATCTTCGTCATTGATTTTCATCCAGGATAGGAATTGTGATTCACATACTCTTGGTTTGTCCAATAACTCAGAAACATCATCTGAATTTTTGTAAATTACATATTGTTGATTTGGAAGGTGGAAGCTTAATCTTTCAACTGAAGGAAATCTATGGTGAATATCGAACCCAAAGATTCGCCATGCAGCTTCACAAGCAGAAATGTACCTAAAGTTATAATACTGTTGAATCTCATCAACAATTCCCTCACGATTTCCATTCCCACACCCACTTTTGTCAAATATCCCAGCAACAACTCTATTATTTCCTTTACTTATGTACTTGAATAAATACTTGATGGCAGTTGACTGATTACATTTTTCAACATTGATATGAGCTTGAAACATGGCAAGTAGCAAAGGATTGTAAGGGACCATGAAACGGTTGTCTAAGGGTATACCTTTAACTTCAATAAACCGACCATCATCTTTTCTTCGGTATGCAGGATAACCTTCCTCATCAACAGTTGTATTTTGATTGAATTTCTTTGGGAAATGCTTACTGCACTTTTTGTCCTTCATGCATGGTGACTTATCATTACTTTGACCACATGGACCGTGAATCATAAATTTTTTGACCAAATCATAAAGTAGAGGTGATGTCTCCTTGTCTGGTATTTCTGCAGTAATCACTTTATCTATGGCTTTAGATGTTAAAATCTTCTCACTTCTCTCCAGAAATAGAAGTATGTGAGCATGTGGCAAGCCACGCTTCTGGAAATCAATGGTGTAGACTTCTGCAAAATAAATGTGTTAATACTCATACATGTCAAGTATTGTGTCATATAATGAGTGCAGGCAAGTACGCATACATGCAAAATAATTGTGCAAATACTCATACATGTCATAAGACTAAATGTCTTATGACATGTTTTGGATTGGGATAAGTTATGGAAGTATATATACACACACAAAATTGAATTCAATACCTGCACGTAGAGTTCCAAAAATTTTCTTCTCCTTTATGACTTTCATGAGTGATTGTAACTTTAGCTTGAAGAACCTTGAAAGAATGTCAGGCCTTTCTGAAGAATTTACTGAATGGTCTTTACAGTATCTTGTTATTTCGGGCCATGCTGGGTTACATGTGAAAGTTAAGAAGATATCTGGATAACCAGCCCATCGACATATGGCCATAGCATCTTGATAATTTTGGAGCATATATCTAGCTCTCCCAGTAAACGTAGATGGTAGGATGATCCTTTTCCAGTTGATGTTGCATTTGTTTCACCTCTCATAACAGCCTTAGAAAGGCCTTGGTATAAATCTGCCCTTAGTTCTTTCTGGTGAATTCGAATCCAAATTAATCTTTGAGCTTCAATCATTGTGTATCCATCAACTATAAATTGTTGAAGCAATCTAGAAGCATGTAGCAAAGTAGAAATCTCATCCTCTTTGTACATTAGCTTGTAGGAAAAAAATTCTCTCATGCTTAACCTCTTCCTTTTCTTGGTAACACTGAGAGTTTCTTCTCTATGTTGAATGTCATCCCTGTAACCATCTTCACCATAAGGGAATAAAATGGGATATTGAAGTGGTAAATACGAAGGAAGAAGTTCATGGATCCGTTGTGGGAAGCCTGAATGCTCTCTAACTATTATGTCTCTTACATTGAATTCCATGTCTATATCACCAAGAATTAATGCAGCAACCTCTGAAGCAGTTGGAGTATTGTAAGTTCTTCCGTCATGTTGTCTAGTGCTGAGCAAGCACAGCTTCAAATCATTAGATTGGTTGTTCTTCAAGACGTCTGAAGCAAAACGATATTGTTTCACATAAGGATTTACTTCGTCAAGCATTTCTTTGATAGCGGTCACAATCTTTGTATCAATTGTAGAATCTTTTTGATGCTTGCTGAAAAAAAGAAGGTCTTTTTATTAGTAACTGAGTCTTTATGCAAATATTCAAGTGTAAGACAAATCTTTAACACAAATTACCTGACTGCATCAATTCGGTTCTTCACTTCATTCTCTGTATAAAAAATGTACAATTGGGAGTAGACTGGACGTGAACCATCAGTAGGCAATAAACTCCCTATGCTATGGTGGTTCTGACCTGATAGAACAAAACAATATGGCCCACCACCGTTGTTCATGTAGTGATCAATCTTGCCTCCCATGGATGTAAATGAGAACATGTTGTATTGCCTTATATTTGCATAAAAGTTTCTTGACTCCAAGGTGTTCTTGTCAAGGAAAAGTGTTTGTAGCAGAGGTGGAGGTGCTTTCATATTTGGTAAGACAACCTTTCCATGGAGGCAGCACATATGGAATGAATTTGGTACTCTTTTCTTGTTGTCCTTTTTAGCTCTTTCATTATACCAAAAAGTAGCATTGCAATATTTGCAAGTATATGTGGGATCACCTTCATCTATATATGCTGCGAAATCATATAGGTTCACCATAATTATTTTGTTATAAAGAGTACATAGAAAGAAATAGTACAGATGTTCATAAGAAAAAATTTACCTTGAAGCTCTGTTGTTGCAAATCCAACTATGTCTATCAAGCCATTGGTTGGATTATTGTGGTCTGCTATTAACTGATCAACGTCATTTGGTGGAATTTAACATGTTAGCTTCATGGTGTAGAAACTAAGGTGAATATGGTATAGCAGAAAATAACGCAAGTTTGGTAGGAAATAACCAGGCTCTTCATCATCACTTGAGGATAAATCCTTATTGATCTCATCATCATTGTAATCCAAATTGATTTGAATATCTCTATAATGTTGACCGTCCACTGCAAGGAAAATAAGTAAATTATAATAATAGATGTGTAAATATGTTTGTAATCTGTATAATTGTTCAACAGTTCCATCATCATCAGCTTCATTAAATACCTTGTACTTCAATGTAGCAGACCAAACTAAGGGAATGTCGTAACACCAGGATCATGCAATCACATATTTGATGTCATAGAAGCAGAAAGAAACTTGCTTTTTCCTATTGCAAAGATAATGGAAATGCAACTTGTGTTTATGAGGGAGGCATGTTTCCTAAGCATGTTTCGTTTTTCTGTAGTCTATAATTCAGGATTGGAAAATAACACCGTTTTCCTAAGAATGTTATGTTTTGATCTTGCAATAAGGCTGTTAATGTTTTTTTGTAGTTTATAAGTACTCATTCATGCATCCGCAAGCCCATAGACTCATTGTTTATAAGAAAAAAAGTAGTGAATTAGCATTGGTGTTTGAAACCCAATTCTGTTATACCAATTGCAACTGAATTCATTCATTCGTTACAGCATTAACTGTAAAGCCCCGTGATTCATACAACTATTTTCCAATAAGCATATAATTACCTTTTAAAAGTGGTCAAAAGTAAGTGATCTACCAAAAGCTTTTAACGTAAAGGAAATGTAACAAAGTATATAGTTAGCTAAAAACGTTGTAGCCCTTGAATCATACCTGATAGTCACAAAGACGTAGCAGAAAATAAATATACAAGGATTCATGAGTGAAAATGTTTCTAATATGTACCTGTGTAGTTTGGTAGGTTGGGATGCCTCAAAGCACTCTGAACACTATCTTCAGGATTTAAGCTTAGGAAAAACGTCTCACGACAATTCTCATGGATGTCACTGGTGCCTATTCAAATAGATCATATGGTAATAGTATCAATATGATTACACATACCGATTGCATGTAACAGTGAATTCTGATCTGTAACAAAGATTAAAAAGTTTCAACCTGGACATTTTGTTAAAGGACTGGCTTTTTGTACAGTGGTAAACATTTTGTTAAGCTTTAAGATTAGAAAGTAACGGATGCAATAGGAAAAAAAGCACCTTGACCCAGAATTCCAGCCTCCTCTTGTAATGTGTTAGGTGATTCAATAGTAAGATCTTTGTAGTAGTATATTTCCCTTTTATGATTAGATGAAAGTAGTCTCAGTTCCTGCCTGATCTCTGCTAACAGATGGGCATTAAAAATTAGAAGGTTAGTAAGGGTTTGTACACTAGAACGGAATCTGGCACAGGAAAAAAATTAGTCTGTCAAATAACCTGGATCCTTGGAGGGAAGTAGATTTTTATTAGATGGTCTTGTAAGTTGAGGAACCTGTTGACCTCGTGATTTCCTTGTTGGTCTTTCAGGCTGAACATCAGACATTAAGCCCTTTAGTCTGCCACTTTTTCGCTTGAAGACATGGTCTATAGGTTCTTGTAATATATTCTCTTGTGCATTTAATCTCCATCCACTAAAATTTCTGGGCCCTGATTAAGTTTTCAGATAACATCAGCCATGATCATTCCAAGATTGAAAGCACATGTGTTATATCTTGCAGATAGACTAATAATGAAAGATAAAGTGCAAAAAAATGAATCAAGACACACCTGATCTTGAACCAATTGGAAAACGATTTTCCAAGTTTGCAGCCACAAGTGATATGTCATGCAGAATGCCTCTCTTCCTTCCATTCTTTCGTGGAGGGCCACAATCATGAGGGCTAACCACCGCAGATGGTTGAGTGTAAATGACAGAAGAAGAATTTTGAATTTGTACATCAGATGGACGTGCTTCACTTCCGCGACATGTAGCTGGAGTTGAATCACTCATGATGCTATACTGACTGCTGGCATTCAAGGAAGACAAAGCAAGCGAAGTAAGTTCTAGGTAGTGATTTAAAGACAAAGTAATAACAGTCTAAAGAATTCCAGCTAATGGTAAAACGTTGTTCATACAGAAAAGATTCCAGCTTGTGGTGTAAATACTGGGAAAGAACTCACCTGAGTATTCAAAATGATGACAAGATTTTAGCTGCTGATGCAAATGCATACTAAGTTAATCCCACCAACCAACACCTAAAAATTTCAAAGTATGCACCGAACCTCAATGACTGATATTTAGGCATGTACTTTTCAGATGGCTATGTGATCTTGAAGTGTTGTTATTGCCTTGCTAATCTATGATATGACCAACTGCAAACCCACTGGTTAGGAATACAGAGAGCATGGATAATTTTTCTTGATCATGGCGCAAGAAAAACAAAAAGGATAGGTGAAGATATTAAAATTGCTGATCTTAACGCACTAATCTGGAAGACAATGACAGGACAAAGAACTCATCAGCATGTGGAGCTTGAGGAAATTTGTTTTTTTCCTCAAAGTTTTGAATAGCAACATTTTTCATTTTTTTAAATTGAAGTTCCATTATGAAAATCGTTGACTTCCTTATTGTATATATATCAGTTTGATAATGACAATGGACTGTATATGTATCATAAAGGAACTTAGTTTCCCAAAATGGAGGGATGCAAAAGGCTGCCATTGTGCTCTAAAAGGAGTATATTACTTGTCATGCAAATAGATACTAATAATTTAGCCCGAAACACCAAGAGGCTGTATAAAAAGTTTCAACTGAAGACTTTTGCATCACTCACTGTGCCTTAGCAAATGCTTAATACAATTACAATACAGACTTAAAAGACTAAGGCACAACAAATAAGCTCCAAGTAGTATGGTCAATGGTTTTCCTACCAGCTTTTCAGGCTTTGTCAATGGTTATACTAAAGTCTGCATAATTGACAAGTTATATGGTCCTTGTTTTTTTGGGCTTACAAAAATAAGTAGCAACCACCGCAAACTATGAAGTTGATTTGTATTTGTCAAGTTCGCTGACTCTTTTTAATCCACAAGTAAGTTATAGGTAGTGATTTAAAAACAAAGTAAGAGCAGCCTAAAGAATTAAAATACATGAAGTAATACTCAAAGGAAGTTAATCCAACCAACTAGAACATATAAATCTCAAAGTATGCTAGCTACCCAAGGTCTACGACTGATATGTAGCCACATTGGGTTGCAGATGGATATGGTAATCTTGCAGTGTTATTGTTGGCTTGTTAAACTTTGCTATCACCCTTTGCAAACACACTGGTTAAGAATGCAAATAGTTTGGACGATTTAACATAAATGGCAAAAGGAAACTACAAAATATGGGTGAAGATATTCAGATGCAGATCTCAATGTCAGTAAGCCATAACCCAATGAGAGGACAAATTACTTTTCAGCATGTGAAGGTGCAGGAGGTCTGTTTTCCCCCAAAATATTGGGTCATTAGCAAATAACATTTTATTTACATGTTGCTGCAGTCAGGAATTCGTAGAAATTCTAATTACGTAAATAACAGATCATAATGACAACTGAGTCTATTTAAGAGTGCCTTGTTTAAGTGCCCAAAATAGTGCATTGTTAAGTACCCATCTTGAAGGAGTAATGGAGAAATGTAATTGTGTGAATGGGCTGAATTAAATTTCATTTAATGAATATACTAACTGAAAAGAAGACGGAGAGAGTATGGGAATGTTGTTTTATCAAGCACAATACATTCTTAAAAGACTCAGGCACTACAAAGCAACTCCAAGTAAGATTCAAGCCAAGTCTGTATTGCAAGCGTAGTCTATGAGTGATTGGCAGCGGGTATACTGAAGCCTGCATAAAGGGCAAGTTATATTGTCCTTGTTGATAATTCTGTGGCTTTTTAAAATAGTAAGAACCTCAAATTATCAACCTTAAAGTTCCACCCCAAGTTTGTTTTGTCTGTATAATTAAGTGGCAATGAAGCTGGATGCATTTGCTAATTTCTTTGGAGATATGACTGCATCTGGATTTTTTTTTTAAAGTGAACATTGAAAGCTGGAAATCTTGGACACTTTGAAAATGGAAATGAAACTGCAATTACAACTAAATTAAGTAGCACACGAACACATAAAGGAGAAACAGCTAATCCTAATAAACATAGTTCCTAAAGTGACGTTTCAGTCCAAGGAACATTAGTCTAAAGCAACAACGAAGACACACACTAATAGGAAATGAAAGCAGTGAGAGTAATCCACTAAGATACTAATGAACAACTAAGACTTCTGACATAATGAAAGAGATTAAAAAAAACTATCCTAATCTGTGGAACCTTCCTCAAATTCAGAAGCAGCATGCGTGATATAAGTGCACATTTTATGCAACTACTTTTCTTGCTTAACAGTCTTCAGCAATGGTTGATCACTTCCTGAGATCGCTGATTGCTGGGATTGGGAGATGGACTCAGCTGCTTGGACAGTTCTCTTCAAGTAGCACCTTTTTTTTCCTTTCGATGGTGCAGGAGTGTCATTCCTAATAATTTGTGATAGTGGCATGTCATGTGATTCAGGACTGGCATCATTTGTTGCTGCTGATATGGGTGTCATAATGGCTGCAACACCTATTTCTTCGCCTGAAGTAAGCTGACAGGTTTTAAACGCAAGTCAACCTAATTAGTTCTTGAAGTATAAATTCTAATGATGCATAATAAGACGAGTATGGGCATGCTAAACCTGACTAAGTCCATTAGCTGTCGTGTCTGGAGGAGGATCATCCTGCAATATTAGATGTTCAGCTGGTTAATAATAAGGTGTTGTAAATTAAAGCTTGTCTGATAAATAGCTGAAGGTTACAGATATGTGATGGGTTCATTATGCTGGTTACAAATATGGCAACCTGATTAACTGCTCCGTTGAATTCATGTGCTAAGTTCTCACATACAGTGAATTGAACCACACTTATGCTGGAACCTATATGCTTGGTGTTAAATTCATTAAGTTTCAACTTAAGCATCAAAGTCTTCCCCACAACTAAGTCACACTCATCTGGGAAGTCATACTCACGATCATCCTGAGAAGGGAAAAAGGAAGCTTTAACCTCAGCTGAGTCTTAAATATTGACATAAATAAAATATATAACTTATATAAATATATCAAGCATGCCTCCTTCAAAATGGTCTTCAACTCAGCAGCAGATTTCCCAAGCAATTCAAAACCCAGCTTGTCCCAGAAAATGACAGAGGCTTCTCCAGATTGATCAGCAATTGTGTAGTGAACTTTAATCCTGCATGTTACAGGCAATATCAACGATTGGTTCATTCAAAATTTAATTAACGATGTAGATAGCCAATATCATCTACTATACTTGGGCTCAACAGAATCTGGCTTCCTTTTGCAGCCAGGACAGATCAGTGGATCAGTTTCATCTTTGAGCTTTGATGAACACTTCCCACACCCATTATAGACCCATCCATGTCGGGTCTATAATTTTTTCAGCTGACAAGTAATGACAAAAGGCTGATTCTGTTGGAACAAATATAAAGTAACAATTAGTTATGTCAGTACCCTCTGGAATGAGTAAAAGTAATAGTATACTTGTATCTGTTGCATACTATCTTTTGATCAGGAATTTGGGATATCAATATCTTGTTGTTGTTACTTAATATGGTTGTATTGGACTACTGGCTTGACTGGTATGGCATGACTTGACTGATGTTGGGTGTTTGAAAAGAATCATTGTCCTTGGCACTGTCATGTAAAAGAAGATAGGTAAATAAGTAAGATATTTCACGAAAGACAAGTGCTGGAAGTTGCAGAATGAAATTTATATATACAAACATGAGACCTTTCAATCATGTCTTTTACTTCTTTGATTACAAGATTGAAGAATACTCTTGTAGCACTAAATGAACTACAAACCTGTGGCCTACCTGAAAAGGGTCAGGAACAAACTTTATGTCAGTAATTAATACTAAAGGAACCATTTTTTTCCAATTTGCATTGAGTGATGTGTACCTTCATCTGCAAATGCAATTCTGACAAGGTTCAAAACTACCACAACTGGTGATTCCATGTTTTCCAGCTGTGACATGTATGCATTTGTAGAGCATTCATCAAATAGAACACATTCAAGGTCATTGTTCCTGGTAGCAAAATTAGTGGAGGTTACAGAAAAATTATTATTTGTCATGTTGATCTGTTATAAAACCACATCCACAACATGAAAGTGTAACAGAATGGGAATAATACTCAGTATCAGTGAGAAGCAATCTGAGCTTGTTCCTTGTTTCATTTTCTCTACGATATTCCTCAAGCGACCCAATCGATCTTACAAAGGCCACAACATCTGAAAAAAGAAAGTCATTTTTGTGGGAAGAAGAGATATAGTAAAAAGGAGTAGGTGCTGTGGTATAAATTAACATTATAACATGTCAGGGGAAAAAAGAACATGTATAAGGTCACAAGCAACTAAAGTACCAATCAAATGGTCAACGAAATTCCTTTCTTCACTCTTTAAAATTTCAGAGATTAGATGAAAGCTAAAAGCATCCAGAGGTATATCTGCATGCTGCTGTTTGACAAATGTCTGCTGTGTGAAGTTGAGCTTGAATTGGTGGCTGGTAGCTCTATACTGGCTTGTGTTTGGAGAAACTATAAAGTTGGCAATGAAGTAAGTCTGTCCTTCAGTTATGGCTGTTCGGAATCTCTGATGGAGGTTTGCTGGGATCACACTTGCCTGTATTTTATTACCCTGAGAGAAGGAATAAAAACAATCAGTGATGAGAACGTTTTTCACTCAGGTGTGTTAATGAAAAAACCTCAAGTGTGACTGGCAGCATTCAAGTAATTCACGTGCGTGGTTTAAGAGCATCATGGAGAAGTAAAAGACTAACCTCCTGATCAACCAATATCATTGTAATGCAGAATAAATCGGTAGGAGATTTTTTCTGGTACACATTCTATTTCCTAAAGACTCTAACTACAATACTCCATCTATCAGTGCCATCATGTAACATTTTCAGCAATGAATGAGGCGCCATGAGGTAATATTATATTTGGAAGGAATAGAAATTGAGGATGAAGAAGTTATGTGACAGGAAATACTTGGAAGACTCACACTGGAATGACTTCGTATGACCTTTCACTACAAATTTATAGACTGAACTGTGTACTGAAACAGTTAAACTTGAGGCCAAGCACCTTTGAAGTCATTCAAATTTCCAAGCTAAAAATGTCTTACCTCTATAAAAGATCTGATCAAAAGCAAGTGTATTGGTTATTGGCGCCAAGTTCAAACTGATGTTTGAATCTTTTTATCTGCACAATACCACAGATTTAAAGTGAAATGCCAGAATACAGTGATATTATGGATCTGTACCGAGATGAATATGGCCTGACATCTTAACAAATCAGCAATGATCTTTGCCCAATTTCCTTTGTAATGAAAGAAACAACTGTACAGAACCTCAAATCAGCCTAGCGGTTATATGAATATAGGCCTGTATATAGAGAGGCAGTATCCCTGGTTCTCTGTTAACAGAGGCTAACATATTGTTTGTTGCCTGAAATGCTTGTATAGATTAATATGCACCTCATTGGGCTATTTGTTTTTTAGGGTAAAGTTAGTTTGACTTCTATTACTTAATTAAGTTGTCACCGCAATTGTTATGACATGGATGCTCTTCTTCTATGTATTGAGTTTTTAAGGGAGGTTAAGACAAAATCATATGGTTGTCTTAAAAAAATGATAAAAGGTAAATGCTATATGTCAATAAGGTAGTCTACACATCCCAATTAGATAATTAACTCAGAATCAGATCAAATAGCCATAATGTGCGTATCAGCAAACCTATATGTAGAAAAATGTTTAATGGACTAAGAAGCAATGATGAAGCCACGTTAAAAATCCAGACGTGTCACCCATTATGTGTTATGGATTGAGTGAGAAATTTAACAAAACTAAAACCAAAGTAGGGCTGGAGTGAACCTGGGAAGTAAAGGAGCATATTGTCAGTTAGGGCCCTTATAAGTGTAAATAAAATATATTTAATGCTATTCCCTCGATATTGTGAATTGGTTCAGAGGTGGTGCAGGTATATTATGGCAGTGGCTTCATGATTCAGGGTACTTTGACTGGATTATTTTTAAAATGAGGACAAAATAAGAAACGAAGAACACGAAACATGTTAATAAGGATCTGCGCTTTGAAGCCTTATGTTGCAATATGCTGGTTTGTGGGACTGACATCCTTAAGAAAAGATAGTAGAGTCAGGAACCAAAAATGTGAAACTCATTGATATATGGCTGGCATACTCAGACTCAGTATTCATGTTGAAGGAAGCTGGGACTGACAGTATGAAAAAAAGGTGGGGGATCAGGAACCAAGCACGTCTAAGCATATCTAAAGGCCTGCACATGAATAGACACTTTACAGAGATCTGATGAGCCACGGATATCTGTGTTCAAAGCATACTTTATTGCTTTAAAATACAACGTTCTTCATAAGCAGACAAGTAAAAAAAACTCTGAAGCAAATCCCAAGCATGAATTGGGAATACAATGACAGCACAATAACATTATCCCATCATTACTCATAATATCTGAAAGGGATGTGTCATACTAACTTTCTTACGTGAGGCCATTCTGGTTTAATAAGAAGGAAAAGTCAACAGGATGATATTTAAATTGAAGGACTGAAAATGGTAGCCCACAGATATATTTAAAGTGAAGAACCATTATATAAAAATATAACCGAGATCATTTCAGGTAAACCTATGTTACCAAAGGATATAGATCTAAAAGGGTCTTGATCTCTCACAAGGAACTTAACCAATGGTTTATGGCATATCAACTCGGTTAATGACCGCATATGAAATAAACTGGGTGTTAATGCAGAGAATTTTTTGTATATAACACCACATCAGGTGAACATATCCCTTACACATGCTTGTATAATTCGTAGTATTATCCTTCTGTGATAAGTAAAGCTTCACCATGAGTGGCTTCCAAACATTCTCAGAAAATGAATTATACATGATGTTGCGTGAATGGAGGGAAAGTGGGGTTACTTCACTCCATATTACATGTGGTCCGCTGATTGTTTATGCTAGCTATGACTTCAATGAACAGATATGGCGAGTTCATGGTATACGGAGGGGCAGGATCATGGCTGGCTCTTTGCTTTTTTATTCATCAAGGTATTCTCTCTTCCAGTGCTTATATGGCATCATGCGAACACAGGGTTTAGAAAGTCCTGAATGGGAAAACTGTGACCCGCACAGCTTCAGGTATCATATGGAGTATCTGAATCTCATCTCAAATTTCATACCATACATGAGAGTAAAGATGCAAAGGGGTGTTGATGAAGGGATTTTTATACAGAATCTTATAAGTCATAGTTACATGAAGATCAAGCCTGTCCGTCCATATCGCGCAAGAACCAATGGAATAGGCTTACTACAGGATCATGAAATCACTAATCTCAATGCAACAGAAACAACCTTGCCTTTTCCTTCTGCAACTACACTCGGAATGGAGCTGGGGTTCGTGAGTGAGGCTGAAGATGGCCCAAACTAAGTGATAACATGTCAAAGGACTATCAGATCTGCTTTTGTTTGGATTCTTCATGATATTTTAATGTCTTGCTGAGCATGTTTGTTTTTTTGTTTATGTTCTTAGGCAATGTTCATTGAGTCATTTAGTTTGCTTATGTGACCTTTCCTCGCTTTCACTTACCCTCTGGATCGATGGCAGAAACAATACCATTAAAAAGTCTTATTCAACGTTTTAACTTTGCTACAACATGCACTCTGTTATAACAGTAGCTATTAACTCAGTTACTGAATAATTGCCCCTGAATCGTAGTTATAATTTGCCATTATCATTTAATGAACTGATAAAAGTGGACGAAAGGAAGAGATCAGGAGGTAAATATAAATAAGTAAATAAACACTACAAAGGGTGAATCAGACCTTACAGTTACAAAACGAAAGACAAGAGGTCAGAAAGTTCAATGATAGATGATTAACAGATGTAAAACATATCACAAAGACCACATTGTTACCAAAATACTAAGTTGTTACACAATGCTTAACAAATACTTGGTACACGTCTTATAACCCAACGGATTTTGATGGGTTTCCTGGCGTCGAAGAAGGCAACATCCATTATAACCAAGTACCTCAGAGTGATCAAACCAGCATCAAATGAACAGAGCAGCTCACGTTCCAATAGCATGGCAACTTTCGGGATGCTGGTAGTTTGTAGAACACAATAATGCATGTCAACAATAGACCAAGGACGTTGCCCTGCAGCAAATGATCGGACCAGCTCATTGAACATTATATGGTCAACCTTCAGGACGATGCTACTTTTGAGAACACCAGAATGAAGGTCACCAAATAAAGGTACAATCTGCAAAAGTTAGAATAACGGCCAACGTGAAGCTCTCATTTCATGTTTTCACATTCATGTTGTGTTGTTCCAACATTACTAACCTCACTTTCCTCTACTGCTTTAATGCGTACGGTTGATCTGCTGATATTGAAACGTGATGCACCCCCTAAAAGTAACCACATGGATTTAGTGTAGTTAAGACTCAATAGGAAATATGATCCAAAACAGTATATGAAAGAAAACAGAGGTGCTTAAAAGTAGTGGAGTGACAAGAGGAAGACTAACCCATAAGGTGCATATACATCAACCTACAATGTATATCCGGCCTTCCACCATACACAAGCACACACCGTCCCGAGTGAAGCCACGCCATGAAGTCAAGGTACATCTGCAGTAAAGTCCTCATGATAACTGTAGGAATCACTTGACAATGGGAAGAGATAAACAGCGGTGAAAACCTCAGCACAAGTTCCAGATAAGGAGGATGATGAAAGCTGAAACCTCCAAGGCTAAGTCTGGTGGATAATGGAACAGTATAAAAAGGCATGAAAGTTCAAAAAAATGGCGCCGAATGCAACAATGGTTTCTTTAATTTGAATTTTCACCTTCATTGACCGTACATGTTTGAAACGTGGCAGCTAAATTTGAGCCGGACCATTTTTTTTTTTTTTGGAAGACAAGCCGAATCACTGTTGTGAACAGTGATTACTGAGAGGAGCCGCAGTGAGCCGGTGCACAGCAATCGGCTTGGGTGGATTTGTATTATTGGATATATAGATTATTGATGTCAAGACTCGATGCCAGTCTCCCTCGTAGCTTTCTGGATCATCTTCTTTGGATGTTTTGGGGGTTCCGAGTTCGAGCCGGCGTATCATATATTCCCTCGAACTAAACAAACCCTTGATATCTGCAGTGCTATGAGGTACTCCAAAGTACCTCTCTTTTGGGCTCCCAACGAGCCCAACCCAATTACATGATCCTTAAAAGGGAAACTTTTCATACATTTAAAATTAAAATTTAAAATATCAAAAATCCAGATCAGTGACTCGACTTCTTATATTCATTTTGTCAAGTTCTTCAATCACATATAATCATGTATCCTATTTTTTAATACACATAGTTACATATCATTAGAAAACTTAGCAAAATGGATAGAAGAAATTTAACGTAAGAATGATACATACAATAATACCATATCAGTCATCAAATAGAATTTGAAAATGTCGTATTTTCACCCTACTACTCCTTCACGTTTTCTTTAAAAAAATGGTAGTTCAGCCAGCCAGCCATCCTCTCGGGTGCCGGTCTCAGTTTAAAGGAAAATGGCAAATATAAAAGATAAGATTTAAAAAAAAACTTATATTTAGTATCAAAATTCACTTATAAAGAACCGCTTCCAATATTTAATATAAGATATTTTTGGAAGTTGATTTTGATCCTGAATATAAGACACATTTTTCATATTTGTCAGTCTTTTCCTAATTTACCTTTATTGATGTTTTCTCAACAATAATCAAGGAGAAAAGGTAAATGAGGAAATTAAGGAAGAAAACTCTTGTATTTTATAAAACACAAGAGTTTTCTTCCTTAATTACTCCATCCGGTTCTAAATATAGGACAAAGTTTGTAGTGCAAATTGCACTACAAACTTTGTCCTATATTTAGGACCGGAGGTAATACATGTTATATTAACAACCTTAAATTACTTTCTTGATAAAATTACTTGTGACATTCCCACTGTGTTGCTATGAAGATGTTAATCAAAGAAGTGAAGTCATTAATAAAGAATCTAATGTTGTTAATAGAGAGAGATGTGTTGTTTTTTGGCATATTCCATGATTCTATGACTTCACCATTTGAGAAGCTCCTTTTCGATTCAATTCTGCTATCTACTTCACGTCCTCTCCTCGGTCAGATTACTTGAGTCCTCCAATTGTGTTTTCTGAGTTGAAAATTTCTGCACACTTCCGTAAAACACTCAATGGCAAAGTCTACTGAAGGGAAAAACACCATGGTTGGTTTTCGACATCCACTATACCTATATCCTACAGACACTCTTGTTGTCACTCTAGTGTCACAAATCTTAACTGGAAGCTAGAATTACGTCGTCTGGAGCAGATCAATGAAGCATGCTTATGTTGATGATTTGATGATCACTGGAAATAATATAGAAGCAATAAACAATGTAATTATGTAAAGAAGTTCCTTTATAGTGAATTTAGAATAAAAGACTTTGGAACATTAAAGTAGTTTCTTGGTTTGGAGATTTTGATATCTAAGTATGGAATTCTTCTTAATCAAAGAAAATATGCAAGTGAATTGATTAATGAGACATAATTGGAAGAAGATGAAGTTGCAGACAAACCTGAAGCTTGCAACTATTGAAACGAAATCAGATCACTATATACAACACCCTGGAGTCTATCAAAGATTGGTCGGTAAGCTACTTTATTTAACATTAACCAAACTTGACATTTCATTTACTGTACAAGTGTTGTCCCAGTTTATGTAAGAGCCCAAACAGTCCTATATAAAGGCTGTATTGTGGCTAGTGGGTAGCTCAAGGATAGTCCAAGACGAGGAAAATATATTTCAACAGTGACTTCCCTAAATGTTAAGTGTTTTTGCGATTCGGATCATGGAACATGTCTTGATTCGAGAAAATCTGTCACTGGGTTCTCGATAAAGCTGTGAGGATCATTAATTTGCTGGAAATCTAAGAAACATGTCGTTGTTTCCATATTATCTGTTGAAGCAGAATATAGAGCATTGAGAATGGCGGTAGCTAAACTTACTTGGATTATTGGACTATTAAAAGAACTACATGTTTTGCACATAGAACCTGTGAGAGTACATTTTGACAGTAGATCAGCTATTCACATTACAACAAACCCTATTTTTCACGAGTGAACCAAGCACATTGAGATAAATTGTTACTTTGTGAGGCAAAAGTTGGTTGAAGGCATGATGGAGTTAGGACATGTTCATTCAGAAGAGCAACTTGCTAACATTCTAATAAAGGCACTTGAAAGTTCACAACATGATTATATATTAGGTAAGATGGGTACTTGTAAATATAAGGTCCCCAACTTGAGAGAGTGTAAAATAAATAAAGTCATTAGTGTGCAATATGTATATTAGTCAGTTATAAGATAAAAAAAATGTGTAATTACTAGAATGTCCCAACTAGGGACATACTGAGCCTATATGTACTTGAGGGCTGTGATATGTTGTACGATTTTTTATTCTCCATCAGGTTAATAATATATGTTGAATTCTCAGTTAGGATCAAGGTACTAAAAACCGGATCGAACATTGAACCGGTCGAGGTATTTGGTTAAGGGTCAGTAGTTCAGATCGGGGTCAATTAAAAAAAAAATATAATTTAAATATTCATACATATCATCCAATAAACTATATGAGAGTTATTTTTCAACTAATAGTCTAATATAATCTCCTGAACCTAATACCTATAAAAATATCATTAAGTACATAAGGATTTTTCCCCAACCAATGCCAAAAGTATTCCACAATCCTTTTAAAGCTCCTTATAAATCAAAAAATATTAGGAAAATATTTTCTTTAAAAAAAGCCAAAACGGTTTCATTTTGAGTGTAAAAAAGTTAAAAAAAATAAAAAGCCAAACCATGACTAGGTCGGGTCATCCCAGTTTAGGCCGGTTGACCTCGGTTCACACTGGGTCATACTAAGTTCACCGATTTTTTCCCTCAATCAGATCGGACCAGCGACCGGTTCACCGGTTCCGTTTGAATTGGCCAATCCGGTTTGATTTTCCATACAATTGTTAGTATTGAGCTTGTTTTAACACACTGAATGTGGACCACTTGCGCTACACGTTATACGACTTGATGATTTTATTGTTTTAGGAGATATGTCTATCGCTATTTAGCTTTTTGTTATGTGTTGCTTTTTGGTGTATAAAAGAGTATTTCATGAGAAAATTTCTGAAAAAGAACTTAAAAATTGGAAAATAATATATGAATTTTTTTTATCAGAAATTGATTAGAAAATGTCAAAACGTGATAAAGAATTCTTAACTTTTTTTCTTGCGAAATGATTGATCTGTCATTTTCCAATTTTCAAATTCCTTTTCAGAAATTCTCCCATATTTCATTTTAGTTCTTGACACTTTCTGATCCCAATGCTACTGACAAAAGATGCTGCAACTGAAATGTCAAATATTAACAAACATTCTCATACGGCGAAGTATTGTGTTTAATTTTAAAAATTAACACTGATCGACACAAAAATTATTATATGAGGCTAATGATACTAGTTTCAAGTATATTCACCTGCTCTTATTTTCTTCTTTGATCAAGAGATCTTATACTTTCACCACTGCTCAGGTTTTACGACTCTTGTCAAATTAATTTTTCAATTTGTGATTGTAATGTACTCTTTCTTATTTTTTTGTAAGTAACAATTACCTAGATAATGCAAAAGAGACTGTTGATTAGAATTAGTTAAAAGCAATAATTATATAGGGGATATACTCACTCCATCGCTTTATATAAGGTCTCATTTTTTAAATGAGTCTATCCCTTTTCTATAAAGGTTCATTTAAGTTGGTCTGAATTATAAAAACATTTTTTTCAGTTTGTTTTCAATTACTCCTACATCATAAATAAGGGCATTATTAAGAAAATTATGTTTCTTACATATTTATTATTTTTAACTAATTTTATTTTTTTTAAAATCTCACAATTCAAATAAAATGACCTTATGAGATGAATAATATGATTTGTAAAAAATTGTAAATTTAAAAATTTAATATACCTTGATAAACACTAATTCCTTGTAATTTTTAATCCCGCGTGGATTTATTTTTTTTATGGTGATTTCCCTTGTCTAACTGGAGCGTTTTAATGATCAAATTATAGATATGTTTAATATGTTCAGTTCAGGAATGGCCAAAAAAACAAAATTCAGTTCAAGGACATTGGGATGCGTCAAATGGGCATTCAACGGATGGTGACTTTTGTAAATAATTATTGATGTCAAGACTCGATGCCTGTCTCCCTCGTAGCTTTCTGGATCATCTTCTTTGGATGTTTTGGGGGGTTCCGAGTTCGAGCCGGCGGATCATATATTCCCTCGAACCTAGGGGTGGAAACAGGGCAGGCCGGCTGACAAGGGCCTACGGCCTGGCCTGTTAGAGGCCTGTTCAGGCCTGGCCTGACAGGCTAAAAGGTCAGGCCAAGGCCTCTTTAAAAGCCTATTTTCCTTAACAGGCCAGGCCAAGCAGGGGTGTGCATAAATTTCCCGTCCCGATCCCGAACAAATCGGGACTGAAAAATCCCGTCCCGAAAGAAAAATCGGGATCGGGAATGATATTTCTCGATCCCGAATATTTCCCGATCCCAAAATAATAATAGTTTTTTTTTTTAATTATCTAACATTCTAACTCAGTTTCATTGTGTACCTTAACCTGACTCTTTGTAAGCGTACCAGTCTCCCAGAGCCATTGTCCCATTGAGTCATCGACCCCTCGACCCAGACCCACGGCTACTACCTTGTCTGATCTGATCATCTGAAGGGTTCTAACTTCTAAGTTTCGAGCCCTAATTCCCTTCCCAGCTCGGCAATTCCCATCATCTCTCTGCGTCGGCGAGACGGTGACGGTGAATCTGAGAAAGGACGTCAAATCTCGGTCTCTCATCCCCTCCCTGTGTGACGGACGACGCGTCACATCCTCTCTCGGCGTCTGCGTCGGCGTCGGCGACTCTGCCTGAGGAGTAAGGACACCTATTTTCGACCTCCCATCCCCTCCCTGTGCGACCCTGGCGCG
Organism: Inga oerstediana; assembly: GCA_963210345.1. Classification (NCBI taxonomy): domain Eukaryota; kingdom Viridiplantae; phylum Streptophyta; class Magnoliopsida; order Fabales; family Fabaceae; genus Inga; species Inga oerstediana. Next base: position 82,009,810 of record OY723400.1, read on the forward strand.
CATCCACTCTCTGAATTTCTTCTCCAAATCCCTAATCTCCATATCGCAAGTCAAGATCTGTAAGTGGCTTTTTCTTCTTTTCTTGTTTTGATGAGTAGTTTGAAACATTATGATGAAAGAAAAATTGGTTCTAGTGAGAGAAATTTATGGAACAAGTGAAATAATCATAGCCCAAGCATAGATTAAGATAGTGTGGATGATATATGGTGTGGATTGTGGTTAAATGCAATTACATGTTGAAGTCTGAATTTTCTTGTAGCATATTTCGACTCTGCTAGTTTCAGATTGATGAGTGATGCTGTCCGAATTCTTGTTATTCGTTGCTTCTTCTCTTTCCCTTCTTCCACTCAGATTCTATATTTATAATTTTATATCACTCTTGTAGTATGTGAACTTACAACTTGTTTAATTGAATATGTCAGTGACACTGCAACCAAAATGTATTGGAAGATGCTTTAATTTTGAAGTCTCTTGTCTGGTCTCATCACTAATGATAAGAAACAAGATGCATTTTCACTTTGTGTGCATGCCCATTTCGATCTACTGGAGCAGGTGCTATCCGAGAACAATTAGCCGATCTGGATTTGAGAATTCTTATAGATTCTTCGTTGATAGAATGGAAAGAATTAGGGGAAGAGGGATCCACGGGCAATGAATGGGAAGATCGAAAAGTTGGAAGAAGAAAGAATTCTACTTGGAAATGTTTTGATGTTTATAAGCTTCAAAATAGGAGTTGATTGCTGATAATCTGCCCGAAATTTAAGTTCCGATTTAGTGTTATATGTGATCTTGAGATTTCTTTTGCCTTTTAGCATTTTGTCATAAGGTACAAATTGACCAAAAATCTTCTGTTCAGCACGTGCTTGAATATCATGAAGCTAAGGGTCCATAGTTGACCATCATGAATATTATTTGTCATAAGGTGCCATTATAAATGATGACTTTTCTCTGCTGATGGTGTGTCCCTTATTTCCCGATTTAGGCTAATTAATGGTTAGTTTTCTTCTTGTTTCATTTAGCTTAATTTATTTTCAATAGATGGTTGCTGCAATTTGATGCTAATTTTGTGTAGATATGTCATGAGTTTGAGAGGTTCAACACCTACTTGCTTGATCTCAAGGTTGCTGTTTTCTATGGTGGTGTCAACATTAAAGTTCACAAGGATCTGTTGAAAAATGAGTGCCCTCACAAGGACCTTTCTTTAAATAATATGTTAGGCATTTCATTTTGGATGAATGTGATGAGATGTTGGAATCACTGGATATGTTAGTTGCTAATCTGTTTTCTTTGTTGCATGATACTTTTTTCTGTTGGTGATGATGCTTTTGTTACTGATTCCAACATCTCATTCTCATGGGTTGGAGTATGTTTTAGGCCTCATATTGTCACGATGGGCATTTCATGGGTTGCTGATCTATATGCCGTTTGTTGTATGTTTTAACATCAGAATTTTTAAGCTTTAAGCTTTGGCGTTGTCACGATGGGCATATTCATTTTTCCCTTTCATGCAGCCTTTGATTTTTACAGGTGTTTTTATTGTCTCCCCCCTTTTTACTTGCATTTAATTATATATATATGGGTATAAAAGAAAGAGCCCAGCTTTATCTACTGCCTATTACTCATTAACAATCAGGGGGTGCTGGTTTGTCAAATGTATATTGCCTTCAATATCATCATTTTACCTCAGATTGGGTCAAAACTGTGCAGGGACTTGGCATAATGATCCTTGAATATCATTTACCTAAGATTGGCCGACTGGGTCCAATATATATTGCCTTGAATATATATGTATTTGCTGACATGCATGTTTTTGTAAAGAAACTTGGCCAAAAAAAAAAAAGTAAAGAACCTTGGCATTTCGGGAAATTCCCGATCCCGAGCTCGGGAATTCCCGTCCCGACATTTCGGGAAATTTTTGGGATCGGGATCGGGAATCAAATTGCTTCCCGAAGACATTTCGGGATCGGGATCGGGAATGGCATTTCCCGATTCCGATCCCGAACACCCCTAAGGCCAAGGCCTATTGACAGGCCGGCCTGAGCCTGTAAGGTTTATTAAAAAAAAAAAAAAAATTCTACAATACCTATCCGCCACCCACTGCCACTCCCCTCTTCTCTAATTGTCTAAACCTAATTCCTAAATCCTAAAGAAAGACTCCCTCTCCCTCTGCGCTCTGCCTCACGCGACCCCTCGACCACGGCGACTCCCCTCGACCACCCTCGATTGCCACCCCCCTCGACGAGACTCCGTCTGCCTCCCGAGTCCCGACCCCGGCGAACGACTCCCTCTCCCTCGACCACCCTCGACTGCCATCCCCCTCGACGAGACTCCGTCTGCCTCCCGAGTCCCGACCCCCACGAGCCGCGATCGACTCCCTCTGCCTCCCGAGTCCCGACCCCGGCGAGCGACTCCCTCTCCCTCCCAACTCCCGACTCCCGTATCCTGACTCCCTCTACCCTCGTCGGATCTGTGGTCGTCTCCGTCAAGCTCTCGGTCAGGAGGAAGGTATTAAAGAAAGGTTTATTCTGTTTCTGGTTCATAATTGTCCTGTTCATGATTTTCTGTTTCTGGTTCATTGTTTCTGTTCTTGTTTAATTTCTGTTTCTGGTTCATTCTGTTTCTGGTTCATTCAATGGGTGTTTTAAAGCTTTATCTTAGCTGTCTTGGTATACTTATTTTAATTCCTTCATGTTATGATGTTGGTTTTGTGTACTAGTACTATAAGATTGATTAAAGTGAACATGAGGTTTTAGGGTTAATTGTGATTGTGGTCTATGGCAAATCTCACCGTCCTGTATAAAGTTGTGAAATAATGCGCATGGGTTAATATTATAGATACGCAACACTACTGCAATATTTTGAATAATAAATCAATGGTTTGTTTCACCTTGACTGGGGCAAATTCTGAAGTTTCAACTCGTCTACGTACGTTGTGCCTGAAGTTTCTGAATGATATGTTCACTTTTCCTATATATATTGATGAGTTTGGTAGATAAATAAGCAACATATGCCTAAGTTATTGATTTAGATTTTGAATTAGATGATGAAATTTTCATTTTTAACTACTCTTAGTCCAGTTAAGTCCATTATTGGTTATATGAAAGGGCTTTGGTACCTTTCAAAAGACAAATGTAAAACAGAGGATGAACCAAACTTATGAGTTTTATATTTGTTATTTGTACATACATTATTAGTTTTTTTTTTCAGTGATCTGTTTGAAAGAAATTTGGTTATTTCTTAATGTTTTTAGTGCTCCAACCAACATGCCAATAAATGTAAAAGAAATTCTAGAGACAAGGTTGGAAAAGACAAACCACTTGATATAAGGCCTTTGAATCAATCTGTAACTATATCTGATGTTTGCATCTCAAATGCTATATAACAATTCAAGCTTCCTATGACTTCATTAGTGGTAGCCAGGAATTGATGTTGAAGCATTTAGCACTAGACATTTCTTCCACTGTAGCCCGGTAGATGAAACAAACAAGGAATCTGTTGAAGCAACTAGTCCTCCTCACTTCCAAGTCATTGAGCAAAGTCAAACCTTTTAAAAATGTTAAACTTTGATCAGTGAGATGCAATTAAGTATTCTCTTGTTATGGGGACCAAGGTGGAGCTTTATGTTCTTTTTTCTTAATTGTTTTAATCACTAGAAGGAATTATTTAATTCACTTTTGACTTTTTATTTGGGCATGCCTAGTACTTGGTCTGCATGATTTTTTAGTACCTAAAGCTAGTAAATTATATATGTTGACTGTCATAGTTAAGCTTTCTGGTGCATCAACATATCTATCTATATATGCCTTATGTTTTCATAGCATATATATATATATATATCATATCTTCCCAACAATTTTCATCCATTTAGTATTCTTAATTCTCATTGAAATTGATATTAATTCTTAATTATTTCCTATAAATATTAAATTACATTAGTTTATACAAGTGTATGTTATTTATGTTAACATAACTTATTCCTAACTAAAGGAGAGTGCCTTGGGAAAAAATATGACCGCTTTTTAAAATATTTGCAAGGGAAGAGCAATGCTATGGACTAAGAAGGTCCTAAAAATGTTAGTTGATAATTGAGTAAAGCTATGGGCAACAATTTTGTTCAAATATGGTTTGCTTAACTGATATTGATGTTGCAATTGTTACTGATTTTGCAGACAGTGAGGGGCAAGTGTTTTGAGAAGTGCATCACAAAACCAGGGTCGAGCTTAAGTGGAGGCGAAAGCAGTTGCATCTCTAGATGTGTGGAACGATATATTGAGGCCACTGACATCATTAGCAAAGCCTTATTTTCTGCATCTCGATAAAACTCTCATATGATTCCAAAAAAATGAGAGTTTTCTGAGCATGTGGTTTATAATGTTATCTCATTATAAATGTCTAATCCTTTTCATGATTTATCCCTTCACATTCCAGTTATTTGGTTATATTGAAATTCTTGCGAGATTGTGCTAACAAGAATGTTAGTTTTGCTTTGATGTTGCAATGACCTTGTTTAATCGTTCCTTGATTTTATGATAGACTTTAATTCTCTTGTGTTTTGATGTATTTTGAATCATTGATAGTATTTTATGCAATCAAAGCACAATACATCGAATAGCAGGAGAGACAAAATGAATAAAATAAAGTGAACACCAGCGAAGAGAACGGCTAAGAAAACTCACCGGACTGTGGAGAACGACGGTGAGGGCAAGGAGATCTTGGACAGAGGCCGAATTATCGAAGCAGCGGAACCTGAAGAGCTTAGACAAAGGCGGACGAGTTCGGAGCAGAATTGGGGTGTAGTTTACGAAATTAAGGTGCCGGCGAAGCGAAGGCAAGGAACATTAAGGGCCTGTTTGGTTGGAGGGAGGGGATGAAAAATGACCCCCTCCCCTTGTTTGGTATGAAAAATATTTTCATACCAAACAAGGGGAGGGGGTCATTTTTCATCCCCTCCCTCCAACCAAACAGGCCAAAAAAATTTTTTTCATACCAAACAAGGGGAGGGGGTCATTTTTCATCCCCTCCCTCCAACCAAACAGGCCCTTAATGTTCCTTGCCTTCGCTTCGCCGGCACCTTAATTTCGTAAACTACACCCCAATTCTGCTCCGAACTCGTCCGCCTTTGTCTAAGCTCTTCAGGTTCCGCTGCTTCGATAATTCGGCCTCTGTCCAAGATCTCCTTGCCCTCACCGTCGTTCTCCACAGTCCGGTGAGTTTTCTTAGCCGTTCTCTTTGCTGGTGTTCACTTTATTTTATTCATTTTGTCTCTCCTGCTATTCGATGTATTGTGCTTTGATTGCATTCGGACTTGTCTGATTAATGTATTATTTTATTCAGTTTATTTTCTTCTGCTGTCCAGTTTAATTGCACTCAGACTTGTCACTTTAATTTTCAAAGCTATTAAGAATTTGGCTCAGCTTTGGATGTTTTAACATTGCTTTGTATGTCATGGTTTTGAGTTTTTGCATTTTAATGCACGTATCTCTTTAAGTATCACAATATATGGTTTGGACTGTTAGTGTAAATATTTTTGTAAGACATGCATATGTAAAACATTAATTCTTGTGTGGGTATGAATATTATTATACATTTTTTTTTAAATTATATTTTTTAAACCAATCCCTTGGTTCTCAGAGACCATGGAGAAGAGACCAATGGGAAGTGGTGGTTTTATCCAGAGTTAAGGAGAAATATTATCCTTTACCTAAAAGGGGTTTCAATTTAGATAATCTGCAGCTCCACCCTGCTTTTCCTTTTTTAGGAGGCGTGGTAATTCTATTTTGATTGACCTCATGTGTCATTATGTTTTCAACTCCTTGCTTCGCAGGAGCTGAGGTGCCACAAGCAATGCTGGGTCTTTCGTATGGAGAGCTGTTTCTGTTGATTGGAGCTACTGCTGCTCTGATCGGTACTTATTATCTACCAGACATTTGTCAAATTTATTTCTTAGTGGGATTTCAGGATACTTATCCACCTAATGATGTACAACAGGCCCAAAGGATTTGCCAAAGATTGCTAGAATGGCAGGGAGGCTTGCTGGCCGATCTATTGGGTATGTGCAGTTGGCTCGTGGCCAGTTTGACTCTGTTATGCAGCAAACTCAAGCTCGCCAGGTGATCCCTTTTCTCCAAGGCAGTGTAATGTGGATTGAATTTATCTATTGTTTTTAAACTACCTGATCATGTATCAGATGATAAATGTGTTCCCATTAGTTGCTCGGGGTGCAGGAGAGAAAATTTAGAAAAAAATATATAGGGAGAATAGGAAGAAAAAATAAATGAAATTGTGGCTGACTTATTCTATGCACTGGAAGTTCTAGCTATTTATTTTATGGTTTCATTGAGGGAGAGCCTTGGAGCAATTATAAGGTTGTTGCCACGTGACTTGGAGGTTATGAGTTAAAATCTTGGAAATAATGTCTATGCTTGTTGCAGGGGTTAGGTTGCATGCATTGCGTGCATATATCCTTTCCCAAACCCCCTTGGTGGAGCCTTTCTTTTTAAAAAAAGAAAAAAGATGAAAACAATTAAAAAGCCTATCATATTGAATGCATGTTATGCAATTTGAATATCTTCAATCAATATTTCAGACAAAAAAATTAAAGTAAGGAACATATCTTCATATCAGGATCACCTTTATTCAAACTGACTTTTGGCAATGGTATTCTTTGCTGAATTCAAATTATTTAATGTTCATTTGTTATGTTTTCAGGTTCATAAGGAATTGCAGGATACAATGGCCCAGCTAGATGCCATACGGCATGAAATTCGAAGCATATCAATAATAAATCCTGGTCCTTTGACCCGGAGGCTTGTGGATAATATTGACCTCAAATCTGTCTCGGATGGTATTATCTGGATAAATAATTTTAGCATATTGCTGAATGTACTAAATTTTTACAGACATGGTTGCTGAGACTGTACCATTCTGTAATGCTCCTTATTTTGTGTAGACAATAGGAAGCCAGAAAGCAATAGTCAGGAGAATAACTCAGCATCCACTGTTACCAAGGTTTATCTTCCAACATCAAATAACTATATATGTCTGTTCCTTTTTATAAGAGACAATTTGTGGGTATGACATGTTCCTTTTTATAACAGACATTTACAGGTTGTCTCAAATTTTTTTTGTTGATTTCCCATTTTATCCCCATTTAATTACTCATAATACCCATATCATTGTATTTAATTTCCACACATTCTCTCTGCACTACACATTCTTTCTTTCACATTATTGATGGTATTTTTGATAAAAAGGTTATATTTTGGAACATCGTTATTGTCCCCAACTAATTTTAACCAAACTTTCGAACATAATAATTTGGTTAATTGTATCTTATAAAAAGGAACGGAGGGAATACTACTTTAGGATCTGAGTATACTCGCATGATCTCTCGTTCCAGGATTCTGCTCCACTGCCTTCAGATCCATGCAATATGCATAGTCAAAGTACTGTTTGTTTTCAGGATTCTGCACGGCCATCCTCAGATTCATGCAATATGCATTGCCAAGCAACTACCTATGCCAGATTGGCTGAGACTCCTGCCATAAAGAACAATCTGCCAACAAGTAATACTGAAGTGATGATTGACAATGAACTGCAGCTTACTGTCATTCCAATATCTGCTGAAGATACTGGACTTTCACCAAATCGTGGCGGTGATGATCATTTACCATTTGTGTTTTCTTGTTGCTTTTCATCTACATGGTTGGCTTCTGCATCATTTTTATTTGGCTACCTGTGGTTTATTTGGCTTGCAATTACAAATTATGAATATTGGTTGTTAATGCATATAAAAAAGTATAAGTTCTTCAAAAATGTATGGCGGCTTTTTGAATGAATATGATCATGTGACCAGTTATGGCTGTCTATCTCATTCCTTTTCCTTTCTATATCCTTTTTTTTTTTTTGCTAATTTGGTACGAGGAGTTATGTTGAAGAAGTGCCCTTGTTTGGTATAGATTGATATTTGAACTGAACAACCCATGACATGATTGTTTTGGCAGCTGATGTGAAAGGATCTGACATAGTTTTGGAAGCAATTCTAGAGGCTGAGGTGGCTCATAAAGCAAAAGAATTCTTTTCACAGCCCCAAAACCAAATATTAAAGGTATGGTAACACTACATGATACCTTATTCTCCCAAGATATCTGTGCTTAGATTGTGGCATCTGCAAATGCAAAATTATACCAATTTAGTGTGTAATTTTTAATGAATTTATGAATTTATTGGGTCATTACTTCATATATGTGGTTATTAATTTTTGGTGTTGAACTGGAAAGATGGCTGTAATAATTGGCAAATAAGGAGATTTGATATTAACAAATATTCACTACTATATGTTCATGATAGAAAATGCCTAGGAGTCTATGGGTTTAAAATAGTTGACTGTACCTTTGAAAGAAAATATGGGGCTGATGTTCCTAGTGACACTATGGCAACTGACGAAGTAGTCATTTATTCAAACACTTTTCCCGCCTATACAGATGGTATGCTTAGAGCATGGATCAATCTAAAATGAAATGTCTTTAGTTGTTTTTCCCCTCAAGTTGGATAGCTATTAAGCTTAGAAATAATGGTAATATGGATCTCACATTTGTATCTGGGGCCTGTTGAAGAATTTTCTGCTGTCCTGCTCTGCATATTTGGAATTTTGACCTGGTATGTGAAGAGAAACTGGTGCATGATGAGTGCATGATCCTACATATTACCTTTGGTTCTAAATGTAGAACCTGGTTTGTAGTGCAAATTGCACAAGAGAACCAGGAACAAGAGCCTCGGTGCCCAACTTTTGTTCTTAAGAATGTTGGTTTTAAGAATGAGTGATTGCCATGATATATCTGATCCATGCATAAGATCATGGAAAATGGATACAAATTTTTGGCTGCTACTTAATATTGGCAATAGGTCTGAAAAAGTGTATAAAAATAAAAAATTTAGGTATTTGTTGCACTACAAACTAAGTCCTACATTTAGGATTGGAGCTGTAGCTAGGAGCAACTCATTTAAGCAATCTGAAGTCTGGAGGCAGAAGGAAGTGAGAGGCAATTCTTTATGTAAGAGTTATTGTGAACTTTTTATTGACCTAGAATCCCTTACAAAAGCCGAAAGGATCTTATGCTTCCAAATTTGCTGCTAACCAACTTATTCAGTATTTTGTCTAAATATTGTGCATATTATGTCTTATTACATTGTTGGTACGTAGCAACATGTCAACACTCCACATACGAATGATCACTTTCGTATTTGCAGGAGTAAGCGAGATATGGAAGGAGACTGCATCACAAAGAGCCTTTGCAATATATACAAGGCATTTCCCTTTTATTAGTGAAAACCGAAAAATGAATTCATTAACTCATAAGCTACAACAGAACAGACCAAATAAACTAACTCCCCTCATCAAATTCCGCTTCTTGGCTAATAGGTGCAAGTTTATCAAGGATACAGAAGTTCGCCTCTGCTTCCATGCTATGGGAAAACTCAGCAAGATCAACAAAATACAAGTGTTCATATGGGAGGGATTTCTCTCTTTGGGTTAGAATCATATCTTTTCTGCATGTAAAGAATATGGGTTGAAATTAATTTATTCTATATTTAAAAAAAAATGAAAGTGGGTTAGAATTAATTTATTCTATATTTAAAAAAAATGACAGTGGGTTAGAATCCCATGCAAACCTTGATGGAAACAACAGACCCCATGCTTGCAGCCGGTGCTAAAGAGATCGAGTTGGTCTTTGCAGACAAGGGTTGCCACATCTTCAAGCTCACATATGGTTGTTGTATTATAACAAGTCTTCTCGCTACGGGTAGTTATTTATTTATTTTTCTATTTTTCCTGTTGTAGTGCCTTTTTTTTATACACAAATTTTAGGGAGGAGATTGGGTTCACCCACGATCCAAGGGCAGGGAAACTAACTCATGATCCATTGGGGCTTGACCTAGGTAGGGATGTGCAAGCACCCCATTAATCTCGGTCCCAGCTTCACTAAGTTGCGAATATGCCTCCCTCAATGCTTCGACTAACTCAAGGATTGAACCGCCTCCATGTTGTGAGAGAGTTCGACCGTTTTGCTATTTGAACCTAAGGACGAGGGGTGTTGTAGTGCTTTTATATCACAAGATTTTTTGCATGGACATCACTTGGCAGTAAAGGTTGTTGTTTAGATGTAGGCATGCAGCCAAAATTTATGTATGTGTTGAGTCCTTGTTCAACTTTTATTTCAGCTTTCAATTATAGAATCTTTATCCTCACTAAGTAAGTGATTTAGGGCCCATTTGGTACGGTGAAATTATGGGTAATGGAAATGGAATTGGGTCTCAATTTCATCATATGGTTTGTTTGGTATGATGGAATTGGAAAATTTTCCAATTCCATGTGGAAGCCAAAATGACCCAATTCCATTAAAATGGGTTACATAAAAAAACCCAAGAATTACATCCTCCCATTTCCATCCATTGTCCTCTCTTTGCTTTGGCCCCTCACTCACCGGCAACCCCTACCCACTCATTGGCTACGACCATCCTCGCCACCCACCTCGACAACCTTCTTCCCCATCAACTGTCAGTGAGATTCCCATTCAACTTCCCCTAACCTCCATTGACGAAGACGTGTCTCTGACTTCATCTTCTTCCTCACTTCCCTCAACCTCCATTGATGAACCTTCATCTTCAACCACATAAGATCGATGGCAAGATCAACATCGCCCCTAAACTCATGTTTTCGACACTTCAAACCGCAAGATCAATGTCACCCCCTTCTCTTTCATCTGAATTGAATTCTTCAATTTTTGATATGGTTTCAATAAGATTTCGGTTCTTACGACACCATGACACCATGCTCTCCTGTCACTGAGTCTCTAGACACCATGATCGGATCCTTCATCTTATTTGGATTCTTCACGGCAAGATTCTCGCTCTTCTGACACCATGCTCTCACTCTCTTTACTATCCCCTTCAGCTGCTGCCTCTTTTGGCGGCACCTCCTACTAGTGACTCATCGATGAAGGTTGTTCTTTTTGCTATAGGAGAGGAAGGCTGAAGGTTGTTTTTTTTTTAAAAAAATATTATCACACATGCATTTTGGTCTTTTTGTTTAAAAATCAGGTCTTATTTTTATGACATACCAAACGAACTTTTAAACCTCATATCCATCGCTATATCTATTTGCATCTCCATCTCCATTAAAATCAATTCCATTGTACCAAACGGGCCCTTAGGCATCTTTGCTGTTTTTCTAACTGCATGTTCCTTACTCCAAAAATATTACTCCCTCCGGTCCTAATTATAAGATAAAGTTGACTTTTTTGGAGAAATTAAGGAAGCCAATTAAATCACTTTAGAGTATTTATATTTTTAGTATCTTTAGATTATATATCAGTTTATTAATCAAATTAATTAGTTTGAAGAAAAAAAATATAAATATAAATATTCTAAAGTGATTTAATTGACTTCCTTAATTTCTCCAAAAAGTCAACTTTGTCTTATAATTAGGACCGGAGGGAGTATATCTTTTCAAAATGGGATAAGCATCTATTCTTCAAATTTCAGTTTGTTTATGCTTAAGGCTTGTTTGGTATGAGAGATTTGGAGGAGAGTGGAGGGGGATGGAAGGATAATTTTGATGAGTTAAATATAAAAAAACTGAAAAGTGGGTTAAAAATTTTTAATTAATTTTTCATGCTCTTTTATGTTATAGTTTTTGTTTATTAAAATTTTATAACACTACTATAATATCTTGAAGTTCAAAACATAAAATTTTTATTCTCCCTCCCTTTCCCTCCGCTCTCCCCATACCAAACAGCCCCTTAATAACTTGAAAATGAAGAATAAATTGAATGATATGAGAATTTAGGTATCGTTGTGAACAACATATTTTGTCCGGCCCCACAACTAAATAATGACAATAAAATTAACAAAAATTTCCTTGATTCTTACAACTTTAATGCAAAAATCTCCTCAAGAAAATGAAATAAAAGGCATTGATGGAGATTGGTTATCGATTGAGGTAAAAATAAGTAAATGTCATTGATGGTGATTTGGCTTGTAATTGAGGTTAATAAAAAATATTATTGGTGATTGGCTTGTAACTGAGATGTGGAAAATTTTTTCCTAGATGACAATAAAAGTTAAAAAAAAAAAAGTCACTGTTGCTGATTAGTCTCCCAATTAGGAAAAGTTGTAAAAAACTGAAAAATAAAGAGAGGGAGAGAGAGAGAGAAAGAGAAATATCTTACTACTGATTTGACTTTAAAAGATTAGAAAATATGGTTTATTGTCTGCAAGGAGACTTGACGAAATTCATTTTTTTAAAAAAAAAATCATTGATGGTGATTGGTTCTAAATTAAGTAAAGTTATTTGAGTCATTAAAATAAAAAATGAAAATGAAAATCACAAATTAATGGTGATTGATGGGAGATGAAATGTCATTTGGGGTCATTATTATGAAAAAATAAAAAGCGAAAATTCAAATACAAATAAACCTCATTGAGGGGTGCTGAATTATGAATTGTCATAAAGGAAAAATTTTAAAAACAAATGTGTCCATTAATGAGACAAGCCTAGATGATGCGGAAAGCATATGCGAGACGAGATACACAAGAATTTGGGTGAAAAAATAAAAAATAAAGAGGTCTTCTGTATAATTTTAAAAGCAGGGTATATTCTATTTTTATGGGGAAGACCCAAGTGTTGACGAAAGGTATCAACATGAACATGAAGAAAATGAAATACAACAGTTTCAAGCTCATGTTTACACACTCATCGGCTTCTTTCTTCCTCGGTCATTTCTTCTTCTCGATGTTGATGACAACGTTCAAGTTTTAGATTATTTCTTCATGTCGATTTCATTCATAACGTTGTAAATTTTCATACTTTGTAGGTGGGGTTGAAAAACGATCCGAAAGCCCAAGCCTTGGAAACATCTCATTATGGTGGAGGTAAAGGTATATATATAATTACATTATCTGTATGAATGACAAATCTTGAAATGTTGCTATTCTAACAGAATAGTAGTATTAAATTTCCTTATAAGGATTATGGAATTGAGTATTGGAGAAGGGTTTTACTTTATATCAATTTGTTCACTCCCATAGTTAATATACAATTCTGCATTTCTTTGGATTTGTGCAATAGTTTTTTTAACTGGAATACTTGAAATAGATTCTTTTTCTCAATGTTGTTAAATTGTTTATTTATATTTTGCTGCATAATTCAACCTTTTCAAGTATGGTCATTTTGAAACTTTTGCTAGGGTGTTTGTTATCACGGTTAAGGTGCATTCAACATTCTGAAATATGTTCTAATTGAATCCAACACCCTAAAGTTTTTGTGTGTGCTCATATTACCCTAAAGTAATTTTTTCAAAAGCATCCAGTATCATAAATTATTTTTTTGGTGCATCCAATACTTTAAAATATTTTTTCAAGTGTATCTAGCACCCTAAATTAATTATTTAAATTGTTAATTAAATATTAAATTGCACAAAAAGTACTTTAGGATGATGTATATACTTGAAAAAAAATACTTTAAGATGCTGCTTAACCCTTGTTATTGTTGAAAAGTTTCCTTTAATTAAAAAAGGATTTACTTCATATTATTTTATGAATCTGTTCAATCCCCAAAATTTTCTGTATTGCGTTGATTTCTTATAATTGAATTCTGTATTTACTGCTTTTTAATTCTGTAGGAATAATTTAGTATTTGTGTCACTCATCTTGTATTGCATAATGAGGGTGCTCTCTTTGGAGTTGGGACGGTGCATATTTATTCACTTACTCCTCATTTTATTACTTGCCTTTTTAATTCACTTATCTCTGTTTTTTTTTTTTTTGGTAGCGAAGTTCAGAGCATGAGAGGTAATATGCTTTCATCATGGATTTTGTTTATATATTGACTTGTTTCTTGTCACCAACGTTGTTCCACCGTGAATATAATTATTGACTTCATTCTTGATCCTTTTTTCACCATCTTGTATTTGCTTCTTGGATTATATATGGGTCATGCAATTGCTTCTTGTTCTTATTAGCCTATTATTAATTGATTGGATGAAATTTCGTTGTGTCCATTTTTGTTCAATGTGAGGTGCAGAGAATTTACAATCCAAACCCCTAGTGCTAATGTAAACTTTGAGCTCACTTTTATAAATTAAACCAGGAAAAAACATAATAATAAAGTTCTATGTTTTTTTAGGAAAAATGAAAAAATAGGATTTCAAAATGATTTTTATGACCTGTGAACCCTATTTAATTATTGAAAACAATTTTGTTTTTTATAAGAGGTTTATAAAATTATCCTCATTTTAAAAAGGAAAAAAGATAAATAAATACCACTTGAACTTCAAAATCTCAAATCAGTGATTTCCCAAAGACCTAAATTGTCAATTGCTATATTCTTTTTGTCAATCCTATTACTCTTATTGTCAACAAAACTAATTTGAAATTTTAAAGTTCAAGTGGTATTTAAATATCTTTTTCCCTGTTAAAAATTTGGCGGCAACTCGCATTTTTTCCTACATTGGGGAATTATGTTTGGAGAGTTAAGCTCATTTTGGGTGTGACAGTTTAGTAACTACATTGGGGAATTATGTTTGGAGAGTTAAGCTCATTTAAATTGATTATTTAAAAATAATTTGGCCTTACTTATATTTTAATTATCCTTTTTCTTTCTTTTTAATTTGTTATTTGTTTTTATATATTCATTTTCTTAATTAAAGCTTATTTTCATTCATTTTATTCGTTCGTTCAGTAATTCATTCATTTTCTTCATTCGTTCATTCATTCATTCATTCATTCATTTTCTCTCTATCTTATGATGTGGTTGCCAATGAGGGTATGGTAAAATCTAGGTTTACAAGTTGGTATGCTCTTTACATTGAGCACTTACACTATCTTCCTACGTTTTACCGTCCTCCTCTTTTTGTTCTCTTAATTGCAATGATGAAATGCCGCGTGGAAGAATTGCCAAAAAGCTCTTTGCATCATTCTCCGCCTCCTCATTCTCCTTCCCCCCATCCTCACATCCTGCTTCTCCTCCCCAACATCAGCCTCCTCTGCCTCCGCCTCCTCCTCCAAATCCTATGCTTGCACAATTAGAGGCAATGTTGCGGCATGCAGAACACATTGACCATGCCCTGACGAAGCTTTCTTTATACCTCTCGAGTATAAACAGGAAGGCCAATATCTCTTACTCATCAAGTATGAGATTGGCCATGATCCTGACAATGATCCTGGCCACTCCTCAGGTGACGAGTAGTGTAAGACCCCATCTTACATATAACTTAATATCGATATTGACCAGAGTAGCAAGGCGCAGTTTGGTGGGCACACAAGAATAGCATAAATATACTGATAATATGTACATAATTACAAAAAATTTCCATAGGGATTGTTCATAATAATTACAATTCATGCAGCCGCACAGGGCTATTAAGGTGTTTAAACCCATTACAATGAAATGCAGACATCCTTCCGTCTTCATTCCATTACAGCATTTCTCTCAAGCAGTTCTCTTCTCTGCCTTCACCTGTCTAAAATGTTGGTAGGGGAAGATGAGATTTGAGAGAATCTCAGTAGTAAACAGTACCAATATACATGCAAGATAAGTGCTTAATGCATGACATGTTTGAGTTACATAACTCGTGCTAATACAATGACATATTTGTGTGCTCAATATTTCAGACAACATACTTATGGTCATAGCATAAATAGAAATAGAGCTTTATTCATTCATTTATGATTCACATAATCAAGCAAAGCAATCACATGCATCAACACACAAGCACAAATATTAAATACATGCCGGAGAGGTAAGTTCACTACCTGGATCGCCCTTCCCTTACCTGTCTATCGGTCTAATACTCTGTATCCGGCTTAGGCTACTGTCCGATCCTAAAATCCCAAATTTACAATAAATGAATTACTACTCATTCATGTATTATTCAAAACTCATTGTGTTGGTTATCTTTGCTTAAAACTGTAAAATTACCAAAATCCCCTGAGGACCCGGTCCAACTGCACTTTACCAAAAATTATGACCCAGACTATTCCTGCATAATTTCTCGTGTATAATTCATTTTTGACCTCAGTTTTCACAAAATCACTATCGAATGACAATTTTGCCCTTGAAAGCCCTTAATTAGGGTTTCGGGGGCGTTTTCGTAATTTCACTTTCTAGGGCTTTTCTAAAAAAGTGTTCAACAGTAATCCCACCTAATTTTCCCTCCTGAACACAATGGAATCATCAATTTCATGAAAATCCAGCTCCTATCCCTACTTCTAGACTTGGCCAAAACTTGTGGCTTTTGATTTCCCACATCGAAAGTTTGTTTCTTTTCACTCCTAATCACTTGATTAACCATTTAAACACCTAATACACAAGATTTGAGGAAATTTGGGCAGCATAACCTCTTAGGGTTAATACCTCCTAAATTTACAAATCAGAGCAAACAAACCACAAATCAACCGATAACTTCAACAACAACAACCATAACAACAAAGATTTGATGGTTTTGAAATTACCTTTGTATTTTTCCTTCTTTCTCTCTCTAACCAAACTCTCCCTCCTCAAACCTTGATGTTTTTGCTTGCTAAACATACCAAACCATGGAGAAGAGAAGTTTAGAGAAGGAATTCCACAAGCTAGAAGCTAAATCACAAGAGAAAATCACACTTACCTTGAGATTTTCCCTTCATTCTCTCTACAACTTCAAACTCATTCTCTCTCTCTCTCTCTCTTAGATGGCTGATGGAAATAATGAAGGAAGAGGAAAGATAAGGCTTTTAAAATATCTTGCATTTTCTTCTTAATTAAAAATTATCAGAAAAATTAAATTTTTATGACTCCAAGTTTGACTTTATCTACAAGCAAGTGGTGTCATAGGGTTCCATTGAAATCAAACTAATATCCCTCCTTTTGATCAGCCCAATTTCACGCCTAAGGGTCCTTTAATAAGCCCAAATGACTTTTCCCATTTATCTCATACTTTCAAAATTGCCAACACATTTTTTTTTTCATTTTTGGATTTTTTGGCAATTTTGGCAGGTTTTTTGACCAAACATTGAAAAATCATAAATTAATTTGTAGAACCTCAATTGGAGTGATTCCAAAGATTATGTGACCCTTATTGAGTTTAGTTTTAAGGAAAAATATAGCCTTTAGCTGACTGGAAGCTCACAATTATCAGAATTTAAATCTTTGGACACTGTTCCAGAAAATAGCCAGTTTTCCTGGGGTAACTTCAAAACTCCATAACTCTTTGCATACAGCTCCAAAAATTACCCATTATCTATCAAATTAATGCTTAGGATGTCTACTTTCATTCTATAAAAGTTCATAATTTTTGGTCATCCTTTGGTCATCCAAAACTACATGACAAACTCATTGCCTCGTAGGAAATTTCATTGGCAACACTGTTCACATTTCAATTTTCAGTATTTAATTCCTATGGTCATAAATATTCATCATTTCATTTCATTAAATACCACAAAGAATTATAAGGCATATTGGTGAATAAAATTTGGGGTGTTACAAGTAGCCTGATGAACTGGCCACTGTTCTATTTTTTAAATGTACTATTGAAAAAAAATACAGAATAATGCTCACAAGTATTAGGAAACAACCGTTATGAAATATAATGAATAATAGTTTGTTAACTGTTCTTTCAAAATAACCGTCATGAGTTTGTAGGTAAATAACAATGTCTATAAAACAACCGTCATGAAACTCATGGCGCGGGAAAAGAAACATAAATAATTTCCTAAACTTATTCCTTTTCAACTTCCATCACACCTTTACTCCCAATCTATTTAAATTCCCCATTTTCATATGTTTTCTTCACCCTCTTTCTATGTTCTCCTCATCATCATGGTCAAGCGACACATTGAAGAAATGCTGGAGATTCGTCCTCCCCAACCTTCACCTCCTTCTCCTTTTTGTGTTGCTTCTGAAGAAATGCTGGAGATTCCTCCTTCCCAACTTTCTCCTCCGATTGCTTCTCTTCCTCCTCCCTCCTAACTTGCTCCTCCTCTACCTACTTCACTTCCTCCTCCTTCAACCTGGCCTGCTTCCCTTCCTCCTCCCACCAAACCTCCACGCCCTCCTCATGCTCCTCCTTCCAACATGCTCCTTTGCCTCCTTCTCTTCCTCCACCTCCAGCCCGCAACTTGCTCCACTACTGGTTTCGCATCGCTCATAATCGTTGTCTTTTCATATGATTCAGATCACTCCTCTGAGGATGATGGGTAGGTTTTATTTATTTCTGTTTTTAATTTTTACATATATATATATATATATTAAGCTAATGGCTCAAACATATTTATATGTATATATATAGAGTAACATACCTTACGGTTGTTATTAAAGAACCATGATAAACATACCTCTCGTTAAATTAATTAAAATAACAATTATAAAGGTAAACATATAATTAGTGGTTTTTACCAAATAACCATTATGTAAGACCTTAAACACTGTAGATTTGTTAATAACATACCATATGATTACTTGAATATAATCGTTACAAAAATAAAACCATTAGCGGTTCTGACCAACTAACCGTTATGTAAGACCTTAAATGTATAACAGGGGTTTGTCTATAAAACATCCAATCAGTTTGACAATGAAACTTTCACACGATCAAAAGCTCTAGATCTTTCAACTCTAAGAAAGGCATCTGTTCAACCTCAGAGTTTTCTTTCTTCAACTTTTGGCCGGGTTGACATAAGGCTTGTGGTTTTTCTTTCATTATACATTTTCATGAATTATGGGCATTTATGATTATTATTTTTTGGTTGGGGTTTTTCTTTCTACATGATTTATGCTAGATGGGGTCCTTGAATAAGCAATGAATGTATGTCAATCGGCTAACAAGAGACTACTGGGATGAGGCAACAAATTTCCTTGAGTTTGCATTTGCGCATAATCCCTCAAACAACAATTTGATTCTTTTCCCCTGTGTAAAGTGTGACAATGTATAGTTGTGTGATCAAGAAACTTGTATGTCATTCTTAGTTATTCATAGAATTGATACTACTTATACATGTTGGACGAGGCATGAGGAGACAATCAGTGGGGTGGTTGAATTACTGAAAGTTATGCATCACCTGATTTTCAACACAAGTACATTTGACACCAATCATCTTAATGATATGGCCAAGGCATTAGAAGAGGACTTATGGGATTGTCCTAAAATGATGGAAACTTTGAAGGGCGATGCGATAAAGCCATTGTATGAGGGGTGCATTGAGTTTACATTATTGAGGACTATGTTGATGTTGTACAACTTGAAGGCGAGAAATGGGTGGTTTGATATGATCTTCTCAAAATTGCTCGAGGCTTTGAATAAAATGCTACCAACCAAAAACGGCTTCCACCCAAAACATATGCCGTAAAAGAAGATGTTGCGCTTCGTCGACCTTAGCTACGAGAAGATAAAAGCTTGCCTCGATAATTGTGTCTTGTTCAAGAATGAATATACATTGCTAACACATTATCCTATGTGTGAGGAGCCACGCTCCCAACAGAATGTGAAGAGCCTGAATAAGACATTATTGTATTTCCCCATTATACCAAGATTTAAATGTTTGTATAGTAATTCTGATAATGCAAAAAATTTAAGATGGCATGCAAATGAAAGGACATGTGACGACATGCTTCGACATCTTACTAATTCTCTAGAATGGAAGAAGTTTGATATGAACCACCACGAATTCGCTAAAGATGATATGAACCTATGCCTTGTATTGGCTATTGATGGGATGAATCCATTTGGGATGCAAAGCAGTACCCACAGCACATGGCTGGTAATATTGTTTATATATAATCTTCCTCCATGGCTTTGCATGAATTGTAAGTACTTCATATTGTCCAAGCTAATCTCGGGGTCCAAGCAACTCGAGAATGACATAGATGTCTACTTTGCTCCCCTAATTGAAGACTTGAAGCACTTGTGGGATGATGGGGTCATGGTGTATGATGCCACAAGGAAGAATTGTTCAACTTGAGAGCCTTGCTCTTTGGCACTATCAATGACTTTCATGTATATGGTAATTTTTCAGGATACAATATTAAAGGCCAACTTGGACGTCTAATTTATGAAGAGGGCACACATTCAATTAGATTGAAGAATGACATAAAGAATTCCTAAATGGAACATCAAAGATGGATGCTTCAGGAGCAACTTTACTAGTGTTTAAAAAATATTTCAATGGGAAATCAGAAGAGGGTAGGGCACCCAACCTTTGATCGGTGAACATATATATCAAAAGTTGAAAGATATAAAATGGTTATTTGGTAAACTTTTTGCAAGGGATGTCGAGACAAGCATAGTGGAAGAAGAGGTCCATTTTCTTTGAGTTGCCTTATTGGAGGACCCTAGATGTGAGACATTTTCTTGATGTTATGCACATTAAGAAAAATGTGTATGAAAGTATTATTAGCACATTACTCCATATGCCAAGGAAGACTAAAAATGACATAATTGCTAGACTAGACATGGTTAATATGGGAATAAGGGAAGAATTAGCACTAGAGGAGAGGGGAAACTGTACATTTCTTCACCCCACGGCTCACACACTATCAAAGGAAGAAAAAGTAGTTTTTGTTAGTTCCTTGCTTCAGTCAAGGTGCCAGAGGGTTACTCTTCAAATATCAGAAGACTCATGCGAGTGAAGGACTTGAAATTGATAGGATTAAAATCTCATGATTGCCATATCTTCATAAAGAACTTGATTCTACTGGCTATACAAGGTATCTTGCTTTATGAGGTGCGAGTTGCAATTATCAAGTTATGTTTCTTCTTTAAGTCATTTTCCAATAAAGTGATATACCCTAAAAAATTTCTGAGGTTGCAAAACCGAATCGTACACACATTATGTGAGCTTGAGATATATTTTCCTTCGGCATTCTTTAACATCATAATCCACCTGAAAACTCATTTGGTTAAAGAGGTACAACTTTGTGGCTCAATCTATTTAAGGTGGATGTACCCGATTGAATGTTTCACAAAGATAATGAAAGAGTTTGTGAAAAATTAAAGTTGTCCAAAGGATTGCATTGTTGAAAGATATATCTATGAAGAAGCCGCTAAATTTTTTGCCACATACTTAAAGCATGCAAGCAATATTGGGCTTCCTTTGTCTCGAAATAAGGGAAGAAGGACTGATAGGGAAGGGATCATGGACAGAAAAATTATAACCATCTCAAACCAATAATTAGAGCAAGCACACCTATATATGCTACACAACTCCGATGAGTATGTGCGCAACCATATGCATCAAATTCAGATGGAAAATGCTTACACAGGAGAAAGATGGTGTACTCAACAACATGGTTTAAAGATCAAGTCCGTTATGAGTATATAGCTGATCCTAAATCAATTTCTAGCCAATTGAAGTTCTAAGCATACAGTCTAAGCAATCAAGTGATATATTATGCAAGCTACTTAATGGGTTCACTTTCTACACCAAAGAGCAAGATGATTGAAGTAAAATGCAAACTAGTAGTGTAACTTGTATAGCTAACACCATGCATGTATTGAGTTCTAAAGATAGAAATCATATCTATACGAAGATGTGATACTTTGGGGTGATTGAGGACATCTGGGAGTTAGATTATATCAGCTTCTAGGTTCCCATTTTTGGTTGCATGTGGGTTGACAATAATCACAGCTTGAGAATTGATGACTTAGGCTTGATACAATTGAATTTGAATAAGGAAAGGTATAAAGAAGAGTATTTTATTTTAGCTTCTCAGCTAAACAAGTGTTCTACGTCCATGATCCTTCTAAACATAGATAGTCTATTATTTTGTTGACAGATAAAGTGATTGATGAGGAGATGGGTGATGGAGTTGAGGGTGATCCATTCAAGGGTAGGTCACTTGAACCATTATATTTTGATGAAGAAGGTGCTTTGTATGATTATAATGAAGGCATTTGGGTTTTGAAGAGAGAAAATTATTACTTGATAAGAGAAGAATTCAAGCTAAAAAAGTGACTTACAAAAAGCTAAGACTAGGAAAAGAAAAAGAGGCACTTACTTTTTGTGTTTTGAATATGTATTGTTGTTTTCTTGCTATTAAGCTGGGTTAATTTCTGTGTTTTTATGGATAGTCTATTGTATTATTTTTTATTTATGTGTTGTTTATGAAAGCAGGTGGAAATTGATAGCAGTACCCCCTAATTTTTTTTTAAAAAATGTTGCAAATATTTAATGGTTATTAGCTAGAAACTGTAATATATGTTTTGAAATTACCTAAGGGTTTCTTATAATAACCATTATATATGTAACAACGGAGCAATACATTATGGGTGTTATATTTGAACTATTATAATGTTAAACTTTTCCTTTTATTTAAATGTCTCTCCACTTTTTTATTTCATTCATTAGAATACTCGTATTAGCCTCTTAGGTCAAATGTAAACCCCCAACCCACCAACCTCAAAATCCCACTACTCAGGTAGTTTTTCCCGGTCATCTTTTTCATCCGTCGACCGTCATTTTTAGTTGAACTATACCATCCACAAAGCCTTCTCTGTGCTTCTCAACGACAACTATTCGAGTTGCTGCACAAGCCTTAACATGCGTTTTCTTTAATTACTCGTGTTTTCATTCTTTAGCCTTAGCTAGGTCACATTTATTTACGTGGTCTGTTCTAATCATATGGAGGAATGACTTCCCTTTTGTATTCTGCATTCTCCATTATTATTCACTTCATATTTTGTATCTAGGTTTTGACCTAAGTCATGCTCATGTTTTTTTCCTTGAAAAATCTCTGATCAAAGGTTCCTCTCTTTTTACAGGAAATCATTCAAGATTTATAAAGATTTTACTATTTTGAGTGTGTGGAAGATAACCCCAAGAGGTATATGGTTGCTACAGGCCACATGTATAACTTATAGGGGGAGAACATGATTTACAACCGTCTCTACAGGCTATATCTGTAACCTATAGAGGATATAACATGATTCACAACTTGCCTCTCCCTCATAATCATGCTAGCCTAGAGAGCTAAAGGCTGACATCAATCCAAGTTAGCTCTTCCATTGTTCGCCATAGAATGTTTGTAGGAGGAACTGTGTGATGTATGCTTGAACTTGTTGCTTGGCTGGACTGCCTTATTGTCATAACATCTAAGACAAAAAAGATATTATATATACATACATATATATGCATTAGATAGATTTTTTGCTTTAGCTTTGCTTGTAGGATTTGACTGTATCATAGAATAGAAGCTCACACATCTAGTATGAGCATGCAATTCGGGATGGATCAAGACATTTTTGGCTTTATAGTTGGGCTTAATGGAACTCCATACCTTAAAGGGCTTAAGGGGTATGTGGCCTTGAGCAAGACTTGATAGAGAAGGAGAAATTAGATATGTAGAACACCATATGCTTCCTAACGAGAAGGACCAGATAGCGCACTATAGATCTAACCCATCTTTCTCTATCAAGTCTTGCTCAATGCTGTATACCCCTTGAGCCTTTTATAGTAGGGAGTTCCATTGAGTCTAGCCACAAAGCCGAGAATATGTTTATTCATCCCAAATTTCATGGCTATATTGATGTGTGAGCTTTTGTAATATATAAATTTGTGTATAATTTTGTTCTGCATTAGCGGGTGAAAGGAGAATCCTTAATTTTTTTAAAACAAAAAATTGAATCAAAAGTTAACGGTTATTAAATAACAACCATTATTTTTTTATACACTATATATATGATGGTTGTTTTGTTAAACCTGTTAGCATTTATAGCAAATAAATAACAGTGCCATATAGCAATCGTTATGTATGTTATAATTTTATATAACGGTTATTTTGAAAGAACTGTTATTTATGTTACAGAGTTTTATAACAGTGGTTTACTTTAGACTGTTACTTATTATGACAGTATTATGCATAGCATAGCCTCACCATATCTCAATACATAATGGGTGTTATAATAAAACTGTTATAATAGATATAGAATAAATCACAATTTGGAACCATAATGTATTTGTACTGAGCTTTTATAGCGCCCGCATATATGATGGTTTGGAACCATTATGTATGGCAATTAATAACTGTCATATATTGCGATTTCTGTAGTAGTGATGCCAACACAATGTGGGATAACTAGCCAATGCCCAATACGATATAAGCCCCAATAAACTAACTTCATTTTTTCCTTTTCTAGCTGGTGATAAAATATTGCTCCATCCAAGCGTCCAAACTAGGCACCCCAGCACATTCTTATAACAATGTTCTCATAGTGACCAAATGGTAGCCAATTTGAATAAAGCTGAATCCTTTTTAAGCCAGCCAATGTTATACGTGGAAATGAAATTAGATATATGAAAGATATGATGACCACTCTAACTATAGCCTTCAAGGCCAACAACAATAAGGAGTTTGGAACACCGTCAGATAGTGGCAAGAAAGAAAAACTGGTAGAGGTGGCTCAGAATTAACCTCAGAATGCTTAAAGCTCAAATGCCAAGGAAGAGAAACTAGGTGATGACCAAGCATAAACCTCCACATCCCTTCCTCATCACTTGAAAAGAAGGAAGAATGGAAGGAAGATTTGGATGAAATGAAAGATCCATTGAAGGCCCTCTAGGGATGAAGCACTTAGGGTTCATTGGATTTAAAGGAATTATATGTGTGACACCACACGTCACAATCCTCAAGAAATTCAAGATGCTTGATTTTAACAAGTACAATGACACAAAAATCTGATATACCACTACAAAACTTATTGTACCAAGATGTTTATGTGTTCTCAAGATGAAACCTTTTTACTTTAGTTCTTTCATGATTGCTTGAAGGGATAGGCATTAGAGTGGTACATGCAGTTAAATGAAGAACAAATCATAAAGTAGAGGGATTCAGTTGGCATTGCCCTTACTAGAAAATAATTAAAGGCGATGAACAAGAGGTCACTGAATCTTTTAAAGTTATGCTCAAAGAGGGAGGTTTAATTTGTCGTTGCACAATTGTAAGTTCAACCTCCCCTTATAGAGTCAAAGCTTTGCTCCTATTTTATTCATGCTTTGTAATATCCTTATTATAAATATATGGTAGGGACCATGCCACAAACTCTTTTAGTTTGATTATGACTAGTGAGCAAATTGATGCCACTCAAAATAAAAGCAATATAAGAAAGGGACAAAGTGGGAAGAAGAACGAAAGTGATGTCAGTTTCGTCCAAACCATGAGATAGCTCCAATAAATAAGGAAAGTGATGTCATTTTCGTCCACACCATGAGATAGCCCAAGTAAATATTGTCATTTTCCTATCAAGTCGGTGGAGAGGGGTTCAGACAAATAAGAAACAATTAAACGCCAAATAACAGGGACAAGTTATAAGATAGAGAAATTGGTAGCAAAGAGATAATTACCAATGGCTAGACTATGATATGACGATTGCTGAATTGTATCACCAACTCTCGGAACCTCGATTAGAAGGGTCGCATACTTACCAGCAGTCTTTACCATCTTTCCTCTTTGGTATGACTCTAACACCCAATGTGAATATCATATTGGTGCCTCAAGGCACTTAATAGAGGATTGCGCTACATTTAAGAGGAATGTGTTGGGCTTCGTTGATTCTAATCATATCTAATTGAAGAAAAGTAACAGCTGCACCATCAACACCTATCCTTTACCAAAGTGACAACAATAGGATCCTTGGATTGAGTTTGTTAATTTTATTGAATGTAGTGCTTGTGTTGATGGTGGAGTCATCACTTCTTTTCATTTGGATATTATTAGAATAAACTAAGTCTAATAGATTCCTTTTGAATATAGAGCTATCCTCTATCGAGTGCTCTAGAAGCCCATATGATATTCACATTGGGTGCTGGGGTCATACCAAGTGGGGTAAGGTGGTTAAGGTTGCTTGTACGTATGTGGCTCTAATAATTGAACTTCCAAGAGTTGGCAATATAGTTCAGAATTCATCAAACCAAAGTCTAGCCACCAGAAATTATCTTTATGCTACCAATTTCTCTATTTTGCAGTTTAACCTTGTCTATTTGACATTGAATTATTCCTCATTTACCTAAACCCCTTTCCCCCACCTTGATTAGAAACTAGCAGTATTGTTTAGGGTTGTCTCATGGTTTGCACCAAACTGACATCAACTTTATTCTTCTTCCCATTGTGTTCCCATCTTATTTTGAGGAATCCTCTAATCACTTACATTGGCATCAATTTGCTCACCAATCTTACTTAGATTGGAAAATTTTGTGACGTGTGTGCCTTCCATATATTTGTAACACGGACCCGACAAAGTATGTATGAAATAGGAGCAAAGCTTTGACTTTATAAGGGGAGGTTTAACATGTGTGGTGACAAATCTCCATCTTTGAGCATAACCTTTAAAACTCTTTGTGACCCTGTTCATCGCCTTTAATTGATTTTTGGTAGGGAAAGTTTAAAGGTTGAACTTGTGCATTTTCATGAAAGCATCAACGTAATACCTTCACTTTTTGAACTTTTTTTGATCTAGCTACATGTACCACTCCAATGATGGTCCTTTCAGGTTATCATGAAAGAACAACATTAAAAAGTTTTCATCTTAGGACCACACAAACATCTTGGTGCAATAAGCTTTGAGGTGATATATCAAATTTACAATGCCATTGTACTTGTCAAAATCAGGCATCTTGAACTTCTTGGGGATTGTGACATATGGTGTCATGCATATTTCCTTCAAATCCAATGAACCATGCGCTTGATCCCAAGAACGCGTTCAATTGGTCTTTCATTTCACCCAAATCTTCCTTCCATTCCTCCTTCTTTTCAGTTGATAGGAGAGCGATGTGGAAGGAGTATGCTTGATCATCACCTGGTTCCTCTTCCTTGGCTTTTGAGCTCTAATTATTTAGAGGTTTATTCTGAGCCATCTTTGCTTGTTTCTCTTTCTTTCCACACTCTCATATGCTTATCTCAACCTCTCCTAACTAATTGGGTATTTTAGACTCATCCTCTTTGTTCTTAGCCTTGAAGGTCATAGATCGGCCATCATTTCTTTCATATATGCTAATTGCAATTCCATATGTGACATTTGCTGGTTCAAAGAGGATTCGACTTCATTTGAATTGGCCGCCATTTGGTGACTATGAAAGCACATGTTATAAGGTTGTGTAGGGGTACTTTATTAGAAGTTTGGATGAAGTAATATTGTATCACCTGCCAGAAAAGAAACAAAATATGATATTAGTTCATTTGATCTTATATTCCAACAGGCCTCATGGGTTATACTATATTGTGTTGGCATAAATTCTTCATAACACAATCATCCTCTTGCCTCCTTCAAGAATTCGTTATTCTACATGGATCTAATGTTTACTGTTAGACATAAAGGACTTTGAATCTTATCTTAAACCTATATCTCATTATTGATTGCTTTAGTATAACTTCTAGGCTTAAGATCCTCTAATCTCCTCTAAGAATATATTATTCCATAGGGAGATTTAGATCATTAGACAAGAGGGACCTTGAATTGAATACCGTCCTAGCCCAAAATCTCGTTGATCATAGTAATGTGTATAGGAGTAAAAATAGTAGTAAATAAAATGAGATATACTTTTATTTAATGAGAAGTTCATGACAAGATCAAAACATTGTTACATTCTTAAGTTCTTCTACCATTTTACTACACATATTGAAGAATTCGATAACCTCTACAAGTGAATTCAATAAAATAGTTATGTCTTCTGTGCGTTTGAATGTTCCCACAAGTTTTGGGATGTTGGCGGTAGCAAAGTTTATTAAATCTCCACATCTTCTCATTCATTCCTTCATTGCATTAATTAGTTTGGTTCTGGAGGACTTCCCAATTTGCGAAAATCTCCCTTTAATTTCTTGATTCAGTTTGCTCACAAGGTTCTGAATTGGTTCGGTAGTGCTCACTTTTATAGCGATTAATTCATTCTTCTTGTTTTTCAAGAGTTAAGCAAGAGTATCAACCTCTTATTTTAATTTTTTACGAGGGCCATTATATTGTAACTGTTTTTCGAGTCACTCTTTTCGGTAGTCATCTTCACCTAATAAACCCTGCTATTCTTCATTTGCCTATCATTTTCTCACCTAACCTTTCTTAAGCTTTCATTTTTTCCAGCTTCATGGCTCCTGAATTTTCTTATTCCAAGTGTTTGCGTGCCTCACTTTTCTGGATGCGCAACTTTGACCTAGTAAATGCAAGATCCAAGCCATTACTAACTGTTAACTGTGTCCAAAAGTTCATTATCCGTATTCCTATTGATCCTTTTTATTTATCTACCATAACTGGGCAGGAAATTTTATCATTGCTTCAAATATTTTTATACTCAGTCAAAATTGTGTCCTTATCTTATTTTCATAGGTTTTCTAACAATTCTATTTGTACATTAACCTATTGTACTATGTAAATTCTTATTTTGTTAATATCATTGTCTTAGGACATGTAAATTCTAATTTACTTTGTGTATTTTAATTAGGTTGAAAACCCTAATTAAAATAGTCCTTTCATCGAGGGCGGACACGAAGTCCAACATTTTTAATTAAAGAGAAACTTAAATAAGATAAATCTATTATAAGTCGAACCAAACAAACCTTTGATATCTGCAGTGCTATGAGATACTCCAAAGTACCTCTCTTTTGGGCTCCCAACGAGCCCAACCCAATTACATGATCCTTAAAAGGGAAACTTTTCATACATTTAAAATTAAAATTTAAAATATCGAAAATCCAGATCAGTGACTCGACTTCTTATATTTATTTTGTTAAGTTTTCCAATCACATATAATCATGTATCCTATTTTTTAATACACATAGTTATATATTATTGGAGAACTTAACAAAATGAATAGAAGAAATTTAATGTAAGAATGATACATACAATAATACCATATCAGTCATCAAATAGAATTTGAAAATGTCAGTATTTTCACCCTACTACTCCTTCACGTTTTCTTTAAAAAAATGGTAGTTCAGCGAGCCATCCATCTCCCAGGTGCCGGTCTCAGTTTAGAGGAAAACTAGCACAAAACCCGCGCAATGCGCAGGTGTTTAATCTAAAAGTACTATAAGTTGTATGAGTTTTCTTTGTCTATATTGTCATAGACAATATCTATTTTTTTTAATTAGATATGAAGAAGAATGAGTGAATTTTCTTCCCATAATTAATATATACAACTTATAGAAGCTCTATATAAATAGTATTCCCATCATACAATATTAAGCTATAGGCACATAAAGATATTAAGCAACAACCAAAATCTCAATACCCCACCACACAAGAAAGCTTCACATGCCGCTAGTCCGATCCCTTCAATATTTTGCCTCATTTTGAATAATTAGGTAGGTATTTTTTTGAGGAGGAAAATGTACAAATACAAATGAGAAACAAAAAAGATAATACCTGCCAGGCATCGTCCAGGAGTGGTGCCCATGATAATTTGCTGATGATAGCAGAATTTGCGGTTAGTGCACTACAAAATGAGCCACCGCATAACCGTCGGAGCTGCACGTCACCGGCTCAGGGGAGGAATACAAACGATAACCGAGTAACGAACCTCCACATACCCAGCCAATGGCATCATGCAACGTAGGACCCACGAATCAAATGGATAGTTAAAAAAAAAGTTTTAAAATCTTAAATTCGGCACGTAGAAAATAAAACAAAGATATAGACTAAAAATGTTCAAATAAATATACAAGGACAGATAAAGTGAAAGTAGTTACAAAAAGCTATGAAATCTTAAATTCGTGAGGGAGAAAACTCAAATGAAGGTATAAACGAAAGCATTCTCAAAATAAGTAAGACAGAAATAATGATAGATAATGGGGACGTGAAATATTTCGAATTCTTAAAGTTAGAAGGAGAAACAAAACAATGGAAAAAATAAAATATATTTAATATAGGAATATACAAAATAACATTATTATCATTTAAGTCAAAATATTTAAATATATAAATATATAAAATATAAAACTCAAAAGACCATGACTCAATTAGTGGGAGTATTGGGTTGTTATATATATATTGGAAGTTATTTCTTAAATTAAAATATATAAAATATAGTATGTAAATAAATAATTAATTAATAAGTTAGGTGAAATGCTTACGTGATAATAGGAAGGCTATACAAGGCACTGCTTTTATGGAATATATAAGAGATAGATTATTTGTAGCTAATAGAAAATTAGGAATTGAGCGCTCTCTCTCTCTCTCTCTATATATATATGAATATCTTAAATTAATGAGATATTTAGTTAAGATCTTAAAACTTTGTTATCTTCTCTTTTTTTTTTTTTAAATGTAATGGTATAAAATAAATAAATAAGTAATCGCTGGTATATCAAGTGGAAGTAAAATAGAAAATAGTGGAGAAAGAAAAATAATTGCAGGCCACCTATTAAACAAAAAAAGGTAAACTTATAAAAATATTGCATAATAATATCTTCCATTTAACTTAATAATTTTACATAATAAATGCTAAAAAAATTGCAGAACAGATAACGATAATGAGAGTAACGATGACGGTTTGTTAAAAATTCAAAATTATTTTAATTCAACCAACCTGGTTTTTATTTAAACAGATTGAATAAACAATAATTAATTAAATAGTAAAAGATTGACTAATTTATATGACACATGGTGTTGCCAAGTGGCGCATTCTAGAAAGACATGCTTTTGGCCCTGCTTTTATATATTAATTAATAGATTAATAGATGACAAATATAGGAGATAAGATTTTCAAAAAAAAAAAACTTATATTTAGTATCAAAATTCACTTATAAAGAACCGTTTCCAGTCTTTAATATAAGATATTTTTTGGGAGTTGATCTTGATCACACATTTTTCATATTTGTCAGTCTTTTCCTAATTTATCTTTATTAATGCTCTCTCGACAATAATCAAAGAGGAAAGGTAAATGAGAAAATTAAGGAAGAAAACTCTTGTGTTTTATAAAATACATGTTATATTAACAATTTTAACTAACTTTTTTGATAAAATTAAATTAAATAAATATGTCTTATATTAAGGATTAGACATAATAACTAGTCTCATATTTAGGACTAGAGATAGGATTAGCCCTCATCCTTAATGCATCATGTAAGGGCTCTAATAATTTTATCAAAATTTATCATGCAAAGGGGCAATACCATCGGTTTACTTAACTCTGACAAATTGTCTTTTTTACATGGTCCTATAAAAAATAAATTGCCTTTTTATGAAAAAAAAAAAAAAAAGTCCACCTTCCCCTTTGATAGTGTTTAGGAGAAATTCTTATGTACACCCAGTGTACCATGTAATTTATGCACTGACCGCTAAAATCATGACAGGTCAAATTCTTTTATCCTATGTGTCGGCCTAGTTGTCAGTGCATAAATTACATGGCGCATTGGCTGCACATTAGAATTTCTTAATGTTTAGAGATGCGACTATGCGTTGTGCCACTTGGATCACTAGTTGAGATTCATGACTTCGGTGTATTTGGAGAGGCCAAAAAGCTTGATTGGGGGAGGTAAAAGGCCAATTGATAATAAATATTTTGTTTTGAATATTTGAAGAGGTATATTGGTAATTGAACTTTTACTAAAATTTAATTGGTGAAAGCTCAATTTGGAGAAGTTAGAGAATGGAGTTTTTGTTAAAAGTTAATGATATTTTATGTTAAATTGGGTTGTCTGGAAATTAGTTATATAATATTGATTTTTCCTATAAAATGCTTTTTAAATAGTATGCAGTATCAAAAAATATTTTTTGAATGTTTTTAACCCCTTAAAATATTTTTCTAGTTGTACCCACTACTTAGTGTGTTATCAGACTGATTGCAATTTTACCCACTTTCTAGTTGTACCCACTCAAAAATATTTTTTTCGTGTTTTTAACCCCTTAAAATATTTTTTTCGTGTTTTTAATTCCTTAAAATATTTTTTCAGCTTATCTGGTGTGTTATCAGACTGATTGCAATTTTACCTTTAATGTACTTTTTCAGCTCCAAAAATTACTTTAAAATATTTTTTTGTGCTTTTAACTTTTTAAAATAATTTTTCAGTCGTACTTGTACCCAATCTTAGGAGATTGACTACAGTTTTATCTTTAATGTATTTTTTTTAGTAATAAAGAGCACCCAAAACTTAGAATACTGATTTATTAATTTTCACCCACTCTAAAATATTTTTCCAGTAGCACCTAATATTTTAAAGTAATTTTTAAATATTTACTTGATTTTTTAAATATTTTTCCATCCACTCTCTCTTACCATTATCACAAAAGCCCTTATGCTTAAGCCAATTCAAACAAGTTTTATTTTTGCAAAAGCCCAATTGATAATCGCCAATCTAAACATAAATCATATTACACAATTTAGCTTTTATAAAAAGTAATATTATAACAAGCCCAATTAAAAAGAGTCCAATTATCAATCACTGTTCCAAACACACACATAATTGAGATTCATTCATGTTTAAAGCACCTCTCTTTTGTCTCCAACTCTTCCATTCAAACAAAGCCTCAAAACTCAAATGAAGCGCCTTTCTTTTGAACTCAGCAAAAGATTGGAAAGCTATTTTCAATTAAATTCACCAATACTTAAAAGGGAAAATCTCAGTAAAATTCTCTTAAAATACCTAAAACCCCAAATCATTGCTACATTTTTTTAACTAATTCTTGAACTTGTAAATCACAATAACGATGATTAAATTTATATGCATTGGATTCCGTCTTAGGGAACAAGTCAAGGAAGTCATATGTTCATGACTTAAAAAACATTATAAATAAAACAATGACGACCATGTAATCAAGTGTACATCAATGTGTGTATAAATATATCGTAGTGGCGTAGTGCACAAAATTTACAAGTTTTAGCTACCAACAAACTACGTATATACTCCCTCCTACCTTTCTTATAAGAGACTGATAATTAAATTACACAATTTGGTAAAATAATTTATATTAGTTAAAAATAATAAATATATAAAAAATTAATTTTTTTTCAAGCATGCCCTTATTCATAAGAGAGCAAACAAGAAAAAAAAATACTAATTCAAGTATGAAAGAAACTATAGTATACAAAAAAAATAAGTAGAATGAATAAAATTAATCAAGAAAAAATGATAAAAACGCATTAAATACTCAAACAATTATTAGTAAAATATTTAAAAAAATATCAATACAATTCAAATTTCATTCACTTATAAAAAGAGAACAGAGTGAGTACTTGCTAATGATCAAAGTTGTATAAATATGCACCACTATCAGCTCAGCCTCCTGTTTTTATCCGCCACCATGCCAATACAAATTAGTGGCAACGTGTTGGAATAGATGAAAAATTCCTCTCAATTCAAGGAGAGAAAAATGCTCGTTTGAAATAGTTTATTTTTAGATAATAAATGCTTATAAATCGTGATTCACGGTATGCGAGATAAATATATGTGCTCGTTTGTAATAGTTTATTTTTGGGCAATAAGTGCTTATAAATCGTGATTCACGATATACGAGGTAAGTATGTGAGAGGAGTTTTATCTCAGCTTGCGTAATAAAGATTTATTTTTTAAGAAAACGCTGAATCAAACAAGCCTATGTGAGAGGAGTTTTATCTCAACTTACATAATAAAGACTTATTATTCAAAAATAAATGATGCTAAATACACACAACAACAAAGAAGGGATTGTTTGCTAAACATATAATAATAGAACAAAAAGTACTAATTGTTTAGATTCCTGATAATAAAATTTTAAAAAGGCATGAGATATCGGTTGATAGAGAAAAAACAAAAAGTACCAAAGCCCTTGAGTTAATATTTATTAAGGTATATTAAAAAAATTTTGAAAATTTTAACAAACCACATTATAGAAATGACCGAGTTAAACTCAGTACGTCAAAATGCATCACATGGGTACAAGTAAACACTTGAGAAGCTGTATTCATTATATAGTATTGGCAAGACGCACCACCAGTCTCCTCGTGCCTTTCTGGACAATTCGTTATGAATGTTTCAAGAGGTTCCGGGTTCGAGACATGGTAACATATATCCATACACACATACTACGTCCATTTCCTGAAGTATGAGGTACTTCAAAGCACCTCCCTTTTGGGCTTTAACGCGCATCCCATACAATAGCCCAATTTATTTAAAGACTTGTTGTTACTGTGTGTTTGGATTCAAAAAAAAAAAAAGTTTTTTTAAGAAAACCATGATTTTACCAAAATATATCCAAACATTGAACAAAATGGCAGAAAACTGGTTTCATCAAAATTATGATTTTGGGTGTCCAAAACCATGATTGGCACAATCTATTTTTTTTGGGAAAATCCCATATAAATACCTTTTGAATTAACAAAACCCTCAAAAGTCTGTTATAACATGATAAAGACAGAAAAGTGCTGAAGGACCTTTCAGGGATAATGAAGTGTTGTGTAAAATACCAAAATGTCCCCCTTCACTCGTTTGACATTCTCAGTCAAGAGAAGGCTCTAAGTCTTTTCATTTCTCATAGAAACACTGGTAGAGCCCTAGCTGTTGCCGTCCCCAAATCCAAAATTCTTATGTGTGCCATTCTCTTGTGCTGCCGGCGATGTCGATGTGGGTGAGGGAATGTTCAGTCGTTGGTTTGTCCGCTTAAAATATTACTGTTGAATTAGCCGTTGGAAGCTTCTGACACAAAAGTGCTTTCTCCTTCTTGTGTCTTAATTCTTGTTTGATCACCTGGAGAATGCTTAATCACTAATATAATAAAGTGTTAGAGTGATTAGAATCAATAAGAACAAGTTACACAAAATTTCAATGATTCTCAGAAGTTTCAAAGTGATACTCTATTTTCTGGAAAATCAGTTATTCGGATAACATCTGTTGTATTCGAATAGCCTTCTTTGATAATGAGTAATATTTATTCGAATACTTTATCCTCTATCCGAATAAACTTTTAGAACTTGAAGTGTATTCGAATAGTGAATTCCTTATTCGAATAGCTGCCTTGTAAAACAAATGATATTATTCGAATAGTGTCATTTGTATTCGAATAATATTCTCTCATAATGAACTTTAATATTCGAATAGACGAACCCTTTATTCGAATAGCCTTTCTACACAAGATATGATATACTATTCGAATACAACTTGTTGTATTCGAATAATGCACTTTGATGATGAATATTCATATTCATGCAACCACTATATTTTTCATATTTGGTTACTAAGTAATCCCTCGAGTAAGTAATGTCAGTCATTTATTGGCCGAGAGCTACTGGATGATTTCTGCTCTTATTACTCGAGTAAGTCCTTTAAGTGAATTCTTGACTTTGATTCGAAACATGGCAAATTATATATCATCAGAAAGCTCTCATCAGCTACATTCTAATGCAACAAGAATCAGTTTCAAGCTTGTTGTGTACAGAAATTTATGATCCAAGGATTGTCTACTGTACTTAGACAATATCTGAAATCACGAGCAGCAACTTCCAGAAGGCATAGATCTTATTATATAACTTGAAATATGACAAATTATATATCCATGGAAAGCTCTTTAAGTTTACTTTCATATGGCATTGGTTTTGTCTCAATCCGATATGTATTTTGAGAGTTATGTCCAAAATACCAAAGCTGTTCTGGAATAAGACGCTGATTCATGTATCAACTTCAACAGATCATATCTCTCTCATCTGAACTCCTTTTAATGTGATCTTGGTGTCACAATGATGCAGTGGGAGTCTATTTTCATATTCCACTGGTTTCGCCTCAATCCGAGTTGTGGTTTGGGAGATATGACCAATATACTGAATGTCACCCGTGCTGAAAGAAACAGAGTCTGTTGCTGCTATTCGAATAGCACTTCTTCTATTCGAATAAAATCACCCTTTTTCAGTTATGGACTATTCGAATAGTCGCTTCATTATTTGAATAATATTTGATTTTTTGCACTGTGACTATTCTGATAGTTCAGTTACTATCCTGATAGTCACCTTACTATCCTGATAGTCTTGTGATTATTCGAATAGTCACTTCACTATTCGAATAGTATTTGATTATTTTACACTGAGACTATTCTGATAGTTCCATTACTATTCGAATAGTCCTCTTTGAAATATGTCAAATACTATTCTGATAGTCTCCTTACTATCCTGATACTAATCTTACTATTCTAATGTAACTTTACTATCCTGATAATCTTGTGATATTGGATGCTGAAATTTATCAAAAACTTATTCGGATAATTATTACACTATTCGAATAATACCCTTACTATTCGGATAAATTGAGAGTTATTCGAATATATCTTAACTAAAAACAAGTTTTACTATTCGAATAACAATTTGACTATTCGAATAATCCACGGTATTAAATCACATGAATCTTTTCAACCCAACTTGATATCTTCTCTCTTTGCTTAACTAATCTACAAGATATTTCACATTAAACACAGTAGTTAGTCGACGTAGGAGATAAATACATTATGTAAACTTTTTGCTCTTAATAATTAATATCTATATTTGACATCATCAAAACTAATCATATCCAACAAGAACAGAACTTGTCATTCCCATTAGCATTCTCGTCAATACCATTATAAAACTTGTTATTCCCATTATGACACTTGTCAGCGGGCTCCCCTTTTGGGGAAACATTTTCAGTGATATCTTGGTAAGCCAAACTTGTCATTCTCATTATAAAACTTGTCAACTACATTATGAAACTTGTTATTCCCATTGTGAAACTTGTCAGCGGTCTCCCCTTTTGAGGAAACACTCAGTGATTTCTTGGTGAGCCTTACTTGTCATTCCCATTATGAAACTTGTCAATTACATTATGAAACTTGTTATTCCCATTGTGAAACTTGTCAGCGGTTTCCCCTTTTGAGGAAACACTCAGTGATTTCTTGGTGAGCCTAACTTGTCATTCCCATTATGAAACTTGTCAATTACATTATGAAACTTGTTATTCCCATTGTGAAACTTGTCAACGGTCTCCCCTTTTGCGGAAACACTCAGTGATTTCTTGGTGAGCCTAACTTGTCATTCCCATTATGAAACTTGTCAATTACATTATGAAACTTGTTATTCCCATTGTGAAACTTGTCAGCAGGCTCCCCTTTTGGGGAAACACTCAGTGATTGCTTGATGAGTCTTACTTGTCATTCCCATTATGAAACTTGTCAATTACATTATGAAACTTGTCAGCGGTCTCCCCTTTTGGGGAAACACTATGACACACAATATTTCATCATTTTCCTGTTTCCTGTATACTAGAAGTGCATATTGGCATAGTGTAGGAATATAGGGACTTGGAATTTAGTATATTCAAATACACAATAATATTACATGGAAAAGGACACTACTACTAAGAAAATTCCATGTTCATTATTCTTGCCCTCCAACTTGATTCTCTCTCAAGCGTATTTCGATTTCGTAATCAAGTTTTAATTGCTTCCGCCATAAAAGGAGAATTCAAAACCTTTATCACAGAAATGGATTAGCAGCAGCGTCCAATCACGCCGAGAAGGAAGCTCGATTTCGAAGATTCACTTTTTCGCTCACACCAACATTTGCACAAGACAATCGAACACAAGCATTTTGGAATCGAACACAAACCTTAAACGAACAAACCAACGACTGAACATTCCCTCACCTATATCGACGTCGCCGGCAGCACAAGAGAATGGCACACACAAGAATTTCGGATTTAGGGACGGCGACAGCTAGGGCTCCACCAGTGTTTCTATGAGAAATGAAAAGACTTAGAGCCTTCTCTTGACCGAGAATGTCGAATGAGTGAAGGGGGCATTTTAGTATTTTACACAACACTTCATTATCCCTGAAAGGTCCCTCAGCACTTTTCTGTCTTTATCATGTTATAACAGACTTTTGGGGGTTTTGTTAATTCAAAAGGTATTTATATGGGATTTTCCCATTTTTTCCCCTTTTGCTGTGCTTTCTTTCTTTTACTTGGAAAACAAGACGTGAGAAGAGATGGGAAAACAAATAATGGTGAGGAAAGAGAAAATGGGACCCACAATAATAGATAACTTTTACCGTTTTCCATAATTTTTTAAAGAAATCCTACAAAAATTATAAAAATTAACGTCCTTTTTAATAATTTGACTATGGAAAAAAAAAGCTATTTTATTTATAATATCCAAACACTCTCATTTTATCAAAATAACTTTTTTCCCATAATCTTTATGCTCATAATCTATACTCTAAAAGTTATTCTCTACTTTTTCTCCAGAAGCTATTTTCCATAAGCTAATACAAACACACTCTTGTCATGAATATGTACAAAAAAAAGTCATGAATATGTAGCAAAAAAATACATTAGTCATAAATATTTAATAAACTCATCTTTGTTGGAGGCATCCATATGATCTATAGACTTTACTTAAAAATAAGTGCATGTGATTCAATCCCTGTAATTTATTTTATATTTTGGGCTCAGCCCTCCTTTATATGGAAAAAAAATTTACAAAAACAATTATAGGAATTTATGTTACACCAAGGGTTTCAAGTTTGTTTATCTGGTTTCTTTTTCTTCCTTGATCAAGAGACCTTATACTTTTACCACTGCTCCGGGTTTACCACCCTTTTCAACTTATTTTTACTGTTTGTGATTGTAATATTCTCCCTCCAATTTTTGTTACGTTGATTAAAATTAATTAATAGCAATAAATATGTAAAAGACACTCCCTCCATTCACAATACAAGTCTCTTATAGAAGAATGATTTAGTTCATAGTATAAATTATTTAAAGAGTAATTAATGCTTATTTATCAATTTTATCCCCATAATTAATGTCTAAATATGATTTCTTGCATTTTTCTATCTCATCCAATACCTCATTTCAAATGGGTAAGGTTGGAATTTTTTTTTTAATTTAGGATAAATTTAATGAGTTAACTATCATTTTTTGATTCTGATGAATTAGTTAAAGTGTTTTATATTATGGATAAAAGTGAGTATGATTTTTTCCCTAACTATAACAGTTTTTATGAAGATGATGAGTGAAAGAGAAAATGGGTGGGGGAAAGATGAGAGAAAATGGGTGGGAAAAAAAAAGTCGAGAGAGATATATACTCCCTTCAGTCCTATTTATAAGCAACTCTTTCTCTCATAAGACTAATCCCTTTTATAAACAACTTTCACTTTTTGTCTGAAAATGTAAGCTTTTTTTATCCTATTTTACTCTTATTAAATACTCATTATCTCTCATACTTTTTATTTATTATCTCTTCTATACTCTTTTCATAAATAGAGGCATATATGGAAAAAAATATGACATTTTTGACACACTTATTACTTTTAACTACTAGTTCGCGCAATCAAGGAAAAAATTGCTTATAAATAGAATTGGAGGGAGTAATTAATTTGGGGTAAAAATAAAAAAAAATGCATTAAATATATTAGAACCAACTCTATGTGAGAAAATATTATTTATAAATAGGACATGAAGGAGTACTCCCTCGTATCATTTTTATAAGAGTTGGATAATCGAATTTTGTGGTTTAAAAATACAATTAAAATTGATTTAAAATAATAAATAGGTAATATATGAATTTTTTTTAAGAATGCC
This sequence comes from Inga oerstediana, assembly GCA_963210345.1. Lineage (NCBI taxonomy): Eukaryota > Viridiplantae > Streptophyta > Magnoliopsida > Fabales > Fabaceae > Inga > Inga oerstediana. The sequence goes on from OY723400.1 coordinate 82,049,339, forward strand.
CTTATTTATAAGGACAGTTAAGAAAAAGAAAAATTATGTAAGAGAGAATATAATTAATTTGCGATAAAAATGATGAAACCCATTATAATTTTTAATCCCTCATGTATTTATTTATTATATGTCTAATAAGTTCAGTTCAGGACGTGGGGCGTTTAACGCATGATGAGTTAATAAGTGGTAATGGTACTTATAATATTATTGTCAAAAGTTAACACCAGTCTCCCTCGGAGCCTTCTGGGTCATTCTTCATTGATGCTTTGGGGTTGCGAGTTCGAGACGTGGTATTTATATACTCCCTTCTCTAAACCAAACAGACCCTAATTATTGAACTGACATGAGGTACTCCAAAGTACCTCTCTTTTGGGCCCCAACGAGCCCGGCCCCATTACATCATCTCCTTAAAACAAGTGGGAAGATTTGAACCAAAAAAAAAAAAAAAAACAAGAGGGAAGATTCTCAAAAAAATACACGTAAAATATGGAAAATCTATATCAATATCGGATGTGTTTAGATTGACGATTGGATAAGTGATTTATTTTTACTTAAACTTATAAAATCTTAAAATTGGAAAAAATTTAGATTGGGTAAAATGATGAGTGTTTGGATTGATGATTGGATAAATAACTTATATAAAAATAAATGATGTTTGGTTTGACTTTTACATAAGTGGCTATTATATTATTTAAGAGAAAAAATTATAAAAATTATGAAAAATGAAAAAAATGAAGGGATAATTGTTAAAAAAGACCTCATTGGCAACTTAATTGCCAAATGGGACCTAGGAAGATATCTACACATGGAGGGATTTTTCATAATTTTTTCAAAAATTAACTTTGAAAATTTGGCAATGGTACAATTTTAAACAAAATTATATCAAACTCTAATTTAAATTGGTACAATCCAAAAGTATTTCTATTGTGCACCTCAAGCTTAAATTTTATAAATTATATCAAACTCTAATTTAAATATTAAATTGTAACTCATTTTTTCACATAGCTTAAAATCTAACAAAATAAACCGATTAAAACCTCAATAATACCTTCAATAATCTAAATAAATTATTTAAACTAAATTTAATCATTAAAAACACCATATAGAAACTAATTTATGACGTGTTTGTAAAAGAAATTGATTATAAAATCATAAAACAAGTAAATAATAAATATAAATTGATTAAAATTAATTATTAATTATTCTCTACATTTCTACAGTCATATATTGATAAAAATCAAAACTTGCTTAAACTCTTATTCCAAAATATTATCTAATTAATAGAAGATTACTATCTAAAAAAAGAGAAAATTATTTAGAACATTTTTCATAAAAGAAATTTTATGATTAGAAGTGATTTTGAGTACTTTATTAATCCCTAAAAATATGAAAATACTCCTCAAAACAGAAACCAACGTTTAATCTAAGTTCATGAGCTCCAATTCATATCTTATCACTTTCGGAAGCTTTTACCTTTTTTTTACCTTAAAGCCCATCGCTCAACCAAACATATAAAAAAAAACTAAATTACTGTTTAAATCCGATTTCTATACCGTTTAAGCCCGATTTCTCTGCCAATCCTGAAAATAAACACGCTTTTGACTCCACCCCAATTTGTACAATAATGCCGATCAGTCTACATTTTGTGTTTTTGGCTACTCCCTCACCTTTTTTTTTTGGATACAAGCAGTCATCGAAGTTCTAGAAGGTGGTGGGATCGAATCCCCACACTGACCAACTTTTCAACTTTGCAGCAAAAAGACGTAATTGGAGCTCCCATGGCTGATAGCATAGTACTAAGACCCGGACTGGTCGGTTTGGTCTGAAAAACTATCGACCGGCCAATAAACTGATCCGATTCAGTATTTTTATATTTAAAAAATAATTTTTAAAATTTTTTTTTAGAATTTCGTATTAATAATCTTTAAATTTTCAATTTCTTATTGAGTTAATTGCAATTTAACTCTAGTTTGACTCACTGACCATTGATCCAATACTTCAACTGATTTTGTGACCGGCCCGGATTTAATTATTTTAGCTTATATGGTGGCTACCAATGCCTAGAGAGTGTGGTTGGCTGGAGTGACATTTTTTTTTTTTTTGAATGACAAACTGGATAACATTAATCCATTACTGGACTAATACAAAGAAACAGGTTACGCAGAACCTCAAAACTAGCCCGATTCATCCCGGAGCAACATCCACCTCCCCGACTGAAGGTGGCGGTTGATCAAGGAGAACAAAATTTCCTGACATAGTATGAGCTAAGTTAGCTAACCGATCAGCTATTACATTCTGATCTCGCGAAACATGAATAATATCAATCTGCCAGTTCTTTGAAAACCAAAGCCTGGCGTCTTCAATAATATCAAAAAACGGATGAGTCTCCTCAGCACCCCTGTATATGAAGTTAATCGCCTCAATACAGTCAGTAAGAACCAAAACTTTCCGTATGTTCATGTTCCAGCAAAGTTGAAGACCCTGTATGATTGAAACGGAGTGACATTTTTCAAAGTGAGAGACCATATATATCGACGTATTGCGAAAAAGTGTTCTCGCGTTTCTTTTCATGATTTGTAGGTACAAGTATTGTAAACATTTTCATTTTATTTTTAATATCATTTTGATTCTTTATCAGAAAAAAAAAGACAGTATTGCAAAACACACATTTTCAAATTCCATTTTGGTTATGCAAATTGGAATTTTTCCTAAAACCTTTCCTTTGTTCATTTTGGTTATAATATTTTTAAAAAACATTAATATGAGCCAATCGAATTTCAATCTAAAGATTAAGATGAATAGTAGGGAGTAGAGGAGGAAAGCCAAGTCCCATGTTGAACTGATTTTTATATAAGGGAATAGAACACAATTAATACTATGTTGGATCCTTAATATGATAATTCGTTGACTGGTTTGGAGAAATTAATAAAACTAAATAAATTACTTAATCATATTATATGTTACATAATCTCTCTGAAATGTTTTATGTTTATACGTATCATTAGATTATGTAAAAGGTTATAAATCAAATTAATTAGTTTAGAAGAGTATGATAAACACTACTATAAGAGATAAAATGAGAAAAAAGACCAAAGTTTACTTATAAAGCAACTCTTATATTTATGACCGGAGGTAATATAACATCTCTTAATGGACAATATCAAAACTCAAGTATGCCCTCTCTGAGTAGGTAGTATTGCTTTTTATCCTTACTGAATGTTTGGGAAACCACAAAACTGTGGTTTTAAAAGCCCATTTTCATAAGCTAAGATAAAACTTCTCTCACATACTTTCCTTGTAAATCATAAAAGTTAATCTTTAAAAGCTAATCTAAACATGCAATTAATACATCATGTAGGGTGAAAAACCCGTCTCTAGACCCCATTGATATGCACCACAGAAACACTAGGGTTTAGGGGAATCGTTAGTTAAAGCCCCAAAATCTGAAACTTTTAAGCTTCAATTCACGGGGTCATTATTCCTTCGGTAAAGAATGTATTTACCAAATTGTTTATCTTTTTATATAGGGTTACTTCATTCATTATTATCAGAGTATTTCTGTGCTTATTAAGTCGCTCTGCTTACTTAACTAATGGGCTCGTATCGTGCGATTACCTATTCCTAGTTCAATTGTCGTGCTTAAGAAGTCAATTCATCTGTCAAGCAGGTTATACATTTAACCACTTTAAACATTAATATTTACATAATGGATTAGTGCGTATAAATCCTCAACTCTTCATTGCAACTTCTTCTTCTGGCACATAGTCCTACATCCCTCTTTTGTGCTCACGTGCCTATATGGTTGGTTGAGGGAGGGTGAGATTCAATGGAATCTCAATAACAAACAGTACCACTTAGCATGCAAGATAAATACTTAATACATGACATGCTTGCTTTACATAAATTCATGCCAATATAATGACATATCTGCATGTTCAATGCTTCATACAACATACTGATGGCCACAACATAAATAGAAACAGAGCTTCAATCATTCAAATATGATTCACACAATTCAGCAAAGCAATCACATATATCAGTATACAAGCATACGTATCAATTACATGCAAGTTGGGTAAGTTTTACTACCTTATGTCTTGATGTCCTATTCTTGTACCTTTTCTTCCAACCATTGAAGTTGCTTAAATAATCTTCCATTTATTCTTCCTTGTCATCTTATGGCTCTAGACACATAATCACATTATGTGGTTAACCTATTAGAGCCATGAAAGTAAGTCATTACTCATGACTTGTTATGTATTGTAGCTTCTTATAATTTGGGTCTTTAATGTAGTCTTACTAGGTTCTAAGACATGTATCTACACTTTGGACCCCTACTTCTTATAATTTACCTCAAATGCCACAAATTTGTAGGTCCACCTAAACTGCTATATTTATCAATCATCTTTGAAAATTCATATCTTAATCTAGAAAAATTCAAATGAAGTGGTTCAAAGTTTGGGATAGATCTGACAAGCCATAGGGCTCATCTGGCGGCTATATTAGTATATATTGGAGTAATAATACTCAATATTGCAGAATCGATGTCTTCTTCTAGTGTCCTAGTCAATCTCAATTAGTTCAGTCTTCTTATTCCGTAAGTATCTTAGTGTATGTTCCTTATAATAAATGAAAATACAAGACAATAAAAAGGTTTGGCTATGTTACACTCTCTTTATGGTAAATAAAGTCTTCCCCTTCAATAAATCAGCAGTATTCCTAGCGCCAACAGGTGCCTGTTATTTCGTCTAGATTTATTAATCATAATAATCTTACTCTTAGTTATATATGGGCTCTCCCATCGGTAAAAATGAGGTGTTAGGAGTTGAGAGTACCACATAGCAACCTTATAATGAGGACATTCTTCTCTGCCCCGACCCGTCCTACAATTGGTAACATCACGCCTCTTTATGCATTGCTGCAGGCTTTAATTCGGGTTATAGTAAATAAACCACCGTGCTTTTTTCATAGGTACCAAGCCATCAAATAGATACGAATTTGATCCATTGGTTTAAAACCAATCTCTTACCCGCCGGGTTATGCTTGCTCAACAAAGCCCTTCCCAGTTACTGCAACTACATCTTGTAAGGAATGTCCTTCCACAATTCCTTCCTCCATTATTGTTATGATATCTTCTTTGGGACCTAAGCCCTGTCTTAGAGATATATAAAGCTGTATTAATGAGATCATTGAAATTGTAAATATAATAGCTCAAGCAAAGCTGGTTGCTATGGATTTTACGTCTATTATAGGGTATCAGATTATCAAAGCGAGCAGCCCTTAAATAAAAAAAAGGCGATGGGAATAGCTTCTTACCCCACCCAGTTCTTGTTCACCTGATAGTATACCCGTATTAGTAGTAGTTCTACAAGAGTCATATGAGTAGTGAATAGTTTCCTTATTGGTAGAAGGTGACAGAGGCGAGAGTTGAGAGGGTAAGTAAAGTGATACTTCAAGCCAAAGGGAGAAGTAAGGGGCTAGATATAAGACACTAATTGCTAGATTTCTTTCCATGTCTTAGTAATCTTTTTCCGGCAAGGTGTAACTGGACAACTTTTCCTGAGGTTTTAGTTGCAGTGAATGAAGATTTATTCTTTAAGGGAGTAGTTTCAGAAGTTGCACTTTCTTTCGATGTTGGTCCAGGCCCCATTGGTATTGAAGTAGGCAATGTAAATCTCTTTAAGTATATTTTAAGGGGAAAATATCACTCACTACCATTCAATCATTTATACATACAAGAGTACAGAAATCCTCAATCAACCAAACTGTTCTAGGATTTGTTCCAGATTCAGTGCCTAAACTTTAATAAATCATAACTCACAATCTAGTAACTCAAATAATGCATATTATATATCAAATTAAAGCTTAAGACATCCACTATCAATCTGGAAAGTATCATGATCATCAAACAATATTTGATTATCCAACATCATGCCACAAGCAACTTGTCCCCCAAAAAATGCAATTTGGCAACAACTATCCTTAAGTTCCAAAGTTAGGGTTTTCTACCAAATCATCTAAGAATTATAACCATAGGCTAGTTCCACAAAATTTTGTTTGTATAACTCATTTCTGACATCAAATTCCTTCCTAAATTTCTAGCTCTAGCCGAAACTTGAGGGTTTCCGAGCCAACATTCTATTTTTCTATTCCGATGTTCCCAAAATCGGTTCCTCACCTTTATCCCACATCGTTTTTTGTTCTAAACCCATTGGAAGACTCAAAATCATCAAAATCATATTATTTCCCTATGTTCCGTGTTTGGTTGAAAATCATGGCAGCCAAAGAAATTCATGAAGACTTAACTAAACCTCAAGATATTAGGCTCAAATCGAAGCTTAGTCATACTTCTACTCGATTCCACAGCCGGTTCTTGATTTCGGCAGAACTTCCACCAACAAGATGGCACCAAATACCTCTGATTAGAAATCTAAAACCATATAAATGTCTCTCAATGAGAGGAACAACATTCGTAAAAGCATCAGAAGCTAGAAATACAAATCCGAAGTCGAAATCACTTGAGAACACTTTGTGCTCTTTAAGTTTCTCCACCTTCTCTCCTATTTCATTTTCTCTTGATTTTCTTTATTTTCCCCCTTATTTTCTATGGCTGGATGAAATTTAAAGAGTGTGAGGTAGGTTGGGAGTATTCTTGAATTGACACTTGTCAAGCGTTTAATCCTAGTGTGCTATGTGTCCCTTGTGTGGGGCCCAATTCTTCTTCCTTCCTTTTCTATGTGACTTGGCTGACCACTTTATCAGGGGAAAGAAAGAATGATGAATTCTCCTGACTCCCTTACTCAATGGTTGGGAAAGTCAGACACTGGTCTCGACAAAAGACCGGTGGATTTTTCCTAACTAATGGGTTAGGTGGCATCTCCTTATTGTGCCAACACAAAAAAGTCACTTTATGAAAGTGCTAAGTGTCATCTTCTCATTTGGCCAATCTAAAAGCAAATGCTAGCTGGCACTTGCTAGGTGTCTATATGCTGGTATATTCTATCCGACCGACTACATACTCAACATATTGGTCACCAAATATCGGTATGCCACATGTGGGGCCCACATAGTGCCACATGTGTTCTTGTGCATGCCATCCCATAATGGCATTAAGTGTACTTTTATTGATGTGCACCAATATATTCTATCCGATGGACTATATATTCAACACACCAGTTACTAAATGTCAGTATGCTATACATGGGACTCATATGGCGCCACAAGTACTTGTGTTTGCCATCTTAATGGCGCCAAGTGCCCTTATGTCCCTTGAGGGCACCACATGTACTTAGATACATGCATCGGTCTATTTCTTTGACTAACTACACCCATTGTGCCCCCATATCATCGAGAGAACTATTGTCTACCCAAAAAGCTGAATCATAAAGTCCCTGAGAGTTTTTCTATCTCTCGTCATTCTTGGGACTCTTCCCAAACTATGCTTAGTAGTCTGATTGATATAGGTTTATCCTCAAGTCTCTAGGCCTAAAATTTAGAATATTACATAAGGACCTCTTGTAATTTGACTAGAATTTATCATGAAAAGGGGCTAATACCATCGTTTTACTTAACTTTTAATAAATTGCGTTTTTTTTAAAAAAAAAAGGGAAATGTGCAGTATGAACCCAAGAAACATAAAAAAAGAAAAAAGAATTCCTAGCTTATGATTCACTATCTAACTCCTAAGAGATCTCAAACATATAAATTTGAATTGTGAAATTACTTGTTTGTTCCATTATCAACATGGCACATAAACTCATCAACGGTAATACTATGATTTGTCAATATAACACGTACACTTGTCAACGGTAACACTATAACATATCAATATGACACACACATTTATCAACGGTAACATTGTGACTATCAATATGGCACATTAACTTATCAACAGATGGATTTGTTAATAGTAACATTATGGCTTGTGAATGAGGACAATAGCTAATCTCACACTTTAAATCTATATCACTGAAGTCCTTGAGAGTTTTAAGCCAAGTTTAGGAACCCGGACCGGTTTGGCCCGGAAACCGGCTCACCGACCGGTAAACTGGTCCGGTTTGGGTTCATATTTAATTTTTTTTAAAATTTTTTCTTTATAATTTTATACTATAAGCCTAAAATCTTCAATTTTTCATCGATTTAGTTTCGGTTTGGTCCTGATTTAACCCATTGACCCTTAACCCTGTATCCCGATCGGTTCAATACCGATTCAGATTTTAACACCTTGGTCTTAAGATAGCAAATGTTGGGACTTTTTTTCGATATTTTTTTCTATTTCTTTAAGATCACAGTGGGATTTTCCAAAAAAAAAAAAAAAAAAAGGTCCATCTTCCCCTTCGAGAGTGTTTAGAGCCGTCACTATGCACTGTGCCAGTTGGTTCACCGGTCGAGGCTCGTGACCTCGTTGGCATTCATTCATATTTACACTGTACTATTGTAGTTGCTATTTGCTATTTGATAGTACAGACAAACACACAAAGAGGATATACCATCTTTCTTCAAAGGAATCTTCCGCATCTCACCCCCGACGGCCGCCGGCGCCGTTTCTATCTTCTCACATCTCACTGCGTAGACCGTCATTCCCCACCACCACCGACTTCAACCTCTTTCTGCAATGGCCGTCACTATGTGGGGGATATCGACCCAGCCTCGTTTTTCAACCATGTCTTTCCACATTTCCCTCAGATCTCCCATTTCGCGCTGTTACGCTTCACAGTCTCCGTCCCATCCCGAGAGGCATGTGATTCGTATTGGTTTGCCCAGTAAAGGTCGCATGGCTGCTGATACTCTTGAGCTTCTCAAGGTACCTTTCACCTTTTCTTCTTCTGTTGCTGCTTCTTCATCATCAATTTCTTTCTGTGGTCTCAGTGGTTGATGAGAAAATGCGGGAAAACTAGTTTTTGTTTTGTAATTCTTTGGTGGAGTAGTTCGAGAGTCTTCACATATTGCAATTGAACCAGATATAACAGATTAGGCTAGTTTTGCTTGGTTGTCGACATCTATCTCTCTGCGTAGTTGAAGTCCCCCAAAATCCTATGCATAATTCTTGTGAAGCAAGAAGGAAATGTGGGAATCGGGGGACAAATAGGCACAAGAGAGCAGATTTCGGACTATGAATATGTGGCTGTGCTTCGTGTTTATTTTATCTTTTGAAGGTTTATATTCCTAACTGTTCTGGTAATACTAAGTTTCGCTTGTCAGGAAAAAGAGTGAAGATAAAGATAGAAGCTAGAGTGTGTATTCAAGTTCGCGCATTGTCATCTCTTTACCCTTCAATTTTTTTTGCAAACGTAAAATCTGACCTTTTTTAATGATCTGTCATGTAAAGGATTGTCAATTGTCCGTTAAACAAGTCAATCCCAGACAATATGTTGCTGAAATTCCTCAGGTGTGTTTCTCTTTGCCCTTAATCTTCATTAGTTAATGATAAAGAAAGAATGTGTTCCATGTAGTTTGAGTTCCCACCTATCATATGGAGCACATGCATGCCCGCATATATTTAAAAACCGTCCATGTATGTGATCAGATTCTGTGCTGTGTTACTCTATAGATATTAAAAAAATGATAAAGTTTTTATAGAAAAAATAAAGTAAAATAAGAACACTTCTGAAGTCTGATACTTTAGATCTGAAGGAATTCATCAAAAGAGCTTGTTGTTTATGTATAATCAGTGGTCACACAAATCATCTACAGAGGCATCACAATGAGCTTGTTTATGTATTTCTCCTGCTTTTTTCTCCTTATATAAAACATTGCCGAAACCATTGGACCTGCATGGATGATTTAGAAGGAAAGCATATACACTGGTTATTTTTTCCACACCATCTGTGTCCTTTCCTTTGCTTCCTTTTCTAGACTGACCCTGCATCTGGCATGCTGGCAAAAATGCATATAAACTATTCTTACCATTTTATATCATATACTCAAAAGTACTTCTAACTGCTCGTTGTCATAGAGTAGTGTAATAGTGATAAATCATTTATTTTATGTTTTTATTTTGTAGCTCCCCAACTTGGAAGTTTGGTTTCAGAGGCCAAAAGACATAGTAAGAAAATTGTTATCTGGAGATCTTGACCTTGGTATTGTGGGTCTCGATACAGTCTGTGAGTATGGTCAGGTAAGTTCGAAGATACATGATATAATTGGTTAATTTAAATTGGGCTTCGTGGTATGTATTTGATACTTTCTAACTGAATGAGTTTCCCTGAACAAAAGCATGGTTTCTCTCATGTTTAATATCTATATTTTTTTTTACTACCGAAGCACAAAAACCCAACTGTTTCCTGGTTTTAGGTTTGCCTAGTGTGTTCTTTTAGACACTACTTCTTTTTTTTGGTAATTGATGCTAAATTTTTTCCTAATGGTTGTATGTGGTTCAGCTTTAATAAGCATTTTTATTTTTGGAGACATGACATTTCCTCCCTCCATAAGAAACAGAAACATTTCCATCCCGTTATGAATGCAGCAAAGCTGCCCAATCCATTTGCATGCCTAGCAAATACACTCCCATAAGAAAAAATGCATCAAAAGCTAAACGCTAAGGAGAAGCTATAGTTGTTATACTTTTCCTTGAAGAATGAATAGACGACAATACAACCTTAAAAATATGTGCGTTTCTACTGACCGAATGCACCAGAGTATTGCTAAAACAGCATTACCACTTCCTTTTGACTTCGTTCTTCTTACCAAAACCATCATAATTTGTCTCTAAAACATCGTTAAAAGTTAGATGACTCACCCAGTTCTCATTTATTAAACAACACTTGCTTTATGAAAAGGCAACGACCTGGCAGTGGAAAAAAAAGCCTCGTGGGCAGTCCAGAAAAATCAGAATAAGACATACTTATTACACATATCTGGGATATAGATTTCTTTGCTCACTTGCTCTACATCTCTGGCATATCCTTAGTTTTACTCTAGAGAGAGAATGCTAGACTGGGTTGCAATCACCAATCTATGTTTTTGTGCTATTTGCTATATAGAAATTTTTATTATAGAAATTTAAAATTAACTTATTGTAATTTGCACTGTCATCCTTGACTTTTTTGTAAATTTGTCTGGTTTTGTATTTTGGATGATCACCAAATATATATCTTAAGAGTTGCATGTGCCAGGGGGATGAAGATCTTATACGAGTTCATGAGGCTCTGGAGTATGGAGATTGCCGTTTATCCATTGCGGTGAGTTAGCATTTTGTTTTATCCTTAGTGCCACTTGCTGCTCCTGTTATTGGCTTTTACATCAAATTATATTGATCTGCTCTGTTGTTTCAGATTCCCCAATATGGGATCTTTGAAAATATAAATTCAGCGAAGGAGCTTGCACAAATGCCTCAGTGGACGGAAGAAAGGCCTCTGCGAGTTGCTACTGGATTCACCTATGTATCCGTTTCATTTGAATGTTACTAAAATTTTCATTTTTGGTTGATATCCTTCCATCATCTTTTCATAAAAAGTGAATCATGACCTCGTTTCTTTCAGTTGGGTCCTAAATTTATGAAAGAGAATGGGATTAAGCACGTGCTTTTTTCATCTGCTGATGGAGCACTGGAAGCAGCTCCTGCGGTGAGAAGCAGCTTGTACTTTTATGGATTTCCCCCCCTCCTTAACTATTCTATATCATAACTTTATTTTTTTTCTGTTGGGGGTTACTTTTGGTTGCTAATTAAACTTAATAGTTGTTGTTGGATGCCAATAAGTCTATTCTATAGCTTAATAAATAGTGGTCTAATGCTATGTCTATGAGGGAAAATATAAACAAACATGCTCTGAATGTCTCGGGATGACATAGATGGTATAGCTTAATATTCTTTTGCGCATTCTGATGAATATGATGAATAGAAGGAGAGACACACATGAAATTATAATTTCTCTTCCTTATATAGGCTTCTAACCCCTAGCCTCCAACGGCGATTTTATTATAACTACCTCCTAACTACCTTATACAGATGTAACTACCTAATCTTATGTCAATTACAATTTATACATAACATCTATCTCTGTATCTTTGCACATGAGCTGAGATAATAATGTAATTAACTGTTGTTCTCAAACAATGAGTAGTGCTAATGTCATTTTGCACACATGATCTAATTATATTTGTTTGTTGCTCTTAACTAGATGGGGATAGCTGATGCCATATTGGACCTCGTGAGTAGTGGGACCACATTGAGAGAAAACAACTTGAAGGAAATTGAAGGTGGAACTGTGTTGGAAAGTCAGGTTAGCAATTGTCTTTTCTTAGCTCAATTGGTTGGTTCTTTGTCAATTGCAGGCACCAGGCAATTGATTCTGCTGTGGCGTATATCAGATTTGTCTCATTTGTGCCTTTTTCAGGCTGTTCTTGTTGCAAGCAGGAAATCCTTGATGCAAAGAAAAGGAGTTCTGGAGATAACTCATGAGATGCTTGAAAGATTTGAAGCACATCTGAGGGCAAGCGGGCAGTTCACGGTGCATATATTGAATTCATAATCCCTTGCCCCCAAACTTTTTTTCCCCTTAGGCTCATCTGTCTCTTTTTCTGATGCCATGCATGACAGGTTACTGCAAACATGAGAGGAAGTAGCGCAGAGGATGTGGCTGAGAGGGTATTGAGTCAGCCATCCTTATCAGGGTTGCAGGTATGATATTAAGTGCGATCAAACCGTCGTGCTTGTATCATTTGGGGTAGCTGGAGGAAACTTATCCCTCTGGCATTTACTATTTGTGCAAGTGCGAACTGTTATTCATATTCTGCTTGTGTGATTATGAGTAGCACCATGTTTTAAACTGCAACTATTACCCAATTTAAAGAGTTGCACTTGATTGATTATCTTCAGGGACCTACTATAAGTCCTGTTTTCTGCAAACGCAATGGGAAGGTTTCACCGGACTATTATGCCATAGTCATATGTGTGCCGAAAAAGGAACTGTACAAGTCCGTGCAGCAACTGAGAGCGGTGAGTTCATCCATAAAATCTCCAGTTTTTCTTTCACTGTCTTTATTGAGGTTGGTGGATTTTTGAATGGTTAGACAAGGGAGATGGTATATTTGAATCAATCATTTCCATTACATGTCTCAGCGTCTAGAGTTGTAATTTTTTCCCATCCTTACCTGAAGTTATCAATTTAGTTGACACAATTCTATAGCATTTGGCCTCATCTTTAATCGAATATGAAACTTACCTGGACATGTGCCAGTTCACCTATTTCTTGGTCTGGTGTTTAATCTGTTATGACTTAAGAGCTTCATCTTTAATTTTGTATGATGTATTTGTACAATGCTTGCTTCGTTGAACTGTGAGTCTGAACTCAGTAACTACACTACCCGTGCATCTTTTACATCCACTATGAATCTTATAGTTCATTTTTAATTAGGTTCTGAAGTTAGTATCTTTAATGTAGGAAATATAGTGACACAAGGAATGAATATTTGTAGGACCAACTTTTGTTCATCCTACTCGCTCCCTCTTTTCTTCTTATCCCTCTTATGTCCAAAGATTTGGTTGTTAATTGAGCATAATGATGTCATGTGATCCATGTAACTGACCTCACCCATCAAGTAGGATAAGGCTTGTTGTTGTTGTAGTAGTAATGTGCTTTTAACTTGAGAGGATCCGAATGTCGTAGTTTGGTTTTTCATTTCAATCGATTTGTTGCAGGTTGGCGGCAGTGGAGTTCTCATATCGCAATTGACCTATATTTTTGAAGAGGAAACTCCAAGATGGCGTCAGCTTCTCTCAAAACTTGGGATGTAGGTTGCTTAGATGGTCAAATCAAATGGTGGAGAGCCTTTTGTGCTTGTTTTTCACTGCTAGCCACACAGGAAGGACTTCCACTTTGCTTTAGAGAGCCTCAAGATGAATATGAAGATGATGATGATAACCAAAGCCCAGGTTTAGTTTTGCAAATCCAACATGGGACATTTAATGTGGCAACTCTTTTATGTATATGATCCCATGTACGAATTCTGCTCAAGGATCATGAACTTTTTATTCCTAGGTTTAGGGAATGTTTCCTGAGTTTCTAGGAATGCTTTTTAAATTAGTGCATTGTAAATTTATGTTTGAGCGATAGACATTTTGGCTTGATGGTGACTGCTGAGAGCAATTTAGTGTCACGTTCTTCTCTGCTGAATTTAAAAAAAAAAAAGATTTCTGATCAAATAATTTTGGTTTTGTACTTTGTTGGGAATGTTAACCATTTTATATTATAAAACTTATTTGTGTTTTCTTTAGGATTGACTCATGGTTCATTTATTGCCTCAATTTGTGCTGAGGCATTAGCCTAGACACATCTATTTACTGAGCTTTATGTAATAGAAAAATAGTGCCATTGTATATTTAAAAAAAAAAAATAGTGCCATATGATATGGATTATTAGATTTTATATTTATATTACTCGTTTGTTTTTATACAATATATTTTGGAAAAATCCTAATTGAATCTAGCTGAAATACTAATATCCAAATTTAGGCTAGTACTTTCAACAAATTCCTAACCTCATTAGGGATTTCTGAATGTTGTTAATATACCAGAATACTACTCTATGGTTTAAAAGGATAATTGAAAGTGAGTGCATGCCTGATTTCTATTTTGATTATTTCAACTGAATTTAATTAGGGTTTAATTATAATTATTTGGGATTTACTTGCTAAAATATAGGGTATTAGGCAACAAGTATTAAGCATAAAGAGCACCTATTGAGAACAGTCCTAATATCAGCAAGTAAGACTAGACTATTTGATGAAGGACTAATTTAGAATGGATAACAATGCTTGCCTCAACCCCTTCATCACTCAGCAAAACTCCCCCCAGTGCACGCGTTTGGCTTCGGTCCTTTTCTCCCAAAGAAAAGGACCATCCTTTTCTTAATGTGGATCATCGGATTGAGATCTCAACGATCCAGATTTAATATATTATAAAAAATATTATTATAATAATATTTTTTATAATAATATTTTTTATAATATATTAAATTCGGACCGTTGAGATCTCAATCCGACGGCCCACCCTAAGAAAAGGATGGTCCTTTTCTTTGGGAGAAAAGGACCAAAGTGCACAGTATGAAAGCGAATCTATTCCTTAATCTAATTTTTAAGGCGAGGCCAATATTTTCATATAGCAATCAACACAATTATATAAGTTAGTATTAAATAGGGTAAAGGTGCATCCAGCACCTTGATTTATTTTGGAGATGCAATCAGCACTCTAATGTATTAAAAATGGAGTAATTACACTCCTTTACTAACAGAATACTAACTCTGTTTGCTGACACACTCTTCCCTTTCTCTTTCATTGATCTTCAATATGTTCATCCCTTCTTTTAGTATTTAAGGGTGTAGTTTACCTCTAATGTATTAAAAATGGAGCAATTGCACATTTTCACTAACATAATACTAACTCAAGATTTGAGGTTTAAGATCGATGAAAGAGGAAAGGAAAGAGTGTATCAACAAATAGAGTTAGTATTTTGTTAGTGAAGAGGTGCAATTGCTCCATTTTTGATACATTAAGGTACTGATTGCACCTCCAAAAATAGTCAGCACCCTTAAATAATTTATGGTGATAATTGCACCTCCAAAAATAGTTTAGAGTGCTAATTACACCCTTAAATATTTTAGGATGCTGATTGTACCTCCAAAAATATATCGAGGTGCTAGATACACCTTTAGCTTATTAAATAATAACTGGTATAATCAAAATTGATATTCTTATGCATCAATGAATCGAATTATTATAATTTATGACATAAAAATAACAACACTAAAATAAATTATTTAACATATTTTAATAAAGTTTTTGTGGTTACAAATTTTAAATAGGTGAGTTTTATTTGTTTGAGCAATGCGGGAAAATTCAACCTGGAAACGTAAATTATAAGAACTTTATATTGAATTATTATTGAACTAATATATATATATATATATATATATATAATTTAAAGGCTGCTTATATTGTAATCTAAAATTTTTTATTATAATATTTTTGAAGGTTTTAGTTATATATATTAAACACTATAAAATTATTTATATATCTTTTCCCAAAAAAATAATCATTCCATTTGAGAGACCACTTGGGAGGGGCAAAATAATCTGTTTTCTAATTACAGAGAGGTATTTTGGTGTTTTAACAATATTAAAAAAATTCTTAATAGGCTTCTCGGCTTGATCAATAATTTATTGAAAGTATCAACCTAAATTTAGATATTAATATATCAGTTGCATTTAATTGAAAATTTTCCCATATATTTTTATATTACTCTTCTTGTATGGAATGCATCCAAATGTCGAGTCACATCATCCGTTAGATATGGCAAACACTTATATTGTTTTTAATATATCACATAAGGTAAGTTAAATGCATTTTATTTTATTTTTACATGTTGGAGGTTCATATATCATTTTATGTTTTTAATTTTGGAAAGCTTTGAATGTCAATATCTTGTATTTGATAAAAAAAAAAAGGTCCATATCTTGTAGTTATTTAATTATTACGTGCTTTTTATAAAAACATAAAATTTAAATTGTTTTGATCTTTTTTATAAGATCTTACTTTGGATTTTCTGAATATTTAATGTATTTTTACCATATTCTTTTTCATATATTTTCTTATTTCTATTCTATTTCTTTTTATTACTTGTATAAATAAGGGCATGCTTGGTATATAACAACACAAACTTTAAGTCTTCAACTTTATAGATCAACCTAAGAAAGTTACACAGATTCAACTATGCAAATATGGACAAGAGTGAGATAATGTTCAACTTCAAGGGCTTCAGGTAAAAAAAAAGAAAAGAAACACTTCAAGGGCAAAGGATGAGCCTTTCATAGCAGTGATTATAAAAGCAAAACTTGTAATTTTTATTTTGTAAATTATAAATAATATTTTGACTTTATTTTAATATTCGACTATACTAAATTAGAATTAAGGGTGGAAATAGGATAGGTCAGGTCAGGCTTTGGCCTTAATAGACCTGACTTATATTGTGACAAATCAACCTATGTTTGGCCTGAGGCATATTAAAAGACCTGCATTTTTTATACAAAATAGCCTACATTTGTTTTTATGAAACCTACATTTTTTAAAGAGGCAACTATTTTTTTTTATCCTAAAAGAGACAGCTATTTTAAATTAGGGAAAAAATCTGCAGAAATGTACATCACAATGTAATAATGGGTTTGCAGCCTTTATAAAGAAAATGAATTAATTAAAATAAACTAATTAATCATAAACCAATTCCATCAGTTTCCCTCAGGCCTCAACTCCTTGCCATGTCACTTTTTCTACCATTATTCATAAATGCATTTCCAGGAGGATGGCAAAATCTGCTCAAGCTCACTCCCTTCCAAAAAGAGAAGCATCTTCATACCCTTCAAATAGAAATCAGGCAAGTCGGCTATGTTATCATTCATAAAAAATTAAAAGCAAAATATATTTTCTTGCAGAATTATAGCCAACAATTATAGCAGAGTCTAATAGGATTGAAAAAACCATCCATGGTAGAATCTCACTCACAGCACTATATACATAACAACTACAAAGTTTTTCTTTATGGAGTAACAGTTCAACCAAATTTATTCAAGTATAAATCGAACTTTATGTGTTACAAAATTTCAACAAAATTAATCAACAAAAATCAAAATAAACATGGTTAGACCACAAACACGCACACATATATTACTGCCTTAGAGATAAAAATTTAACCACAACATGTCATTTGTTAAGTAAAATATTTACCTATTTATTTTTCCTTATATGATGATTTTGTGGATGATATTTGAGCTCAATTTAATGAATTTGGATATAATTAATAAATAAATAATGATTTTGGCATAAAATAGAATTTTTTGAAAAATACTAAATCAAACCATGTTTCAGTTTTCAGGCAATATCTGGAGCTCTAGATGTTGGATTGAGATGTTCTTTATATGGATAAAAAGTTAAGAAAAAGCTCTACAACTTTTATGTTGATGCCAAAACCCAGTTTTATCTCCAAGAGTTTCAAATTTTGTTTCGAAATTAAGAACGTGAATTTGTCCAAGTATGACTTGCCCACTAATTTAACCATTACTAGAGCTGCAAATATTGAAATGAGGAGTTTTTACTTGCATCTTCAAGTTAAGATCTAGAGCTACAACTTTCATGAAGATCAAAATGTGAAATTCCACCAACTCTATTTCATTTACCATGTCATCAATCATTTTATCTACCATTTCACCTACCATTTAATCTACCATCCCACCAATTCCATTCTTCCCTATATATAGCCATCATCTTCCTCACATATGACAGACAATTTCATATCCATTATTTTCCTCTTTTCTCCACATGCACCATCTTAGAGTAGTTTAATGCATTGTTTTTGCTTCTTACATGCCTTAATCTTGGAAGGCTTAAGTAGATCTCCTTTATAGAAGGTATAGGTTGCCACCTACATGGACGGTTTTACCTCCTAAAGGGATGGTTGGATTTCTCCATTTTCATGCATCTAGTGATTGTATTTTTATGTTTTATAATTTAATAATCAAGTTTTATGTAATATTTATAAAAATTTCAATTTATTTTGGTTTTTTTTTTAATTTCATTATGAGCTAAATTTTTATTTTCCTAGGGTGATGACGTAGCTTACTAATGACGGATTAAATCTTAACTTATTAAATTTAGTTTTAATTTTTTCTTCATGATTGAGTTTTAATTATTATTCTTAATGCTTTCAGTTGATTGGCCACCTCTTGAATGATTTCAATATGTATGTTGAGATCGGAAAGAGATGCGTGTGTATAAATCCTATAATTAAAACCATAACTTGTATATGAAATAAGAATATATTCATATGAGTTATGTGCAATGGTAGAATATATTCCTATTTCACCTACCATTACACATAACTCATATGAATATAGTTACACCCTTACCTTGTTTCAACCTTTTTCAGAGTATTCGTGGAAAACGATATGTGGCTCGGTGTGCAACACAGGAATAACATAAATATACTAATAATAAATGCATGATTGCATAAATTCCCCATAGGAGTTCGTACATGATCATTACCATCAATGTAGCCACACAGGGCTAGATTGGTATCTAAACCCATCTTAGTGAAATAGAGACATTTTTTCATCTTCGTTCCACCACTGCAATCTCCTCATATGATTCTCTGCATTGTTCTCAGCATATATTTTGTCTTCTCCTATCTAAATTGTTGGTAGGGGAGGGTGAGATTCGAAAGAATCTCAGTAGGAAAAAAATACCAATATGCATGTACGATAAATGTTTAATGCATGACATTCTTGTATCACATAACTCATGCTCACATAATGACAAATCTGTAAGCTCAATACTTCGAATAATATACTTATGGCTATAGCATAAATTGAAGCATAGCTTCAAATCATTCATACATGTTTCACATAATCAAACAAAGCAATAACATGCATCAACACACTAACACAAATATCAAATACATGCAGGAGAGGTAAGTTCTATACCATAACCCTTTTTCGACTCGAGACGTGTGCCTCGTAAAGCGTGCCAATAGCTCGAGCTCCATATTCGATCCTAAAATGCCAAAGGTACCGTTCATACACTTCCATAGTGTTTCTAGGGGTTATATAAGCCTATCATGAAAATTTACTAAAATGCCCCCGGGGACCCGGCTTGGGCCAGCTGTACCCGGTCTGGCTGTACTTTTCCTGAAATTTTGATATGGGCTATTCTGACACATTTTTGCCCAAAGAATCCATTTCTAGACTTGAAATTATCAAATTCAATGTCAAATTACAAATTTACCCTTGACAGCCCCACTTTAAGGGTTTCAGGGGCGTTTTCGTAATTATACTTTTTCGGCATTTTCTAAAAAAGTGACCAACTGTAACCCCACCTAATTTTTGCTCCTGAACTTAATGGAACCATCAAATCATTGAAGATCCATCTCTAACCCCTCCAAACTAGCCTTAGCCAAAATTCTCAATTCCCCAAGAAAAATTGGGGTTTTTCGGTTTCGGCTATACATGTTTCTTTCTACTCCTAACCACTTTATTAACCATTACATTAAATTACAACTAACATTAAGACCCAATTTGGACAGCACAACCCCTAGGTCATATCATTTCCAAACTTTAAAACTAATGGCAATTCGGCGAAATTTCACCGATTAAATTGCCCACAACAGCCAGAATAAGCAATATACGAAAGTTTAGAAGTTACCTCAAGCTCCTACTAGCTTTTTCTCAAGGTGGCTGAAAACCCTAGCCTTAAAACACCCAAATTTGTGCTCCACAAACCTTGAAGAACATAGAAGAATAGTTTAGGAGC
Organism: Inga oerstediana; assembly: GCA_963210345.1. Lineage (NCBI taxonomy): Eukaryota > Viridiplantae > Streptophyta > Magnoliopsida > Fabales > Fabaceae > Inga > Inga oerstediana. The sequence continues at coordinate 82,069,623 of OY723400.1, forward strand.
GGAGTTATACGCGTTAGGTAAGGATTTACCGAAGAAATCTACTTGCCGTACAAGTTCTCTTCTCCTTCTCTCTCTAGAATTTCTCACACCTTCTCTCTCTTATTGCTGCTAAATGGCACAGTTTTGGGCTGATGGAGGAGGTGGATGATGATTTAATATAATATTATATTATTTTCTAAATTTCCAACAATTTCGGATTTTTACAAAATTCTAGCACATTTATGCCCAAACTTTTAAAAATCATAACTAATTTTAGAAAAATTGAAATGAGGTGGTTCCAAAGCCAAATGAAAGCTATTGAAGTCATCTTCACTGAAAAAATATGGACCATTACCAAAAATCACCACACAATTCTAGAATTACACAAAATTCACTACTACCCTAAAACAGAGTTCAGTTTCGACATCAAACATTGGATAACCAGAAATCCCAGCTCACAAAACAAAATGACACAATTTATATATTTATTTTGAAGCCTGGAATGTGATCTTTAAGAGTGGAAAGTTTCAAAATTTTTAAACATCATTTGCCTATTCAAAATATCAACACAAACAAACTGCCTAGCAAGAAGTTTCAATGGACAGAATTTCCCAACTTTCCATTTAATATTCCAAACTAATTCCAATGACCAAATAACACAACATGACATCAATTGCACCACATTACACTATCCAATTCCACCATTTTGAAATTATACAAAATCATGACAAAATTCACAATTCTCATCATCTTCTCCAGAAATGTTCACTTATCACTAATCACATCCACTTTTGGAGTCATTTACCTTTAACCGAAATTTGGAATCCGGCTAAACCGGAGCTTAGCAATTCACTTATTTAAGGCTTATTCTCTAGGTGGCCAATCAATTGAAAGCATTAAGAACAATAATTAAAACTCAATCATGAAGGAAAAATTAAAATTAGATTTAATAAATTAAGATTTAATCCGTCATTAGTAAGCCACATCATCACCCTAGGAAAATAAAAATTTAACTCATAATGAAATTAAAAAAACCAAAATAAATTGAAAATTTCATACATATTGCATAAAACTTGATTATTAAATTATAAAACATAAAAATACAACCATTAGGTGCATGAAAATGGAGAAATCTATCCGTCCCTTTAGGAGGTAAAACCTTCCATGTAGGTGGTAATCTATACTGTCCATAAAGGAGGTCTACCTAAGCCTTCCAAGTTTGAGGCATGCAAGAAGCACATATAATGCATTAAACTACTCTAAGATGGTGTATGTGGAGAAGAGAGGAAAGTAATAAATATGAAATTGTGTGTGTCATATGTGAGGGAGAGGATGACTATATATAGGAAAGAATGGAGTTGGTGGGATGGTCGGTAAAATGATAGATGAAATATACTTGATGGAATTTTACATTTTGATCTTCATGAAAGTTGTAGCTCTGGATCTTAGCTTGAAGATGCAAGTGGAAACTCCTCATTTCAATATTTGCAACTCCAGTTATGGTCAAATTAGTGGGCAAAGGTCAAACTTGGATAAATTCACGTTCTCAACTTTCAAGAAAAATTCAAAACTCTTGGAGATAGAAATGAGTTTTGGCCTCAACATAAAAGTTGTAGAGCTCTTTCTTAGCTTTTTATCTATATAAAGAATGTCCCAATCTGACATTTAAAGCTCCAAATATTGCCTGAAAATTGAAACAGGGTTTGATTTTGATTTTTTCAAGAAATTCTATGTTATACCAAAATTATTATTTATTTATTTATCAATTACACTCAAATTCATTAAATTAAACTCAAATAGTATCCATAAAATCATCATATAAGTAAAAATAAATATACAAATATTTTACTTATCAATATCTATTCCCTCGGAGATTGATCACTAAGTACCAAAATAATTCTATTCATTAATTCAGGTCAGATTTTATGCAATATTTAATAAATTGGGTTTTGGTTTCAACATAAAAATTCTTCTCTTTTTGGACCAAAACATGTTATTCAAAATTAAGTTGACATGTCGACATGTCGAGAATCATGAAATTTCATACCTTACCCCCACTCATACCGTTAAACAGTACTGATCAAGAGTTTACTTGGTAAAAAATAAAGGGTTAAGGTACAAAAATATTCATGAATTTTTCTTAAAAGTGCATTAATCACCATAAACTTTTTTTAAGTGTAAAAATATCTATGAATTTCTCAAAATGGGGCAAAAATGCCCATACTATTAATTGATACAAATATCCATTTTGTGGGACTCACTTATTATTTTTGAGGTGCAAAAATACCCATGAATTTTTCTCAAAAATGCACCCAACACCGTAAACTTTTGAAAAGTTAATGGGAACTTTTGCACCCAGAAAAAAAGTTTATGGTGTTGGATGCACTTTTGAGAAAAGTTCATAGGTATTTTTGCACCTTAAAAAATAATAATGTGGGTCTCACAAAACAGACGTTTGTACCAATTAACGGTGTGGGCATATTTGCCCCATTTTGAGAAGTTTATGTTTATTTTTGCATCTAAAAAAGTTTATAATGTTGGATACACTTTTAAGAAAAATTTATAGATATTTTTGCATCTTAACCCAAAAATAAAAAAAACTTTATAAACTCAAATCTAGCTAGTACTGGAGGGGAGATTGATTAGGAAGTTCATTTTATTTTGGTTTTTTTTTTACCCAGATTTGGAAGTTAATTTTTAGATATAACAAATTAGGAAGTTAATTTCTAGATATAACAAATTCCAGTAATCAAGGTAGATGATATGTAATTATTTATTTTTCTTTTTCATAATCGTTTATTTTTCTTTTTCAAGTAGAGTAATTAATTTTTTATTTTTGCAAGTACTTAATAGATCCAGGCCAGAGGCCTAAAAGGCTTATTAGTAAGTTTGGTCTGACTTGTTAAGAAAAACAGGCTTACAAAAATGTCTTGACCAGACCTTTTTTGCTAACAGGTCAAGCCACAGACCCCTAACAGGTCATTTAGCCTGTTTCCACCCTTAAATTCAGATTTAAATATTTTTTAGATTTAATTTAAGAATAACTCTTTTAATAAGATCTTTGTGCATAAATAAGATTTGAATTTTAATCTTTTTTAAGAATAATCCAATTCCTTTCATTGTATTTAATTATCATCGGCAAAAAAAAAAAAAGGATTTAATTGTCATTAGTAATATTTGGAGGCAAAAAAAATAGTAATACACAAATATTAAATTTTGAAAAATTGGAATTCTACATTAAAATAAAGTAAACTTGATATTTTCTTATGTATGAATAAAATCTAGGGAAAATCGCTAATAAATACTGAATAAGCAAATTAATTGCTCTTTGCCACCAACACACATAGGGTACTCAACTTGCATTAAAATTGAACTTAAAAAGACAAAAAAACCCTCAGTTTGATAAGAAAATTTTAGGCGGGAGAAAGGAGCAATTGCAGATCTGAATCCCTTCTTCTTCTTCCATTCCCGGCCTGCAAAAGTTCAGCGTCGTCTCCCCTCACTCGCCCGTCTCCTTGGCTTGTGTCTGTCGGCAGTGTCATCTCCGGCTACTCCTCCAGCGGCCGTCGTCTCATTGGCTCGTGTTCTTCGGATCTGTCGTCTCCAAGTGCTCCTCCAGCGGCCGACGTCTCCTTGGCTCGTGTCCTTCGGCAGTGTTGTCTCGGGCTACTCCTCCAGCGGCCAGCGCCGGTGCCGGCGCCTAGTCCTCAAGCGACCGTCGCTTGCTCCTCCAACCTAAATGCCTCCTTCATTCACCTGATCTTTTCCATATGTGTTCAATGGTCATCCACGCTATGTGCAAAGGATGAAGATCCATTATGTGCCAATGATATGTCATTTTGTGCAATTACTCTTCCTTAATGTGCCAATGATATGTTTTGTGCAATTACTAATCCATTATGTGCAATTGATCTTCTATGTTGTGCACCTGATCTTCCGTTTTGTGCAATTGCTCTTTCATGATGTGCAATTGATCTTCCATTCTGTGCAACGGATTTTTTCCATATGTGCCCAATGGTTATCCACACTATGAAAAAAATCCATTCCACAAAATGGGAGATCAATTGCACATTATGGAAGAGTAATTACATATAATGGAATATCATTGGCACAAATGGATCATCCTTTACACCATGAAAAAGATCCATTGCACAAAATGGGAGATCAATTACACATAATAGAAGAGTAATTGCACAAAACAGAAGATCAAATGCCCATCATGGAAGATCAATTGAACATCATGAAAGATTAATTGCACAAAATGAAAGATCATTGGCACATGAAGGAAGAGTAATTGCACAAAATGACATATCATTGGCACATAATGGATCTTTATCCTTTGCACATAGCGTGGATGACCATTGGGCACGTACGGAAAAGATCTGTTGCACAAAACGGAAGATTAATTACAAATCAATGAAGAGTAATTGCATACAATGGAAGATCATTGGCACAATGGATCATCCTTTACACCATGGAAAAGATCCATCAGAAAAAGGGAGATCAATTGCACATCATGGAAGAGCAATTGCACAAAACTGAAGATCAAATGCACATCATAGAAGATCAATTGAACATAATGAAAGATTAATTACACAAAACGGAAGATCATTGGCACATGAAGGAAAAGTAATTGCACAAAACGACAGATCATTGGCACATAATGGATCTTTATCCTTTGCACATAGCGTTGATGACCATTGGGCACGTATGAAAAAGATCAAGTGAATGAAGGAGGCATTTAGGTTGGAGGAGCAAGCGACGGTCGCTTGAGGACTAGGCGCCGGCGCCAGCGCTGGCCGCTGGAGGAGTAGCCCGAGACAATACTGTCGAAGGACACGAGCCAAGGAGACGTCGGCCGCTGGAGGAGCACTTGGAGACGACAGATCTGAAGAACACGAGCCAATGAGACGACGGCCGCTGGAGGAGTAGCCGGAGATGACACTGCCGACAGACACAAGCCAAGGAGACGGCCGAGTGAGGGGAGACGACGCTGAACTTTTGCAAGCCGGAAATGGAAGAAGAAGAAGTGATTCAGATCTGCAATTGCTCCTTTCTCCCGCCTAAAATTTTCTTTTCAAATTGAGGGCTTTTTTGTCTTTTTAAGTTCAATTTTAATGCAAGTTGAGTACCCCATGTGTGTTGGTGGCAAAAAGCAATTAATTTGATTATTCAGTATTTATTAGTGATTTTCCCTAAAATCTATTCTGAGCAAAAAAAAAAAAAAAAAAATCTAGGGAGAATTACACTTAGGTCCCATGGAAGAAAAAAATGAAAACATGATTCCTGTAGATTGTAAAATGAAAAAATGGTCCCATTAACAACTCCATGAGCCTGTATTGACAACTCATTAACAACTTCAGGAGCCTGTATTGACAACTCCATGGGACTATTTTTTCATTTTGCAATCTATAGGGATCATTTCTTCATTTCTCCTATTTCTTGAAACCTGAATGTAATTCTCCCTAAAATCTATTACGGAGTAATTCATATTATTAATATTAAGAATAAAAATATTATGATATTAATTTTGCCGAGTTGACGCATTTTCGTCAGTCCGACTGACTCCCGATGAACAATGATGTCTCCACCAAACTATAGGTATAATTTTTTCTTTTGCCATAAAGTATTGGTATAATTATCATATATGTGGTTGGCCAAAAAAAAAAAAATTATCATATATGTGACCAATTTTTTTGTGTGCGCGCAAATAAATGGGACCTGGCTTTTCTCCTTTACACCTTTGTAAAGGAGGCTCGCTGCACAATCTGGGCCGTTGGATCATATCTCAACGGTCCAGATTTAATGTATTATAAAAATATAATTATATTTTTATAATACATTAAATCTGGACCGTTGAGATATGATCCAACGGCCCAGATTGTGCAGCAAAGCCTCCTTTACAAAGGAGGAAAACCCAATCCAAATAAATGTGTGAATTGATGCAATAGTATATTTTTTTGCCGGCGAAAGAAAGGAGCAGTAATATTTTTCAACATCAAATATATCTTGAAAATTGGGAAATGAACACTTCTCTGTTCAAATTTGTTAGGAAGTCATCGGTATAGTTTTTAAATATATATGTGACATCAGAAAAAATAAAAAAATTTAGTGAAAGTCCCTATTTAAAAATTTTATAGAATAAAAAGACTCATAACATTTTAATTCATATAAAATGTTGTCCACACAAATTGGAATTCAGGATCTTCTAGACCATAAAACTTTGAAATAAAGATTTTTCATCTATTTTTTCAAGAAAATATCGGGAGTTTGAGTGAAGACAATTTAATATTTAATTTTTCTAAATAATTAGACTTCTTAAAAATGAATCCGACGGCTAACGAGTATCATTTGAATAAAAAATAAAGGGCGAAGGGGCAAAAATACACATGTGATTTGTCATAAAGTGCGCCCAACAACAAAAGTTTTTTTTAGGTGCAAAAGTAACAATGTGGTTACATAAATGGTGCAAAAGTCACATTCTCAGTGACTAGGATAACTTTCAACGGTTAACTAGAAATAAGTTGACTAGAGATGCTGACTGGATGCTGACATGGCAGGTTGAAATGCTAGAGATAAAAGGAAAAAAAATTAAATTAAAAAAACGCTCAAAACGCTCGGTTTTGTGAAGGAGTGTTGAGAAAGAACGAGTCCGACGACATTTACAGAGCATTGAGAAAGAACGATTCCGACAGAGTGAAGCAACCTGAAACGCTTTCGAAGACCTTGAGCGAGAGGTTAATCGAAGAGTGAAGCAACCAGAAACGCTTTCGAAAACCTTGAGCAAGCACGCTTTCGAAGACCTTGAGCAAGCACTTCCGACCTTGAGCAACTACGCTTCCGACGATAGAAACGGAGCAATCGAAAAGAGCGAAGAAGTGCGAAAAAGGGGGAACTCCATCGAACGAAGGCAGGTCGACGGAACTACAGCGTATTTTCCATCCAAGTTATCAGCCGATTTGAAGTATCTAGGGTTTTCAAAATTTGGGGAAAAAACGAGTAGCAGAGGCAACGTTTCAGAGACTAGGATGTAGGAAGCACATGTTCTTTTAGATTGTTGTCGGCAACGTTTCAGACAAAAGGAATCCAGGTAAGCATCAATTGGGACCCAGAAATATTTGTTTTTTGTTGTGGCTACAGTGAAAAGTGATGAACCTTTTCGTTAAAGTGATGAACCTTTGGTTAACCTTTTCCTTTTGTTATTGTAGTGTCGATGGCATCTAATGGTAGGGACAAGGACATAATCCGTGTGGAAGAGACAGACACAGAGACAGTAAAAAAACCTGAGAGGTCAGTCAAGAAATTTCGTTTGCGAGATAGACATAGGTCTGTTGTAGAGAGTAATATAACTATTGGAGGGAATGGAGGAAGTCAAAATCAGAGAGGGGGAGAGGAGGGTCAAGATATTAATCAAGTCGAAAATGATGAGGATGAGATTGAATACCTTGGAGAGTGGGGAGAGTTAGACATTGAGTTTAGTGATAGTGAGGAGGAAGTGGAGAGTGAGGAAGCTGGATATGATTACAGTCATGGTGATGTTAGCAGGAAAGAAGGAATGACATATTTAGCCGGACATGAGAGTAAGGAAGATATACATGGTTTAAGTGAGGATGAAAGTGATGGTGGGAGTTATTTGGGCCTCAGTGGGAGCTGTGATACAGAGGAGAGTATGGATGACGAATTTAATGTAAGGGAGGTAGGTGCAGAAAATGGAAGTGATGACGAAGATGATGAAATGGGCTTGCAAGGCAATGATGGGCCTTATGAACAGGTGTCAGCCTTAGATGAGGTTGAACAGGTGTCTTCGAAAGCGTTTGTTCTTTCTCAAATCTTCGATTAACCTCTCGCTCAAGGTCGGAAGCATTTCTCGCCCACGCTCCTTCACTCTTTTTGATTGCTCTGTAAAACTCGTCGGAATCGTTCTGTCTCAACGCTCCTTCACAAAACCGAGCGTTTTTTTAATTTAACTTCTTTCCTTCACAAAACCTGCCATGTCAGCATCCAGTCAGCATCTCTAGTCAACTTATTTCTAGTTAACCGTTGAAAGTTATCCTAGTCACTGAGAATGTGACTTTTGCACCATTTATGTAACCACATTGTTACTTTTGCACCTAAAAAAAACTTTTGTTGTTGGGCGCACTTTATGACAAATCACATGTGTATTTTTGCCCCTTCGCCCAAAAATAAATATCATTCTTCTCGGTCCTTCCCTTCTCGGTAATATTTTCTGCCATAGATAATAGCACCAACTGCAAGGTGGAGAAGGATTCAAAACTCGATGACGAAGTTCAGAAATCTCAGCAACAAATAGGAAAGCTTGATTCAGACAATGCTTATGACGTTTTTGTTATTTTTTGAAAATTAGGGTTGACTTTTCAACCTAATTCGGTTTTCTGGCCACTGAGAGTGAGACTCGCATACATTTGCCTTCTTCTCTTTTGACTCTGCTACTTTTTGAATCTTAACTCAACCACTCCCTTTTTGCTTCTAGTCACCGCCGGCGCCGCCGTTGCACTTCACTGGTGTTTTTTCTTCCGGTGGAGAATCGCCGTCGGGGAGATCTAAGCAGTGTCGAGAATCTGACCACCATGACTGAATGACTGACTGACAAATTAGTGTTTGAAAAGGCTGAATTGCTCTCTGCCTGGAAAGTGGAGACTCCATTTTTAATCGAGCATGGATCTTCTTTTTCTTGCCTGTGTCTTTCTCTTCACCGCCCATTGCTCAGAAGCTATTGCTACCTCGGTCCCCAACGACGCATTGTCCCTTCTCAGCTTTAAGGACTCTGCCTCTTCCGAATCTTCGGGTCTTCTCTCTGGATGGAGTCAGGAGTCTTCTGAAAGTTACTGTCAATGGCACGGCGTCACTTGTGAGAATGGGCTCTCTGGCAGAGTTATTGCTTTGAACTTGACCGGACTTCGCGGCGGCAAGCTCACTCCTTCCATTGGAGATATGTCTGAGCTTCGGGTTTTGTCCCTTCCCCACAATATGTTCTCCGGTGAGATCCCGGAGACTCTGGGGAAGCTTCGGCTTCTGGAGGTTCTTGAGCTTCAAGGAAATAATTTTTCCAAGAGGATCCCAGACCAGATGAACTATCTTCCATCTCTTCGCATTCTTAACCTCTCTAATAATGCTTTTTCCGGTGCTATTCCCGGTAAAATGATTGGCTCTGGAAATGTTAGCGTCATTGACTTGTCCAATAATCAGCTTTCTGGCCCGATTTTAGATAGTTTCAATACTGTCGTTGAATCTTTGATTCATTTGAAGCTGTCCCACAACTTCCTTACGGGCAAAATCCCCTCCGAAATTGGGAAATGCAGAAATTTGATGACGCTTTTACTCGATGGGAATATCTTAGAAGGCAGTATCCCTTATGAGATTGGGAATATGACGGAACTCAGACTTCTAGATGTCTCTAGAAATAGTCTCACCGGAAGGATTCCGAAAGAGATAGCCAACTGCCGGAAACTGTCAGTGCTTGTGTTGACCGATTTACTCGATGATAATGCTTCCCCTGATGAGAGTTTGGCGAATAGCTTCAGAGGAGAATTCAATGCTTTTGTTGGAAATATTCCTCCTCAGGTGTTGTTGCTTTCAAGTTTAGAGATCTTGTGGGCACCAAGAGCGAATCTTGGCGGACGGTTGCCTAGGGGCTGGACAGATTCATGCTCGCTGAGAGTACTCAACTTGGCAGAGAATTATATTGTTGGGAGAATACCAGAAACCTTGGGGATGTGCAGAAATTTAACTTTCCTTGACTTGAGCTCTAACAATTTAGTGGGGTATCTTCCCTCAAAGCATCTTCAAGTTCCATGTATGGTGTACTTCAATGTCAGCTGGAATAATCTATCTGGCACACTTCCAGGATTTGGGAAGGAAAGCTGTGATTTAAGCAGAACTCTAGGTGATGTACATGTTGATATTCTAGTTTGGGAATCTCTGATGGATGCTCTTGGCGGATCAGGTTCAGATGTTGCTATCGTCATTAACCATGATTTCAGTTGGAATAGCTTTACGGGATCTTTACCTTTATTCTCATTAGTAGGTACTACAGACAGTAAGATTTCCTACACGCTATCACTAAATAATAACAAGTTCAGTGGAACTCTACCATATCATTTGGTTTCCAACTGTAATGATCTCAAGATGTTAAAGGTTAACTTGAGTGTGAACCAACTCTCGGGTGGAAATTCCCAAAAATTTCTTCTTGACTGTTTGCAGTTGACAGAATTTGAGGCCACGTACAACCAGATTGAGGGTTCAATTGATCCTCATATTGGTGACTATACAATGCTCCAGCGCCTTGATTTGAGGGGGAACAAACTTACTGGATCTCTGCCTGATCAATTGGGAAGCCTGAAAGAAATGAAATGGATGCTTTTAGGAGGGAACAATTTAAGTGGAGAAATCCCTTCTCAACTTGGTCAATTGGATTCCCTTGTTGTTTTGGATCTATCTCACAATGCTCTTATTGGCACTATTCCTGCAAGTTTGGCAAATGCCACAACTCTTGAAACTCTGTTGCTAGATCACAACCAGCTCAATGGGGAAATACCTTCATCTTTTTCAACTCTTTCCAGTCTTGTTGGTTTTGACGTTTCTTTCAACAACCTTTCTGGTCATATTCCCCATCTTCATCACCCAAGTGATTGTGACTACTTCAGGGGGAATGTACACCTGCATTCATGCCCTGATCCATATTCTGCCTCACCTGCTTATCTCCCTGTCCCTCTTGAAGTCCAACATTGGCATAGACGAACAAAATTGAAGACAGTAATAATAGCTGTGGTCTCTTCAGTCTCTGTTGTTCTCTGTTTACTAGGAATAGTTTTGGTTGTCACTTTTGGAAGGAACAAGTTTGGTAGGCTCAGCAGCCTTCGAAGCAGACTACTAGTGACCTTTCAAGATGTTCCAGTTGAACTCAGTTATGATAATGTTGTCACAGCCACAGGAAATTTTAGCCTCCAAAATCTAATAGGAACCGGTGGATTTGGGTCTACTTACAAGGCTGAACTATCCCCTGGTTTCCTTGTTGCCATAAAGAGGTTGTCTATAGGTAAATTCCAAGGCATTCAACAGTTTGAGACGGAGATAAGAACCTTGGGGAGAATCCGACACAAAAACCTTGTCACTCTCATTGGCTACTATGTTGGAGAGGCTGAAATGTTCCTGATATACAACTACCTTTCAGGTGGGAACCTTGAAAATTTCATACACAACAATTCAGATAAAAATATGTTGTGGCCAATTATCCATAAGATAGCAATAGACATAGCAGAGGCCATAGCTTACCTTCATTATTCCTGTGTTCCTCGCATAGTTCATCGTGACATCAAACCCAGCAACATCTTACTTGATGAGGATTACAATGCCTACCTTTCAGATTTTGGATTGGCTAGACTCATGGAGGTATCTGAGACCCACGCCACAACTGATGTGGCAGGCACATTTGGGTATGTTGCACCTGAATATGCCACCACTTGCAGGGTTTCCGACAAAGCAGATGTTTATAGCTTCGGTGTTGTGTTGCTAGAATTAATGTCAGGGAAGAAGTCACTTGATCCATCTTTTTCTGAATATGGAAATGGGTTCAATATTGTCTCGTGGGCTAAGTTGCTAATGACGGAAGGACGTTCTTCTGAACTGTTTTCACCTGCTCTGTGGGAAGCGGGACCTGAGGAGAAACTGTTGGGGCTTTTAAAAGTTGCATTAATCTGCACAGTGGAGACGCTTTCTATTCGGCCAACGATGAAACACATTCTTGAGAAATTGAAACAGCTTAAAAGTTGAAAACTTTGAGAATCATAGTGTACAGTAATAGAAAGCCATTCATATCTGCTTTGATTATACTGACCGTGACTCATTCCTCTGGAATACTGACTCATTCCTTTGGAATACTGACTCAGGAGAAAGTGTGGCCTTCAAGTTCCATTGTGCCTAGTTGCTTTAAAGCAACCGTTTCTTGTATATACAAGGAAGATACAAGTAATCTGATCTCTCAATTTTAGTTACATGGATTCTTTGCTTTCTATTTCTGCAATGCCCATTACTTAGAAAATCACTTCATTAATTATTTTATTGTTCACATGCAAAAGGCTCCAAATGACCAATTATGTACCATGTTCACTTGCGAGAGATTGATTCTCATGTAACTTAATACATGGATTCTTTGCTTTCTATTTCTGCAATGCCCATTACTTAGAAAATCACTTCATTAATTATTTTATTGTTCACATGCAAATGGCTAATTTTTAAAATATTCAATTTTAATTATTCAAAATTAGATAGGGGCTCCAAATGACCAATTATGTACTATGTTCACTTGCGAGAGATTGATTCTCATGTAACTTAATACTACCAATACGGATCAATTACTTAGAAAGCAATTTTTTGTTTATATTCATCATCAATTTTTTTGGCCGCAAGTTTAATGCAATTATTTCTTCCACAAGCGCAAACTTATATTGCTGGATTCTATATCAGTTTATATTTTTAATCTTGGAAACCTTTGAGTGTCCATATCTTTGAAATTATTTAATTATTATGGTTTCCTGAGATCGTTTTGATAAAAATTTATGAGATATTGAAATTTAAAAAAAAAACATAAATCTAATAGAACTTTCAGGCGTAAATCTTAAATCTAATAGAACTTGCAGGCATAAATCTGGGGAAAAGAATTGGTAAACAAACTTTGTTCTGGAAAGATGTGTGGACCAAACTTAATACGCCTCTGTTGGAGGTCAATGGAGAATCTGATTCTGTTCTGTGATGCCACTGGAGGAGTTTCTGACCATATTCTGCCCAACGGGGAATGGGATTCTTGTAAGCTCTGATTTTAGTTCCAACTTGAAATTGTTGACATTATTTCTCACACTTGTATTGGTAGAGAGAGCTGAGAGAGCCAGATGGTCCCCACCCTCTGATGGAAACTGTTTATTCTGTTGAATGTTTCCTATCTGCAGGTACTCATGGTGATATCAACTCAGTTTGGAAGCAAATTTGAAGAGCAAATCTGGAGAAAATGAAAATATCGGCGTATTACATTCTTTGCAAATTCTTTATTTATGAATATGCCAAAGGCTTCCAAAGTGCAGGACATAGGTTGGTCACTGTGGTAGACTAATGTATTGTAGTTGTTGCAACATACATGTAGCCAGAAGATAGGTACTTTATGTCCAAAATGTATAATTTTCCCAAAGGCCAGTTTTGAGAGATGCATTTTTCCCTAGTTACAAAGGAGGCATAAGGCCTTGTGAAGGGTTTGGGGCAAAGGAAATTGATGAGCTAGGGATCAAACCCACTATCTCTAGTCCCCCTAGAATCAAGCTGCCAACTTTTATAGTCAATTAAAAGAGGACTAATTTTTGTCCTTACCCTTTTTTTTCTCAATAGACTTGGTACAGCGGTAAGATTGCTGCTATGTAACTTAGAGGTCACGATTTCAAATCCTAAAAACAGCCTTTTCACTTGCTTGAGCTGTGTACATTTCTCCATCCCCAAACCCCACCTGATGGGAGTCTTGTGCATTGGGATGGTTTGTGGACTGTGGTTATAATGGTTGTCTTTCCCAATTTACCTATTATTTAAAAAGTACTGTGCTCTTATCTGCAGTTTATTGAGTGTCCCAGAGATATAGATGTTTTGCTTTTTTCTCCTTTTGCTTCTGTGCCATGGAACCTTTATCCGTTTTTTTTAGTGCTGTTACCCCATATTACAAAGAGGATGCGTTGTATTCTGATGAGGAACTCGATAAAGAACATGAAGATGGGATTTCAATTTTATTTAGCTTAAAGAAGATATATCCTGGTGAGTCTCCTCTTGATTTGCTCCCTGGTCCTTTTTAATACTTACTAGCTGTGCTCATTGTACTTCCTAAATGCACTGTAGATGAATGGGCCAATTTCCACGAGAGACTTAAAGATCTAAAACATTATTATCCTGAAGATGTTGATGAGGGTGAGTTAACACGTCAGTGGGCATCTTGCAGAGGGCAGACACTATCGAACAGGTTAATATCATAGTCTATAAATAAATTTCTTTGTTAGATTTATATACCTTTCTATTTAATTTTATTGCGTTTCTTTTTCTAGTAAGGGGAATGATGTACTTACAGGCTAGTTCTGAACCTTCAATGCTTTCTAGAATATGCTGGAGACAATGGTTAGGTTCCTTAGCTTTTTGGATGTCACTCCTCTTGTTTTTAATACAAGACATATTTGGGAAGTTGATATTGGTCCTAAATATAAGACAAAGTTTTCATATTTGTCAATCTTTTCCTCATTTACCCTTATTGATACTCCCTCAACAATAATCAAGAAAGAAAGGAAATGAAGGAATTAAGGAAGGTAACTAGGATGTTTTAGAAAATACATGACATATTAACCAACTTAACCAACTTCCTTAATCTAATCAAATTAGGTATATATGTCTTATATTAAGGACGGGAGGAGTATTTTTTAAAAATCAAATCCCAAAATGTGTCAAAAGCCATCCATTTATAAATGAAATTATTGTTCCATGTGCAGCTATCTTTGGTGGCTCCAGGGCTGTAGATTTCAGTGAAAATCAGAGAAACTCTTCAGGGCACACTAGGAGAGTGATTAGGAAGGCTAATGGAGATTAGGTTTTGGGTTTTTGAAATAAAACTGAACCCTCTGCCTTCAGCAATCACAGAATTCAGGGGAATCATCTAAGGACTCAAACTTTGCTGGGAAAGGATTCAAGAACATCCCTTCCATGATACTATTTTTGTTACTTAGTAGTGGAAATTGGTATGTAAATTTTATTTTTATACATGGACTTTGTTAGATGTACCGAGGCTCTGGCTAAGCAAGCTCAAGATATGTCTGAGCAAAGCTGCATCTTTAATCATCCTCCTTCTTGGTGTGTGGAGATGAAGGTGAAAGAAGTTTGATTTTTTGAAAGAAACACCATATAACTATTGTAGTTTGTTCAATCACTTCTTATTAAAAACAAATTGCAGACATAAGGTTAAACCTTAAAAATACAATAACTTTTATAGTTTGATTATTTATTTTATATCTTTTTTTTTTTTGGGAGTGGTACGATATGTAGTAACCTATCTTATCTAACTTGTCTCAAAGGGGCAAAAAGGGCATAATGTAACATGGTTTGATTCATCTATTTCTTTTTTCAAAAGAGCACTATAAATCAGTTGTCCGGTTAGAGAAATTTTTCCTCATACAAAATTATGCCGGAGAAATTGTTAATTTGGTGCGCTGGTCATGAGCCCTCCACACTCAACCCACCAAACTTTTTTCTTTTATTAAAAAAGAAATTGTTAATTTAAGAAACAGAATACTTTTATATTTAACGGGTAACAAATGTGGTTGGAATCTCTTTAAAAAATCCATGAGATAAATGGATTTTAAAAAAGATATATAGGTGAGCTTTTCATAATAATGATTATGAAACAATTAAAATTAACAAAATATATTTTTAATTTATAAAGAGTGTTGTGACTCTTTTATACGTTCATAATTTTTAGGTTGGATTCAGGTACTCCTTTTGTTCTTAATGCTGGATCTAAATGAGTTGATAAATAGGAAAATATAAGAAAATGCCACTTGAATTTTAAAATTTTAAATTAATCTTGTTGTTTATAAGAGTATTGGTATCAATTACAAGAGTATAGTAATTGACAATTTGTTTTAGTAAGAAATCACTGATTTAAGATTTTGAAATTCAAGTGGGATTTTCTTGTCTTTTTACTGTGTTAAATTCACATATTCAACAATTTCCCCTCCTAAACTAACCATATCGATACTTTATAACAATAATCAAGCAGAAGAAAGAAGAAAATTAAAGATGTTATGGTGTTTTAAGTCTTACAAATTCCTTAATCTAGTTAAAATTAGTTAATTAAGTCAAATATTAAGTATCAGAGTATTATTATTCATGCCTAATTAACAATAGTTTTTGCTAATAAAACTTTTTCATCGATGAAATTTAAACTTTCAATTTTATTTAAGAGGAATTTATTTCGCTACATTTAATCGTTAATGGTAGGGGTGATCAAGATTTTCCCTTCTCGGCCATCTCATCCTATACCAGGACAAATTGAGACAAGATTTTCCTGTCCAAAATTTATGGGACAGGATAAATTTGGTTTCAGAATGGGGTCTCCCAATCCCATCTTGTCTTAAGGTATTTATATAACTAGCATGTACATCCTGTGCGTTGCATAGGTTGTTCTTGCTTTTTGCATAATATTTCTCCCAAACTTCACGGAGTTATGTTCTTATTATGTTAATCTTCTACATCTTTATAGCAAAAATGAGTCACCTATACACATACATTTGCCTGTCATCATCACTACGTTGCATGCACATGGTCACCATTAAATATTTTGATATAAAACAATCCAATAGTACCATAATTCATTCCTTAACAAAAAAATGACTTCGAATGTCAACGCATAGATGAACTCACATAAGTATGATTACTCATCTACATTTCTAAACACTTCCTTGTACACAACATTCTTTGTCGTCCTTTTTGACCTAGATTCATCTATTCCCATGACAATCTTAAGACCTTCCATGCTTCCTAGTCTAGAGAGAGCAACATATAGTTGGCCATGTGTGAAAATTGGTTTTGACAGATACAATCCAACATGACTCAATGATTGTCTTTGACTTTTGTTGATTGTCATTGCAAAGGAAAGTATAACTAGGAATTGCCTTCGTTCCATGCAAAATGGCTATCTTGCTTTAGAAGGATTCATGTCCATCCTATGTATCAAGACCTTCTCATTAGGCTTTGAACCATTCAACGTGACTGCCTTAATAACCTTCTTCCCTACCATAGTTACAGAAAGGCGAGTTCCATTGCACAATTCAGATGCCTAATCAATGTTTCTTAACAACATGATAGGTGCTCCAACTTTCAAGATAAGCTTATAAGGGGGAAAACCAGAAGAAGTTATTGTGTTCAGGAATTTAGTTGTGTACAGATTGTCAAAAAGTGTTAAAATCTTCTATTGACTTGCATACGGAGTCACAACTTAAGAACTCGAATTGCTCACCTGGTAGCATGGAACACATATGATCATTGATCTTTGCAACCATTTCAATTGTTGGGGCTAGGATCACTCTGTCATTGAAGTACTCATTGGATGTTAGATTGTCAAGGAGGTCTTCATATGTTGATTGTACAATTGCATGAATTGAATCATGGTAATTTCCAATCAAAACTTCGTTTGGTATTTCTACATCCGTAACACCGTCAATCGAATTGCCCAAATTACTATCACCAACATTTAGTAACCATCTTGAGAATGATTCAATTTTTTGATTCACATTGGGGTCATTCGTTTGATTTAGACGCATGCTTTTTGTCAACCTGAAAATTCTGCAATGTTGCCATAAGTGAGAAGAACTTATACATGTATTAACTATAGCTGCCCTTGTACCTTTATGAATCACGGGAAGTATTTGCCTGAAATCACCACCCATAATAATGCATTTGGCCCCAAATGGCAAGTTAGATTGCATTATATCCTTAAGAGTTCAATCAAAGGCTTCTACACAGTAACGTTGAACTATAGGGTCTCATCCCAAATAATTAACTTTGTGCTCTTAATTAGGTTTACTAGTGCTGAGTTTTACCAAATCAAACAAACTGAAAACTCTATAATTTGAATAGGTACTGAAAACCTTAAATGTGTTGTCCTTCCAGAGGGTAGTAATATAGCTGCTATTCTACTTGATGCGACGTTAGTACAATATCCCCCTTCGAACAGAGACTTGACGTTAATGCATTCTACAGGAAGGTTTTGCTAATGCCTCCATACCCATAAACAAAAAAGAAAACTCCATCAGGTAATTGCAATGATGCGATTACTTTGTCATACATATCCTTCTACTTTGAATTTAGTGACCTCAACAACGACTCTGACTGTGATCTTAAAGACTCCCTGTTGTTAGCCATCTAGCTTTACCGCAAGCGTATGGGTCGCAAGTAATATAAAAAGATCATTCACACGAGGACTATGACAAAAAATGAAGTAATTATCTCAATTAAGTTCTCAATTAGGTTGAGTGAGAATATTTTGAAATTTAATTTTTTTAAGAAAGGATTTATTTGAGAATTCTAAAGTTAACATTTTTTCTTCAAGATCGGAGGAACCTAGGATTATCTATCCTCTATTTATTTCATGAACTAATTAATTTACCCTCAATAAGCAATCAAATGAAGATATGTATTTGTCTAAAATTCAAAAGTATTCGATAATGCTCTCTCGAGTCAAAACCAAATATTATCCTAATAAACTAATTAATCTCTTGTATTAATTTATAAGGACTAACTTTAAATACCAATCTTAATCTGACAATGCTAGGTTAGTAACTATATCTCCATGATACTAACAAATCATCCGTTTAATACCTAAACTTCAAGTCTAACATGATTTTACCCAAGTTCTACACTTAAATTATCCTTCTTAAGATTAATTTAAATGAACAAGACAACTAAATGGTGATTAGGCATTTAGAGGCATTAAGAGCAAGATAAAATCAATAAAAAAAACTTAATTCGATGCAAAAAGAGAGTAAATAAATAATTCAGTCCATAAATAGGTTCAAGAAAATCCTAGAATAAGAAAATTAGCTACTCATGTTCATCGTAATTAAATCACAGCAGTAGCAATAAAACATTCCAAATAATTCAGGACAAAGAAACAGGAGAGGAGGCAAATAAATACATAATAGAAGCAGAGATCACTTGTTTGTTCTCCCTCCAGCCAAGCTCATTCTCACGTCGCTAGTGTCTCCGACTCAACTCTGTCTCTCGTCTCTGCCATCCAGGTCCTCTCGTGTTGCTCCAATTCATGTCTGCTTTGTGTCTCTGTTTCGCATCTCAGCCCTTCTCTGCGTCCTCAGATTTGTCTCGCGTCTCCTCTCACCCACTGGTTTTGCTTCCTTTTAAATAGATATACTTTAAGGTTTTTTTTTCTTGCGGGCTCCACGTCCAAATTTCATAATGATATGATATAATATATTTTGGCCAAATCTTCATCTCATGTTCACGTGGGACCCACGTATCTTTTTGTTCTTTTCTTAAGTAAACTTTATCTCTTTTCAATATAATAATATATATGTAAAGGGATATTGCTTATAATGTACGCAGAAACTACTCTTCTTCGTACATTATAAGCAATATCCCTTTACATATATATTATTATATTGAAAAGAGATAAAGTTGACTCAAGAAAAGAACAAAAAGATATGTGGGTCCCATGCGAACATGAAACTACTCTTCTTGAAAACACTACCTTTCAAAAAACAGCAAAAAAGAAATGGTCTCTTGCGAGAGAAACAGTGAGCACACTGTATCCTTGCTCAATGCTGAAACCAATTCAGATGGAGGAGTAGTGATTTCGAAGGAAGAAGACGATCTGTTAGGAAGAAGTATTAAAAGAATGCCAACAGGAGTACCAAAGAATGAGAAGAAGGCGTCAGGAAGTTTTGAACTGAGACAAGTGGGTGTTGTAATGGAAGATAGGAGTGATTAGAATACTCCATTGTTGCAGGGCTAAAAAAAAGACCCCCAAGATTCAACCTAAAATCCAAATATCCTATAAAGCTAAACTTATGGGAGAAGAGGAGAAGAAGATGGATAAGAGTTTTGATGAGCAGATGCTGGAATGGCTCAATGAGGAGGAGGAATTGGCCCCTGTTTTAACAGAAGAACAGAGACAGTCAATGGGATCAATTCCTTCTCTAAATCACCCAAATGAAAAATTGAAGGAATTATGCAGGCCATGGAAAGATGCACTAATATTGACAATTCTGGGGAAAAATTCAAACTTACACATAATGAAGGATCGAATCAAGTGGCTGCTCAGATCAGATAAATTTGAGTTAATTGATCTTCCTAATAACTATTCGTTTTTAGGACATCAGAGAAGGCATTATGCTTCAGACTTCTGTTTGATGGCCCATGGTTAATACAAGGACATTATCTGGCAGTACAGAGATGGAGTCCTAATTTCAACCTATATAGTAATAGATTCAGGAAAGTGGCGGTCTGGATAAGAGTACCCACGCTCCCATTACACATGTACTCGGAAGAATGCATGTTGGAAATTGGTAATCTGATAGGGCATACACTCAAGGTGGATATGAATACACTAGCCTATCAAGCGAATAATAAGCAGGCGGTAGAAAGAGGCAAATATGCAAGAGTGAGTGTAGAGGTAGATCTCAATAAAAAATTACAGTCCAGATTCATGCTTAGGAATCACATATATCCATTGGAATATGAGGGTCTTAGTGATATTTGTTTCAAATGCGGAATTTATGGGCACACACTGGAGAGCTGTACGATGAAATTACAGAATACGAATTGCATGGTGGAATAGAGCAATCCGGCCAACTTTTTGATGAACATTGACGACGAAAGAATAGATCAGAAATTACCTCTAATATCTGTGCTAGGTGTCACAGTTGAGGAAGAGTACGGATCATGGATGCAAGTGAAGCCTAGGGCGAAGGGGCGGCACCAACTCGCTGAAATGGATAGGAGGGCTCAGCCGAAAATGTCACCCAGTGTCCGTTCAGGAGGCAAAGAATCTGAAAGAGGAAATGGCTCGAGATTTAACACACTGCAACGGTATGGGTCAGAGGTCTTATCTAAAGAAAAACTAACCTCGATCAAGCGAAAGGGACAGGAGGTTCAATGGAAGAAAACATGAACAGGTAAACTAGAAACCAATGGCAGGGAAGGAAAGATCCAGCAACGGCTACAAAATCAATCCTTGACTTTTAGGATTAGAGAAACCAGCGGAACCAAGTCGGTGCAGGACGAGAGGACTTCGGGAAAGAAAACATCTGATGGGATGAAAAAGACTATGGAAGATAGGCAAAAAGAAATGGATCTGTCAGTGGAACAAGTAGGGGAAAACGAATATGGATCAAAAATGGAGGAGGGAAGGATTATACCGTTGGGCAAGGACATAGTGGGCCGGGAGATAAAGGGTTGTGGGCCAGTAAAGAACACTAAGCTAAGCCCAATCTTGAATATAACAAAGAATAAAAGGAATGGTGGAAACTATGAAAAAAAAAACTCCTCTCTCCCAATTAAAAAGAAAGTAAGCCGGTGGTGGGAGGGCCCATAAGCTGGTGTTTGGATCTAATTTCCATAATGGGTCAGTAGAGCTGGATCAAAGTGTGGAGGGTATGCAGCATATGCGAGATGATTTACCTTTGGATGCTAAAGGGCCTGAACCGATTGAAGTGCAGGAAGTACTACAGGAAAATGGCCGAACCAATGAAAAAACTGTGTAGGAGAGGGAGCAAGGATCTGAATTGATAGGGAAAAACAGGAGTACCGACATATAAATGAGTTTCTGCATCGAAGAAGCTCGTATGGTTGACACTCAAGTTGAGGGAATTAATACTGAGGAAAATTCAAATCATGAAGATGTAGAGGCCGACCAAGGCAGGATAGTTGAAGAAGTCATTGTCCAACCGTTTTGCGGAAAGCTGATGCAATGGCTTCCAGGTTCGTTTTCTTTTCCCATTTATTTATTTATGTTTAATACAAACATATTAGCTTGGAATTGTAGGGTAGCGGGTTCTAAATATTTCCCCGGAAGGGTCCGTGATATGCTTCAAGGTAACGATGTCAAAATTATAATTCTCACTGAGACCCGGGTTAGTGGGAGCAGGGTGGATAGAATTATCAAAAGGTTGGGTTTTAATACTTGGTTAAGGTTAGAAGCGACTGGATATGCGGGTGGAATATGGGTGTTGTGGAATTCTGAAGAACTCACCATGGAATATATATTGTCCTCAACTCAGGCTATACATGTCAAGGTTGTGATGGTAAATGAACCAAGGGAATTTCTCTCTCCTGTATTTATGTTGAACCCACTTGTATTATTCGCCAAGCTTTATGGGAAGAGATTAATGAAGTGAGTTCTATGATTGATATCCCTTGGCTTGTGGTAAGAGATTTTAATGCTTATCTCTGTAGTGATGACAAAAGCGGAGGTTTGAATCCTAATTATACTTTTATGAGGCAATTTCAAGAATGTGTCTCAGCCTCTCAACTCCTTGAAACTGAAATTGTTAGAGAACGTTTCACGTAGGAACGAGGTCTTCTCAAAGAAAAAATTGACTGGGCCTTCATGAATAATGAATGGAATAGACTATTCCCCCTAACCAAGACCTATCATTTGAGTAGGTTTGGTTCTGATCATCGGCCTATCCTAGTTAAACCTTTTCCATCTCAATTTAATTGCCGATCGAAACCCTCCTTTGATGCCAGGTTGCCTGGTTCTGGAAGAGGGTTTTGGGGATATAGTCAAACAATCCTGGAGCAGCGGGTCTTAGAATGATAAAGTCAGAAGCTTTTCTAAAGAGGCTCGAGATTGGAATACTAGGAAGGTGGGTAACCTGAATGGTAAGAAGAAGAGAATTATTCAGAGGATTGAGGGCATTGAAAGAACAAGGGCTAGATGGGATAGTCAACATTTAGCTCAAAATGAGAATGAATTTTGGAAGGAATATAATAAAGTCCTTGCTCAGGAAGAGCTTATGTGGTACCAGAAATCCAGATACAGCTGGTTGAAGTGGGGAGACAAAAATAGTAAGTTCTTTCATACCACTGGGATGATAAGAAGAAGGCGGAATAGAATTGATGGGCTCAAAAATGATGATGGAGTATGGACGTTCGATCAAGCTTATTTAAGGAGTATGGCTAACAACTATTACAGAGGGCTCTTCCGGAGTGAATTGACTAATTTCTCTCCCATTAATACGCAAAACCGCTTTCTGGTTCTAACTACGACAGAGCTTGAGAAGGTTAATGCAGATCTCTCTAATGAAGAAATCAAAGAGGCAACTTTTGATATTGGAGCTTTTAAGGCTCTAGGGCCGGACGGGTTACAAGCAATGTTTTACTAAGAATATTGGTCCACCCTTAAGGATCACATTACTAATATGGTGATGGATGTTTTTCAAGACCCTCGGCGTATTAGAGACATTAACAACACGAACATTGTCCTAATCCCAAAATTGGAGAACCCGGAGACAATCAGGGATTTTAGACCCATTTCTCTATGTAATGTTAGTTACAAAATCATAACTAAAATTTTGAGTCGTCGTCTTCGTGATGTTATGGCAAAGGTGGTTGGGGACCATCAATGCAGCTTTATTGTGGGTCGCCAAAGCAGTGAGAATGTTATTGTTGCTCAGGAAGTGATCCACTCCATAAGGACTAAAACAGGAAGAAAGGGATGGATGGCGGTTAAGGTGGATCTTGAGAAGGTATATGATTGTCTTGAATGGCCTTTCATTTATGATACTCTTAGGGCTGTGGGTGTTGATAGAAAAATTTGTGAGATCATTATGGCTTGTATTACAAATCCGTCTTTTAAAGTGCTATGGAATGGGGAAGGCACTGAGAGCTTTAAGTCCTTCGAGATATTAGACAAGGGGATCCTCTGTCTCCTTACATCTTCATGTAACACCCCAATCTTTGATTAAAGGCTAATGGTAATTATTGAGGATAATTATCGAATTAAAGTGGAATAATTATGTGTTTGGTGGCTATTTTAATTAAAATGCCATAATAGTTGAGAAAATTGAAAGAATAGCTCTAAATTAGTGATTAATGGAAGAGATTAATTACTAATTAAGAGGGCATGAGATGTGAAATTAAAATGGCTAATAGAGGGATTAGAGTAACTAATTTGGTTACTTACTTTATGAGAGCCAATAGATTTGAGACACTTGGCAAGCTTATATGATGATGGGAGTTGTTGGAAAAGTCAAATGGCCATTGTTTATTATTTTTTTCTCCCTCTCCCTCTCTTTTGTCTCTCTCATGCGCATGAAATGGCTTGAGGGGGCAAAAATTCTGCACCTCACTCTCATCTTCATCATCACACACTTGCTCTCTCTCTTGCGCCATTGTTGAAGGAGAAAGGAGGAAGGAAAGCTTGAGATTAAGGTGAGTAAATGACCTCTAATGGAAAACCTCCCTTCTTTAAAGTTGTTCCTTGAGTTGAGAGCTTCAGTTTCATGGTTTTAGATTTGTCATTTGGTGGTGTTTGAGCTCTCACGAAATTCTGGACTTGGGTGAATCAAGGAGCTTCTTTAGGAAAGTTGTTGAGGTGAGTGAAAGCTTCATTTTCATATAAGTTTTGTGGCTATTTGTTTGGCCTTGAATTTCTGGAATTTTAGCCTTAATTTTTGTGATTTAGGGTCTTGGGGAGTATAATATGT
Source organism: Inga oerstediana (assembly GCA_963210345.1). Taxonomy (NCBI): domain Eukaryota; kingdom Viridiplantae; phylum Streptophyta; class Magnoliopsida; order Fabales; family Fabaceae; genus Inga; species Inga oerstediana. The sequence goes on from OY723400.1 coordinate 82,093,856, forward strand.
TGTTGTCATGGAAATGGTGCCTTGTTTAGTGTTTTGAATTGATAGAATTGCATTGAAGCTTAAATGTGAAGTTTGGCACCTTTTGTGTTGGTTTTGTGCTTTGGTCAAAATAGGGCATGTTGATAGGTTGTGATTTTGGTCATTTTGAGGTTACCATTGTGTTCCTTGTGAAAATTTATATGGGAATAGGCTTGATTATTAATTTTGGAGCCATGGGACACTTTGATAGAAAATTGGAAAATCTGTCCCTTGGAACTCTGTTCTGGGCAGTTTATTTGTGTGGAAGTTTTGAATGACCAAATTATTTCAGAAAATTTTGAAACTTTCCAGTATTAAATTTCACATCCCAAGCTTCAAAATGGATAAAAAGTTTGTGTCATTTCGTTTTGTGAACTGAGAGTTATGCTTTGTCAAAATTTGGGATCAAAACTGAACTCTATTTTGGGGCAGTGTTGAGTTTTGTGTAATTTTGGAATTTTGTGGTGATTTCCAGTAATGTTACATATTTTTCCTATAAAGAGGACTTAAGTACCTCTCATTTGGCTTTAGAATCACCTCGTTTTGATTTTTCTAGAATTAGTTATGAATTATGGAAGTTCAGCCAGGAAACAGAATTTTCTTGGCCGCGGCCAGAGGTTATGAACCGCGGCCCAAAACCTTCTGTGCATCCATTGGCCGTGGCCCATGGGTAGGCTGGTCGTGGCCAACCCCCAAAAATCAGCATTTTGGACTTTTAAAAGGTGACCTTTGGTCAAGTGTTTCCCAAGCCTTTAGGCATGTGTTTAGGCTTTGATTAGCCACCTAAAGGTCATGAATGGTAACCAACTTTAAGTGTTATGCAAATGAGAATTTGGAAAAGAGAATGACCCTGACCCTATGTCCTTGATTTGGTTATAGGGTTGGGTATTCACCCTTATTATGGTTTGATATCCGCTCGGATCGCGAGTAGCCGACGCTGGAGCATACGTGGAAAGAATAAGTGTAGGGAACTTACCTCTCCTGCATGTATTGATATTTGTGTTTGTGTATTGATGCATGTTATTGCTTTGCTTGATTATGTGAAACATATATCAATGATTGAAGCTCTGTTTCTATTTATGCTATGGCCATGAGTATGTTGTTGAAACATTGAGCATGCGGATATATCATTATGTGAGCACGAGTTATTGTGATGCAAGCATGTCATGCATTAAACACTTATTTTGCATGCATATTGGTATCTATTTTCCTACTGGGATTCTCTAGAATCTCACCCTCCCCTACCAACATTTTAGACAAGACAAGTGGCTTGAGGAAGGAGCAAGCGACTAGGGGCGGCGAGAATCCCTTATGGGCATTTGGACTTGGTAGTGGTTATCATTGCTATTTGGGATAATGATAGTTGATTTGGATGTATTTAGAGTTGTATATGTTAGGATGGATATATGGTTGTATATGTTGTGGAGGTGTATTTGGATTGAAATTTGTGTAATCCCCATTTGAAAAATTGTAAAGGGCGTATGTGCCCATGAACCTTTAGTGAAGATATGAACCCGGAATTGTCGGGATTGTTATTGTGCACTCTGATATATTATGAATGTTAATTATCTTCACAATGTAATTGTATTCGAAATGTGAATGTGAGACCAGGTTAAAGTGTTTGATTTCGAAATGTATTTGTGAAAACCCTATCTTAAGGATGGGGAATGTAAATGAATTTTGATTATTATTGGTCTCTATTTCACTCTAATGTTGTATTTCGGATATAATTACGAAGGGGGTTACACTTTACATTGTGTATGGAGTGCCTTAATCATATAATTAAAGATGCTATAACAGACAGAGAGTGGGTGCCGATAAAGCTCAATAGGAATGGCCCTGAAATCTCTCACTTATTCTTTGCGGACGATCTTATTTTATTTGGGGAGGCCTCTGAGAGTTAGGTGGAGGTTATGCTTAACTGCCTGCAGCCGTTTTGCAATATGTCGGGTCAGAAGATGAATAAGGACAAGACAAGAATATATTTTTCTAGAAAAGTTCAATTTTCAAGGGCATATGATATTAGTTAAAAGATGGGTGTTTGGTTAACGGGAGATTTGGGAAAATATCTTGGTATCCCTCTAATTCATAAAAGAGTCTCCAAGGTCACTTTCATGCCTCTTTTGGAAAGAACTTTCAAGAAGATTTCAAGGTGGAAGAGAGGATGTTTAAGCTTTGCAGGTAGAGTTACCCTCATTAAGGCAGTTTTATCTGCTCTGCCTTCTTATCAGATGCAGACATTTTTGTTACCGAAGGGGATTTTGAAGGAATTGGAACGAAAAAGCAGGAAATTCCTATGGGACGAACAGGAGGACTAGAAAAAACTCCATCCCATTTCCTGGGACCATATTACAACAGATAAGAAGGAAGATGGTTTAAGGATCCGGGATATGTGCAACCAAAAGGAAGCCTTCATCATGAAACTTTGCTGGCATGTGATGAATAATACTGCAAAGTTATGGGTTCGTGTTCTGAGAGCGAAGTATCGATGGGACCAGGAAAATGGTCCTGTGGCTCGAAGAAATATATCTTCAACATAGAGAGGTATTTGCTCTGTTTGGGATAAATTCCAGAAGGGGGTAGGAGTTAAAATGGGCAATGGTGCGTCAGCCTCTTTTTGGTATGACAATTGGTCAGAGATAAACCAACCCTTGATTGAGTTAATTCCGGGATGGGAGGCCTATGTGGACAGCAATGATAAAGTTCGTGATTATGTTAATCCTTGGGGAGAATGGGACACAGTCAAGCTGAGTAAATGGTTCTACACTTAGATCGTTAATCGAATTATATGTGCTCATCCCCCCTGTGATGAGAGAGGAGCAGATAAGTATTTCTGGAAGCCTTCTTCTAATGGTTGTTTTTCTGTGAGTTCTGCTTATCATTTTCTGAATGCAGGGTCTTCTATTTCAAATTCAACTTTTTGGAGAAAGCTATGGAGATGGGAAATTCTGGAGAAGATAAAATCTTTCATGTGGCTTGTGGCTCATGGAAGGGTTCATATAGCACAACTCAGAGCGAGGAGGGGATTAATTGATCTAGCAACGTGTCCCTTTCAATGTGATGAGGATGAAGACTTGATGCATCTCTTGAGGAATTGTGCAAATACTCGTGAAAGGTGGATCTCCATAATTAAGCTTGTCATATGGAATAACTTTGTTAGTTTGCAGGGAATGGAGTGGATCGAATGGAACTTCAAGCATGAAGCGGGAAGGGATTTCACTAGGAAGATTAGATGGGCAACTCTATTCGGATATGTATGCTAGGATATTTGGGTGGATAAATGCAGGAAGCTTTTTGGAGAAGAAGCTAGGATTTATTATCAAAATGCTCACTCCAGTCTCTTCCGTGTAAGTTGGGATAGGGATTTGAGTTCTCAATGTAATTTTTACATTCAGTCCATTAGTGGGAATGAAGGTCAATTAACTAGGAAACCAGGTTTCTACACTCTAGAAGCAGATGGATCGATTCTGGACTCGGGTCAGAGTGGAAGTGCTGGGGTTATTCGAGAAGATGGTGGCTAGATATGTGGATACATGAGCAAGCTTACGCAGGTTCCATTGGTTATAGCAGAAATTATTGTAATCATCAAAGGTCTTCAAATTTGCTGGCATAGGAATTTAACGAATATTATTCTCTTTACGGATTGTATTGAAGCTGTTCATTTACTTACTAGGGGTTGTGATGTGAGGCACCCTTTTAAGGACGTCATTAAAGATGCTAGATTATGGTTGTCTAGAGACTGGTGTGTTCTTATTAGCCATATCTCTAGAGAGCAGAACGTTCAAGCTGATTGTTTAGCTAAATTAGCTCATAGTAGTACTCAGAGTTTTGTCATCCTTGATCAACCACCACCTGTTTTTTCAGCAGGCAGTGGTTGATAAGGGGTTTTTAGATGTGGCTCTTTGAGTTTGTATTGTGTATTAATCTTTTGATGGATTAATGAAGTCCAGATTGTATTAAAAAAGAAACTACTCTTCTTTATTTTGGCTTTCATCTTCTCGTGTGGAACCCACGAATTTTCTTCAGCTTCTTTATTTATCTCTTCCGCAAGCATACTTTTTTTTATCATTTATCTCTTTCTAATCTCCTACCAAATAGGATTAGGTATGAATAGATTTTCTCTTAAAATTTCTTAGTATCCTATCATTAACATAAAGATAGAAAAGTATATAAAAAGTAATTAAATAGGCATAAAATATTAATAAATCCAGTGAATATATTCAAAATATATACCTATTTAATTATAAAATATATACCTATCAAACTCCCCCACACTAAATCTTTTGCACTCCTGGGCAAAGAAAAATCGATTTTGAAAACAAGTTGAAGAAAGAAGAGAGACAAATTGAATCAACTAAGAAACTGCGAGAGCTCAAGTAAACATACCCTAAGTACTAAGTGTGCAATATGGGTTGTCAATCACATATAAAGATCTCTTCTTTATTAATTTCTAAGTCATAATCACCCCAAATATTATCAAAATCTAGTAGTGGTACTTCTTCACTCCCTATAGTCAATTGTTCATTTGATATCTTATCTTCTATAGGAGAACCTTTTGATATATCATCAAAAATTCCTTCTTGATTCAAAGACTCAAGATTAGAAGCTGCTTCATCAATTTGAAATGCTATATCTTGAGCACGATTATTAGTTTTCTCTTCTTGAAAAATTCTCATCATCAAATCTTTTGTTGAAGCAAGATTAGAAGATGTTGAAGCAAATCTTTTGTTGTAAGCTCCTCATCATCAACGGAGGTAATTTCATCTACATGAGTATTAGGTGATATATGAGGATGTGATGCATATGAAGGAAAAGAATAATTAGGATCCCAAGATAATGGTTGCTCATGATTCCATCTAGGGCTAAAAGTATAATCACATGAATTAGTTTGAGCCCTAGCAAAATCATCCTCCCCATAATCTAAGGTTGAGATATAGGGATATTGCTCATTCAAGTGAAAATATCCACAAGAACTACAAATGTACTCACATGAAGGTTCAACTGCATAAGAGTCATAATAGGAATTTGTATAGTTATTTTTATGCTCAAATATACCACTTGCCCCATTAGTCGACCAAGAATAGCCCATAATAGTTTAAAATTCAATCGTAATTGATCACACAATTGCAATAATTAACCACACAAACTTTTGCCGTTAGTCCACAGCAACGGCGTCAAAAACTTGTTAGCCGTATAGCTTTACCACAAGGGTACGGGTCGCAGGTAATATAAAAAGATTGTTCCTACGAGGACTATGACAAAAATGAATTAATTATCTCAATTAAGTTCTCAATTAGGTTGAGTGAGAATATTTTGAAATTTAATTTGTTTAAGAAGGGATTTATTTGAGAATTCTAAAGTTAAGATTTTTCTTCAAAATCGGAGGAACCTAGGATTATCTATCCCCTATCTATTTCATGAACTAATTAATTTACCCTCAATAAGCAATCAAACGAAGATATGTATTTGTCTATGATTAAAAAGTATTCGATAATTTTCTCTCCAGTCAATACAAAATATTTATCCTAATAAACTAATCAATCTCTTATATTAATTTATAAGGACTAACTTTAAACACCAATCTTAATCTGATAATGCTAGGTTAGTTACTATATTTCTATGATACTAACAAACCATCCATTTAATACCTAAACTTCAAGTCTAACATGATTTTACTCAAGTTCTACACTTAAATTATCCTTCTCAAGATTAATTTAAATGAATAAGACAATTAAATGGTGATAAGACATTTAGAGATATTAAGAGCAAGATAAAATCAATACAAAAACTTCATTTGATGCAAAAAGAGAGTAAATAAATAATTCAGTCCATAAATAGGTTCAAGAAAATCCTAGAATGAGAAAATTAGCTACTCATGTTCATCGTAATTAAATCACAGCAGTAGGAATAAAACATTCCAAATAATTCAGGACAAAGAAACAGGAGAGGAGACAAATAAATACAGAATAGAAGCAGAGATCACCTGTTTGCTCTCCCTCCAACCAAGTTCGTTCTCACCTCACAGCTGTCTTCGACTCAACTCTGTCTCTCGTCTCTGCCATCCAGGTCTTCTCGTGTTGCTCTAATTCGCGATTGCTTTGCGTCTCAGCCCTTCTCCACGTCCTCGGATTTTTCTCGCGTCTCCTCTCACCCACTGGTTTTGCTTCCTTTTCAACAGATATACTTTAGGGTTTGTTTTTTCTGCGGGCTCCACGTCTAGATTTCATAATGATATGATATAGCATATTTTGGCCAAATTTGCATCTCATGTTCGCATTGGACCCACGTATTTTTTTTTGTTCTTTTCTTGAGTCAACTTTGTGCTCGTTTGAAATAGTTTATTTTTGGGCAATAAGTGCTTATAAATCATGATTCACGGTATACGAGGTAAGTATGTGAGAGGATTTTTATCTCAGCTTGCATAATAAGCACTTATATTCAAAAAATAAGGATTCACAAATATGTATTTTATCTCTTTTCAATATAATAATATATATGTAAAAGGATAATGCTTATGATGTACGCAGAAACTACTCTTCTTTATTTGGCTTTCATCTTCTTACATGGGACCCATGAATTTTCTTCAGCTCCTTTATTTACCTCTTCCGCGAGCATAATTTTTTTTTTTATCATTTGTTATCTCCTTCTAATCTCCTGCAAAATAGGATAAGGTATGAATAGATTTTCTCTTAAAATTTCTTAGTATCCTATCATTAACATAAAGATAGAAAAGTATATAAAAGGTAATTAAATATACATAAAATATTAATAAATCCAGTGAATATATCCAAAATATATACCTATTTAATTATAAAATATATACTTATCACCTGTCATGCTCAACTCTTGTAGAATCAAATGGTTGCTAATGTCAATGATTGGTATTTCATTTGGAATTGGAAGAGTGTTAAAGTCATGCAAACTCTTTCCATTGTGATGAAGGAGGCATCAATTTCTCTGAGTGCAGCTTGTTCCTTTTCACTTGTTGGTATGTGGACACCCATAAATTTTTTTGGAGGTCATATGTTAAGAAAAGTTATCATAATAACTTATGTAAATGATATTTAAAAAATTTCAAAATAAGATGTTTATTCTTATAAAATGACCTGAGTTTGTATGAGAGATATAGAACATATCTTCGGAAAGTAGTTGAGATGTTTCTGTCCAGACATAATCAAGCTGCTGCAAGGAACCACACAACAACATTATAACAAATAGCTTTCGCAAGGAATTCCCAAATACCCAAAAAGAAGCTTCTTTAAGTGCAGAACATATTCTCTATCGTCATCTAATAAACCACGTGCAAAGCATGCCTCCTCGAAGGTTTTGAATATAACTCCATCAATTGTTTTAACTTGATCAATAAATGATGGTCCATGAACTTGTGTTAAAAGAACACGAAGGTAATAGAGTTCACCAGCTGATGGTGAGACATAAGCCATTCTACCTACAGAGAATCCTCTTTCCCTTATCTTCGATTGACGCTTATCCCTTTAATATACATAATGATTGAGGAATTCTAAATAAGTCAATGTTTGAGCAAAGGTGTCGTCTATATTAATTTTGATCCATAATAGAAATTGTGATTCACAAACTCATGGCTTGTCCATCAACTCAGAAACATCCTCAGTACTTGCATAAATAACAAATTGCTGATTCAGGAGATGGAAACTTAGTCTCTCCACAGAAGGGTACCTAGGGTGGATAAGAAACGCAAAAATTTGCCACGATACATGCAGGAACATAGCTACAATTATAATATTGTTGTATCTCATCTATGACTTTTCTACCAGTGCCGTCATTACTATTATCAAACAATCCAACCACAACTCCATCGTTTCCTTTGCTGATATACTTGATAAGTATTTAATAGCACTTGAGTGATTGCACCTTTCAACATTTATGTGTGCCTGAATCATCTGTAAGAGAATCATATTATATGGCGCAACATACCGGTTGTCTAGAGGAACCCCTTTTAATTGAATTTTTCTTCCATCATCCCTTCGTTTATATGTTAGGAAACCATCTTCATTTATTGTAGTATGTTCAATAAATCTCTTTGGGAAATACTTGCTGCATTTCTTATCCTTCATGCATAGAGCATTGGGGTTGGTTGATCCGCAAGGTCTATGGATCATGAATTTTTTTACTAATTCATGCAGCTGTGGGGAAGAATCCTCATTTGAAATTTCTACTAAAATCATATTTTCAATTGACTCCAGATCAGATGGTTTGTTTTTTGTCTAGAAAGAGGAGGATATGTGCATGAGGCAAACCTCTTTTTTGGAACTGAATAGTATAGATCTCTGTGCCATATAAATGACAATGTAATTGTTAGTAGGTGAGAGTAATAATCATTTGAAGAGATCAATAGTTCATATGTCAAACATTTATAAACCAAAAGCATGATTGTAGTTATTAGTAAACATTATACCTGCACGAATTTTGCCAAATATCTTTTTATTTTTCAATGTCTTCATCAATGAGGCCAACTTCATCTAAAAAATCCTAGATAATTTATGTGGGCAATTTGAAGGATGTAGATTAAGTTGCTCGCAATATCTAGTAATTTTGGGCCAAGCTGGATTACAAGTAAAAGTGATGAATAGATCAAGGTAGCCAATAGTTCTGCATATTGCCATTGCATCTTGATAATTTCCAATCATATATCTTGCTCCTTCAATGAATGATGTTGGGAGGATAATTTGTTTCCCTCTTGAAGAAGCATCTGTTTCTCTACTTATAACTGCATTTGATAATCCTTGGTATAAATCAGCTCATAGCTCCTTTTGGTGAGTTCTAATCCACAATAATCTTTTTGACTTAGTGATAGTGTACCCATCAACAATGAACTGTTGGAGCAACCTCAAAGCATATTGTAGTAAAGAGAGCTCATGTTCTTTGACCATTAATCTGTAACTAAGGAACTCACAAATGCTAACCCTTTTATGTGTCTTCGTTACGATTAATGTCTCCTCTCTATGCTGAATGTCATCCCTATAACCATCTTCACCGAAAGGGAATAATAGCTAATATTGCAGAGGCAGATAAGAGGCATGTAATTCATTGATTCTTTCAAGTTTTCCTATGTGTGTCTCCAAAATGATAGATTGAACACCAAAATCCATATCTATGTCATCGACAATTAATGTTGCCACTTTAGATGTAGTTGGTAAATTATGTTGTCTGCGACCAATTAAACACATCTTCAATGTACTTGGAGATGAATTGGATAGGATGTTTGAGGTCAAACGAAATTGCTGAACAAATGGATTTATCTCATCCAATTGGTTCTTTATTTGATGAACAATAAGTGGGTCAACTGAATCTTCCTTTTGATGCTTACTACTACAAGAAAAAATAATTTTCAACCTAATTCAAAGAAATTGATAAATAAAGGCATAATATTGGATGATAATTATATAGTTGACTACCTCATTGTTACAATTCTGTTGGAAACTTCATTCTCAGTGTCATGAATAATTAGCTGAGAGGAGATAGGTCTAGCACCTTCAGGTGGTATTAAAGAGCCAATAGTGTGGTAATTAAGCCTTGAAAATACAAATGTGTATGATCCACCACCAGAGTTCATTACATGATCAGTTTTAGCTCCCATTGATATGAATGAAAACATGTTATTGTACTGCTTAATGTTTGCATGGAAATTGTGAGAAAATGCAAATTTCTTGTTGAAAAATAGATTCTGAAATAATAGTGGAGGCAATATTAGGGGAGGAAAGACAACCTTGCCTTTCAAGCGATGTAGTGAAAATGTATCTACATTTGTTTGCTTCTTATCCTTCTTGACTCTTTCATTGAACCACAGTTTTGCATGGCAAAACTTGCATATATAGATTGGGTCACCTTCATCTGTCCATGTAAAATAAAGTATTGATAAATGTTACTTGACAGCATACATACATTTTCGTTAGTCTTCATGAACAACAACTAAATAATGGCCAAGTCGTTTAAGTGAGAAATGTTGTATTATGATATGCATAATGAAAGTAAGAAATATAAACCTTGATATGAAATTTTTGCAAATTCATTTCCATTTATTAGGCCGTACTCTAGTTGTTCAACCCCTAATGCTTGGTCTTCAGCATTATCTGGTAAGGCAACATAAATGATAACTTAAATTCATTGAACAACGGCTTTAGTGTACATCATGGCATTTAATCACAAAATATATTATTCATGGAAAAAGTATGAAGAAATTATAATAACCTTAACTGGAGTCATCAATATTGGTGTCTTCTTCACTATCATAGCATTGTTCTTCCTCAACATTGATCTCAATGTTCTTGTAATGTGCTTTTAGTTCAACAGCTTCAGTGGAAGAGCATTTAATGCAGGTGCCAAATAACCATAGTTGGTGAAAAAAATATGTAAGCTAACATGGGAATAGGGACTTAGCTGAAGCAAGTAATGGTATAATGTGAAAAAATACACAAAACGTCTATATAATATATTACTAGTTGTTATTCTCATTATGTTACAGTGGAAAATTTTTCATAGACCTAATAGACATGGCTAATATTTAATCATTAAGACAGAACAACTTATAATGATAGCAAGATATAAAATACAACTATGGTAATTAAGCTCAACTTATCCTTGAACAACATTTGATACAAAAGATAAACCAAATGGAAGTATGGGTAAGCTAAGAGCATGCATACCAATGGCGGTGGAGGCACACAATAAATCCTGTGTAATAGAACTTTGACTTTGGTTTGTAGTCATAGACCTTTTATTGCTACCCTCAGTAGTAGCTTCTTCATTTTGTTCAATCCCTCTCTATCTTGCAAACTTTTGTTTCCAGAAATGCTTGAAAGGGTCATTGTTGGCAGCATCTGAAATGGAAAGAGTACAAGTTCTTTAATTAATTCTGACAAGAATCTATAATCATATTTATTCTTAGATATGGAATAGCTAAGAACTTTTGTTTTGTTTTCATAATGGCAAGAAATCGATAGTATCAAAGATTAGTTAGTTTTAATAACATGATGACTTCAGATGGCTATAAAAGGTTCAGGTCTGCAAAATTTTTATGTGTATAGAACTGTCGTAATGGATGGAAACCGAAAGTTTGAAGAATCTTAAGGACAGTGAGGATTTTTATGCAATGAATTATTTATTTGGAAACCGAAATTTGTACGCAAAATATTATTTGGTCTTTTTGAAGAATCCATAATCATATTTATTTTTAGATATGGAATAGCTAAGAGCTTTATTTTGTTTTCATAGTGACAAGAAATCAATAGTATCAAGTGATTAGTTAGTTTTAATAACATGATGACTTCATATGGCTAGAAATGGTTTAGGTCTGCAAAATTTTTATATGAATAGAACTGTTGTACTGGTTAGAAACCTAAAGTTTAAAGTTAAAATTGGTGTAGTTAACAAAAAGTTATTAATGATGGGAAGGAAAAGTTCATAAGATCTATACTTTCTTCGGTGTAGTAGTAATGGAATAGTATGACCATGGGTTACACTTTCTTCTGAGGAAAAGATGTTGCCTCATGAGTTCATGTATGTGAAATGAGCAAAGTAAACATACCTTCAAAATGTGTAGATAAGTTTGATTGAACATTGCTTATATCCTTCAAAGTCGAAACCCTTGTTGCTCTTCGTCGCCCATTCCTTTCAGTTGAGAAAGATTGGTCTGTATTAATTATGGTTGGGTAAACACAGAATCAAATGATGATGGTGTGTTTTCTTGAGACCCATAATTGCTTCCTCTAATACGGGAGAGGAGGAATGGGATTGGAAGTCTCATTTGTTCTGCGCCCAAGGTCTTGGAACTATGGCATGAAGTAGTTGTTTTATCTGTTATTAACAGAGAGAAAGAGAGACAAAATGAGATGAAATAATCATATCAGTTAGCAGTGTTAATTCAATGTAATATGATTGAAATCAATATCCTTGTTGAAACCTTTGTCCATATGAAATTGTTTGTGTTTGCCCCTCTATAAAAATGCAATATTGGTAAAGGAGAACATGAAGGCAGTAAGTTATAATGGTTTGTTTCTATCCATAAAGGCAACGTGGGTATGAGAGCATGTCTTGTTCACTTTAACATAGGCCAACTGTACACATGCCATGTCAGACAATAAAGAAAAGCACGCCTATCAGCCAAAAAATGCAATAATAACAAATTTGACTGGAGAAAGAATGATGCAACTGCAAAGGCAGGTGATATGAGTAGTTGTTATCCATGTATTGGGTTTCAAGATATAACAATGAGCTGAGACTTTATTTTTTAATTGATAAATGACATAGGATCACCAGAACTTTTCCCTTCACATGCAATGCGGTAAAAGATACGATAAAGTATCTTATGTGAGTTAGGAAATTGTTAGGGATTTAACTTAGGAGAGATGATAACTGTAGTTGAAATGGAAGTCGGATAATTGACGAATATCATGTTAAGTGGACGGTAATATAAGCGGCTCTGATTAGTATATGCTTCAAGTGTCATGTGATAATGATTACGTGTAATTACTGAAGACAATAATCCAATGGTTTTATTTGTGGCTTCCTTTGTTCATAATATTACATTATGTAACATTGCATCTTATTACTTCTTCCTTGCTAATAATATGTAGGGTATGATACATGAATTAAATTAGTTAGACAATCTTCTATAAAATGACTATTATTAGCTGTAACTGTGAGGATATATTAGCTGTTCAAACCATTTAGTATTTAGTTAATCACATATGAGAGTGCAAGTTTCAAAGGGATTCTCACTATTATGCTTAATAGAAAAACGCCAGTCAATGTATGTAAAAACTAAACATGAGGGTGAGGGAAAGAGCAACCAATAAACAAAAATCAAACACAATAATCTAACATTGATTCAAAAGAGAGGTCATAACGATCAAACATTACCGTAGACTAAAATGAATGTGATAACTGATAATGAAAATCCAAAGACAGACTTAAACATATTCCTAACTTGCCTACAAATCAGAGTTGACCTAAAGGGGCAAAAAGTATAGACTAAAGGGAAATATTTCAACACTGATAGAACAATTGGAACATAAGGAGCACAATCCAGGAGTATTACTTCTCCTGCTTTATAATCTTAATGAGTCTTCCATCCTGATTTGGGTTGGCCGATGGTTGGGCATGGTTTGCAGAATCCTCTCTGGCTCCACCCCTCTTCATGTAGTCATTCTCTTACCTTTTGTAGCTGGTTGGGTGACATGCTCAGTGATGTTAGAGAGAGTATCATCTTCCATATCTACAGGATCTTGGGCAACGCAATTAGAAGCTGGTATAACCAATTCATTAACAGTATCCTTTAGCTCTTTACATGCTTCAGATGCAAACCCATTATCCTATTTGGAGAAATTGAACAATTTAGAATCTAAAATGTATCATGTAATAAATGTTAAAAGTTGTGGCAAAAAAATATTCAAACATTCCAAGATTAGAGGAATAGATATGGTTCAAGCATAGTTAACCCAACCTCTTGTAAAGTGAAGTTATTAAAGTACTTGAATAAGTAGCATAATGATTGGTTCCTATTAATTGCCATAATGAACAAATAGAAATTGAGTCCCACCTTAGCAGAGATAGCATCAAACTAACTAATTAAGTCCTCGCATATAGTAAATTCAGTTGCAGAGATGCTTGATCCTGGAAACTTTTTATTGTAATCATTGAGTTTGAGCAACAACTTCTTTGATTTGCGAATGTAAGGGACAATGTAGAATGTTTAAATAGAGATAACTCCAACTTTGATTTGCCACATATAGTGTAACTTGATAGAAGATTGGATTACTTGGTATATATTAACTACTGGTCAAAGATAGGGTAATGTTGGAGTAAGTAGTTGAAGGACAATTGTAAAGGGAAAATATCTATCGAATTAAATAATAATCAGGTTCAAAGGAAAAAGATTCCAAGCTGCCAAGTTTGTGATTATAACTATTCAACAATAAGGAAAAAGAAAAGTGAAGGAGAAACCAACCCTTGGCATTAATGTGGAACATGACAGTTTTGGGGGGGAAAGGAGACAGAATCATACCAGATGTTGGTTTAGTGTTAGTCAAATGGTAGTGAAGATGGTTGATTGGGTGATAGTCTGTATGATAGACATATATAGGGTAGTAGTAATTACCATATTACTGGTTAGCAAAGTCAACAAAATGAAAGAGACATATGAGGAGGGTAAGAAGCATAGATGGAATGGGAAAACATAGGCATTAGGCAACAAAAACAAAGGTTGAATAACCTTGCTATGCAGATATGTGAAAAGAGTAAGAACAAATATGAGGTCTTAAAAGTTCAAGAATACCTGTGACATGTAGCAGAAAGTGTTATATGACATTAGAGCAGGCTATAGGAAGAGCTAAATGGCTAGAATTGCAGACATAGTGCAGGTACCTTATTAGTGCTTGGCACGATGATCAAAATGTAAGAGAAATAGAAAGGGGTTAATAATGGGACATAGGAAAGGAAAGCATATGCATAATAGAGGAAAAATAAAATTCTTTATCAATAACGTGCAGAACTTGTTGATAGGTAACATGAAGCAAGATGGTCAAATGGAAAAGTGTTTAAAAAGGCTGAACAATGGAGAAGAGAACACCTATGGTTTTGAAATTTGGTAATAATGGGTATGAGGCATTAGATCTGTCTCATTCAAACAACTAAGTGGTTATCATTCCTTACGATGCTGAGTTACAGGTTTAGTATTGGCATGGTTAACAATACCCTAGAGCCATAGAAAGAAAGTAATAAGTATACATTGAAGAGGAAATCAAAGTGATATGACAAGAAAAAGGAAGTCCTTTAGCAAAATTTAGCATACCTAAATTCAAGAACCTAGAGAAGTATTTTGGCTTTAGTGAATTTTAAAATAAATAGCTCAGTAACTGGATCAGTGCTTCCACAGTGAAAAAAAGGGGAGAGAAATATAAATTGATTGGACAAGAAAAAGGAAGTCCTTCAGCAAAATTTAGCATACCTAAATGCAAGAACCTAGAGCAGTATTTAGGCTTTAGTGAGTTTTAAAACAAATATAGCTCAGAAACTGGATCAATGCTTCCACAGTGAAAAAAAGGGGAGAGAAATAGAAAGAGGTAAAGAATGATACATGGAAGAGTAAAGTATGTGTAGAAGGCAAACAGAATGAAAAGCTATAGCAAATTTGAGTAGACCCGGTTGCAGACGAACATATTAGTCAACATAATAGAGGAGAATAACAGAATGAAACCTGGAGAAGAGAAATTTCCTAATGAAATGGTTATCAGGCATTAGCGCAGTGTAGAATGACAGCAAAGGGGTAACTTTCTTTCAGATGCTGAGTTACCGGAATAGTGCTTGGCATAGTCAACAAAACGTTAGTGCCATGGAAAGAAATAAATAAGTATACATAGCATAGGAAAGTAGGGTGATATCCTTTGAAAAACAAAGTCCTTTATCAATATTGAGCATACCTGGTTCATAGAGCAGAGGAAGCATGGATATCGAAAGTGTACAAAGTCCTTGATATAAAGATGTGAGACTTAAAGAAAGTAGTGAACGTAAGAAAACCATGGGTTAAAAAAAGGGAACCAAATGATAACAATTATATTTCCAAATTAGCACTCCTGGTTTGAAAGCATTGACAGGAAGAATTTCTTGAGAGCTTATCCACCTATCAAAACATCTCTTTCTTCCATTTTGAATTTGTCTTTCATAAACTTGCTGTTGGATAACCGCACATGAACTACATGAAAGAGTTTATTTCACTTGACATTACGAACTTGTTGATACCAAAGGCAATATCATAAAAAATGGACTTGTTTAAACATCAAATGACGCATAGGTTATTAATAGGTTGCCCCTCTACAATAATGAAAGTGTTAATATTTATATAATTTGGTTATTTGTATCTTATACAAAAGTTAAAATATGTATAGGCTCTAATGTAAGAGTTAATATTTATCTCCTAAGGTTTTGTAACAAAATATATACAAATACAAAGGTTTTGTAACATGTTTGACATTTAATGAGGTTAAAGTATTAAAGTAATAGAATAATAAATTAATTGAAAAGGGAGGTGGAGGAGAATGGCTTGTTTTACATCAGGGACATGGCTTGCTTAAAATGCAAATATGTCAAATTGGATGGTATTATAGTAATTAGCTTACTATAATGTAAGTGTTAATATTTATAGGAATATGGAAATCAGATTCTACTCAAAAGATAGATGAAATACAACAATTGCAGATTCCACATAATTTGGGGGAAATGAATTCTGGGTTAACAACTTCTCTATTTTTGATATTCAGTTTAGACTTAAGAATGTTACTG
The DNA here is from genome assembly GCA_963210345.1 of Inga oerstediana. Lineage (NCBI taxonomy): Eukaryota > Viridiplantae > Streptophyta > Magnoliopsida > Fabales > Fabaceae > Inga > Inga oerstediana. Next base: position 82,110,188 of record OY723400.1, read on the forward strand.
TCAAGCAAAATTCAGATTTAGTCAACTACATAGGGGGTAAACGACATAAATAGTTAAAGTACTTATTACATAAACATATACAGAATATACAAAAAGACACTTGAAAGCAACATTCATGTTGTTTATGACAGAGTTAATGATGTCAATATGGATGAACAAAGATTAATTGTCCTGTGTAGAGGGGCGAATATCTTATATAACACATATAATATGTAGGATAAAAGTGAATATCTTATATAACTCTTAAATGTAAGATTAGAGGGGTCCATTTGTTAGCCCGAAAAAAATAGAACTGTGGAGGAGAGGCAGTGATAATTTAGATATCACCAAGTTTAAATTACAATTTTGATTCACAAATGATAAAGTTATCCCCAATTTAAGAAATAACATGTAAGCTCTTATAAAATGAATATCCTAATAATCATAGTAAATGTAAGACATATTTTGATTCCAAATAACAAAGTTACATGTTTTCCTGATGGTCTCACACAACCTATTGATGCAACAGTAGTGAAGCATGCCATTAAGAACATCGGCATGCTGTTAAATCTATGACTAAATGTAAAACATTTGCTACTTAAGAGATTACATTTATGGGATTTAGAGATCAAACTCATAGGTTGTAGCATCACTCAGTGAGCTCACAGTTGGGTAGCCTGTATACACAATGACAAAAAAATGTATAATTGGATCTTGAAAAAGAAATCTGACATATTAGAGGTAGTATGAAACACAATTTAGAGGTGGAGACATACCTGTTGCTGTTGGTGAAGTGGAAACAACATAACGAAGAAGCAAAACATAGTTTCGAGCTCCTTTTGACCCTGTTTTAGTTTATGCTCAACCTCTTCAACCCATGAACCATGCAAATAACATGTCACCTGATCCCTAGCCCTACAAAAGAAGTCTACAAGTTTATTACCTAATCATGTATTGTGAAAATGTTGTTGGATGAAGAAATGGCATAAATGGAACAGACTACTTAGAATCCCTCATGTGCATCTCAACTCTCAAGGATGAGAGTTATCATCTTCTCGCTGTAACCCTTGTATTTAGTCATACCGATAGGGGAGAAATAAATGACAAAACCACACAAATATGTAAAACATAGAAAATGGACGTAAGATGGTTTGTTTCGGAATTTATGGTTGTAGGAAAAGGAATAAGGACCCCTTGTTGGGCGGATAATTGTAATAAAGAGAATAGGGTCTCACCGAAAAAGCCACATCTATCTATAAGGCCCCATGGAAGATCAGAAACACATTTAAGCTTAAGAACTCTAAGTTGACAAATTTCATCACAGTCCATAACAACGGTGGAGGAGGTAAACCCCAGGTGGTATTGATCATGTATAAACTGACCACCTCTCCTCATTGTGAAGCATGGGATGTTGTAACACCTACCTTTGCACAGCCTATAGAAGAATCGGTCCCTGACCTCCTCAGAGTAGACAAATGCAAGCATCCGAGTGCCTTGAAACATGAACAAGATATGTGAAGATGTAATAAGAGTAGGCTCATCGAACAAAGTTTATGTATAATAAAGTTAATGTTGTGTTAAGACTAACATGCTGATCGAATACAACATAGTCAACAGAAAGGAGTTCCTTCATAGGTCGGGACATGGACAACACAGGGAGTCGGATGTTTTCTCTATTGAAGAATCGATCAACCAGTACTTTGTTCATGAAGGTCAGCCAAGTAAAACTGGGGAAGTTTGTTCAAGGTGAAGGGAAAATGGAAACACACTTACCTTTTTGAGGATTCGGAGATATTGCCTAGCCCCATTGTTATGGACAGAGATTAAAAAAATAGTAACTTCCAAAAGACAATGTGGGTATGAGAGCGTGTACACTTTGGCAGGAGCAACACAGTGATTTTAAAAAAATGTTGCTGGAGCCCAATAAGAGATAACTTGGCACACTTCAATGGCACAGAGCCAGAGGTATTCGGCTTCAGCGGAGCCATCCTTAACTGTTATGGATTGTGAACAGTAACCTTAGTAAGTGATGAGCGAGAGACTATTTAATGATATATTGATATATGTAAATAGTATATATTTTGGAAAAAAATATAGGGAAAAAAGCACTTAAATACCACTTGAACTTTAAAATTTTAAATAAATAACTTTTTAAAATCCTTAGTTGTCAGTTGTTATATTTTTTTTGTCAATTCCATTACTTTATTGTAAACAAAACTAATTTGAGATTTTGAAGTTCAAGTAATATTTAAGTATTTTTTTTTCTAAAAATATATTACCTTATTAATTATAATTTTGTTATTTCTGCCCTAACTTTAAACCCCCACCTTAAAGTCGCTCTGGCCCAACTCCCCAGTCGTCATCTCCCTCCCTCACAGTTAGTCTCAGACCGTCAATTATCGTCAACCTCGCCTCAGTTGTGTCATTCTCACCTCTCGCAGTCGTAGCCTGCATCTTTGATCTTCCTCTAGATCTATAAGTTTTTAATTTCATTCTCGCCTCCTCATTGGCACCGATGCTTTATTTCTTGCTGACCTACTACGTCTCTTTGAGGTTCCTTTTGTCCTCTTCTGCGAGTCGTTCGGTTCTAGATTCTTCCGACCCCAGCAGATTGCTCCTCGAGTTCAAGATCAAATTTCTTTTCGTTGCCATTTGGTCTTGACTGTGAGCAATGAAGTACTAGAATACATAAAAAATAGTCACACATTGATTACATAATTACTAGAGTGAATGTATATAATCTAATGGTAGTTCTTATCAAATAGACTTGAGTTATTTTGATAGAAAGACCAATCTAAAAATAAATATAATCCAATGGCAGGTTCTATCAAATAGATTTGAGTCATTTTAATAGAAAGAACAACCTAATATATATCTCTCATTAAAATCTAATATGATATCAGAGCCATCTAATTAATGAGACAAAAAACAGAAAGAAAGAAAAATGAATATTGAGAAGAAAAAAAGATTGTGGACCTAAGGACCGGAGGCCTCTGAGACTTAAAAAAAGAGAATACAAGCCCAGGCAGAAAGAAAGAAAAAAAAAGAAGTAAGGAGAATATTAGAATACATAAAAAATAATCCCACATTGATTACATAAACATTAAAGTGAATGTATATAATCCAATGATAGGTCCTATCAAATAGACTTGAGTTATTTTGATAGAAAGACCAATCTGATACACATATCTCACTAAAATCTAATATGAAGTTCTCCAGTTGTGATTTTTTAAAATTTATTGTTATATTTGGTAGAGAAATTGCTTTTTTAAGTGACTTAAAATTGACTTTTGCAAAAATACTATTAACCTAAAACTATGTTTTGAAAATTATAATTATTATTGTTTTTTTTTGATAATGTTGTTGTCGTTTTTATTATATTCTTCCTTTGGAGGAAGTACTTTTGGACAAAATATTTGGCGCCTGGCGGCCCGCCCCCAAAGGCCAAACCCCTTAAACCCTACTGTGATTTGTGTCCATTTTTTCTGGGGCAGAGAATAGCACGAAGAGCAAGATGAAGAAGGATTCAAAATTCGATAAGGAACTTCAGAAATCTCAACAAGAAGCTGTGGAATCTGATTCAGACCCCGGTTATGAGGTACTTTCATGTTTTTGTTATTTTCTGTGAATAAGTGTTGAAAGATTTTGTCTTTCTATGCTTTGGTGATTGAAAACGAATTTCTCAATGTGCAAGACAGTTCATAGGAGTCGTTTACTCCTCGCATAAAATCAGCTCAAAGTTCATCTTCACTTTATTTGATACAATACAGTTATCATCATACCTTATCATGCGAGCAACCCTTTCTCTCTCTCAGCAGCATAATAATGCGGTCGTGTCTATTGACCTGCCTGGAATCTCTTCGCTTTAACTGTCGTTTCTGGTTTATGGGCGCATTATACAACTTGGTGCTTTAACTTTTGCTTCTGAAGTAGTTATGTACCGGTAGGAGTATATTAGTTTGAATTTCAACTTTTTGATTTTAGGATTCTTCTCAAGATTATGGGTCAGAGGATTCAGATACATCATCGGAATTTGAAGATGGAGAAAGTAGTTCATCTGGGGATGAGGTACTTTTCAATTGTATTTGGCATACTTTGTAGTCTTGCAACGTAATGAAGCATACTCACCTTTAATTGTGCTGGGGAAAAAATATTCTAGGATCATTTGGGGGATGATAAATCTGAGGATTCAGAAGCGGGAGGCAGTGGACCCTCTGAAGATGAGGTACAAGATCATTGTTTAGCAGCCATGTCAATACTGTATAAGTGTGCAAACTATATTAATTTGTTTGATGTTTTAAAGATTGTTATCTGGAACTGTACTGCTTTTAGCTTAGCTGTTACCAAAATGTGTAAGAGTTACCATGGCAGGACTTTACCAACACAGGCGGCAGTCATACGTTGGGTGGCGCTAATGATCAAGAAGATGGAAGTGGGGACTCTGAAATTCATCAGGGAGTTGAGAGTGATTCTTCTGAAGATGAGGTTATCATCTGATTATCGTATAGCTGACTTAATTTTGTCCAAGTTATCCTCCTCCAACCAAGCTTGAGTTTGTATATACTCTATTTTTCCATTGATAGGTGGCTCCCCGAAATACCATTGGAGATGTCCCTTTGAAGTGGTATGAAGACGAACCTCATATTGGATATGATGTCAAGGGAAAGAGGATATTGAAGAGGGAAAAGCAAGATAAATTAGATTCCTTTCTCGCAAGTGCAGATGACCCAAGCAGTTGGTTAGTTTGATATTTCTAATTATATGTTATTTGCATCATTTGTATTTAGATGATTTTCTCTTGGCAATGATCTATTAAGATATTCTTATCATCCTGGATTGTTTCTTTGGTAATGTATACTTATTTTTTTTATTTTGTAATATATATATATATATATTTGTGGAAATAATGTTGTTAGTTTTATTGTTATTATCTTCTCTCTGAAAAAATATGTTCAATTTTATCTTCTTGAAAATTGAAGGCGTAAGTTCTATGATGAGGTCAATGACGAGGTAGTGGAACTTACTAAAGAAGAGGCCAAGGTTATCTCTAAAATGATCAAGGGTCATGCACCTCATTCTGACTTTGATCCATATCCGGTCTGTAGTAACTATCCAATTTTTGTTTATCTTCTCTTTTCAAGGATTTTAATCTCGTATAATTTTATTTTTAGCAATTAGTATATAATATTTTTGTTGTTTGGTTTGATGTATCAATGAATATTTTCAGGATTATGTTGACTGGTTTAAATGGGATGATGCCATTCATCCGTTGTCTAATGCACCTGAACCAAAAAGAAGATTTATACCTTCAAAATGGGAAGCTAGAAAAGTGAGAATGCCTTCATTTTCCTTTTTCTGGTGTAAAATGATACAATTAGTCAGTAGCGTGGAGATGAATGAAGGCTATATCAATTGGTGATTCTTATGTTATGCACGCACTTATACAATTGTACAGGTTGTGAGGTATGTTAGAGCAATTCGCAAGGGATTAATTACTTTTGACAAGCCAAAGGAGGAAGATGGTCCCTATCTCTTGTGGGGGGATGATTCTGGTTCAACAGAGAAATCAAACCATTTAGCTTACATTCCTGCACCGAAGCCAAAAGTTCCTGGTACTGATGTGGCTTTGGAGTTCAAAAGTTGAACATTTTCTTTAATTTTTCCCCGGAAAAGAAATTTACTTGATTTTATCTTGAGGTGTTCTTCATTGGAAATATAACTTGATTATGCTTCTTAGGCCATGAGGAATCTTACAATCCTCCTTTAGAGTACATTCCAACCCAAGAAGAAATCAATTCTTATCAGTTGATGGATGATGAAGACCGTCCTAAGTTTATTCCTAAAAGGTACTGTGAATTTGGAATGCGCATATTTCTTTTCCCTTTTTTTTGCAAGTTTTCTAATAAACATCAATTTTTCCAGGTTCACATCCCTGAGAAGCATCCCTGCATATGAGAATTATGTGCAGGAACATTTTGATCGTTGTTTGGATCTATTCTTGTGCCCTCGAGTTCGAAAGAAACGTGTAAGTAAATTACTTGACTGAAAAATAATCAATTTACTGTTTTTTTGCTTAAGATGTATTATTTTTCAAAATCAATGTTTTAATAGTTTATTCTCTATCTTTTTGTTTGTTCCAGCTTCATGTTGATCCTGAATCTTTGAAGCCAAAGCTTCCAAGCCGGAAGGGTCTTAAACCTTACCCAGTGGCATGCTATATTGAGTACAAAGGTCATGAAGATGCCGTTACATCAATTTCTGTTGAAGCTTCAGGGCAATGGATGGCATCAGGTATGGTTGATGATAGTATGTATTTGTTTCAGTGAAGTAGAGATGGTGGTGGATCTCCTTATATTCCTTTTTCTTTAAAGGTTCTAGTGATGGAACTGTCCGCATCTGGGATGTTCCAACTGGTAGATGTCTTAGACGGTGGGAGATTGGTGAAGCCATTACTTGTGTTGCTTGGAATCCTTTGCCTGATATGCGTATTCTTGCTGTCTCTGTGTAAGTCTGGTTTAAGCGTGTGCAAAGTGTTTTTATTTTGTCATAGATACTGTGAGGATTTCCTCTTGAATTTGCATCAGGATTTGGCATTGTGTATGAATCCGGAATATTTTCTGTAGGGGACAAGATGTACTTATGTTGAATGCTGGTTTGGGGGATGAAGAAGAGCAGAAAAAGATTCGTGAGCTTCTCCATGTTGAGTCATCTGCACCAGAAAACTCAGGTTAGTGTCTGCTAAAATTTCTTTCATCAACATACATCAAAAACTTATTTAAGAGAAGGTTCCAGGAGGTCCCAAATGGTGTTCCCCAAGAATTCCAAGATAAAACTTACCAATTCATGTGATCAAAGATGTGGTAAAGACAAATAGGGAAAATAGGCAGAACGAGGAACCTCTTTACTGAAAGATTAATGACTGGACTAGTCTAAACATTGAATGTTGTTTTGCATTACAAAATGTACTTCTTTTCTTAAAGATAGTTCAAGTCATGTCAACACATTATTATTTTGCTTCAACCAAATGCGATGCAGAGAGTAACAAAAACTTCTAACTCACCTGGCTGTTACCACTGTTCTTCTTTCTGTTCCATGGCTCAAAGTCTTCAGACTGGCTTATGCTTTGCCCAGCTAACCTTTAAATTGAAGTGGAACAAATTTAAGTTTGGAATTCAAAAGTAACTGATCAATAAATGATGCTGTACTCTCAAGAATTTAAGTAGCACATGATTTCTAATGGTCCAAGCCCATTATTCTTTCTTTTTTTCTCACCTTTCTATGTTTACAGATGGAAAAACCCCTAGTGTGAACTGGCTTCAAGATGATAAACATGAGGCTTTAAAGTTAAAGCATTTGAAGGTATTTTCATGCTGGTCTCCATAACGTTTACATTTTAATATGCTTGTTGGATTGAAGTTTTGGAGTTTTTTTTTCACCAATTTATGTGCTTATGTAGACTGTTACTGCGGTGGAATGGCACCGAAAAGGTGATTACTTTTCAACAGTGATGCCAGCTGATATCCTTTTTACGAGCTGCTTCAGTATTAAGCGTTTTCTTACTTTTCAAGTGTAAATTAGTAGTTATAAATACCTCATTTATTATTTAATTAATCCATGCATCAGCATTTGACATACCTAACATTTAGGTGCCTTGAACATATTTCTTCCTACAGTTTAACTTGGCTGTCATGTTGAGCACGGTATTAGGTGCAGAAGGGTTTTTGACACTTCTAATGCCGTGTCACCAATTTAAGTGTCTGCATACTTAATCCTTGGACCATATTGAAAATAAACTGTACTTATTAGATCTTGTGACCAATTCAAGTGTCTGCTTATACTCTCCTCTTAAGATCATTAGTAGCATAAAAGTTTTAAAATACAAACATTTGATCCCGAATCAGCTCATTCTTTTTCTTAACATGTTCTTTACGTGAATCAAGAGCGGTTTTGATTCACCAGTTATCAAAGAAGCTTACGCAAAAGCTTCCATTCAAGTTGCATGGACTTGCTGTGAGGTCAACTTTCCATCCAACACGTTCCTTCTTCTTTATTTGTACTAAAAAGACTGTCCGTGTGTATGATCTGTTGAAGACCAAGCTCATAAAAAAGCTTGAAACTGGACTCCGTGAAGCTTCCTCCATTGCTGTTCATCCAGGAGGTGCGATTACTTTTTTTTAATTGTGATAATTAGATTTTGTTAAATACTTTTCCTGCAGTCTTATTGTCAGAAAGTTAATCACGATAGTTTCTATTTCCATTTATTCCTTTCAGGTGATAATCTGATTGTGGGAAGTAAAGAAGGGAAGATGTGTTGGTTTGATATGGATCTTTCATCTAAACCTTACAGAGTTCTTAAGTAAGTTTTGGCCTCCCTAGTCTTTTGTTTGTGTGTCACAATTCAACCTACTAGGGGGCACACACTTCAAATATAAAGATGACATGGATGATCTTAAATACTCTTGCAACTTCGCAGGTGTCACCCAAAAGACATCAACAATGTGGTCTTTCATCGAACATATCCACTGTTTGCTTCGTGTTCAGACGACCGCACTGCATATGTTTTTCATGGGATGGTTTATTCTGATCTTAATCAAGACCCTCTTATCGTTCCTTTAGAAATTCTCCGTGGCCATGCAAGTTCAAACGGAAGAGGTGAGAACTTTTACTATATACATTTTTTATGCTCCTGAGGCATAAGATGGGAAATGACTGAGAGGTGTTAGGGTGTGTTTAGATTAGCTTTTGAAGAATATCTTACAGGGAAAAGTGATAAAAAGTTATTTAAGAGAATAGATTTTGGAGAATCAACTTTTGAAAAGCAAAAAAAAATCTAGAAAACCATGGTTTTCCATCCCCAAATCATGGTTTTCTTGCCAAATATATTGTGGACCACTGTTTGGCTACTCTGCTTTTGAAACTGTGGTTTGGGCCAAATGGAAAAATGACTATTATATCTGTATTATCATTATATAATAGCATTGGCTACTACTCCTCTAGTACAAACTAGTTCCTACATTTAGGACCAGAGGTGGTAGTATTTTTTGAAGTTTGAGAATTAGGGACTTGAATGTCATTTGACATCGAACCTACCACCCACTTCTTTTGCCATATTTGAAGCTGACTTCATTGGCTCCACTGTATTGCATTGCAGGGATATTGGACTGTAAATTCCACCCTAGCTTGCCTTGGTTATTCACTGCTGGTGCTGATAAAGTTATTAAACTCTACTGTCATTAAAGATAATATGGAAGTTGTACTCAATACCAACTTATATGTGCAAGGCTTATTTATTTATTTTTTTATCAACACATATTTTCAATTTCTGCAATATTCACCACTCTGCAGAAATTGAACATCATTGTCATTCAGCCCTTTTTCTAGATCAAGTTTGCTGCAATATTTGTGGGCAGTGCCTCATTTTATTGTCGTGAACAAATTTTGTATTAATTACATCACTTGTTGTAAACCAGCCATGCAATAGACACGTATTCTTTAGACAGACATTTTATAAAGTTAATTCAATGATTTTGTAATTTTTCTTCTATTTATATTTTTATATTGTTGGTTATTAGTAAACTCTTTAGTTGTTGATAGAATACAATACTAGCAAGTGATCCATGTATCAGTGAGACAACACTTTCTTCTTGTTGGTTTTTAGTAAAATCTTTCAGTGAGAGTTGATTATTTTGTCCTGATTTTATTTTAAAATGTTCAAGAATTAAAATGTGACTAAACTGGTTTATTAATTGGAAGATATTAAAAACACAAAGTAGTTTATATAATTATAATAATGTGAGGAAGTAGAGGAAATCACAATCAAAGAGCTTAGGAGCTCTTTTTACATTCAAGTGATCGAAGAGCTTCAAATATGCATAGAAAGTGTGCTCCCAAATCTAAACATATTGGAACTTTAAAAAAAATGCTGTGTACCCTCATGATATCCAAATAAATGAATGCCCAGATCAGCGTGTTTGTTTCGGCGTTTTGAGGGGAAAATCGGATTTCAATAGTGCTCAATTGGACTTGAACAGTGTTTTGATAAAAAATGAGTGTTTGTTTCAGTGATTGGATTTAAGGTGAAAAAAGTTATAAGTTGGAAAAAGTCATAAGCCTCAAAATAAAGCTTATTGAAGCTTAAGTGCCTGTATGTGTATAAAAAAATATTGATAGGAGTATTTTCATATTTTTGGGGATCAATGAGGTACTCAAAATCACTTCTAATCACAAAAATTCTTTTATGAAAAATGTTCTAAATAATTTTCTCTTTCTTTAGATAGTAATCTTCTACTAATTAGAGAATAATTTGGGATAAGAGTTTAAACAAGTTTTGAGTTTTGTTAATATATGACTATAGAAATGTAGAGAATAATTAATTTTAATCAGTTTAGATTTATTATTTAGTTGTTTTATGATTTTATAATCAATTTTTTTTATAAACATCTCATAAATTACTTTCTATATAGTGTTTTTACCCATTAAATTTAGTTTAAATAATTTATTTGGATTATTGGAGGTATTATTGAGATTTTAATCGGTTTATTTTGTTAGATTTTGAGCTATGTGAAAATATAAGTTAGGATTTAATATTTAAATTAGAGTTTGATATAATTTATAAGATTTAAGCTTGAGGTGCACAGTAGAAAAGACTTTTGGAGTGTACCAATTTAAATTAGAGTTTGATATAATTTTATTAAAATTGTACCATTACCAAATTTTCAAAGTTAATTTTTGAGAAAATTGTGAAAAAATATCTTCGTGTGTAGATATCTTCCTAGGTTCCATTGACAATTAAGTTACCAATGATAACTTTTTTCACAATTATCCTTTCATTTTTTCATTTTTCATAATTTTTTCAATTTTTTTCTCTTAATTAATACAAAAGTCACTTATGCAAAAGTCAAACCAAACATCCTAACTTTTACATAAGTTACTTTAAGTTACTTTTCCAATCGCTAATCCAAACACTCATCATTTTACCCAATCTAACTTTTTTCTAATCTTAAGATTCCATAAGTTTAAGTAAAAATAAGTTAATTATCCAATCATCAAAACAAACACACCCTTTAACTTGTCAAGTGAAAGCCACTTCAACTAATTAAAAGCCCATGTACTAACTATTTATCATGCTCCCACAATTTCCTTGTTTACATCTAATAATGCAGCACACAAATATATGAATTCTTTTTATTACGGAGATGATTAGATGGGGATTAATGTCTTTTGCATTTTTTAATCCTACATTTTATCATTAAAATACCCATACCAAACAAAACTAATCTTACTATATGAATGATTTTTCTCGACACATCAAATGTACATTTTAAAGGTTAAGTTACGATTTTACTAATAAAGTTTTTTCTGAGGAGTGTTTAGCACAAATAAGTTTGGAAAAATTTTAGAAAAATACAATTAAATTTTGAAAAAAATAAATTGATGCTACGAATTTATCAAATCTTAAGTCAGAACTGAAGTAAGAATATGAGATTTTCCATTTTGACTAAATGACCAAAATGCCCTTAGTTCAGTTCATAAGTTTCAAGAGTCAATAACAACATCTGTATCTATATTAACAACATCGGATTTTACATTAACGACTTTACTTTTATGTTTTACAACTTCATAGACCAAAAATCATGAATAATTTTGATGATACAAGTTTCAGGAGTCAATAACAACATCTATATCTATGTTAATAACATTTTTTACATTAATGACTTTACTTTCATGTTTCACAACTTCATATTCCGAAAACCATGGATAATTTTAAGGGCACAAGTTTCAGAGGTCAATAACAATATCTGTATATATATTAATAACATCATATTTTACATTAACGACTTCACTTTTATGTTTTACAATTGAACTAAGGGCAATTTGGTCATACTTGGAAATCCTAAATTCCTACTTTAGTTCTAACATGGGATTTTATAAATTCGCAACATTGATTTCTCTTTTCCCAATTTTAATTGTATTTTTCTGGAATTTTCCCTATAGGCTTTGGAATGGTTAAAAATACCAATAAATAATTTAAAATTATACATAATGAGAGGAAGAAGTTAGAGAGAACAACTAAAAAAAGTCATTTAATTTCAAATCAGTCTGTGATTACTATTTTAAATCTAGTTAACATTCATAAGAAATTCATAAAATTAACTGAAATTCTAACAAATGGATTAATTAAGGTTATCAAATTGGGATACAAATTGTGAATCGGAAAAGCTATTTTTAGAAACGTGAATCAACACATATCATGAATTGTAAGATTCATGATTAATTTTAATGATGATATTAATGTAACTTCCATATAAGAAAATATCAAAAGTTTGTACATATTAGTATTTTAAAGGCAAATAACACTTCGGGAAAAAAATAAATAAAAAATAGGATTTTGATTGGGACATATGAGAGAGAATCAAGGATAATTATAGAAGTAAAAAGAAATTCTTAAATAAAACTTGACAAAATAAGAAAAAGAAAACAAAAATGAAAAAAGGGGTTTTAAAGTTGGGTTGCACCAGATCTGGCTTAATCTGTGCGCAACCTAGTTCACATAGAATTATAAGAATCACTGATATTGCAAGATTTCTGCGATTTCAGTTGTATTGCTCCTCAAATCGCAAGATACATGCATAAGTAAGATACATCAACAGTTTCATATTTTTTCTATCTATTTTTAAATCGAATCATGAGATATAAATTGACATTCATAGAATTCTAATAACCATCATTAACTGCATTCTAAAACAAGCTAATAAGCTTAAAAAAAAATACCCTAAACTAAATAATTAGAAGTTTGGAACATAGTATAAATAGCTTTCTCTTAGTTCTTTACAGCATCATCAATATATATTGATTACCACGTAATTTTTCAAAATGGCCTCCGCAAAATCTTTCTATCTTGTGCTGTTTTTGGTTATCATGCTATCCTCAGGCTGCTTTTCTTCCTATCTTATTTCATTGTTCTGCATCTTTTGATAGGAGATTAGTGATGGAATTTGATAATCGTAAAATATATCGTCACTAATTTATTAGTGATTGAATTCCGTCATTAATTTACTGCTTTTCTTTTGAAGTTATTGCTTACCACAATATTTTAAATGATAATTAAAAAGAAAAAGAAAATCTATTCTCCTAAGTGGTCTTAGGGAAAAAGACAGAAAAGTATCATTAAAATTGGTAAAAGATAAATAAGTGTGTCAAATTTTAATAATTCTAAAGGGACTGATTTGAAATTTTGAAATGTTGTAAAATTTAAGAAATTACCTAACTATCCCTAGTTTTTTTAATAAAAAACCCTCAACCCCCTTGCCATCCACTAGAGCTTTGGCGCCATTGACTCAGTGACGGGCAGAGGAGGCCATCATCGGAGCTCTGGAGGTCTAATATGTTTTTTTTTTTTAAATTCTCAAGCAAAAATTCTCAATATAGATACTTGAGTTGTTAATAGTGATATTAAAATTGTAAACGGTAGTCTAATATATATATATATATATTTTAATTTCTTAGGCAAAAGTCATCAATAATGATACTTGAGTCGTTAATAGCGATATTATAATTGTAAATGGGGTATTTGTTGAACTTTTCTTAATAACTTTCAACGGAGATCCGACCGCTAATTTTTTTTTTTTTTTTGAACTTCTCAAGTTAAAATTTGTTAATATATATACTTAAGTTGCTAATAGCAATACAAAGTTGTAAACAAAAACTTTAGCATTGCTATTAACAAAGTAAGTATCCATATTGACAACTTTTGCTTAAGAAATTTAAGGAAAATATATTAGGCCATCTTTTACAAGTTTATTATTGCTATTAACAACTCAAATATCTATATTAACAACTTTTACCTAAGAAATTCAAAAAATATATATTAAGCTGTTGTTTACAACTTTAATATCGTTATTAACAACTCAAATATTTATATTAACAACTTTTGCTAATAAATTCAAAAAGAATATATTAGGCCGTTGGAGCTCCAGCCGCCGGCAAGGGGTTGAGGGTTTTTTTATTAAAAAAACTAGGGGTAGCTAGATAATTTCTCAAATTTTGCAACATTTCAAAATTTCAAAAGTTCCTTTATAATTATTGAAATTAAACATACTTATTTGTCTTTTACCAATTTTGATGATTTTTTTGGGTCATTTTCCCATGGTCTTATATATCAAACCTCTCATAGTATTTAACATGAAATTTAATTCAAGCACAATCTTATATTATTCATCTTTGAAAGTTTACGATATTAGCAATATTTAGATCATATATATTAGAAAGAAAATGAGTAACAAAGTATTTAAGAAAGATCCCTCCTTTTCATATTTAAATAATTAAATTGTGGGTTAAGGTGCACTTTTGCCTAAAAAATAATCACTCAAGAGTGTTGTGTATCGGAAGTTTTTCAAAGAACAATTTTACTCTGAAAGTAACCAAAACGTAACAATTTTGCCCATTACCGTTATAAATGTTAATTGTCAACATCACCTTTTCAACATCCATGTCAATCCCTTATGCTTCTCCATGGCAATTATATTTCTATACTTGTATATATGTGTACACTGTACACATATAATCCAATAATAAAAGCACATCTATGTGTGTATTGAGTAAATGATATGGTTTCTCTAAAATGTTTCAACTTTTGTATAGTTAGTTATTCATATATAATTATATGTGTTAAGGTATATTTATTGAGAATCTGGTATATGATAGCAACCAAATTCATATATTGTTATTAGGATCAGTCTCGACTGGTTGAGAAATTCTTACAATTTTTTGCTCAACCTTAAAAGGTTAAGGAACCAATAAATTTAAAATATAAAATATTATTTTCATTTCTATTTTTTAAAATTTAAATTTGGTATTACAGTCTTGAAAACAAAAATGCATTTTTCTTGTGAAAACTTTGAGAAAATTAATTTTTTAGTCCTTCAATCTTTGACTCACTTATAATTTAGTCTCTAAAATATCACTCGGAGCGATTTAGTTCCTGAATTTTTGACTCGTTTATAATTTGGTCCCATATCTTTTCAATTGGATTTAACTTTTGTCCGAATCGCCTATATGGCATGAATTAATTTTAGGGAGAATCCCAGTTAAATCCAATTGAAATGTCTAAATCCAGATTCAGGCCTATATTTTCAACAATCCCCAGTAAGGCCTTGAGGCCTGATTAGAAATTTCTAAATGTTATCAAAAGATCTTAATACCCCACTAAGGGTAATGTAAATCAACTTAATTTCTAAAAGATTTTGATAAGATTAGATTAAGAAAACTACTAGTGATGGAAAGCGATAACAGGCTTTATCTACCATTTGTGAGGACCATATGCCCGAGAAAAGATGTTTTGTTTGACAAAATCAAGGATTCAGAAATATTTTCAAAGTTTGATTGTAAATCCGGATTTTTTCAAATAAAACTTGAAGAAAGTTTAAGAGAGTGCACTGCTTTTAGTGTACCCAACGGACATTATGAATGGAATGTTTTACCAATGGGTTTAAAGACAAGTCCAGCAATTTTTCAAGAAAGAATGGACCAAATCTTTAATCCATACAGGTCATTCATATTGGTCTATATAGACGATATTCTAATATATTCTAAAAGCCTAGATGAGCATAGAAAACATTTGTTTGTTTTTGCTTGTAAAGCTTTTGAGAATGGATTAGTATTATCCAAAAAGAAAGCAGAAATAGGAAAGACCGAGATAGAATATTTGGGCCTAATTATTAAACCCAAGGGAGTTGTTGAATTACAACCCAATATTATTCGGACAATTTTAACATTTCCGGATGAAATAAAAGACAAAAAGCAATTAATGTCTTTCTTAGGGCATCTTAATTATGCCATGAACTTCATTCCTTATGGAGCGATGGTAAGAGGAAAGTTACAAAAAATGCTTAGAAAAAATAAGCCTTTTATATGGGGAGAAGAAGAAACCCAAGAGGTAAGAAAAATTAAAGATTATGTAAAAAATGAAGTTAAACCTTTACCTTTACCAAAAGATGAGGATGACTTATTTTTACAAACAGATGCTTCTAACCATTATTGGGGAGCAGTACTGCGAAAGCGGGAAGAACCCATAAATCTAATTTTTTCTTATGCTTCAGGTACTTTTAAAGGAGCAGAGATAAATTATGATATAAACGAGAAGGAATTTCTTGCAGGTAAATATGGTATAAAGAAGTTTGAAATATGGATTGTCAGCAAAGAATTTGTTGTTGAAACAGATAATACTCAAGTAAAGGCATTTATAAATAATAAATGTCCAGATTCAATTGCTACTCAGAGAAGAGCAAAGTTATCTGCCTGGTTCAGTATGTATTCTTTTAAAGTTATTAATATTAAAGGAATTCATAATGTTTTTGCAGATTTTCTTAGCCGATATGGAAGTCAATTCCAAGATTCATCTAATGGATAAAATTCAGAAAATCCAAGATGAAGAAGCCAAGTTGGAGTCTCTTCTAGACTACCAAAATAATCAGTATAAGGAGTTAATGAAGCTTCATAGCCAAGTTATACTTCAAAGAAGTATATTACTTCAACTCAGAACTGATTTTAAACAGTTCATAAGGAATTCAAATCCTTTGAGTGAAGAAGACGAGAAAGTCTTAGCCAGTTCTTCTGGTTTAAGCGAGAAAAAACTTCCTGGTAGAATACTGGAAGCGAAAAAGTCAGAACCTATGGTTTCTGCAAATCAATTCGAAACGAATGAAGAATCTAATCAAAAGAAAGATTCTAGTGATTCCAAGAAAGAGGATAAAGAGGAAGTTTCATTAGTGAGGCCCAATGAATTATCCAAAGAACAAAGGCAACCAGCCTTAAAACTCAACAGTTCAGGTTCTAAGACTGAGACGATAGTTGAGGCTAAAGTCTGTGAAGTCAAGGAAATCGTTAGCCCTGAATTGGAAAAGTTAACTCAAGAGTTACTTGGACAAAATTTTATCCAAGTTCCTAAAAAGAAAACTGTTCAGGTAGGGTTTACCTTTGCAGAAAAAGCCAAGCAGTTACCCCCACATCCTAAACAGTTTCCAGAATTACCCGAGAATCATAAATCCAAAAATGAGTTTCTAATGGAATATAACCGAGTGAATACCATTATGAACTCAGGAAATAACCAAGAGTCAAGTAAAACCTTTGCCATAGATTATGGGAGTCATTATCCTAAAATCTTTACACTGAGTGAAGCACCAAAAGAAATAATTAAACTTGCGTTTAATTATAGTTATCTTTCTCTAGCCTATGTAGAAAATCATCAAAAGATTGATGGTATTTTACCTAAGCCTATTGTTCTAGCTATTAAAGAGTTAGATAAAATAGGACCAGCCAAAATCAAGTTTTTAAAATTTGTTATTGTCCCACTAGAGTTTTCCTTTACAGGTCCTTATATCTATCAAGTTGGAACGGTTGGGGTAAATCAAAAGATAGACTTGAAAATAAAAAAGAGTATCCCAGATACTGAATGGGAATTTGATGAGTATTATTCTCATCTTAGACGAGCAGCAGGATATCTTCCTTATCTTCTCGAAATTGAAGAAATGTTAGAAGATGGAGGTGCTTGGACCTACCATGTAACAGAATCTGCAATTGTTTATTGTAAAAAGAAGAATCCAATGAAGCCAGGTGTCATTAGCCAAATGAATGCCTTTAAAAGGAAGATAAGGCTGAATCAAATCAGTGCCAGCAATAAAGTAAAAGAAATCCTTTGTATGATTATGCGTAGAAAGGAGGAAAAACAACACAGCTGTCCAAGTTGCCAACTACCGTCGGCAGAAAAGACGAAAGAAAAAGAAAAGCAGGAGACAAACGTGTCTGCCACCTAATTACTTTTCTAGAAGCCTTATCCAAGAAAGGACGAGAAAAGACTGAAAGATGTCTGCCACAGAAAACCCGTAATTTACTTTTGTAACTAGGGTTATGTAAAGGAACTATGGTTAGGTTATAAAACCATGGTTACCTCTTAGACGAGTCTCTATATAAACCGATCAGGGTTTTTTCCACAGAGCACACGATAAGCACATACCTAGCTATGTACTCTGTTTTTCCCTGAGAATGTATCTTCAGTCTGAGTAAATAAAATTAGGGATCCTTATCCCTATTTCTATCAACATGTTTCTATATTAATATTTTGAGAGGAGAGAGAGTGAGAGTATCTCCAGATAACTGGAAAAAGAAATTCTGTGAAAAATATCCAATTTCTCGAAGGTCTGCTGGCTGAGAGAGGTGTGCCCATTGAAGGCAAGAGGCCGTTTTGAGGGCGATTCACCGTCCGAGAGGTTGCCGAAGCGGAGAAGTGAGAAAAAGGAGAAAGATAGTGGAAGACGTATTGGACCCGGCAAATCCTAAACTCTCATTCTGTTATAATCCTAAATATTAATAAATTCGAAGCATGATAGAATTAGGATAAGGAAACCTTTGTTTTATTTATGATTAAAGATTTAATTCTCGAATTAATATTTTTAGCCAAGGAAGATAAAACAAATATGTATAATCATACAGATGAATGTTATATAATTAGCCAAAAGTATCCAAAGATATTCAGAGCAATAGACGAGTTAAGACTAAATGATGCTATAATTCAATTTATAGAAGAATTTGCCTCTACATTCGATAGAGTTGATAGTTATTTGGTAAATAACTTTAACCTCTTTGGATTAAGAGATTTTGTGCAGCTTAAGCATTATGCTTATGAAGCATTAAGTAAAGTTGTAGTCGAAAATATAATTGCTCAAGAAGCAGTTAAGCAAAAGAGGATAAATTTAAATCAAGAACCGAGTGTTCTACATCTAGATTCTTCCATGATAAGACTTCAAAAGAAGATAATACAGTAACGTAAATGTGGATGTTTATCTCTCTCTTGTGAGTTAGCAAGTTTAAAAATCGGAGAGAATTCGGAGCCCACGAATTCGCGCAAAGTGGTATCAGAGCCTAGTTCGAGAATAGACCCTTGAATGAAGGTAGTAAATTTAAGAAAAGCCGCGGATCGCTATTTTTAATGATTAGTCTTAAAAATAGAAAATTGGAAATAGAAAAAGAGTTATCTAAAACTCGAAAACTAGAAATAATTAACCAAGGATTACCGGTTAATTTAGAACCAATTCAAAACCATTTCAAGGTTTTAAGACTAGAGTTAGAATTAATCAGTGAACAGATAAAAATTGAAGCTGAAATAACTCGTGAAAGAATAGAAGAAAAAGCTTCTAGTAGTAAAACTACTAGAACCATCTTACAGTCAAAAGAAGTATATCCTTACTCATTAGCAATCCCGAGTGCTATTGATAAGGAAATAGAAGAGTTAAAAATAATTTTAGCTGAAAAAGAAAAAAGAAAAGCCGAAAGGAAAAAGAGAAAAGAACTGAAGCTTAAAGAAAAAGAAGCAGAAGAAAAGAAAAGAAAATATTTAGAAGAATTAAAAGCTAAAATTAAAGAGAGTCAGAAAATGTGTGTATTTACCCATGGGAAGGCATGTTTTTCTTTTACCCCAAATATGTAATTGTGCACTTTATCGAAACATGTTTGAACGGAAGTTGGGAATAAAAAGAATGAAAGTTAATTAACCAGTCAATATATAACCAAGAAAAGTGTTTATGCTTTCAATAATTCATTCAATAATTTCTTAAATATTGTGTGGCATTAATTAACTAGGTATAAGGATTAAAGAGAAATTGTCAGAATTTAACAAGGCAATTCATGATATGAGGTGGATAATTAGTCATCATTTTAATGAAAAGGGTACTATGGTTTTTCAACAATATATAGAAATATCTAATCAAGCCTCTTGACCTTATTAGGGGTATGTTAAAATTGTAGACTTAAACTTGGATTTTAGTATTTCAACTGGAATTAAGTGAGATTCTCCCTTAATTTTACCTCAACTCCAAGGTTAAAAAAACATGTGGCGCAAAAGTGTAGAACCATTAGACACACCCTAACACTATTAGGTTTTGTGGTGGGGTCCATGCTATTTTTGCATATTTCGTGTTTGCTTATATTTAACGATCCTGATGCTTTTTTTCTTAAGATTTGTTATTAGCACTAACACGAGTTTAAATCCCAATGCTATCGAAAGGTAAAAAAAACAAACCTCCTTTAATACGGAGGGAATGATATGTAGGAAAAAAGTGCCAACCTTTATGCCAAAAACTTAAATTGGTAATAGATATACACCCTAAATCATTTCAACCCAGATCAGACACGAGTTCACCGTCCTATGACTTTGAGTTCTACTAGGCCAAACTCCATCCACACCCCCTCCCTAGCTCTAATGTATCATTGCTCCAGTTATAAATTGATCTCACAATATGGCTGGCCAATGAGTCACCTATATATGAATTTCAATAGTACACAAACTGAACTCTGGTTTCAGGGATATTATCATAGTATATTAAATATTTGTTCACATACATCTGGACTAGAATTGAATGCATAATACAGTGCATCCTCCCCTTAGGCCTCATGTCCCTTTGGTGAGACCATTTTGGACTAAAATCTTTTTGGAATTGCAAGATACATGCATAAGTAAGATATATCAACAGATTCATGTCTTTTTTATCTATTTTTAAATTGAATCGTGAGATACGAATCGAAATTCATAGAATTCTAATAACCATCATTAACTGCATCCTAAAACAAGCTAATAAGCTAAAACAAATTGTGCTAAACAAAGTAATTAGAAGTTTGAAACACAGTATATAAAGCTTACTCTTAATTCTTTGCAGCATCATCAATATATATCGATTACCAAGTAAATTTTCAAAATGGCCTCCACAAAATCTTTCTATCTTGTGCTGTTTTTGGTTATCATGTTATCATCAGGTCTGCTTGTCTTCCTATCTTATTTCATTGTTCTGCATCTTTTGAATTATATCCCATTTTCATTAATAAAGCCCCAAACATTTCATATTCACTCTTAAAAAATAGGAGATTAGCAATGGAATTTGATAATCGTAAAATAGAACGTCACTAATTTATTAGTGGCTGAATTCCATCGCTAGTTTGTTGCTTTTCTTTTGAAGTTATTGCTTAACGCAAGATTTTAAATGACAATTAAAAAGAAAAAGAAAATATATTCTCCTCAATGGTCTTAGAGAAAAAGACAGAAAAATATCATCAAAATATGTAAAAGATAAATAAGTATGTCAAATTTTAGTAAAGGGACTGATTTGAAATTTGAAATGTTGCAAAATTTGAGAAATTACCTAACGATCCCTAGTTTTTTTTAACAAAAAACCCTCAACCCTCTGCCGGCCACCAGAGCTTCGGAGCCGTTGAGCCGATGACTAGCGAAGGCGGCTGTCATTGAGCTCTGGCGGCCTAATTTTTTTTTTTTGAATTTCTTGGTTAAAAGTTGTCAATATAAATACTTGGATTGTTAATAGCAATATTAAAGTTGTAAGCAACGGCCTAAAATATATTTTTTTAAATTTCTCAGGCAAAAGTTATCAATATTGATACTGGAGTTGTTAATGGCGATACTATAGTTGTAAACGTTAGTTTTTTAACGATTAAGACAAATTTACTCATTTTTTAACACTTTCAGGATAAAATTGCACCGTAATCCTTAAATTATGTATTTAAAAATAATTCATGTCTTTAATAACTTGTAATTTGTAGATATCATTGACTTATTTTATATCTCATATTTCAGGTAACATGAATGGAGTTGAAGGAATACAATGCTGTGAGGATCATCACACTCCTAATTGCAAAAATGATGAATGCAACACAACATGCAAAGAAAGCTGCAGAGGCGGAGAATGCAAAATTAGGAATGATTTGCATTATTGTCATTGTTACTGTTAAATTCAACATCCATGTCAATCCCTTGTGCTTCTCCACAACAGTTATATTTCTATACTTGTATATTTGTGTACACTGTACACATATAATCCAATAATAAAAGCACATCTATATGTGTATTGAGTAAATCATATGGTCTCTCTAAAAAGTTTCAACTTTTGTTTAGTTGAAAAAAAAATGTCAAAATTATCCCTAGCTCCTAACATGCATATTGGTACTGTTTTCCTACTGATATTCTCTCGAAACTCACCCTCCCTACCAATAATTTAGATAGGAGGAGACAGAAGATATGATGAGAATAACAAAGAGAACCATACGAGAGGATTGCAGTGATGGAACGAAGACGGAAAGATGTCTCCGTTTTACTGGGATGGGTTTAGATACCCTAGAACCCTGTGCGGCTACAAGGTTTGTAATTATTACGTACGAATCCCTATGGAGAAATTTCTGTAATCATGCACATAGTATTAATATATTTAAGTTATTTATGTGTTGCCCACCGAACCACGTATTTATATTCCATTATAAGTTAAAATAAGATAAGGGTGTGGAACTGTCTTTATTACTTTGCGCATATTGACATACAGTGTACACATATGTTAAGGAGTTTGACATACAGTGTACACATATTTACAAGTATAGAAATATAATTGCCATTGAGAAGCATAAGGGATTGACATGGATGTTGAATTTAACAGTAACAATGACAATAGTGCAAATCATTCCTAATTTTGCATTCTCCTCCTCTGCAACTTTCTTGGTATCTTGTGTTGCATTCATCATTTTCGCAATTAGGAGTGCGCTGATCCTCACAGCATTGGATTTCTTCAACTGCATTCATGTTACCTGAAATATAAGATATAAAACAAGTCAATGTTATCTACAAATTACAAGTTATTAATGACATGACTTATTTTTCAATAAATAATTTAAGGATTAAGGTGCAATTTTTATCCCGGAAGTGTTCAAAAATCAGTAAATTTGTTTTAATTGTTAAAAAATTAACCCTTACAACTATAGTATTGCCATTAACAACTCAAATATCAATATTGATGACTTTTGCCTAAGAAATTTAAAAATATATATATTAGGCCTCCGATTACAACTTTTGTATCATTATTAACAACTCAAGTATCTATATTGACAACTTTTACTTGAGAAATTAAAAAAAAACATATTTGGCTGCTAGAACTCCAATGACAGACACCTCGGTTGGTCACCGCCTCAACGGCGCTTAAGCTGTAGCCGCCAGCAAGGGGTTGAGGGTATTTTATTAAAAACACCAGGGATAGTTAGTTAGTTTCTCAAATTTTGCAACATTTTAAAATTTCAAAGCAATCCCTTTGGAATTATTCAAATTTGACATACTTATTTATCTTTTACCAATTTTGATGATATTTTTCTGTCTTTTTCCCTAAGACCATTGAGAAGAATAGATTTTCTTTTTCTTTTTAATTATCATTTAAAATCGTGCGTTAAGCAATAACTTCAAAAGAAAAGCAGCAAACTAGCGATGGAAATCAATCACTAATAAATTAGCACGATCTATTTTACGATTATCAAATTCCATCACTAATCTCCTATTTTTTAAGAGTGAATATGAAATGTTTGGGGCTTTATTAATGAAAATTGAATATAATTCAAAAGATGCAGAACAATGAAAATAGGAAGAAAGGCAGACTTGAGGATAACACAATAAGCAAAAAAAGCACAAGATAGAAAGATTTTGCGGAGGCCATTTTGAAAACTTTCTTGGTAAACAATATATATTGATGATGCTGTAAAGAATTAAGAGTAAGTTATTTACACTGTGTTCCAAACTTCTAATTATTTAGTTTAGCGCAATTTTTTTAGCTTGTGAGCTTGTTTTAGAATACAGTTAATGATGGTTATTAGAATTCTATGAATCTCAATTTGTATCTCACGATTTGATTCAAAAACAGATAGAAAAGACATAATTCTGTTGATATATCTTACTTATGCATGTATTTTACGATTCCAAAAGATTTTATTCCAAAATGGTCTCATCCAAGGGACATGAGGCCTAAGAGGAGGATGCATTGTATTATGCATTAGTCCAGATGTATGTGAACAAATAGTTAATATATTATGAGAATATCCTTAAAAGCAGAGTTCAGTTTTTGTACTCTTGAAATCTGTAGGTGACTTATTGGCTAGCCATATTCTGAGATCAAAATCAGCAGCAACAATTTATAATTGGAGCAATGATACATTGGGCCAGATTGGGTGGGGTGTGGATGGAGTTTGGCTTGGTAGACCTCCAAGTCGTAGGATGGTGAACCCGTGTCTGATATGGGTTGAAAGGTTATTACTAATTTAAATTTTTGGCATGAGGGTTGGCACTTTTTTCCCACGTATCATTCCCTCCCTATTAAAGGAGGTTCAATTTTGAAACTTTTGATGGAATTAGGATTTAAACTTGTGCTAGTGCTGACACCAAATCTCAGAAAAAAAAATGTCAGGATCCTAACATGTATATTGGTACTATTTTCCTACTGAGATTCTCTCAAATTTGGTCATTTGGTCAGAATGATATTAAAATAGGGATTCTCCCAATTTTTAAATTGGTACTGTTAGGAACCAGTACCCGTTTGGTCAGATTTGAAAATTCTAGATTCCTTCTTCAGTTTTAACACGGGATTTTATAAATTCATAACACTAATTTGTCTTTTCCCATTTTTAATTGTATTTTTATGGAATTTTCCCAATAGGCTTTGGAATGGGTAAAAATACAAATAAACAATTTAAAATTGTGCATAATAAGAGGAAAAAGTTAGAGAGAACAACTAAAAATAGTCATTTAATTTCAAATCAGTCTGTTATTACTATTTTAAATTTGGTTAACATTCATAAGAAATTCATAAAATTAATTGAAATCCTAATGGATGGAATAACAAAGGTTATCAAATCAAGATACAAATCGTGAATTGGAAAGACTATTCTTAGAATCATGAATCGACTTATATTGTGAATTGTAAGATTCCTGATCAATTTTAATGATGATATTAATGTAATTTTCACATAAGAAAATATTAAAGGTTTGTACATATTAACATTTTAAAGGCAAATAACACTTCGGGAAAAAAAGAAATAAAAAATAGGGTATTAATTGAGATAAAAAAGAAATAAAAAATAAGCAACAAGAATCCCAATTAATTTTAGGGAGAATCCCAATTAAATTCAATTGAAATGTCTAAATTCATATTTAGGCCTACACTTTTAACAAATCTCTAGTCAGACCTTGAGGCCTGATTAGGAATTTCTAAATGTTATCAAAAGACCATAATACCCCTTCAAGGGTAATGTCAATCAACTTAATTTCTAGAAAGATTTTGATAAGATTAGGTTAAAAAAACTCCTGGTGATAGAAAGCGATAACAGGCATCGTCTACCATTTGCACGGACCATATGCCTTGATTCGTGTGGGACACCATGTCATGCATCGTCCCACACCGAAGATGGGTGTATTTACCAATGTTATTGAACCCGGACCGGACCGGCCCGGGAACCGGCAAACCGGCCGGGAAACCAGTCCAGTTCCCGGTCCGGTCCGGGTTCACTTTTAAAAAAAAAAAAAAAATTTTACTTTTTCCTTTAGAATTTCATACTATAAGTCTAAAATTTTCAATTTCTCACCGGTTTGGTCCCGGTTTGACCCTTAACCCAGTACCCCGACCGGTTCAATGCCCGATCCGAGTTTTAATACCTTGATATTTACCCATGGGAAAACATGTTTTTCTTTTGCCCCAAATATGCAATTGTGCACTTTATCGAAACGTGTTTGAACGAAAGGTGGGAATGAAAAGAACGAAAGTTAATTAACTAGTCAATATATAATCAACAAACGTGTTTATGCTTTCAATAATTCATTCAATAAATCCTTAAATATTGTGTGGCATTAATTAACTAGGTACAAGGATCAAAGTGAAATGGTCAGAATTTAACAAGGCGATTAGTGATATGAGGCGGATAATTAGTCATCATTTGAATTAAAAGGATCCTATGGTCTTTCAACAATACTCAAAAATCCTTAGTCAGGCCTCTTGACCTTATTAGGAATATGTTAAAAGCGCAGCCTTAAATTTGAATTTAAGTATTTCAATTGGAATTAAGTGAGATTCTCCCCTAATTTTACCTCAACTCCAATTTTATAAAAACATGTGGAGCAAAAGTGTAGAACCATTAGACACACCCTAACACTATTGCGTTTTGTGATGAGTTCCATGCTATTTTTGCATATGAATGGTGTTAGCTTATATTTAATGATCCTGACATTGTTTTTTTTTTTTTTTTTGAGATTTGGTGTTAGTGCTATCACGAGTTTAAATCCCAATTCTATCAAAAGTTTCAAAAATGAACCTCCTTTAATAGGGAGGGAATGATATGTAGGAAAAAACCGCCAACCTTCATACCAAAAATTTAAGTTAGTAATAGATATGCACCCAAATTCCTTCCAACCCAGATCAGACACGAGTTCACCATCCTATGACTTTGAGGTCTACCAAGCCAAACTCCATCCACACCCCTCCCCAACCCGGCCTGATGTATCATTGTTCTGCATCTTTTGAATTATATCTAATTTTCATTAATAAAGCCCCAAACATTTCATATTCACTCTGAATTCCGTCGCTAGTTTACTGCTTTTCTTTTGAAGTTATTGCTTAATGCAAGATTTTAAATGATAATTAAAAAGAAAAAGAAAATCTATTCTCCTCAATGATCTTAGGGAAAAAGACATAAAAATATCATCAAAATTGGTGAAAGATAAATAAGTATGTCAAATTTGAATAATTCCAAAGGGACTACTTTGAAATTTTAAAATGTTGCAAAATTTGAGAAATTACCTAACTATCCCTAGTTTTTTTAATAAAACACCCTCAATCCCCTTGTAGGCCACTACAACTTCAGCGTTGTTGAGGCGGAGTCCAGCCGAGGCAGCCATCATCGGAGCTCCGACAGCCAAATATGTTTTTTTTAATTTGTCAAGCAAAAGTTGTCAATATAGATACTTGGGGTATTAATAGTGATACTAAAATTGTAAACGGAGGCCTAATATATATTTTTTAAAATTTCTTAGGAAAAAGTCATCAGTATTAATACTTGAGTTGTTAGTGGCAATACCATAGTTGTAAGGATTAGTTTTTTTAATGATTAAAACAAATTTACTGATTTTTGAACACTTCCGGGATAAAAATTGCACCTTAATCCTTAAATTATTTATTGAAAAATAAGTCATGTCATTAATAACTTGTAATTTGTAGATAACATTGACTTATTTAATATCTTATATTTCACGTAACATGAATGTAGTTGAAGGAATCCAATACTGTGAGGATCATCACACTCCTAATTGCAAAAATGATGAATGAAACACAAGATGCCAAGAAAGTTGCAGAGGAGGAGAATGCAAAATTAGAAATGATTTGCATTATTGTCATTGTTACTGTTAAATTCAACATCCCTGTCAATCCCTTTGCTTCTCCATGGCAATTATATTTCTATACTTGTATATATGTGTATATTGTATGTCAAACCCCTTAATATTTTGATATATGCAGAGTAATAAAGGCACAGTTCCACAGGCATATAGAAATAGTACAAATATATTGATATTAAGTACATGTTTACATACAGGAATCATCCCCACAGGATTTGAAAGTATAATTACAAATATCCAAAATTAGACTTGTATAACTACTAGAAACACTTTGAGAGTGTCTAAAATAGTACATGAATGGATTTTAAACTAATTCTTGTATATTTGAAATTTTAGGACCAACTTAAGAGCCAAGCTGCTAGCACAAATTTTGAGGTACACTTTACGAGTTGAAAATGGTTTCAGATAGTAACTTTATCCTTCATACACTATGTCATTGTATATATAATTGTGTATGCCATTGTTTGTATTTTAATTAATCAACATGGTTCTGCCGAGAAGGGGCAGTTAGTGCTAGAAGTGCACTTTTACCTGGTTGTTGAGTACCAATCTAACCAAGGGGTATAGATAGTGGGGGTTGAGCCTCTACACAAAAAAATGTATTGAAAGGTATAAGAACAGAAGGGTTATCAAGTAATCTGTAACCTAGGACTCAACTGTTAAGTTTTGATTCCACAAAAAATTTGAAATGGCCCAAAATGATTTGAGTTGAAATGGGCCAAGAACTGATAGAGAGGAATTGGTGGATGATTTTTTGATGATATACTGGTATACTCGCGGAGCATGTCAAAACGTGAACATTATTTGAGAATTTTATTGAATACACTGAACATGATCAAACATAGTGCCTACGGGTACACTGAACTAAACTGAATGCCTACGGATACACTGAACTGAACTGAGTACCTACTGGTACATTGATATGCCCAGTTGGTGATCTAGAGCCCAACTGAGGTATAGAACGAGTAGGGGTTATAATAGTGGTTGGTTCTGAATGTTTCCGACTAGAACTGAAACTAAGACTGAGACTGAGACTGAAACTAAAATTGAAACTGATGCTGACATTTTGGTATGGTGCAAGTGGTTACCAAGTGACTTTTATGGCTTGTACTTGACCCTCAGGTCATGCCTTTGATCCTTGGGGAGACGACTCTTTAAGGGAAATGTGGAGTACATCAGAGAGCAAAATCCCTAACCTCAAAAAGGTGGGGTGAGGGTAGGCCGATATCCAAAAGACCTCAGAGAAGGCAGGGTGAGGGTACCGTTACATAAAAAGATGTATGGCCTATGCCAAAAGACCTTGGGGAAGGCGAGGTGAGGGTAGGCCGGTATCCAAAAGACCTCGGAGAAGGTGGGGTAAGGGTACCGTTATATAAAAAGACGTATGGCCTATGCCAAAAGACCTCGAGGAAGGAAGGGTGAGGTTATGCCAGTATCCAAAAGACCTCAAAGAAGGCGGGGTGAGGGTACCGTTACATAAAATGACGTATTGCATATAATGATTTGCCCTAAGTAGTGAGGCAGCCCATCAGAGCATGTTAAAGATGTGACTAATCAATCTATGATCGGGAGGCTCATACCTATACATGGCCAGGAAAGTTAAACCCCACTGGTTGCTTGCAATCGAGAGGCTGGGAGTAAAACATGTGCACTGAAGCGATATGGCTAATAGTATTACACCCTTTGTGGTGAACTGGGTGATTTATAATGATGGTTGTGTTACATGGTGTGTAAGCCTACACATGAAAAAGATAGATTAAGTGATAAAAAGGGATTCCCAAGCTGGTACCTAGGGCCTATGGCCTCAGGGTCGAAGGGTACCATTACATGCAATTTCCGATCCAGAGTTTATGGCTATATATGTGCAGCAAATTTTGAGGATGAAATTTATTTAAAAGGTAGAAAACTATAACACCCCAAATTTTACTTACCAATATGCCTTGTAATTAATTGTGGCATTTAATGAAATGGAATGGTGAATATTCATGATCATAGGAATTAAACACTGAAAATTGGAATGTAACAGTGCTGCTAGTGAAATTTCTTGTAAAGCGGTGAGTTTGTCAAGTGCTGTTGGATGATCAAAGGATGTCCAAAAATTGTGAAATTTTACGGGTAATGGATAATTTTTGGAGCTGTACACAAAGAGTTATGTATTTTTGAAGTTAGCTCAGTGAAACTAACCAGCATTCGTGGCAACC
The DNA here is from genome assembly GCA_963210345.1 of Inga oerstediana. Taxonomy (NCBI): domain Eukaryota; kingdom Viridiplantae; phylum Streptophyta; class Magnoliopsida; order Fabales; family Fabaceae; genus Inga; species Inga oerstediana. The sequence goes on from OY723400.1 coordinate 82,139,612, forward strand.
TCCAAAAACAAAAATTTTGGGAATTGTGAGCTTCTAGTTGGCTAAATGCCATATTTTTTCTTGAAACTAAACTCAACAAGGGTCACATAGCCTTTGGAATCACTCCAATTAAAATTCTACAAATAAAGTTATGATTTTTCAAAGTTTCATCAAAAAATCTACCAAAATTGCCAATTGTTGCGAAGTTGGGAAAAAAAAATGTAATGGCAATTGTGTAAATTGTGGAATAAGGAAATAGGAGGAAAACATAATTATTTAGCTAATAAACATGCCCAGTGTCATCAATCCAAGCTAAGGGAATAAACAAGAATTTATTCAAATATGAGCATGTGGGAAATTTCAATAAAATATTACATGTTGTGTAATTAGTTGAGATAGTTGAAGACAAGCCCATATTGGTTTGTGAAGGGCTTAAATGGCATCATATGAGCCAAGGGAAGATGAAGAAAATTGGTTCAAGGCTAATGGAGGCTTGTGACACAAATTAACAAGAGATAAGATTAAGTACAAAAGTTGTCATAAATTCAATATAAAAATATATCAAAAAGAAAAGATGATGGAGATATTATTAGGTCCTCATGTTCATCTTTTCTCATTCATTTTCATGCCTACACACAAGAGAGGGGGGCGGGGGAGAGAAGGAGGGGGGAGCGAGAGAAGAGCTTTGAGTGCTTTGGGACAAAGAGGGCTTGAGGAGCCAAAATTCAAAGGTAAAAGCTTGTGATTTTAAATGTTTAGGTCCTCTAATTTGTTTAGCAACTCTTCTAACCCCTTAATCTTCATGGAAACCATGTGTACCAAGCTAATCTTCAAGGGATAAGAGAGAGAGGGAGGATGTTCTAGAGAGAGAAAGTTGAGAAATCAAAAGGTAACTTCAAGAACTTCAACTCCATTGGTAATATATTGTCGTTGTAGTGGTTCTTGACTTGATTTGTGGATTGTTTGGTTGTTTTGTAAATTTGGGATGTTGAAATCCTAAAGGGAGATGCTGCCCAAATTTCCATTAATCATTTTCAAAAGGTGTTTAAGTGCTTAAACAAGTGATTAGGAATGAAAAGAAGGTGTTTTATAGAATAGAACATGAAATCCCAATTTTTCCCAATTAATTCCAAATTTCGTCCATCAACTGTTTTCACCGTGTTTGGACAAGATTTTGGTGTTTTTGATGATTCCATTGTGTTTAGAATGAAAAATTATGTAGGGTTTATGTCGATCATGAAGTGTGAAAAGCATTAAAATGTGAAATGTCAAAAATACCCCTAAAACCCTAAGTTAGGGGTTGCCAAGGACATTTTCATCTTTTTGAAGTGAATTTGGTAATTCCGAGGTCAAAAATGGATTCCTTGGGTGAAAATATGTAGTATAAGCCCAAGTTATAATTTTTGGGAAAGAAAAGTTGGACCAGGTATAAGGGGCTTAGACCGGTTCCCAAGGGTAAAACAGTCAAAATGTGATTTTGAAGCAAAGATAACTAACACAATGAGTTTATAATAATACATGAATGAGTAATAACTTATTTATTATAAATTTGGGGTTTTAGGATCGGACAGTAGCTTGAGCCGGACACAGAATAATGGACTGATAAAAAGGTGCAAGAGAAGGACTCAAAGACCAGAGGTAGGGGACTTACCTTACTTGCATGTATTTAATATCTTTGCTTGTGTAGTGATATATGTGATTGCTTTACTTGATTGTGTAGAGCATATTTGAATAAATAAAGCTCTGTTTCTATTTATACTGTGGCCATAGTTTTGTTGCATGAAACATTGAGCATGCAGAAATTTCATTATAGGGCATGCATCTAGTTAAAGATAATATATCATGCACATAGCATATGTCTTGCATGCATTAAGGTAACTGTTTTTTCTACTTAGATTCTCCCGAATCTCACCCTCTCCTACCAACAATTTAGAAAGGTGAATGCATAAGGTATGCAGAGATCAGAGACGAGAACTACACGAGAGGGTTGCAGTGGTAGAATGAAGACGAGAAGATGTCTCCGTTTTACTGGGGCGGGTTTAGACACCTTAGTAGCCCTATGCGGCTACCTTGATTGTAATTATCATGTACGAACCCCTATGGGAAATTTCTGTAATCTTGCACATATCATTAGTATATTTATTCTATTCCTGTGTTGCCCACTGAACTACGTATCATTTTCTACAAATACACTAAAAAGAAGAAAAATAAGATAAGGGTGTTACATTGTACACATAATCCAATAATAAAAGCACATCTATGTGTGTATTGAGTAAATGATATAGTCTCTCTAAAAAGTGTCAACTTTTGTTAAGCTAGTTATTCATATATAATTATATGCATCAAGGTGTATTTAATAAGAATCTGGCATATGATATCAACCAAATTCATATATTGTTGTTAGGACCAGCCTCGACTGGTCGAGAAATTCTTACAATTTTCGACTCAACCTTAAAAGGTTAAGGAACCAATCAATTTAAAATATAAAATATTATTTTCATTTCTATTTTTTAAAGTTTAAATTTGGTATATTAGGCCTAAAAACAAAAATGCGTTTTTCTTGTTAAAACTTTGGGAAAATTAATTTTTTACTCTTTCGGCATTTGATTCACTTATAATTTAGTCTCTAAAATATTGATGTGACTTGGTCCCTGAACTTTTGACTCACTTATAATTTGGTTCCATATCTTTTCACTTTTTATATTATGAATATGATCCTTGTCATCTATAATTTTATTCTATGCCAAGATCGCCTATATGGCATGAATTAATTGTACCTCAGATCCAATTTTATAAAAACTTGTGGAGCAAAAATGTAGAACCATTAGACACAACCTAACACTATTACATTTTGTGGTGAGGTACATTCTATTTTTCATATGAATGGTGTTAGCTTATATTTAACGATCCTTATATTTTTTTTCCTGAGATTTCGTATGAGGGCTAGCACGAGTTCAAATCCCAATTCCATCAAAAGTTTCAAAAATGAACATCCTTTAAGAGACAAGAAATGATATGTAGGGACAAAGCGCCGGCCTTCATGCCAAAAACTTAAGTTAGTAATAGATGTGCACCCCAATTCCTTTCAACCTATAGATCAGACACGGGTTCACCATCCTACGACTTTGAGGCATACCAGGCCAAACTCCATCCACACCCCACCCCGGCCCGATGTATCATTGCTCCAGTTATAAATTGTTGTTGCTGAATTTGATCTCACAATATGGCTAGCCAATGAGTCACCTATTGATTTCAAGAGTACACAAACTGAACTATGCTTTCAAGGATATTTTCATGATATATTAAATATTTGTTCACATACATCTGGACTGGAATTGAATGCATAATACAGTGCATCCTCCCCTTAGGCTTCATGTCCCTTTGGAGGGGGCATTTGGGCATAAGGATATGGTGGCTGTGTATCATATATTATGAATTTTGTACTAAGAAAATTTAAGATGGAAAACAAAATTCTTAATCAATGTTAGGATCCAACAGTTGTAAATCAAAACGACAAATATTTAACAAACATATGATTAATTAGTAAATGAACTTAGAAAAATTGGCAAAGAATTTATTTTAAAACAACAATTAAAATATTCTGAACTTTTCTTTATACACATGATGGTATGACAAATGAAAGAATATCTTTTTGAGTTATTATAAATAACAATTCATGATCACATATTTCTAAAACTAACAAAGCTTCAATAATGAATATGAAACAAAAAAAAAATATTAAAAGAAGGGAAATAAAAGGCATAAATAATGGGGTCAAACATAGTCAAGCCTCTCTGATTCTCTCCTGATAAAACATTTTAGTGTTAGTCCAAGAATAAAGTTCAAAATAGAAAAGAACCAGGCTTTTGCTTCAACCAAAACTATTACTTCCATAGAAAAAAAAAGTAACTGATAAGTCAACCAAAACACTTCAATCAGTTATGCAGAAATCACGAAGTAAACCTGATTCAGGGACACAGGGAAAGTAAGCTTTCTACAGAATTATGCCATTAAAGGGGAATTAAGGTAAAAGGTATTTTAGAAAATATATATCATATTAACTATAACACGCGTCCCTAACTTGAGTTTAGTATATTAAATTCATTTTAGTTGGCACCTAACATGTATTATATCTTGCAAGAAGCATTCTCTATTCAAATTGACAATTGCTAGAGAACTAACCGGCCAAATAAGAGCATCAAACACATGAATGATAGAACAAGGCTAACAAACATTCTATCAAATCATTAAAATACAAAATTCAATATAAATTTCAGCCTCAATATGCAACAACCGAAACACAACTCAATACAACTACAAATTACAATCCTAAAAACTTAGATGTCACAATTCATAATCATAAATGAGGGAAACTAAAAATAAGGTAGAAGAACTCCCTAGAAGAACTCCCTATGAGTACAAAGAACTCCAGCTAGCTTCTTCAATCACCAAGAAATGAAAGAATCAAGTGCTCATGACTGGAGAATAGCTACACTGAGCCTTAGTCTCTCCTTTGGCCATCGAACAATGAGAACGATCAAAGATGAAGGTGAACTCAAGAATGAAAGGGGATTAAGCTGAAGGAGTGGCTAACGGTGAGATGAATGGTTGTGATGCTGGATGATGGCCGATGGAAGCGATTGAAGAAGTGGAGTCGATGGGGATGGTTGATGATGGAAGGCGTGATGATTGTATGTGTCGGCACCAGAATGTTGAGTGGTCAAAACCTTAAAATCTGATTTCAGAGGACAAAAGCGCTGATTTCCCATTTGAAGACCAAATTGTCATTTCCAAAATTCAGGTACTAAACTGACAATATCGTTGTGTATTACAATGTCATTTATGAAATTCGGGGACTGAACTGAAATTTTCAAATTCGACTGCTTGACCAAAATACCTGAAATGAAATTCAAACTATTATAATACCATGTATTTAGATAATCATGAATATAATGACAATTTTACCCCTTTTATCAACTAATTCATGCAATCACTTTTAATCTCAATTAGTCATAATGAATGCATTTTTGGCCAAAATAACATGATAAAATTCCCAAATAAAATATTGAAAAATATGATAAAACAGGGATTCATCAATGAGTAACAAAGTATTTAAGAAGGATCCCTCCTTTTCATATTCAAGATACTTCTGCCACAACAAAGAGGGACATGGTGGTTCAATTCCATTGCCTACTATATTAATGATACCATTTGATACTAGTAGTTGGTATTAAAGATTTGATGCTCTGTGTAACACCCCAAATTTTATTCATCAAGAGTATATTGTAATTATTTTATATATTCAATAAAATGATGAATATTCAAAGCCAAACGAATTAAATATTAAAAATTGAAAGGAGAACAGTGTTTTCGATGAAATCGCTTGCGAGATAGTGAGTTTGTCATGTGGTTTTGGAAGAACAAATGATGAGCAAAAATTATGAAAGTTTACAAGGTGAAAGTAGACATCCTAAGCTTTAATTTGATAGGTCACATGAATTACTTGAAGCTATATGCAAAAAAATATGAATTTTTGAATTTAGCCCAAAAAATCTGGAAAGTCTCTAGAGCAGCGGTCAAAGAAATGAAATATGGGAATGATATGCTTCCAACTGGCTAAAGTCCATATTTTTCATTGAAACCAGACTCAATAAGGGTTCCATTGCCTTTAGAATCATTTCAAAACGATATCTACAAATTTAGTTATGATTTTTCAAAATTTGGTCAGAAAATCTGTCAAAGTTGCTAATTGTTGTGAATTTGAAAAAGAAAGATGTAATGGTGATTATATAAATTGTGAAATAAATAAATAGGAGGGAGAAATAAGTATTTGGCTCATAAGTGTGCCAAGTGTCACTATCCTATGGTAAAGGGATTAGTTTATAATTGATAAAGATTAGCACATGTCTAATTGTGTTAAAATATTGCTTCTTGGACATAGTAATCATGATTATGGTACAACACTTGAGTATCTAGTTAGATTAGTTGGAAGAAGCCATTTAGTTAGTGAGGACATAAGAGGGACGGTTTTGGGCTAACCAAAAGAGGAAAAAGATTAGTCCAAGTCTAATTGCACCTTATGACACCAATTGGGAGGAAATAAGACCAATGACAAGTATCATCACAAGATGAGTTCTTGGAAATAAAGTAATAAAGGGAAATGAAAGATATTTTAAAACATTCTTCCTTCCTCTTTCCCTTGCATATTTCGGCCAAGAAGAGAGAAAAGAAGAGAGAGAGAGAGAGAGAGAGAGAGAGAGAGAGAGTTCAAGAGATCTAGAGAGAAAGAAGAAGAAAAAGCCAAATGTAAGTGGTGATTTCTTAAGAGTTTCTTATAGCATTCCATGAAATCTTCTCTAAACTCTTCTTCTCTATGGAATCAATGGTTTAGAAAACACATCTTGAGCTTAAGGAGTGAGAGAGAGGAGGACACCTAGAGAGATAAAGTTCAAGAACTCAAGAGGTAACTTCACAAAACTCAAATCCATACTAGTATGTTGTAGTTGTTGACGTGTATGGTTGGATTTGGTGATTTTTGGTTGAGTTTGTAAATTTGGAAAGTCCTAACCCTAAGAGGTTATGCTGCCCAAATTTCTTTGAATCATGGTTAGAATGTGTTTAAATGACTTAATAAGGGATTAGGAGTGGAAAGGAGTAAACTTTAGAAGTTAAAACACAAAGTTTCATTTTCCCTTTTTCTTGAGTCAAGTTTCGGCCAGCACTGTTCTTGGGGGAAGGAGTTGAATTTTCATGAAATTGATGATTCCATTAGATTCAGGAGGCAAAAATATGTGGGGTTACAGTTGGTCACTTTTTTCGGAAAAGCCCGAAAAAGTATAATTATGAAAACGCCCCTAAAACCCTAAAACCCTAAAACGGGGCTGTCAAGGGAAATTTCGTATTTGACATGAATTTGGTAATTTTGAGCCCGGAAATGGATTCCTTGGGAGAAAATACGTCAGAATAGCCTTAGTAAAAATTTTGGGAAAACGTGCTATCAGGTTGGGTATTGCGGGGCCGGGCCGGGGTCCAGGAGGCATTTTGGTAAATTTCATCATAGACTAAAATAACCACAAGAAACACTATGGAAGTATCTAACATATACTTGGATAGGTTATGACCTATTTCTTGTACATTTAATATTTTAGGATTGAGTTGAAAGCCGGAGCGACACGTTTTACGATGCACAAACAAAAGGGGTTGAAAGAACTTTGAGGTAGGAACATTATCCTTCATACATTATGCCATAGTTATATGATTATGTGGATGCCATTGTTTGTAAATGTATTTTATTAATCAACATGGTTTGCCTAAAGAGGGGCAGTTAGTACCAGAGGTGCACTTGCACTGAGAGTTGGTGAGAATCCAACCAGTGTATGATTAGTGAGGTTGGGCCCTACTCATGTATACATGACGATGATGTGTTTATATTATTCATTAATTGGTGCATACATGACGTATATCATATTTACTTTTCACATTTTATATGAACGATAGCATATTTCTATTGGGATTCCTTAGAATCTCACCATTTTTCTAAACAAACATCTCAGTGGGTGCCAGTGGGTCGAAAGGCAAATGTATAGATATAGAGAAGTGATTGGCACATGTCTCGAGGCAAGGTTGAAGTTCATAGTTATAGTTAGTTTATGTTTAAGATATTTTGGGAAATCCTGTAATTATTGGAAATATTGTAGTACTCTATATTTTGTTGACGAACGACTTTGGATTGTAAACGAATAGTTTTATCAGTATATATGTACTTTTCTGTATGCCCATGGAATCTAGTCTTTATTATTCTTTGAAGATCGAAATGGAAACGGGTGTTAACACTCTGATACCAATTGAACGGTGACTAAGTGAAATAAAAGACGTAAAACTTAATTATTGAGTAAGTAGAGGGTAATTCAACTCCATTGCCTACAAATTAATGGCATCATTCGAATGGTATCAAAGCCGTGATGCTCTGATACTAATTATTGGGTGACTTGGGAAGACATGAGCCTCTACCATAAAAATTAGCTTGGGTGGGTAGTTTAGCTCCATTGCATACTAAATTAATTACACCATTTGATGCTTATTAGTTGGTATCAAATTTCTTATATTCTAATACCAATTCACGCAACCCTATTGTAAAAAAGTGAAAAGTATCTGATACTCATTAATTGATATCAAAGCTTTGGAATTTTGAAGTTAAAATAGTATTTTCTTATCTTTTTCTTAAATTTTATTTATAACCTTAAAATTTTTGAAATTATTTTTTGTGAAAATTTGAATGCAATTTATTAAGATTGTAAGATATTTGCAGCTTAATCCAAGAAATTTGACTTTATCTCGATTCAAACCGAGCTTGAATACTTTGACAAAAAAAGAAAGAAAAAAGAAAGTATCATTGAGTTGATAATGTTGTCTCCGATTTGATTTTAAAATGCCTAACAATTAAAAAGCAAGGTATTAAAACCCGGACCGGGTACTGAACCGGTCGGGGTACTGGGTTAAGGGTTAGTGGGCCAAACCGGAGCTAAACCGGGACCAAACCGGTGAGAAATTGGAAATTTTAGACTTATTGGTATGAAATTCTAAAGAAAATAGTAAAAAAAAAAATTTTTTTTTTTTTAAAAAAAATGGAAACCGGACCGGCCAACCGGCCGGTTCGCCAGTTACCGGGCCGGACCGGCCGGTCCGGTCCGGTTTCCAGAACCATGTTAAAAAGTGACTCGGCTAATTTAAATTTAATTTATAAACATGAAGATATTAGACACCCAAAGCAGTTTCTATAACTATTATAGCTTAGGTGATAAACTGATAATTTCCTGGGAGAGAAAGTTGGTCTTTTACTCATCAATCAACATTTAAAATTTTAGGTATTTCATTACAAATTATCGCGTTTAAATTCATAAATGCATTTCCCACTATTTGGCCAATGATTTAATTCAGACTGTTACTTATTTGACAGTATTGTTGACAATGCCAAGAACAAGGTAACTTCCAACATTGAATTATATGCAACACAATGAAGCAAACTAAGAAAACACGATAATTTAGCTCTAATAACGAACCCTTTATTCCATTTCAAGTAAAAAGCATCTGAGTATTGCATCTCTCCAAGAAGTATTTCATACTGCAGCTGGATTCATACTATACAAATATGAAGTTTGGGACACTTCATTTGTGCGTCTCACCAAAGAATTACAATAGTACAGTGATTCTCATGTTTCCATACTAAGATTAAGACAAAAGCTGAACTGCGGCTATGGTGGGAATTTTCTCTCTCAATTTTTGTGTAAGAGCAACACGCACAGTCATGACGCCAGCAGCTGGACCAGTGATCCGGACCTTCACTATTGGCTCTTCAATGGCTACAAGCTCAAGAGACCCTTGAGCTGCTCCGACCAGGTACGGCCTTATTTCCTCCAACACCTGAAGCAGTTGTTAATAATATATTAACAGCTGACACAAACATTGAATAACAAAAATTTTCAGAGATAGAGAGGGAGGGGTCGCGCCATTCCGCCGCACACAGATTGAAGAATGATTACACCGATAATCAAGATAGAAAGTTCCCCCATTGTCCATCAACAAATTACTGTTTGCTTTTAGCAATGGCAATAGAAATTGATGTTAAAATTAAAAAAACACTGAACGCACTAGATAAAGACCAAATGAAGTGTACCTTGTTTTCATATATCATGCCAACGCTAACAAATTACAAATATGTCGCATACACTGGGTTTACTATCAATCAATGTAACCAATTGAAAGGACAATAAGCTTCTATGGATCTTGGGCCAATCTCATGACCCATAATCCCAAACCATATAATGAAATGAGGAACCACATTTATCCACGTAATTGGAAAGATAAAGTTTATGTTCTAATTCTGTTTTCACCAGCATCAAGGCATCTTTCCTTCACTGACACGCCATACATAACTGAACCTGAAATCCCGCATGCCATCTAGCAGATAGAGTAAAACTTCAAATATCATCCTAGAATATAGAACAATAAAAGCTAATAGTAGTTTCAAAGGTTCTGAGGTTTTACTATCACATTTGTCAGCCATCAAAATTATGTGAAGATCTTAGCTTTTGACAGAGCAAACCCCTATTTAACAATGACATTGTATCAATATCCAAGCTCTTGTTTTATCACATAAAAACTATCATGCCAGCAGCACGAACTGAATACCTAAAAAAGGTCCTCACATCAATGCTCTTCAGTCTTCCTTGTTATGAGTTACATAGCATAATTTATTTAATAGTGTGGTCCTGTTTTGCCACTTCTGTCTCAGCCACTCCAAGCTTCAAATAAATACATTAAAAAAACTCAAGCTATTTATCAAACCGAGTCCTCAAAAGCATCTAATGATTTGTGGATGGCACACAAGCAATCTTGCTTAGCTCATAACTGGAGGGCTTTACAAAATGAATAATCGTCAGAAATTGCTTCATATCAAGAGTTTTATTTATTCCATCACATATTAAACAGGTATAGCAAATCTTCAACCTTCGCCTTGATTTCTTTCCTAATTAATTACCAGGTGCTAATCCTTCATGCAGCCCCTATCAACTTTAATGATTAAAAAAGCAAAAAGATATGTTTCTCTTTAAAGAATACCAAGTTCCTTCAATCACTATGCCACTGTCTGATTATTTCTTTAATTAAGCCAACTAGTGTTGAACATGCTTCCTTTTCCAGATCTAATAGCATGTGATGTCTTCCTCTTAAAGCCTATCCTGTATGTCTCTATTGTTGTTCAGGGAAGAAGACAACCTAAACTTTGGAAATTATATAATAATCAGTCAACCGTAATTCCTAGAAATGCTCAAGAGAACACAAATATGAAATGCAAGTAGATGCCTTTTCGACTTTGATAATCAAATAAAAATTTAAACAACCTCTCCGATTGTGGGAGTAAGACTGAACTGCATACGTCTATCCCTCCCCATATTGCATCTAACGGGAGCCTTATGCACTGGGCTAGAAAAAACTCAAACAAAGTGTTAGAGCATGCCATAACTAACCTTCTCAATATTTTCTTCATTTAGCTCAAGGCCGGTTTCTTCATCAGCTACTTGTTCTATTGCCACTATTTCAGGGATCTTTTCCATTAAACGACGCTCAATACCCAGTTTCATTGTAGTAACAGAAGCTGGACATGAGCCACATGCTCCTTGTAGCTTTAACCTCACAACATTGCCATCAATTTCATGCAAAGCCACATTGCCCCCATCAGAAATTAGATATGGACGAACTTCATCCAGCACACTTTCTACATTATCAGCAGTTAGTGGCAATTCCACAGCTGGATCTGGAGTAGCAACAGCCTTCACCGCTGTCCAAGGAACATAAAAACAAACTTTGAGGAGTCTGACATTAATTAAACTAAAACACAGAGACAGAGATAGAGAATTCTAGGCAGACCAAGGCAACTGTGCTACTACATTAGAAGAGGTGCAATGTTGCACATATTGATCAGCCGAATCTTAATAGAGGCCTAATGCATCAAAATTCAAAAGTACTTTGCTAGCCATGCATGGTAATCTATTTATCTATCTATATATCTACATTCCAGTTTTAATCTGAATCTATCAAACTAGGAGGTGAATTCACATTGTACATGCATCTTCAATTTCTTTCTGGAAATATCAAAATAAGAGAAGATTACAAGGTTAGAACTAACTTTCAAATTCAGTTATTCATTTCAACCAGGGCCAATAAAATCAGTCTTGCAAGTGCTTCACAATTTAATTTATCAGTTTGGTAAATCGAACAGAGCCGGCTCACTGATTAATTTGAAAGACCTAAAAGGAGGAGGAGAAGGATTGAATGGATATAAAGGTTTGGCATCTCTAGTTCCTTAGAGCCTGTTTGGGTTGGCATTCAAAATACACGTTCACGCAAGTCGAGATAAAACTCCTCTCACATACTTACCTCGTACACCGTGGAAAAGCAGCTTCTACCGCTAATTCAATCAAGCACTTAATCAAGTTTTATGTTTTACTTTCATTAAGGTTCAACATAATTGGTAAGAAACCAGGGACTGATGAATACTGGCAATCAACTATCAACTATACTTTGCTCAAGAAAGACCCTATCAACTATACAATCTATGAGTAATGAAGGAGTTTTTAGATAATCATTGAAAAGAATGAAACAAAATAAAGAGAAGCAACTAATTTCTTGCAGAAAGGGGCTTGAAAATGAACATGATGCGATTTAACCCATCATTCTAACGAATCATGATTCCTGAACTCAAACCTCACAAGTTTCACCAGCTTCCCAATTACAGAAAAATATGGGTTCTTTCAGAAATTCAATAACAGCAAACAATACGGCTCGAGATTAAATGGAAAAATAATAAAACAAGATCAAAGTACTCACCGAACCGTCGTTTCACGTGTGGCAGACGAAATCGACCAGGGCGATGCAAACTCTGCCGCACCAGAAAACCTCTGTTCTTTAAATAAACATGGTTGCCCAAAAAGCTTGTACCCTGCGATTTATGAGAAAAAGACAAAGTCCGATTAGAAATATGTAGTTTGACAATAAAAATTTATTAGTACAGCAAAAGAAAGCAGAAAAAACCTTTGAGGAACGAGAACAAGAAGGAGATTCTAGGGCTTGTTGGGTCCTGCAATATGCAGGCGTATTCAGAACTACTGCTTGCATCGCTGTTCTGTTTCTTAAAACGTGATGTAAAATGATGTTCGGATGAAAAATTAGCCGGCGAGTGATCGAGATTTCCTTCCCTTTTCCTTCGGTTTCTCACTCAGCAACCAAACTCGACCCGATGACAGAAAGATATCCCAGAAAATTCAGGCCGCCGTTCTTCTGTGTCTGACGTTGGTGTTTGGCGCTTCATGGCCAATATATTATTTTATTACTCTTTTTCCAGAAATTTTGCGGACGCGAAATTGACGAGTTGATCTCACTGGGTTGGTTTTAAAAAAAAAAAAAAGCAGTCAATTTCGAAGTAACTTTGACGTGTTGATTTTTGACCTGAAACTTTGCTGTGTGATTAATTTCCTCGTCAATTGGCCCAAAAAAATTAATTTCTTTTTTAGTTATATGTATTTATAATGTTATATACTCCCTCCGATCCTAATTATAAGATAAAGTTGATTTTTTTTTTGGAGAAATTAAGGAAGTCAATTAAATTACTTTAGAATATTTATATTTTTATTTTTTTTCCAAACTAATTAATTTGACTAATAAACTAATATATAATCTAAGGATACTACAAATATAAACACTCTAAAGTAATTTAATTGGCTTCCTTAATTTCTCCAAAAAAAAAAGTCAACTTTATCTTATAATTAAGACTGGAGGGAGTAACTTTTACCAAAAAAAAAATCGAAGTTACTTGAAATGGAAATGAGGGAAAAAATCTACGAGCCTTTTCAACCCAATTAAAAAAAAAACAAATTCTATTTTGGGAGGCGCAATATAGTCATAGGACATCCGCATCCTTTCTTTAGAAGAGGATCAAGGAGAAGATCATCACGTCAATATAAGAAGTCACCTACGGCATAGCTCAGTCTTGCAATGTGGATTTTGACATATCACACACTACTCTAATCCTATTTATAAATCTCTTTTAACTAATTCTTATATATAAAAGAGAGTTAGTTAACTCATTAATTATTGGCTAAATTTCTAATTTTACCCTTAGATATGATTGGTTTCAAAGTCAACATAAATAAATTCTTTGTATTTATTGCAATTAATAGGGGTAAAAAAGTACAAAATGCATTTACTACCATTAAAATAGACTTATAAATATGATAAAAGTTTTTGGTCAAAAAGGACTTACAAATAGGATAAGAGTGGTACTCCTGTCTATTTAGGTCTTGTTTGGGTTAGAGGTGACAGAAGTAACTTTTTTTTAATCTGATTTTTATAAAAGTCAGATAGGTTAAAAGCTAGATTGTAAATATAATTTGTGTTTGGATTAACGGTGGCAGAAATTGCTTTTTTTGGAAAAACTAAACTTTTGAGCTTATTCTCAAAAACTGCTTTTAGAAAAAAAAAAAGCTCAGTTGTCAAAATACTAACACAAACACCCCGTTTTCAAAAAACCAAAAGCCACTGTGATTTTTTATTAAAAAAAAAAAAAAAGCTTGTTTGGGATGACAGAAAGCCATCCCAAACAGGCACTTATTTATAAGGCAGAGAGCAAAAAATTTTATTCCTATTCATAAGATAAAGAGAAAAATTTTTCATATGGATATAAAATTTTACCCTTCCTTTATTATTACATTAACTTTATTCTCATAATGTATAATGCATATTGAGTATGAGTAAAATTTAAAAGTTGTTGAATTTTATAAAAATTTAATGAAGTATAAAATTTTTCTTAGTCTATATGAAATATACTAGAAGTGTGGTATTATAAATAGGATAAAAGAAGTATATTGCCCCTAGTTAGACCACCCTACCCTGAGAAAGAACTCGAAATTAAAAAATTGTTAAATTTTATAAAAAAATTAATAAAATTTAAAATTTTTCTTAATTTATATGAAACATACAAGAAGTGCTTCAGTTATAACTATAACAAGAGGAGTATATTGCCCCCAGTTAGACCACCCGACCCTGAGAAAGAACTAGCGCCTGCGGGTTTTGAGAAGAATCATGGAGAGCCTATGGAGTTGTGGTTTGGAATACAAGACGACGAGAGAAATGAGTTGCACACTCATAATGAAGAAACACAGACAGAGGCGTCAGCTAATTGATGGGCTTGATCCCAGTACCATTTTCCATCCAGAGATTATTGGTGATGAAAGAGGCTAGTTTAATTTGGGTATTTTTTTTAGTTGGCAAAAAAAAAAAATTGGGTATTTTTTTTTAATGTACTAATTGCAAGTTTTATTAATAGTATCCAGCTTTTCACTAAAAAAAAAAGGACTACGTGCATGTTTGGGAAAGCTTATATTTGAGAAATAAGCCCTTATTACGCAAGCCGAGAAAAAACTCATCTCACATACTTACCTCGTATACTGTGAATCACGAATTATAAGCACTTATTACCCAAAAATAAGCTCTTCCAAACACACACTACATTGCCTTAGTAGTTGCCCTCTTCATATTCTGGTTATTGGGGAATCATATGCACAATGTTTATGATTCATTATTGTTTTATTGTTGTTAGTGTGAGCAAAATAGCTACAAATTACTTCTAGCAAAAAAAAAAAAAAAAGCTACAAATTACTCTATCCGATTCTATTTATAAGCAAATTTTCTCTTGATTGTGTAAAACGAACTGGTAGTTAAAGGTAATGAATGTGTCAAAAATACAATATTTTTTTTCCATATATGCCCATATTTATGAAAAGAGTATAAGAAAGAGAATAAATAAAAAGTATGAGATATAATGAGTATAAGATATGAGAGAGAATGAGTATTTAATAAGGATAAAATAGGAAAGAGAAGTTTATATTTTCAGATAAAAAGTAAAAGTTACTTGTAAAAGGGACCAACCCTATGAAAGAGAAAGTTGTTTATAAATAGGACCAGAAGAATACAAAAATGATACGATTCATGGTTTGACAATAATCAATAAACACGTGTACAAGATTCTAATGTGCCATTTATTTGTTTCATTGGGAGACTTTGAAAACAAACCTTTATACTTTACAAAACAAAACTCTTCCCATGTATTTATTTTGTATAACATAAAATTCACTAAGTGAAACCAAATAAATATTCAATGGATTGAATTAAAAGAATCATGAATTTTTGTTGAGGTTGCAAAAAATAAAAGGCCTGCAATAAATGTTAGAGCAACTCATTTTCAACACATGTAACTATTCTATTATTCGATGCACACCAACTATATGCATACGTCATATTTTAGGGGTAAACTATATGACTTTTATGCATAATTAAAGATTAAAGATAATTTTCATCCAATTGAAGACAATGCAGACAGCATCAATACCTCTTGGTTCCTGTGATATGATTGAGAGTAAAAATCGAAGTTTTTTTGTGGGGTACAACACAGGAAAAGCAAAAAATTCATCTTGTTTCATGGGAAACGGTATGCAAGTCAAAGGGTAATGGTGGTTTGGGATTGAAACATGTTAAAACCTAGAACCATGCCTTTATGGCCAAATTAGGATGGAATCTTATCAAGAAAAAGGATGACTTATGGGTAAGAATTATTAGAAGCAAATATAAATATGGAAATAATTTGATGCCTCGAATTGATATGCAGAGAATAGGTTCGAATAGATGGATAGGGATCAAGGCGGCATGGAGATTTGTGCAGGAGGGTTCCAAAGTTGAACAGGGGAGATAGAATGTTCGATGGAAACACACAAGAAATGAAGAATTCACGGTGAAATCTGCATATAAAGTTATAGCAAATGAAGAAGACAACCAGAGAGTATTATGGCAGAAAATCTGGAAGCTGAATACTATCCTAAGGTGTAAAACTTTTATGTGGCTCGTTGCTCATAACAAGCTTCTTACCAATGTGGAGAGATATAGAAGAGGCATGTGTGCTGATGATGTGTGCGGTTGGTGTAAGAAAGATCCAGAAATGGTGTTGCATGTACTTCGGGATTGCACTGAAGCTAAAAATTTGTGGATGGAAAAGATAAATTTGCCAAGAGATCGTTTTTTCTTTGAGCTTAATCTCATGGAGTGGTTGAACTTTAATATTCGACGCTTGGATTGGGGAGACTGGTTTGCAACTTTGTGCTGGTTATTCTGGAAATTAGAAATGAACGTTTTTTTAAGCAGAAGAATCAGAATAATAAGAGCCTATAGAATCATGCCCATGCCATTATATCTAGCATTCAAAAGGCAAGCAAAAAACTAGTCGGAATTAACTTACAAGGCATTTTAGTTACGGATAGGGGGGCCACATGGATGCCGCCTGAGGAAGGATGGACTAAAGTTAACGTGGACGGAGCATTTGCAGGGAAAACCGGCGCTGGGTGCGGAGGAGTTATTCGAGAGTCTAACGGGAAGTTTATTATGGCTTTTATGCACAGATTGGAGTTGGGTGATCATGTTACGGCTGAAATATGGGGTATTCTTCTGGGATTGAAGACTGCTTGGGATCAAGGAAAGTGTAGAGTGGTATTAGAATCCGATGCGAAAGAAGTTATTGATATGATTAATTGTGAGAATTGCCAGAATCATCCGGACGCTGATACAATAGCAGAAGTTCGTTCCATGTTACAACGAGATTGGAGGATAGAATTGAGATTTGTTCTAAGAAACGCAAATAGGGTTGCTGATTTTCTTGCTAAAAAGGCAATTTCATGTGTAACGGGGTTTCACCCTATTTTGTATTCCACACCTGAGTTAACAGCTGTTTTAGAGCTGAATCACTGTACTCCTACTGATGTAGGCTGAGTCTTTAGAGTTTTCTTCTTTATGTATCAAAAAAAAAAACTTACTACTCCCTCCGGTCCTAATTATAAGATAAAGTTGACTTTTTTAGAGAAATTAAGGAAGTCAATTTAATTACTTTAGAATGTTTATATTTTTATTTTTTTTCTCCAAACTAATTAATTTGACTAATAAACTAATATATAGTCTAAAGATACTAAAAATATAAACACTCTAAAGTAATTTAATTGGCTTCCTTAATTTCTCCAAAAAAATCAACTTTATCTTATAATTAGGACCGGAGGGAATAATTTATTGCACACGTCATATATAAGAGGCCAATTAAAAAAAATTATATGCGTGTGTGCGTATATTTAAAGATATTTGCCACGAAAAAAGGTTCCATTCATTGAAAATGAAGTTGCAAGCCTCCTATTTTACTATTTTAGAACCAAAACGAAAATCATTTCGCATATAACAAAATTTTAGTATATTTAGATAGTAAGTTCTGGCAAAGGAAAATGATACAAATGTTTTAATTAAAAGAAATAATATTAGAAAAGTTTTATAGTTTATTAATGATAAGTGAATAAGTAACCATCAATAAGTGGGAAAGTTATCATTAACAAGTTTTAGGATTTTTCTAATATTATTTTTTTTAAATGTAATTTTAATGACATTTTTTCAAAAAAAAAACAATAAGTATTTCAGTTAGAGATTTTTCATTCATTTTTCCAGAAAATAAAAAAAGGGAAGAAAAAATTCCGCCGTATCAAGGATTCATTCCGTCAGCAAAGGCTCCCTTTACAGTTTACAGCCCCCGCCCAGACAAAATCACAGCGAACCGGTTCACAGAAGATTCGAAGTTTTTGCGGAAGCGGTCGGTCTACATCTTAAAGCTACCGGTTTTTCAGTTTTCCTGCGCTGCCATCCCCATTGCAGAAACAAAATGCCGCCGAAGAAGAACAAGCAGAAGCAGAAAGCGAACTCAGCTTCGTCGTCGAAAGCAAAGTCACAGTCATCCTCATCCGGTCCGAGGCTGCAGATTTCGGCCGAGAACGAGAACCGTCTCCGCCGCCTCTTGCTCAACTCAGGCCGCTCCACGCCATCTGTTCCTGCGACGGACGATGCTCTCACCAAGGCTCAGAAGGCAAAGAAGCTCAAAGCTGTTTACGAAAAGCTCTCTTGTGAAGGTTTCAGTAATGATCAGATTGAGCTTGCTCTTTCCACTCTCAAGGTATCTATGTTTGTCATCGTTGGTTACTCACAGAAAGAAATGTGGAGTACGAATCATTGGTCGTTCTGACTATATGGAATCTGATCATTCAAACATTTCTGCTTACAAAATAAGCTAAATATCAGTTGTACTAGAATGCAGTGGTAGTTCGTGTGTGTATTTGTGTGAATGACATAGTTGTAGTGCGCGAAGCCACGCTCCAATTTCTTCCTCCTTTTCGTTTATTTTAACTTCACTCGATCGCATTTTTGAAAGCCAGGACTTCATTTGGATGATTATAACCCAAAGCAAAAGGTTGTTTGTGTTCCATTTCCGGCACTTGAACAAAAAAAAAAAAAAAAGATTGTAAGAAATCCGATACATATCATGCGAAATTAATCAATGTCTAATGGGTTAGTTTCGTATGACTTTCAGCTTCCGTTTCTGAGAAACTTAGAAAGTGGATTTTCCCCCGTTTCAACCATTCCTCTTTTCTTCTTTTCTTGCCTGTGTCCCCTATGTTTTCCCCCAGTGACAACTATGTTATTGTTTCAGCTTTTTCTTTTTCATATTCCTTGCCAAAATATTTTCATCCACTGATCATACTAGTTCTTTATTGATATTTCAAGCTCGTATTCCTTTTTACTGTTCTCTGCAGGAAGGTGCTACGTTCGAGTCCGCACTTGATTGGTTATGCTTGAATTTGTCCGGGAATGAGCTTCCATTGAAGTTTTCTACTGGAACCTCGTTGCATTCTAATGAAGGTATATTTGTACTTACCTTGACTATAGTATTTCTATAAGATTATTTGAAGTTTGTTTGTAGTATTAAAGTGTTAAGTTTTGGCATTTTGAATACTGAATTTCTCATCCTCAATGCCTTGATAGGAGGTTCTGTTGGCGTTATATTAAATCAGCGGGATGATTGGACTCCGTTGGTGGATAAATCTATTACCACTAAGCAAGAAAGTCCAGAATTTTCTGTTATAGTCAAGAAACAGTGGGATGATGATACTTTAGATTCTCGCCAGCCATCTCAAGCAGATTGGATTAGGCAGTATGTGGAGCAACAGGAAGAGGTAAATGCAAACAATGGCACTAAGTACGTCTTTACTAGGGGCCTGAAAGCATTAAAGCTTCCTGTAAAATTGCAAATAGGATTAACAATGAGTTAAATTTTATCACGATGGTGCAGACTTCAACGATTCTCTTCACCTTGCAATTTTCAAGTGAGTTTATTATTTGTTGTCTTTTGGTGTGAACCTAGCCATAAATTCATGGTTGTTTTAGGATCAGAAATCAGTACTTTGTCTATTATCAGAAAACATTACATATGAAGCTGAGAAAGAATTTGTCCTATGACAGTACCAGACTTCAGGTCAGACAGGGAAAATGTGCCCAAAGTGGTTTTTGACAGGCCTTTGATTGGATGGCCGTTTCTGAGATGGAAACTGCTGGTGCTTCATTGGGTTTCAGCAGGAATTGGTTATTACATGATTAAAACATGTTTGCAATGTGCAAGATGGAGCAATGAGAGCCCATCCATTGGTGCTTTATTGCCAATACTGGTCTTTTTGGTGTTGGCCAACCCTTTTCCTCAGCTTGTGTTAGGGTTAAAGTTTGAATTTGATGAATAATCTAGCACTCTGTTCAAGATTTTATTTGATACCCGTTAAGGAGAGAGCCAAAGAGTGAGATAACTTGGAAACATGTGAATTTTGACTAAAGGACACGTACATAGATGCCCGCAGTTCTACACTTATATTAGTATTGGTCTTGTGAGTTTGACTTGAACGACTCAGATACCCTTGGGACTGTCTTGAGAACTTCATGTTTCCTAATTCTATAACAGTAATTATTGTTTCTCTCTCAGTGTTGATCCCTTTTCATTTTCAAGCGCTAGATTGCACATGTATGGTCTTTGCTAAAACCTAGAGAAGCCCATAGATTATTGTCTTCCATAAAAGATTCAATTGTAGAAACTTTTTGTCATCTTTTTAACTTCCCATTCTAGGCTTTTAGCCAATGACACCACTAAACTGTACAAATTTCACACTGACAAGGAGAATTATGATCTTTTTTCTCACTAAAAATGAAGACTTGAAAGCTAAAATAGCTCACAGATCCACCCCCAAGTTTCATTAAAGAAACCAAACAGCCTCTCATGATGTAGACAAAGGTGCTTATTTGTCTTTGAACTCCCCAAACACATCACTTACATGTCTGGTGGTAAAGCCCTATTCCGCCTCCAGGTCTTATTATCCAATTTACAGTTTTCATTTTTTACTGATAAATTATTAATTTGGTTGTATTATTGGCAGGATGAACATAACACTTGGGAAGATGACATTCTTGAGGAGAGAAGTGCCAGGAAGGAGGTATTTTCTTTCCTGTTGGTATCTTATATGGTTTCATGGAGAATATCAATTGGTATTTAGCTGTAGCTTATAAATTTAAAGGTAGCATTCAGTTTTGATTTCCTCTTAACGGTTTCCCCTTCTTTATTGAGTTTTTAACATGCTTAAAATATACGTGTTGAATTATTCTTCTCTTGTTCTATAATTCTTCTTGTATAGGAAAAAAAACACTTTTTGCTTAAGTTTCTTATTCATATTTTGTTGGCCAAATTCCTTACTCATATTTGTAGTTATTTTTATTTTAACTTTTGTGATTACATAACTTCTGTCCATTATTTATACAATAAGCTGTTTGAAGTTTTGGTATTTTCTCCCATGAACTATTAGGTAATATGTTGAATTGATGCAGCTTCCTAGTTTAGGTGACCAGACCGATGGATTTGTCTTTTTCCCTTCTTAATAAAAACTTTGGCTTTAGTCTGATCGTGTAGGTTATATGTGTTTAGTTATAGTGATATCTTCTGCATTTAAGTAGGGAAAGAACGGTTTGTCTGAAAGTTAACATCTTTGTTTTGCTTGGTCTTTGTTAATTATGTTGTGATAATATAACAGTAGAGTATGAACGTTTTACAGAAAGTTAATGCTTTTGTTCTGTTTGGCCCTGTGAATTTAGTAGTGAAAATTTAATGTTGTTCAGATAGCTCTAATGAGTCTAATTTACCCTTGTCTTTTATGGTAGGGCTGTGAGCCTAGATCTTATGATGTTATTGCCAAAGAGTACCTTTCTGCAAGGTTGGAAGCTGCCAAAGCTAAGGAAAACAGCGATAAGAAAAGTCAGGAGCAGGCAGGCAATGTTATCCGGAAACTGAAGCAAGAATTGTCTGCTTTAGGTTAAGTTTATCTTCATTTTCTATTTCGAAATTTTGTAGCCTTTGACTTGTCTCATATGCTTTTACTATACTCTTAGCAGGGTTATCAGACGAAGCTTTGGCTGTACAGCATGAGCTTGAAATAGCTTCTAAATCCACATCTGAGGGAAGATCTTCAGGTCCTGAGCCTGTTGATTGTGCTGGAGAAGAAACTTCATGTGAACCAGGAGGTTATTCAAGTGTTATTTTACCATTTGATGAGATAACTGTTGGCAAAAGTGACGCAATGCAACATCATGTGAAGGAAAATCCTGCTAATTCTGATATGTCTGGTGCACAAGTTGTTAGAAAGGACTCTGCTGAAGAAGAGGCAGATGATGTTGAATTAGGCGGTTTCTTTTTGGAGGATGCCCCATCTAATGAAATGTTGCCTTCTGATATTTTGGAAATGCAGAAACAAGAAAAAATTAAAAAATTAGGCGAGAAGAAGAATTTGGAGAAGTTAGATGGCATTTGGAAAATGGTAAGTTTGTAGGCTACATTCAATGGCATTTGATGAGTGGCATCTGATGAAAATCAAGCATCTCTGAGTTTCTTTTAGTCATTTTACCCTGTCAGACTAGGAAATCATATTAAAGGTAGTGTGGACAGGGGCAATTTTTAGGAAATCATATACCTTGTTGAAACAGGAATCAATGACTTCAGGGGAGTGCGATCTTAACTGATGACATACATATTTTTATGGGGCAACTTGCATGTAGCTTTTCTTTTTAATTTAGGCAAAATAATAAATGCTACCTATATCCTATTTGAATCCAGGAGCCTTGTATTCTGTCATTTGTTTTTGAGCATGAGGTGCCTAACATGGGCAACTAGTTCCTTTTTTGTCTATATATATTTCTCTTCGTGTCATAATCTGATAGTATTTTTCTTTTCATATCTTATTTTAATTCACTGTAGGGGGAACCTCCTAAAATTCCAAAGGCTGTTCTTCAGCAACTGTGTCAGAAATCAGGTTGGGAAGCTCCAAAATTCAATAAAGTTCCTGGCAGAGGAAAGAGCTTCTCCTATAATGCAAGTGTATTGCGCAAAGCTAGTGGGTGGGGTAAGAACCGGAAAGCTGGGGGGCTGGTCACACTTCAGCTTCCTGATCGAGATGAAACTTCTGAATCTGCTGAGGTTGGTTCTTATTCCTCTCATTTCCATGTTTCTTCTCAAGCCTTTTTAATAATCTATGAGAGATGAAAAGATTCTTGAGAATAAATGATTTGTTGGGTACCTCTATGTATTGTTCTCTTCTCGTCAATAAATTATTTTCTTTTTACTTAAAAATATTAAATAATTTACTTAATATTTTTTGTATTACATGAGTTGCAGCTCGATTTTTTTTTTTTTTTGGTGACATGTACTTGTTATTTTTTGTGAGTGAGCCTTAGCGTAGCGATGGGGTTGCTGTTATGTGACCTGGAGTCCACGGATTCAAATTCTGAAAACAGTTTTTCCGTTTGCGGGGGTAAAGATGTGCATATTTAAAGCCTTGTGCACTAGGTCGCCCTTTTTACTTATTATTTTTTGTGCATACCTGCACATGCACACACATGCAACATTGCTAATGGAGTATGGAGCTCTGAATAGATTCTTGAAGATCAGGATATTTTCAGATAAATATAGAGTACAAAAAGGGGGTTAATACACCTCTTCGGATGGTTAACAGTCAAGAGAAAATTAATCTGATAAGAATCGATGAAGACATTGAAGCTTTCAAATCTCTTTGCTTGTTAAAAAAAGATCCCCTCAGAAAAACTGAGCTAACTGCTGAGTTGAAGCCAGACAATTCTATCCTTTAACAAAATTAAAGAGCAGTTAACCGTATATATGGGAGTTTTATGCCGCAACCAATTACAACATACAGCTGCATGAAGAGTTCACCTCCCAAAGGATTTATTATCTTTACTCATACAACAGTCTCTAAACCTTATCAATAAAAATAGCCGTGTGGTGACATAAAAAGAAATTTCTGTATGGTTTGTGAGCTGACTTACAACTTCTCAAAAACCAGCTACTTTGCTCCGGGAAGGCTGCATGCTTGTTCACATTGCCTGTTCTGGTGGATCAGTCCTCTTCTGGCATTTCCTAGAGCAATTTTCTTGACTGAGCAAAGTGAAATATGGATTTTTTTTTTCTAATTCACAAATGTTAGATGGCTTAGAGAATAGAGATCAAATTTATGATATTTTTGGTAAATAATTGGGATTGCTTTTTAATATGTTTGCTAAGAAATTTAAATGCTTTGTGGTTGTGTAATTCTGTAAGACTATAAGTCATTGAATATATCAGCTCACCTGGCAGGAGATTAATATTTCTGAAGCCACTACTCAGGCGCTGATGCATCCTAATTGTAGTCAGTATCCGTAATTCTGCACATTTCACATCCTAACCTTTGACTTGTTGGCCAAAAAGAAAAAAATCCTTACCTTCGGCTGAGTGGTTTAAAATGATATTTGCCTGCATTTGTGGGGTGCTTTCTTTTTGCATAAGTGGCAAAATAATTAATTGACTTTTCTATTACCTCTCTTTTTGGACTGTTTATGAACTCTCTAGCTCTTAGAACTTTTTTTCAAGGCTCAATTTGCACCCAATTTATTTGTGTTATTATTTCCCAATTATATGGAACAATTCTATTGTCTCTCCATTTATGCCCTTGTTTGCTTTATTTGATTGTAGGATGCACAGAATAAAGTGGCAGCATATGCGTTGTTCCAGCTGTTTCCTGATACCCCTGTTCACCTCCCAATTACAGAGCCGTATGCTTCACTTGTGATACAGTGGATGAAAGGTTGTTTTCCTTGTTTATTGTTTTCATCTTTGATTGAATCGGAATCATAAAATTTGCATTGATAAGCTTCAAGGAAATGAATTTGGAACGCTTACAAAATTTTTACTTCTATCGTTTTCTTTCTGAAGATGTCTATGTACATCATTTAAATCATTTTTATTAGAACGATGTTTGTTTTATGGTGGATACAATGCCATTTTGTTCATTAGTTGATTCTTAATGCAATGCTTCAAAACTTTCAGGAGACTCATCAGCAAGGATTGAAGAAAGTGAGGAAGATCGTCGGTCAGGATTTGTTGATTCGCTTTTGAATGATGATGGTTTTAGTGAGACTACATCTGTTGATGATATATATTATAAGGGTCCAGAAAGTTTTGATAAACGTGTCGAAAATAAAAACATGACTCCTGCCATTGTTGAACCAAAAGCTAAGAGTAAGTTCATCAACTTTTTATCCAAAGTGCTTTCAATTCAGTATTCAATAATTTTTTTAAAGGATGGAGGCACATCTTGGATTTGAATATAGACGTTGGTTGTGTTGAGTTCTTCAATTTTGAGACGTTCTGGGTTTCTGCAAGTGGCCTATTTATTTCTGAATCAAGGGGGACGAATCAAAATGCACATATTTTTGTGATAGGTGACTGCCTGTGCTCAGATGATAATCCCAATCTTTTTGGTAAATGGTCACCTTAAATCAAAGATAGGATTTAGTTGCAGTTACCTGAAGTTCCTTAGGAGCTTCTTCCCTGTCAAAGGTCTCTCCTATACATTTGCTGCCAAATTTTTTGCAATAGACCATGCATTATCATCATCCAAAGTATGTTTAAACCAATACTAAGGCTGGCTTATCCCAACAGATTACTGATAGTGGAAAAGACTGCGGATTTAATGGTTCTTTCTCATTTGGACGAAGCAACAACAACCAAATCATGTCAAAGTCCCTCTTGTTCTCAAATTTTTTCACTTTTACAACTCTATCTGTGAAGGCATCTGTACCTCACCCCCCCCCCCCCCCCCCAAAAAAAACACACACACCCACCCCCCTACCAAAAAACAAAATATGGCCAACAAGGCCACCACCTTTGATAGCACTGTGAACTAGACAACTTTATGGTACTGTGCTCTGCCTAGCCCCTTGACAAAGTTGTTGCCTGGAATAATTTAAATCCTACCTAACCCTCTTCCTGAAGAATTTAAATTTGGTGACAATTTGTATAGAGCTTCTGAATAACTCTCTCATAGGATCCACATCCCTGAAAAAAAGGGCCTTTGCAAACCCACTATTCATGTTTGCACACAGTGAGTGGCAATTCAATTATGGTATGCCTGATAAAAAGGTCAAATGATGAAGTTTATGGGATGTAACTTATGTATTACATTGACGGGTAACAAAATATAACTCTCCTCTCTTATTACAACTTTAGATTTCTTGATGCAGGAAAAACCTATAGAGTGGACAAGGAGAGTTCTGATTTGAGGCAGGCACAATATGATAAAATGAGAACCCAGAGATACCAGGTCTGCATGCATTTTGTCTTTGTTTTTTTTAATGATTGTCTCTATACTAAAAAACTAGTCAGTTAGGTTTATGATTGGTACTTTATAGTTTATGTAGTATATTTTCTTTCGTTGAACTTAACCTTCTTATATGAATTATTAGGGTAATGACTTTGCTTTCACCACATGAATTCTTTTCATGGTTTCAGACGTGTTTTTGTCATGCATACCCAAATTATGCATTTTTCTTCTGAATATCCACTAAAAGAGAAAATTTTTGCTCTTCTTAAAGTGT
Source organism: Inga oerstediana (assembly GCA_963210345.1). Classification (NCBI taxonomy): domain Eukaryota; kingdom Viridiplantae; phylum Streptophyta; class Magnoliopsida; order Fabales; family Fabaceae; genus Inga; species Inga oerstediana. The sequence goes on from OY723400.1 coordinate 82,166,003, forward strand.
TTGCTGCATTAAAATAAATAAATAGAGATAGGTACAATTATCTCCAGAATCTTAAACTAGCCGCGTAGAGCTTAAAACTTCTTTTTTTGAGTGTATATGCCCTCTTATTATGTTTAGGCTGTCTTAAAGCAAAACGCTATTGATATTGGAATGTCAGTTCTTTTTTTGGTTAAGACTCAATGTAAATTCCTGAAAAGAGCATGTATGATATAGGGCACAGCACAACATAGACAGAGTGACACGACTCCAAGCTGACTGTTTTCTTCTTTAACAACTTTTTTAGCTTTTTTGATCATGGTCACAGTCACAAATTTTGTGCTTCAGGACATGTTGAAAAGTAGAGCTGCACTTCCCATTGCTACGCTAAAGGGTGACATACTACAATTGCTGAAGGAAAATGACGTCCTTGTTGTTTGTGGGGAAACGGGATCTGGAAAGACAACTCAGGTGATAATTCAATTTTCATTTGTGTCAAGTCTTCTTGCTTTTAGGATGTTACAACTTTATTAATTTTTAAATTTTTTAACCTGATTGATATTTAATGCAGGTTCCTCAATTTTTATTGGATGACATGATTGAATCAGGATGTGGCGGATGCTGTAATATTGTCTGCACACAGCCAAGGAGAATTGCGGTGGGTACAAAAGTTTTTTCTCGCCATTTGATAAATGTCGTATTTACTGCAATTGTTCGCAAGTATATTGGATGGCTTTTTACTAGATGGCCACCATCATTGCAAGTCTATTTCTCCGCATTTTATAATACATATCTAATGAACTAGTTGTTTAATATTCAACATGTTGAGATTGAAGGATCACATTGAAGCACAGGGAAAATACTAATGTTATTGATCATTGAATATAGAGAATATAAAGAGGCCTTTATATAGGCAGACTAATAGACTAATCCTAACCCAATAAACTAATCTAATCTAATTAAATCAAATCAAATCGTAATGATAAAATATTCATATCTAATCCTAATAAATACTAGATAATAAACATCAACCCTAATAACATTAATTACTTATTTTAATACTAAACTTTCTATTCTCGACATAATGTTTTTTTTATTCTCTGTCTCCAAGCATGTTAGGACTCACTTTTCCAGTTCACTCTGTCATGATAAGGACTAATGTGGTTTGGAAATGCATTGGGGCTAAATCATAAGAGCAAATATATGAATAATTGACATAATCCCCTAATTCATGTCTATCTGACAAGGAATTATCTCCTTTAATTCATGAAGTAAGCCTGGGAAGATATATCTTGAAGATACAACTTTGTAATTAAAATGCTATTTTGGACATTAGATCTGTGTTTAATATGCAGAAGGAACGTTTCCCAAATTGGATTCTCAGTTTTTCTTATTTGCTTTTCCAAAGACTGGAGCATCCTTTACATCTCTGTATTTTCTGTTTCTTGTCTGTAACTTCAGTGATTAGGTTTTCATTCAATTCATGCTATGTCATGATATTTAGAATAGTCTGTTGTTAATTTAACATTTAATCCAGATGCTGACAAGAGTTTCCAAAAGTTTCATTTCATTTCATATGTTACAACAATTTTATACTTCTGCTATTGAGAAACAAATGATTTTTACTTGAAAAAAACATACGAATGTTTTTCATTTTGTGTATTATGTTTCAGGCTATTTCTGTTGCTGAAAGGGTTTCGGCTGAGAGGTGTGAACCATCACCAGGTTCAGATGGCTCCTTGGTTGGTTATCAAGTCCGTCTTGACTCTGCCAGGTGTTTATTTGTCTATTTATTTGAATTTAAGATTTGCGCTTTTGAACTGATAGAGCATAAGGCAGTTTTCTGAATTAAATTTTAATATTAAGTTGGCTTATCTCTTTTCAAGTAGTTTATTCAGATTTAGACTTTTGGGATGATATATCGGCTTTAATTATTTGGCTAAGAGAGCATTTATAGTTATTATGCAATGGGGAGAAATTGTGTAGATGGCTCTGAGGAAGATTAGTGAAATGCATAATCCAACATCCAGTACAGTTAAGTGTTCGTTTAATGGAAACTTATTCTGAAACAAAAAAAGTGTTTTGAAAAGGGTTCTAATTGTATTGTACTGTATATTTTGATTTATTTATGTTTATGACTTCCTTGTAGTCTGTTCTGTAATTGTAAGTATTAACTGACGGTTTTCATGTTAGGAATGAAAAAACAAAGCTGCTGTTTTGTACAACGGGAATCCTTCTGAGAAGATTGATGGTACGTCATTCTGGTGAATAATGAATATTTTTTTGAGACTATGTTATTCAACCTGCTGCACGCATATGATCTCAAGTTAGAAAGATATTTCTACTGTGCAAGATTGATAGAAAATACTGCATATTTTTTTATATTGTAATATTTGGTTTTTTTTGCTCTAATGATAATGACATGAATTATAAAATATTAACTGCTTTAGATGCTATCTTTGTATTCCTCATTCCTTTCTAGTTTTAGCATACGTGCAAATATCTATTTCACTCGGAAAAAGCATGTTGGAGCCCTCAAATTTATTGGAACATTTTTTATTTTGTTTCCTCTCTAATGTTGGGTTAAAACTCTATCATAATTGAAGGAAAATGCTACTTTCATAACATCATTTTTTTCGTTCAAAATTTCAGGGGGATAACAGCTTGACTGGCATCACCCACGTCATAGTTGATGAAGTGCATGAGAGGTCTCTGTTGGTGAGTTGTGATTAAATTATAATATAATGGTTTACAAGTATGAAACATTCTGTGTTGATCTTATGCTAAAGAAAATAACCCATGGTTGATTAATACCTGGGTTGTAATTAAAGAGGATAACTTAGGGGATTTTTATAGAGTTAATATCATATATGTTATTTATCATTTAATAATTTTATGGGACAGGGTGATTTTCTTCTTATCGTTTTAAAAAATCTGATCGAGAAGCAGTCGATTGAAAGCTCCACAAGACTGAAGGTCATTCTAATGTATGTATCCTTGTAATTTAATTCTATTGTTGTCGTTGAAATATTAGTGTAATATACATATTTTTATTTATTGATCTTCTCTTCTGTTTTGATTTGCGTTGATTTTAATGATCAGGTCAGCAACAGTTGATTCAAGTTTATTTTCAAAATACTTCGGTAATTGCCCTGTAATTACCGCAGAAGGCAGAACTCATCCCGTGACAACTTATTTTCTTGAAGATATATATGATCAGATCAATTATCGGCTTGCTTCTGATTCTCCAGCTTCTTTAGCATATGAAGCCTATCCCAAAGAGAAGGTAATATTGAATTGTGTCACTGCTTATTGTTATTGTTCTCTGATTTTGAGATTTATGCAAAATTAAGCTGAAGCTTGATCTCCATATTTACCATCCCTGCAATTGTTAGGCATTACTGTGGTCTAAATTTGCACTGTTGTATCGCATTTGAAATATAATGGAATTTGAGTGGAAGAAGAATGATAACTTTTCTCATTAAATACTTGAATTTGGATATTTTCTGATCACCCTTTCCTGAATTGATGATCTGTTGCAATCCTGAAGTTCCAGAGAGGTCCTGTGACAAATAGCAGGGGGAAGAAGAATTTAGTCTTATCTGCATGGGGTGATGAGTCTCTGCTTTCTGAACAACAAATTAATCCATGTTTTATTCCTTCTAATTATGAATCATACGGTGAACAAACCCAACAGAATTTGGTAAGTCCCTTGCAAGATGTGAATATTCACTTCACCATTTGTGGCTGCAACCTGACCATTCAAAAGTTTTTTTCTTCAGAAAAGATTGAATGAAGATGTCATTGATTATGACCTTCTTGAAGATCTGATATGCTACATTGATGAAACTTGTGATGAGGGTGCCATACTTGTATTTTTATCTGTAAGAGCGTTCTGGGATCCTTTGAGCTGGTATATTTACCTGTATATTATTCTCAGTGCAAATACTTATACCTTCCCCATTATAATTTCACTATCAGGGTGTGTCTGAAATAAACTTATTACATGACAAGTTGGCTGCTTCATACCGGTTTGGGGGGCCGTCCTCCGATTGGGTTATTCCTCTACATTCACTGGTTTCACCTACTGAACAGAAAAGGGTATTTTTGCGACCTCCAGGAAATATACGCAAGGTAAGTTTGATCCTGATATTTTGATTCTTGCACTGTGTATTAAGTCACTAATCTAATCCTTTGACTACTAAAATAGCAGTAATTTCCCTTTCTGAAGTAAAAATATATTCAAATTGGGGATTTGACCCTCCCCAAACCCCACCTGACTGTGCCTTGTGCGCTGGGCTGGTCTTACATGCTTGGGCCTGATTCTATCCCTATTTCATTTGGTCCCACATGTAGTGAACCCTAAATAGTGGAAAGCGAGATGAGTTATGGGCAGTGTTATCATATGCTCTGATTTTATTTAATAACTATTTTTACCAAAAATAGAAAACTTACAATCTCTCTTCTCATAGGTTGTTATAGCCACAAATATTGCAGAGACTAGCATAACGATAGATGATGTGATATATGTACTAGACTGTGGAAAGCATAAGGAGAATCGGTACAATCCACAGAAGGTATGCATTCTTTCTCAAATTTGAATGAATTATTGAAGAGAACTCTGGAATTCTTGTTTCTGAAAATGATATGAGATACACACACGCACATGCGTGCGTGCGTGAAGATTGTCTTTGCTATTCATGGAAGAATATCAATCATTTCTCATTGACTTACAGCTTATCACTTATAAATCAGAGATACAAATCAGATAGCTAAAGATACAACCTGATCCTTTATTAACCTTATTTACAGAAGAATACGAGATAATATCTCTTGATTTTCATTGATTGTTAGTGTTTTGACAATTTCTAATTATGTTTTGCCCAGATCCACTCATAGTCTAATGAGGTGTTTGTGTTACACTTTGTTTTGGGCCAAAAGAATATAATTTGTTTCTGCTCTCCCTTGTAATTGGTTCTTGGGTTTGATTTTATCACTTCTCTGATTGATTTAGAAATTGTCAAGCATGGTCGAAGATTGGATATCTCAAGCAAATGCAAGGCAACGCCGGGGTAGAGCTGGACGTGTAAGACCTGGAATTTGCTTTTGTTTGTACACTCGTCACAGATTTGAAAAGCTCATGCGTTCTTATCAGGTATTTTTTTTGGGAAAGAAATTCCTTGGATACCTAAGTTTGTATATTTGATCTTCAAAGTCCTAATATTTTTTCTATGTTCTTGTTATTTTCCCCCTCATAAGGTACCGGAGATGCTTCGGATGCCATTAGTTGAATTATGTTTACAGGTTAAACTATTGTCTCTTGGTTATATCAAGCCATGTTTGTCCAAGGTAAACAACCATAATTTTTAAATTTAAAATGTTCTCATTGATCAGATTTTCATGTAATTTTGTCAAATATTTTTGCATTATCAGGCTTTAGAGCCTCCTAAGGTTGAAGCAATAAATTCAGCAATATCTTTATTGTATGAGGTACTCTACTCTCTCAGATTACAAGTTACTTTTATTTTATTGGTAGAAACTATAGGCTTGGTTCTGATCTGCACTTGATAAATTCTGCTGATTGTTAAATTGTAATGTAATTTGAAAGCATTTTAGTTGAGATCTATGACCCACCAGGTGATCTGCCCTAACACCCCCAACAATAAGGACATGATCTCGGACCAGCTAGAAACAAGAAACAATGACCAAAGATAGGACCCCAAGAGAAGTTGTCTCTTGTAAACCTAGCTTCAAAACTGCACAAAGAGAGGCCACCTCCTTGATAAGTCAATGTATTCGAAAGAACACAAGGGTGAAAGCCAATGCTCACAAGTAGATAAAAGTTCTCAAAAAAGTTTTTCTCAAAATCTCCTAGACATTACATAGTTGCAGGCCTATAAATAGGAAAATTTAGAGCTTTCTTGTATAAGTTTCTTTTATTTCTTATGAAGTTTTTCTTAGAGTCTAGAGGACTTCTGATAGAGACCCAAATCGCTTTAGGCTGATTTATTCCTGAAAGAATAAGCGTCTCAGGACTGATTAGGAATTAATTAGTAATATTTATTATTTTTTCAGATTTCAGCAATATTATTTTAAATAAGTGGAATATCCACAAATAGGAATTTAGATAATATTTTAGTATTTTAGATATTATTTGGATTTCCTAGTTTGAATTAGGAATTTAGATATTATTTTAGTATTTTAGATATTATTTGGATTTCCTAGTTTGAATTTTGAATTAGACTTTTTATCTCTCTGTACTTCTATAAATTTGGCTTTTGCCGACTCAATAAAGCATCGAATATTTTCAGAAAGTTATTAAAGTTTGGAGATTCTCCTGGGCTATTTTAGAGAGAATAGTGAGATACTTGCTATCCCTCTATTATAGAGTTATATCATTATATTTTCCTTCACTGCCATTCGAATCCATTGTCCGGTGTTTAACAATTGGCATCAGAGACCTTCGCGATCCACCATGGCCAAAACCTGATCATCTAACGCGGCACAGACTTCCAACGTTGACCCACCCACGCGTGCGACTCCATCACCGGACGAGGCCCCACACGTGACATCTGCAGATCATCTCGCCACCATCGCTACACGGTTGGAGGCGCTCGACGAGTTGAAAGAAAAAGTCAATGCGTTGGAGATTTCAGCGACTCGGACAAATCGAAACCGAGGGAGATCACTGCGCAACAGAAACAGAGGGCGATCGCACTTTTCAGCAGACGACAGTGATGACGATTCTGAAGCTTCTCGGCGCCATATCCGAACTCCATATACCAAAGTCGATTTTCCTAAGTTCGATGGAGGCGACCCACGCGGCTGGATTCTGAAGGCAGAAAAATTCTTTCGGTATTACGATACACCGGAGGATGATAAAGTCGACGTGGCTGCCATTTATTTAGAAGGTGATGCATTGGACCTCTTTTCTTGGCTTCAGTCACAGCGCACCGAACTCTTCTGGGATGATCTAGTTACGGCATTTCAAGAGCATTACGGGCCGCCAGAATATCTTAATCCCGACGAGAATCTATGCAGCATTCGGCAGATCGGTTCGGTGCAAGAATACCGGAGGGAGTGGGCACGGCGTGTTGCCCTTATATCTAATTGGCCGGAGCACTGTCTTCTCGGTGTTTTCATGAATGGGCTCAAGGAAGAATTACGAACAAACGTACGCCTTCACAAACCAAGGAGTGTGTATAGAGCTGCTAGCCTGGCCCTTGAATTCGAGAAGCAATCAGTGTTCACACGTGGGCCCAAATCCAACGCTTCATCTCATTACCGAAGCCAACAAGCTCGTGACTCGTACACTCCACAACGGAACCCCACATTCTCACGTCAGAATACTAGTAAGTACCCTACACTGACTTCTTCTTCTTCGTCCGCATTTTCCAACTCTGGCCGTGTGTCTTCAACGGACTCAGAATGTCAGCGACGGCGCGATAAGGGACTATGTTATAGGTGTGCTGAACCTTTCCGACCAGGACATCGTTGCAGTGCCTCATTTTCCCTAATGGAGGTTGATGATGAAGGCAATCCGATCTCTGAGCCTCTCGAAAATCTAGGTGACACCGATCATGACGAGGCGACAGAAATAGAGATGGCTTTTAATGCCATCCTTGGTACACCGTCGGCATCCACCATGAAATTAAGAGGTCTCCTAAACTCTAAACAGGTACTGCTGCTAGTGGATAGTGGGTTCACCCACAATTTTATCTCTACTGCATTGATCCACGAACTTGGGATTGCCACAAGTACAGTCCCTTCTTTTGGTGTTCAGATTGGGGACAGCAGTATTATTCGTTGTCATCAGGTTTGTAAAGATTTAGAAGTGCACATATCGGGATTAGTCGTTAAACAGGACTTCTACCCTTTCTCTCTGGCAGGATCAGATTTAGTGTTAGGAAGTTATCGTCTCTTAACACAGTACAGGCTAACTGGAACGACATGTTCATGATTTTTTGGGTTGATGGAAAGAAATACAAGTTGCAAGGCGAACCTCCAAGGGCTGCATCTCAGGCTTGCCTCCAGAGTTTGGAATTTCACCAGACTGAAGCTGCAAAACGTATGGCCTTAGATATGTCTCAGATCTTTCATGATTTTTCTGTTGTTTTTGATGAACCCAAGTCCCTGCCACCTCCACGTGGGCACTACCACATGATTTCCTTAATACCAGGAGCATCTCCGCCAAATTTGCGACCTTACAGGTACCCGCATTCTCAAAAGGACAAGATTGAGCCTCAGGTTACAACCTTATTAGATCGTGGTTTCATTCGCCCTAGCTCCAGTCCATTTGCAAGCCCTGCTCTGTTGGTTAGCAAGAAAGATGGGACATGGCGTTTGTGTGTGGATTATCGTCGTCTTAACCAAATTACAATTCCAGATAGGTATCCCATCCCTAACATTGACGAACTGTTAGATGAACTACATGGTGCTAAGTATTTTTCAAAAATTGATCTACGGTCCGGGTACCATCAAATTCGAGTACTGCCTTCGGATATTCCCAAAACTGCCTTCCGCACACACTCGGGACATTATGAATTTGTGGTACTAATGCCCCGGCAACTTTCCAAGCAATCATGAATAACCTTTTCCGCCCCTACCTGAGGAAATTTGTGCTCGTCTTTTTCGATGATATTCTGATTTACAGTACTTCTGCACAAGATCATTTCAAGCATATCAGAATCATCTTTCAAATCCTGCAACAGCAATCCTTTTTTGCCAATGCAAAGAAATGCTTTCTGGGGCAGACTAGGATTGACTACTTGGGACACATTGTTACTCACGGTGGAGTAGAGGTCGTTCCTGAAAAGATTAAGGTAGTAGCTCGTTGGCCTACACCTCAGTCTGTGAAAGAATTGCGCGGTTTCCTAGGGCTCACTGGGTATTATCGACGGTTTGTACAAAATTATGGCATCATTGCTCGACCCCTGACGGAATTGACAAAGAAGGATGCTTTTCATTGGTCAGTAACGGCTCAATCTGCTTTTGAAGAACTCAAAATAGCTCTCACCACGACTCCGATCCTCCAATTACCAGACTTTCATCAACCATTTACAATAGAATGCGATGCATCCGGGGACGGTATTGGAGCCGTACTCATGCAAAATGGCCATCCGATAGCTTACTTTAGCAAGGGGTTCTCCTTTTCTAATCAATATAAGTCAGCATACGATCGCGAGCTCCTTGCACTGGTACTATCTTTACAAAAATGGCGTCACTACTTATTGGGACACCATTTTTTTGTCCAAACCGACCATCACAGCTTGAAACATTTATTGGATCAAAAAGTTGTCACTACTTCCCAACAACGTCTTATGGTCAAGCTACTTCCCTTTGACTTTACCATTCGCTACAAACCAGGGAGAGAAAATGCAGCTGCTGACTCACTTTCTCGGCGGCCCCAGCAAGTAGATTTTTTTCAAATGGTGATTCCCATGGCCCATGAGTTAGATCAACTCCCTCGAGCCTTGCTAGAGGACCCTGAGACACGAGCAAAGATAGTAGAACTGCAAACACATCCGGATCATCACCCTCATTACCACTTCGTCAATGATCGGTTGTTCTACAAAACACGATTGGTCATACCCAATCAAGCTCACCTCCGAGAGAAATTACTGGCTGAAGCGCACGCGACACCAACTAGGGGACATGGTGGTTACCTCAAGACTCTACGCAGGTTAGGTGACCAAGTATTTTGGAGAGAGATGAAAACTGACGTCAAGCACTATATCCAACGCTGCATCACTTGTCAACAGAATAAATATCAGACGTTAGCACCTGCAGGACTCTTGCAACCGCTTCCCATTCCAGAACGTATTTGGGAGGATATTTCCCTTGATTTCATCACTGGGCTCCCTAAATCTCAGGGGTTTGACGTGATTCTAGTGGTGGTAGATTGTCTCAGTAAGTATAGTCATTTCATCGCTCTTGCACACCCATATACTGCTAAAACTGTTGCAACCACATTCTGTCAAGAAATAGTTTGCTTGCACGGCATGCCAAGGTCCTTGGTGTCTCAGCCAAACTCGCTTGAACATGAGCACAGCCTACCATCCCCAATCTGACGGGCAGACGGAAGTAGTCAATAGGTGCCTTGAGACTTACTTACGTTGTTTTACACATGACCAACCTAAGCATTGGAGTAAGTTCCTTTGTTGGGCGGAATTCTCCTTCAATACAGGATACCATGTTGCCGCTCATACTACTCCTTTCAAATTGGTTTATGGGCGCGATGCCCCGCCTCTCATTCCCTATGTGAGAGGTGAGACGCGTGTCGCTGAATTGGAAGAGCAACTTGAGACGCATGATGCTATGTTACGGGTTTTAAAGGGGAACCTCCTTAGAGCTCAGCACCGTATGAAAATACATGCTGATCAACATCGTCGAGACCTTCAATTTGCACCCGGTGACACTGTCTGGTTAAAGATCCAACCTTATCGTCGACGATCATTAGCTAAATCCAGGTTTGAGAAACTTTCCCCTCGTTTCTTCGGACCCTTCAAGGTGACCCGACGCATTGGTAAGGTAGCATATGAGTTAGACCTCCCTTCAACTACAAAAATCCACCCAGTTTTTCATGTCTCCTTACTCCGTCCTGCATATGGTCAACAAGCCGCTACTCCTCCCCCTCCTCTTTCGCTCTCCGCTGATATGGAACTTCTTCTCACCCCTTCCAAGGTTTTGCAACACCGTTGGACTCCTGATCGACGGCTGGACATCTTAGTTGCTTGGGAGAATCGCCCCTTAGAAGAAGCTACTTGGGAAGAGTACGATTTAGTCGCAGAACAGTTTCCTCACTTTCGACTTGAGGACAAGTCGGCTTTCCAAGGAGGGAGAAATGATAGAGACCCAAATCGCTATAGGCTAATTTATTCCTGAAAGAATAAGCGTCTCAGGACTGATTAGGAATTAATTAGTAATATTTATTATTTTTTCAGATTTCAGCAATATTATTTTAAATAAGTGGAATATCCACAAATAGGAATTTAGATAATATTTTAGTATTTTAGATATTATTTGGATTTCCTAGTTTGAATTAGGAATTTAGATATTATTTTAGTATTTTAGATATTATTTGGATTTCCTAGTTTGAATTTTGAATTAGACTTTTTATCTCTCTGTACTTCTATAAATTTGGCTTTTGCCGACTCAATAAAGCATCGAATATTTTCAGAAAGTTATTAAAGTTTGGAGATTCTCCTGGGCTATTTTAGAGAGAATAGTGAGATACTTGCTATCCCTCTATTATAGAGTTATATCATTATATTTTCCTTCACTGCCATTCGAATCCATTGTCCGGTGTTTAACAACTTCCTAACCTATTCATAGAATTCTTTTATTATCCTTCTTAAAACTATTATTTCCTGAAAAAGCTTATTTTCCCTTTAATATAATCTATTTGTAGTTCTAGGTGAACATTGAGCTTGCCGTAACACTGGAGCAATTTCTCATGATATGCTTTAAAGTTCTTGGTCAAGAATTAGGTGAACTGACCCAAGGGGGTAGGATTTGCACTCATGTTTATATGGCGAGAAATGATCAAATGTTCAAGGGTGACTTTGTCCTTCGCATGTTATGAAATTGGTTGGTTTGTGCTTATGGCTTCGGTTTGGTGTGGGTCTATGCAACATAATTGATAAACTTTATTGTAATTTTTTTTAACATTTTTTTTGGCTTCGTTTCCTTCTTTCTTTCTCTCGTTTTCCTTGTTTGTTTTGTGCTCAAGGATATCTCGGCCTACCCCTTTTTTCATGTTTTTTTCTCCTAATAATATTTCTTCTATCTAAATATCTTCTGAAGTCTTTTCTATAATTGGAATCTCAATCTTGTAGGTTGGCGCTCTTGAAGGAGATGAAGAGTTGACGCCTCTTGGGCATCATTTGGCAAAACTTCCTGTTGATGTATTAATTGGAAAGGTATGCTGTAAACCATTTGGCTGAATATTCTATTTTCAATGTTAATGTCGCTAGTCCCCCCCCCCCCCCCCAATTTTTGCTTTATTTCTTGCGCTTGTTTCATTCTGTTGATCGTTTTCTGCAATTGATTTTTCCCATAAATATAGAACCAAAACTATGCTTATAATTTATTTTTCCATTAGATAGTGTCAGTTTTTAAAACCATTTGTTTAAGTAATCTATGTTTTTTCAGCAGGCAACTGGGTCTTAATCACTTTCATCAAGTTTTAACTACATGAATACAATGGCTCTAAGAATCACTCACTCTTGAAACCTCTAAGGGGCTTTCTTCTTTTGGAAACTGAATGCATCTGCATTATCAGTGTTGAGATTGAAGGATCACATTGAAGCACAGGAGAAATACTTTGAATATTATTGATCCTTGAGAATAAAGGAGAGTACAAGGAGGCCTTTATATAAGTAAGAGTAGACTAACTCTAACCCTAAAATCTATCATAATCCAATCCAATCAAATCAAATCATAATATTTTAAAGATATATTCCTAAAATATAATATTCATATATAATCCTAATGAATACTAAACGATATTCCTAATAATAATAATAATTAATTGATATTTCTAAACTTGATATTCTCAACACTCCCCCTCAAGTTGGAAGGGGCTTGCACATGCAGCAACTGATCTTCAAGAAAATAATGATCCATAGCCTAGAACTCGAACAACAAAGGCTGAGATAATAATCCATCAGCTTCACCAGGAGCTTGAACAACAAAGAGTACCAAACCAGAGTAGAAGCTACAACAAACGGTCTCATAAGTAACCAAAACAACAACAAATGTCTCATCAAGGACCAACACCAAACAGTTGGTCTCACCAGGGACCAAAGCAACAACGAATGGTCTCACAAGGGACCAAAGCAACAACGAACGTCTCACCAGGGACGAACATCAAACGGTCCAATACTCTAAACGTCTCACTAGGGACGAATGCCAAAGTTCTTACCATGGACCAAAATCAAAAGAATGCAACCAGAAGAAGACGAAACTCACATATCCAAATCTGAAACCATGAGATACAAAAATGAAACTACCAAAGGTAAAAGAAAGAACCTTAAGGCTCTGATACCGTGTTGAGATTGAAAGATCACATTGAAGCACAAGAGAAATACTCTGAATATTATTAATCTTTGAGAATAAATGAGAGTACAAGGAGGCCTTTATATAAGTAAGAGTAGACAAACTTTAACCCTAAAATCTATCATAATCCATTCAAATCAAATCATAATATCTTAAAGATATATTTCTAAGATATAATATTCATATCTAGTCCTAATAACTACTAAACGATATTCCTAATAATAATAATAATTAATTAATATTTCTAAACTTGATATTCTCAACAATCAGAATTGCTACACATCAGCTTAGCTGATCCCTCTGATGTTTTTCAATTGTACATTTTTCTTTTTGCCCTGAAAATAATCTTATTTTGTTGAATTTTCTTACACGTCTAAAATCATCATTATCAACTTGTTGATGTAGTGATTTTCAATTTGAGGTGAGTCATACTTTTGGAATTTTTTTCATTCAATCTTTTGTCATATTTCTTGTAGTTAGGGTTTGTCATTTATTTATTTTTAATTATTACTAAGTAGTCCAGTCAAAATGAGGTGTTGCTCTCAGCCTTGCGCTTTCTCCTGTCAATAAATGCTATCAATATAAATCTTTTTAAAGGAAAATAAACAACGAGATGCTTTGTATTGCTTTAGAATAGGATGCAGTTTACTGAGAAGTGGGCTATTTACATAATAATCCATTTTTTCGTAAATGCAGATGATGCTGTATGGTGCAATATTTGGTTGCCTGTCACCAATTCTTTCAATTTCAGCATTTTTAAGCTACAAGTCTCCATTTGTATATCCAAAGGATGAGGTGTTCTAGATCTCCTAATTTTACACTGCTTCACTTCTTGATAAATAACTTGACTTTGTACTAAATCCTATCTCGATCTTCAGAAGCAAAATGTTGAAAGAGCGAAGTTAATGTTGTTGAATGAGAAACTAGATGGGCCAGGTGACTCAAATGATGTTGACCGGCAATCTGATCACTTGCTAATGATGACAGCATATAAAAGATGGGAGAGGATTTTGACTGAGGTCGGGCTGTAATTGCAGTTTTTTTATTTAAACATGCTCAAAAAATCATTATATGGTTAACTTAGATCATAATCTTGTCATAATCCATATCACGTTTTTACTGCTCCCTCCTACCCTTCACTGTTACTCCCTTTTTCTTCTCTCAAATTTCTGGCTTTCTGACCTTTAATCTCCGTGCTTTCTCTGGACTCACTCCCCCATTTTTTGCCCCGTGGCCACTCCCCTATCTCCTGCGTTTTTGTGGCAGCAATAGGTTGGGTCCAATCACATCCATGCTCATTGACACCGGGCTTAGCTTGTGGATATGCTAAAGCCTGTGAAAATTCATATGCAAGCATCCATAGAAGTTGGCTGATGTTTTTCCCCTCATTTTGCAGTATATTTTATTGAGAACTTGGCAACTTGGTCCTAATCAATATTTTGATTTTCAATTCTTGTAGAAAGGAGTTAAAGCCGCGCAACAATTCTGCAATTCATATTTTTTGAGCAGCTCTGTGATGAATATGATAAGGTGCTCTTTCTTTCTGTCAGCATATTATGTAAGAAGCTAAAGGGCTTTTTCTTCAGCTGTCATGGTTTTCTATATTCATTATGATTGGACAGTGATTTTTAAAATCTGTGGTGTGTTTGGGGGGGTGTTGTGCTACTTTATTAACTGCATCTCCTATATATGATGAGAAGGCTATTTATGGAATTATTTTTGAGTAATACATGATTTTCAAAGTACCTCCATTTTGAGCATAGTTGGGGAATGTGATTACAGGGTTTAAATGCATTGAGTTCACGTCTGTAAATGATGAGATGACCCACGAATCCAATCACATAATTGACCAGAGAAGAAAATTATACTCCTTCCGGTCCTAATTATAAGACAAAGTTGACTTTTTTGGAGAAATTAAGAAAGCCAATTAAATCACTTTAGAATATTTATATTTATATTTTTTTCTTCAAACTAATTAATTTCACTAATAAACTGATATATAATCTAAAGATACTAAAAATATAAATACTCTAAAGTGATTTAATTGGCTTCCCTAATTTCTCCAAAAAAGTCAACTTTGTCTTATAATTAGGACCGGAGGGAGTATTATGTAGTTTTGTTACAAGAGTTTGATGATATTATTACCAAACTTTATTTTTAAAATTTTATTTGAGAGAAAAACAGGAAAAATAGACGAGAGGAGGATCATCATTATTTAGATACATTGAGAATTTTGGAAATTTTTGTTGGTTTAGGAAATAAAGCAATGACCCAAAGTAAAGGGTGTCAGTCTTTTTGTGTGATTTTAGCATTGGAAAAAAAAGCGTTTGAAAACAAGTTGTATACTCACTGCCATTGATTCTTTCAGAGTTTCAGTAGTTTCATGTTTTGATTAGTCCATACCTATTGATCATGCACATGCATATACTTATAGCACGTCGTAAAAATGGCATCTGCATTGCCTTTTCTTGCTCTTGTATTGCTATGATAATTTAGGTCTGAGCATGAACTAATGTGCATGTGCAAAAATTCAACCATATTTGTTTGTGAACTATCTCGGTTTGAAACTGGTGGATTTGCTTGTATGATAGGGAGATGAGAATACAGTTTGGAACTTTGCTGGCAGACATTGGGCTCATCAATCTACCTAAAAATTATCAGGTTTTCCTGCTTTCTCTAAATAGACATAGGACTACTATTGACAGACAAGTTCATTTGTTTAACATCTTAACATCAAGTCTCACTGAAGATTTGTAAGCTTGATTGGCATCGGTTAATGCAATAAACATATGACATCAGCAACTATAAGCTGAAAGCTTGTGCATAGCAAATGACTTTTTTTTAGCAGTAAATCATCAGCTGTAACTTTCTTGTCTCCCATGATTATCAATTGCTGGATGCTTTAAGAAGTTAAAATTACAAGGGAGACTTCTCTATCTGCATCTTGCCCCTAATTTATAATCTTATCTGTTTCAGATGGATGGAAAGAAGAAAGGGAATCTTGACAACTACCTTTCTGATGCGTCACAACCGTTTAATATAAATGCAAATCATCCAACAATTGTGAAGGTAAGGCTGACAGATTTTGATTAAGATAATTAGGCAACACTTATCTTTTTTATCCTAGTTGTTTCTAGCCAATGCTCTATCACTTTTGCTTTCTCTTTATTTTCCTATATTTTGTCCAGTATGATTGTTTATTCACTTTATTTAGAAGACACTTGGTTTCTGTTCTGTTGAAGTCATCCTGAATTCATTGTCATTTCATCAAGATGCCGTTTGCGTTCACTATGTGGGAAGTGGGAACTATGGCTTACAAATTTTTTTTTTTTTTTTTGTAACATATCATTTGAAATAGTATTCCATAAATTATTTTAGTATTTGAAGGTTTCTGACATTACTCTTGCAGGCGATTCTATGTGCTGGCTTATACCCCAACGTAGCAGCCAGTGAACAAGGCATTGTTGCAACTGTTCTGAGCAGCCTTGGGCAGTCTTCTAGCTCTGCAAACACCGATCGTGCAGTCTGGTATGATAGAAGAAGAGAAGTTCATATCCACCCTTCTTCTATCAACAGTAGCTCAAAAGCATTTCAGTACCCCTTCCTTGCCTTCCTTGAAAAGGTTTGTGAACAACCCTCCTGTTGAAGTATATCAAGCCACCTTTCTTAGCATAAATATTTCCTGTCCTAAAAGTGGGAACAAGGTGGCCAAAATGCTCCATAGTTCCTGTTGGGTACTTTGACAATATGTACTAATCATTTTATTTATTTTTGCATAATTCTAATTTTAGTATTTAAAGTATTCTGGGTATATAACAATACTACCATCGAGTTATCATTCACATGATTGAGATGCCAGTCTAACAAATGAAATTATCAGGTTGAAACGAACAGAATATTTCTGCGAGATACTTCCATCATTTCTCCTTACTCTATTTTGCTCTTTGGGGGCTCAATTAATGTTCAGCATCAGGTAACCTTTCTGATGCTTTCAATTTTTTGGCAGGTGGGGAGTGGGTGCTACAATACTTAGTCGTAAGAGATTGTGGTATGGCCATTAAGATTCAGGGCTTGGCATGATAGGCTTGGGCTTTGTCTGCACTTCAAACCTAAAGGGCTTTAGGATGAGGGGACATGTCACAGCTCATAATAGAACTATTTATGAATCTTTTATTTAACAACTTAAGTTCTTGGGTTGAAGGGGCCTTTGATAGTTACATTGGTAATAACTTCATATAGTTAGGTATGAATGAATACAACTGAATGTAATTTGCAAGACAGAGTTGGGATTTATTCTTATTTATCATTAAGTCTGGATAGCTGAAACTAAGATGTATTGCTCAACAGCCTTTTGCTACTTACATCGGTTTGTAAGGACAATTTTGAGTGATAGATACAAGTGTTTTAAGAGAAGTCTCTTCCTTAGATTGATTAATGATGCTCCTTTTAGAATTTGGAAATGATAATCTTTTTAATCTTCTTGTATCTTGTAGACTGGACTGGTCATCATCGATGGATGGTTGAGACTAACTGCTCCTGCCCAAATAGCTGTCTTGTTTAAGGAGCTACGTTTGACTCTTCATTCCATTCTGAAGGAACTCATTAGAAAACCTGAGGTGCCATTTCTTGCTTCTATTCCACAGCAAATCATGATGTTTCTAGTTGTTTTAACTTGAAATTCTTTCATTTCTAGATATGCATGCTCACTGTTTTAAAATACTTGGTTTTATTTGGCGTGAAGGTCCAATATCTGTACCCTGAACTGGATAGTTTGGTTTATATATATACTCCTCCGGTTCTTCATATAAGACATATTTAGAAAGTTCATTTTGGTCGTAACTATAAAACATAGTTTTCATATTTGCCAATCTTTTCCTAATTTATTCCTATTGATACTCCCTCAACCATAATCAAGGAAAGGAGGGAATGGGGGAATTAAGGAAGATGACTAGAATGTTTTAGAAAATACATGTCATATTAACTAATTTAATTAACTTCCTTAATCTAATCAAATTAGGTAAATATATCTTGTATTAAGGACCGGAAGGAAGGAGTAATACATATATCATATTGCTGAGATTGTAGTGATACTATATTACACCACCACTATTTTCTTTAACTGACTAATGCAGAGATTGTCTTCTGCTTTCAGGTTGGGATTGCTCTGAATAATGAGATCTTAAAGTCTATCATCAATCTTCTGTTAGAAGAAGGTGGTGTCCCTAAATAATGATGCATCAACTGGTGAGAAAACTTTATTTTTCAAATTACAATTGTTCACCTTACATAGGATGAAGAAAGTGCAGATCCTTCCTACTATAATCCATTGATTATTCTGGTCGTATAAAGGACACATGCTTTCTTCTCCCTGGGATTAGGTACATCCTTAGTTGAAACGAATCCTCTGAAATGGCTTCACTAGGGGGAGGGAGGTAGAGAGAGAGTACTATTAACCGGGGACCCACAAGGTAAAGGTGGGTCCCACGTCTTCTTGATGGCACATTCTATTTCCTAACAGGGTGATCATGCTCTTGCCGCAGAGATCAGCTGGTTCTGCTGTGTGGGGGATTTTATTTTCGCCCCCGACTTACAGTACCAATGATATATATATATATATATATATATGGAATTATAGAAGCTGTTCTCACATGCAAGTGTATTGCCATTGCACTGTTTCTGTTATTCTTACAGGGGAGAGAGAAGAAAGCAGCCTGTTTTTGAGTGGCTGCAAAGTTGAAGTTGCATTGTATAAATTATAAAACAAATCTATATATTACGCTAAAAGCAATCACCATGTAGTTTTCTCTGTAATTTTTTTTAGTGGAAAAGTTCTATAAATTACTAAAAGATTACATATTTGTGCAATATGTTAAAAGTAATAACTATGTGGTACCATCCATGTATGCTATGCAAAGCGCTACTGAAAAAGTATTTGAATGCGCTAAATGTTGGAAAAATTGCTTTACAATAGCGAGTCTTACTTGAAACATGTTTAAAAGTGTGGCATGCTAGTTCACCCTATGTTAAAAGGTTATTTTGATTAATCAAAAGGTTGTCTAGTAAAACATAAATTAATTAATGAATTAAGTAACCTCTTCATTGCCCATTGGCTCATTTTCTCTCTTAAGGAAAAAAAAGACAAAGAAAAGTTAAGAGATAGAGTGTTTATTTGATGATCCTTCATATGTTATCAGCACGTTGTTTGAATAAAATAAAAATACTTTTTAAAAAATATCAGGTAAAAGTCCTTGTTTAAGCAAGCTAAATCAAAATGTTTGGTAATAATTTTTTATAAATAATGTAAAAATGCCAAATCACAATAACAAGGCCCGCCTTATATGTGAATTTTTTTGGCTAATGCTTTGTATATGTTTGACAAAATTTTGCATGGGTACAACAAAAATCACGTTGTTTAATCACTTCTACGTTTTATAAGACAAAACTTCCTCACATATTTATTTCATACAATAAAAAAATCAATTTTTGATAGCTAATTCAGACAGGTACAAAAATGGCTCGCTCTAGGGTTCTCACTGTACATTTCATGCTTGTTTGAAATAGTTTATTTTTGGGCAATAAGTGCTTATAAATCGTAATTCACAGTATGTGAGAGGAGTTTTATCTCGGCTTGCGTAATAAGGACTTATTGTCCAAAAATAAGTGATACCAAACAGGCGTCTTTGGTTGTTACTTATCTCCTCATTTTTAGTTAGGTAATGTTTTTTGTGCTCAGTCCATTTCTTTACTCCTGTTTGTCCATGTGTGCGTGTGCGTACCTACGGTTAAACTGCCTCCTTAACATGTCAATACTTAGAAAATTTATATATTAGAGAGGGTGACTTGCATATTTGGGGATGTAACTTGAATATCGTGATTGAAAAATCCTCTCACAAATGTGCAAATTAACTAATATGTGAATATTTTCTCTAATATTAAATACCATCCCCAATTTGTAAATCATCTTCCCTACCATGCAAATGAACTTCCCTCACAAATATGCAGATTACCTTTCCTAATATGCACATGAGCTGATATGTGACTATTTCCCATAAAATTAAATACTTTCCTTGATTTGTAAATCATCTTCCTTAATATGCCAATATCTCTTTTTACCATGCAAACAAAGTTAATGAACTTTCCTAATATGCAAATAAACTAATATATGAATACATTTCTTCACAGTGCCAAATACCTTTCCTTAAAAGCCACCTTCCCATTTATTCAGCCTTTGTGGTTTTTCTCCCATCACACATAATTACGTATAAGGAAATAAGCGCTTCACATAGTTATAGGGGCCTTTTGCCAAATAAATTTCCAATTGGGGATTTTCCCCCAATTTTCCCTTAAATCAGTTTGCCCCAATATTAGGCAAGTTTATTCAAAAACATGATACTCCCTCCGGTCCTAATTATAAGATAAAGTTGACTTTTTTGGAGAAATTAAGGAAGCCAATTAAATTACTTTAGAGTATTTTTATTTTTATTTTTTTCTCCAAACAAATTAATTTGACTAATAAACTAATATATAATCTAAGGGTACTAAAAATATAAACACTCTAAAGCAATTTAATTACCTTCCTTAATTTTTCCAAAAAAGTCAACTTTATCTAGGATCGGAGGGAGTACTAAACTTATAGAGAAAGGAAACAACTGAAGTTGTGAGTTGCTAGGTATAGTGCAGGCAGATATGTTAGCATTTAGCATCCTCTGTTGTATTTAAGGCATTCATTTATAATTTTAATAGTGCAGCTTAAGTAATGAAACTTATTAGTAAACTCCTTTAATTAAACAAATTGACGGCTAAGTAGTCTCCTCAAATCTAGAACATATATACCTTTAATAGGAATTTTCCCCAAGCTTCCTTCATGCAAAACAATCAAACCCTTTAGAATTCTGATACAAAAGCAACTTGGAAAGTAAAAGAAATACAATAGGGGAGAGATAACACAAAGAAAAAGGATAAAGTGAGAGCAAGTATGAATAACAGATGAGTAAGAGGAAGATGACTATATAGAAGTATACAGCAACCCATAATATTTTTTTTTTTTTAAGCACAATCAGTACTATAAAATATTTAAGGGTGTAATTTTGCCCATAAAATATTAAAAATGGATCAATTTTAATCATCGCCTAATAATTGCTTAACATCCGTATCTCACCTCCTAATTTAACACGTGTGTACAACCCACTTTCCCCCCTCCTCCAACTCACAAAATAAACTCAAGACCTCCTTACTAACATAAATTCTTTTAACTTCCCACTTACTATTGGAATCTAGAATTTTACAAAATTGATATATTATAACTTCCTAACCATGATCAATTAACTCTCGTGAATTGAAAGATAATAAGTCGATAGAAAAATATAAAGTTATAACTATTTTAATGATCCAATCTAATATATATATATATATATATATATATATATATTTATATATAAAATAATAGATTATGTTTAGAATAAAATATAATAAATGGGAAATGCCATGACAGTCTAGTAAGGATCTGTTTGAATTGGTGTTTAAAAAGCACTTTCACGTAAATCGAGATAAAACTCATCTCACATACTTATCTCGTATACCGTAAATCACGTCAGAAAAACAGCTTTCACTGCTAATATAAATAAACGCTAAAGAGATGCTATGAGTCTAGTCTTTTTTCTTTGTTTTTTTACTATGAGATTTTGGTCTCTTTTCTATTGTGCGGTTTCTAAATTATTGTGTGTGTTTGGATTAACTTTTTTTAATAGCTTTTACGACTTACGAGGTAAGTGTGTGAAAGGAGTTTTGTCTCGAGTTGCGCAAACCATGATTTGAAAGCTTACCAAACATATACTTAATCTTAATATCACAATTATTTTGGTGAAATTCTATCATCGCTTTTAATAAGTGTTTAGAATAGCTTATTTTTGGGAAATAAGTACTTATTACTTAAGTCGAGATAAAACCCCTCTTACATACTTATCTCGTATACCGTTAATCACGAATTATAAATATTTACAAGTAAAAAATAACTATCAAAAGAACACTTTCGTATGGATCTTACCCCTAGCGACCAGCGTTCAACTTTCAATCAGGGTCGCGGGAAGAGCCGGTAACCCGGAAATCCAATACGAATCGGGTCGTTGCAAAAGCGAAGCCATTAACGAACGCCTTCCCTCTTACTCTGTCTGTCCTGTCCCGCACTCTGAAATCTGAACCATGGCGATGGCAAAGCCATCCTCCTCCTCCTTACCCTACCTCTTGTCTCTTCTCTTACTCATATCTCTCTTCTTCAACCCCTTCTCTCGCTGCTCTTTCGTTCTCGCCGACTCGCATTTTGAAGGCTTCGAAGCCGACGGCGAAGATGATTCTGATGAACATCCCATCGATCCCGCTTCTCTCCGATCACCTCCCGTGACGCAATCCCTCACCACCAAACTCACCCCTCCGGACCCGGATCCATCACCGAGTTCTCATTCCGATATCCAATCCTCATCTTCGGATCTTCCGAAGACCTCACCCACCACCACAGCCTTTGAATTCTGGGATGAAGATGAATTCGAAGGCCTCCCCACTGAGCAATCGGCCTCGGAAACTCGTATTGTTGAGGCAAATGACAAACCTATTGGCAATAGTTCGGAATCAACTGATTCTCCGAAGCCTGAGAATGTTAAGGGTTGGCGTTCGTTTACGATTGAGATTGTTTGCGGAAGCTTTCTTATCTTATTTGCGGTCAATTACTTCTATGGGAAGCGTGAGAACGAGAATATTGCCCTTGCTTGGGCTGCTCAATTCGCTGGGAAGGATTCGATTTTCGAGAAGAATTTTAGTCTTGTTGGGGTTGGGGAAGGTGGTGATGACTCTCCATTGTTGTTGAAAGAAGGGCAAACAGAGTTCAAGTTTTACGCTAGTGGTAGGAGGTATTGTCAAGGGCTGTTGGCTACGATGGAGTTGAAGAGAAGGCAGGATCTGATATCGAGGATATACAATATGATCGTACCCTCTAGGGACGAAATTACCTTTGAGGTGTACATGAATGAGGATGCAATGGACCACGTGGTATTTGCCATGGCGAAGAAGAAAGCTGCTAAAACTATGCAGAAGGATGAGAAGGATTTACAGAGGTTTGCGAGTGTTCTTTCTCCTCCGAACCGGAAAAAGTGGGTGGCTGAGGAATTGGCTGTTATTTCTGAATCCAAAGGAGTGGCTGCTGATTTGATTACCGAGGCAGTGCTTGAGCAGGTTTGGGCTTATTTTGTTTTTCTATGAAATCGTATGTTCTGCGTTTTGCATCATGTTATATGGAACTTGATTGTTTCTAGTTGGTGTATAGTTTGAACCTTTTTTATTGCTTCATTCCTCTGAGTTCTTCCATCCCAAGTCTATGTTTAAATCATTAAACAGTAGCATTACTCAAGGTGAATGTTTGCATATCAACGTGTATCGAAATAAGGAGGAACATTTGTGAACTTTTTTGTTGCCGACATGGGTTGGCTATACTTTATTTGGAGTGAGAAAATGAGAGAAGAGACAAAGGTTACAGAGATTGGGAGTGAACTTGTGTCTGTCACACACTATCTCAAAATGATTGAATGCGTTTATGGCGGTAGAGATCTTAATTTGTAAAATGAATCTCCAAATATCTTTCTAGACCTTGATCCCCTAGCACCCAATCTTTTTGGTGGGCCTTTCCGCATGCCCCTTCGCCCCCTTTTCAAAGGGGCGATGTGTCCTGTCTGGTAATGATGGAGTGGACTAAAGTTGTTTTCTTCCCTGAAAACGTAAAGAGAATATATGTATCTGTATACACTTTTCAGTCTTTAATATAAGACATAATTGATTTTTTTTTAAAAGATTAAGGAAGCTAAATAAATTACTTAACCATAGCATATGTTGTGTATCATTAAATTATATATCAGTTTTGAAGTCAAGCACATGAGTATGGAGAAAAACGAAAAATATAAATACTTTAAAGTAATTTATTTAGCTTTCTTTATCTTTCTAAAAAAAAAAGTCAATTGAGTCTTATATCAAGGACCGGAGGAAGAATATATTTTCTATGCGGCTAGAAAATGTGTCTTGGATCAGCTGCACAGTTTTTTTTTCTGTCAAAGTTAAATTTGTTTATTTGACAAAATATTGAACTCGATCAATATGATACAGGTGTTCGGTGACAAAGCTTTTGAGAAATTTGGAAGAAGTTTCATTTCTATGCATTTCTCTGATCAACACCCAGGCATCCACGTGAAGGTATTGGTGTTCAAGTTTGTGCTCCCAGATGCTAACCACATGGCTGATATGGCACAACTGGTGGCTCTTGTGCCATATTACATTGACTTGATTGGAAGATATAAATTAAGTTCTCAGGTTGGTGGATTCGCCCTGTCAAATTACAATGCACTCACAACTTGTTTTTCATGATCACTTGAGCACACGATATGATACATGATTGACTTTGGTTTTATGCAGGTTCGGTCCAAGACAGAGACTGCCAGGTTAAAGGTTGCTAAAGAATTACAAAAGGAGCTTCAAAATGAGCAGCAGGAGGCCGTGCAGAGAAGAAAAGAAGAAAAGAAAAAGATGATCAAAGAGGCTGAGGCGAAGCTCAGTGCAGAGGCTATCCAAAAGAAAGAAGCGAAAGAGCGTGCTCGCCAGATGAAAAAAGCCATGCCAAGGATGAAAATGACCCGTGGTTCCTAGTTTTTGAAGTTTCTCAAGTTTCATGGTTCAGTTTTAGAACTCGTCTTCTTGCTGGAACCATGCCTTCCGCAGAATCATGGAAGGTTCCAATCCACCCTTCAACCTTTCTAAAATTATAACTTTTGTAGTTAGCGTGACTGATATAAATTAACTTGGAGTCTTGAGATGCATTACCACGTCCCGGTAGGATTTTGAATGGAACAAAATCTGATATTCTGAAAGATTTTTATTCTTTCTCTGCTCCTAATGATAGCAACATAAAACTAGTGGTCACAGTTCCTAGGTGACAAGATTATATTCTCTTATATTTCTGTTGCTGTCAAATGTTTATGCTGAACATAAGCATCTATACTTACAAGTGACTCAGATAGAATCGCCATCCGAAGTTTGACATGACTGGTTGGGCAGACAATTAGTTACTCTGTGCTTTATCTTTTTTTTTTTGCCAAGTACTCTGTGCTTTATCTAGTTTAACTGTGGTGCACTAAGAAGAGAGTCTGTTTTGGTCACATTGGGTATGGGCTAAGGTTTTAGTAGTAATAGTTTGATTCTATTTTTACTCCACAATTAAATTATTTTACTCTAAACAAGCTGAACAATATCTGCATCAAAGAGATTTTTTTGACTTTTATTTGCCTTCCATTTCCTGGCTCTCTCCCTCAAGAAACAATTTGACAAGGTGATCTTATGATGTTAAAGGCTGTTGCATTCTATTAGGACCAAGTGAATTTCGCCATACTTGCTGTCCTTTTACTATCTCTGAATTATAAACCAGGGAAAGTGGGGAAAAGTCTTCCGTTAGAAATTTTATTGTTGAGAAAGATATGAAATTTTTTTTATGCATAAAAAGCAACATTGTTCTGTAAAAGCAACGTTGTCGTCGTTCTGAGCAAGAAAATTTGCTGGGGACTTTTTCCCAATTTTCCCTATAAAGTAATCCTTTTATCTCAATAATAAAGTCGGTTTTTTTTTATGAAAAAACTGATTTTACAAAATGGAAGATTCATTTGATTTTAGGATTTGATTGGTTTAAATCTTTTCCCCCCAAAATAATTTCTCTCTGTGTTTGTTTATTTTTTAAATATTTTATTTGACTTTTATGCTATTGTGGAATATGGATTATATGGATTATGATTTATTAGTTACAAAAAAAGGATAAATATATGAGGAGGACTTGGAAAAAGTCGTGGTGTGGTCATCACCACCTCTTTATATTGTGAATATTGATATATACAATTATTAATGATTTTCTTCTAAAATACTCCCTCCATCCTTAAATGTAAGTTTAATTTCTGCAAAGAGGTCCGTCCCAAAATATAAGATTAATTTCAGTTTTGTCTCAACATTTAATGATTTTGTTTTTCAATGTTGCCCCTATTGATGGTATATATTTACCCTTACTTTTTTACATTTTTTATTAGTAAATGAATTGCATTAATTAGGTACTGCTCTTTACGAGGGCCGGAAAAAGAATGGTCATGTATTTACCTTTGATATACATTATTGTTATATTTATTCTCTTTTTTAACACACACTCTCGTTACCTTTTCACTGTGCATTCTCTCTCATATTTTTTTCTCATTCATTATCTCTCTCACTTATTCTCTTTATACATAAGTGCATAATTAGGAAAAAAACATATTGCTTACATATTTATTGTGTTTAACTACTTTCTTGATAAACAAAAAATGATTAAATCAAGCTTATATTTACCTTATATTTGGATGGAGATAAAATTAGATGGGAAAACTATCAAAAATAGTAAACATTTTTTAACCATTTTTTGAAATTTTCCTTTCAAGTACCGCATTCCCCTATTTTCTCTTCATTTTTTCTCTCCATCCAAACAATCCATTAATACAAAGAGTATCTAATTAAAGTATGTTTGGCATCACTTATTTTTGGGCAATAAATCCTTATTACGTAAGTCAAGATAAAACGCATCTCACATACTTATCTCGTATACCATTAATCAATTTATAAACACTTATAAATTAAAAATAAGTTATTCCAAGCAAGCAAAGTAACGATGGGATGAAATGAATATTACTAGTATCAATTTACATACTTATCTCATATACTATTAATCAATTTATAAATATTTATAAGTCAAAAATATATTACTCCCTCCAATCCTAATTATAAGACAAAGTTGACTTTTTTGGAGAAATTAAGAAAACCAATTAAATTACTTTAGAGTGTTTATATTTTTAGTTTCCTTAGATTATATATTAGTTTATTAGTCAAATTAATTAGTTTGGAGAAAAAAATAAAAATAAAAATGCTCTAAAGTAATTTAATTGGCTTCCTTAATTTCTCCAAAAAAATCAACTTTATCTTATACTCCCTCCGGTCCTAATTATAAGATAAAGTTGACTTTTTTGGAGAAATTAAGGAAGCCAATTAAATTACTTTAGAGTATTTTTATTTTTATTTTTTTCTCCAAACTAATTAATTTGACTAATAAACTAATATATGAACTAAAGATACTAAAAATATAAACACTCTAAAGTAATTTAATTGGCTTCCTTAATTTCTCCAAAAAAGTCAACTCTGTCTTATAATTAGGACCGGAGGGACCGGAGGGAGTAATTAAGATTGGAGGGAGTATTTCAAACAAGCAGAGTAACAATGGGATGAAATGAATATTACTAGTACCACAGGCCCACAGCAAACAAGATGGAGACCAATCAGAAACAGGATATGTTGTGGTGGTCATGGAGTCAGTACCACATGGCAATAATTGAGATTAGGGATGGTGAAACCCACAAACTGAAAAAACTGAAATTTGAAACAGAGCAGCGTTCTGCTACAGCGTCAGCTCCCGTACACCTTACCCCATCTCCTTCCACGTCATCATCAAATGGCCCCCATGTTATTATCGTTCTTAAATCCTACTGAAATACATGGATCACTATTCTATACATGTGCGAATATAGAATATAAAATTTATTTTGGCAAAAAAAAAAAAGAATATAAAATTTATAAAAATTCCCAATTATTTATAAATTGTAAAGAGCAGCTTACTTTTAAGTTTTAACTTTGGTTTTATGCCAGTTGTATAATTAACTAAATTAGATCAATACTTTTGTGATACTTAGAAAATTCCATCAAATGACGTGTATCCAAATACTTTTTGGTCGGTTTGGTTATTATATTATTCCTATTTTTATCAATTTTATAATTTTTTTTTACAATTTCAATTTCAATTTTTCACATAATATCAATATATTTATATATGTTAAGCTATGAGTTATAGAAAGTTAATTGATTTGCCTAAAAGGGGTAAAGTACACTAATATCTCTCAAATTTTATTACTACATAAATTTTAGAATTAAGAATTTATATAATTTTAATGAAAATTTTAATAATTATTTGATATTTCTTTAATTGAATTTCAAATTTCCAACAACAAAGAGTCCAAGGTTTTCTTTTTTTCTTTTTTTTAATTTTTCAGACAAGTTTTCAGCTATCAGATTAAATCTAAGATCTGTGTCTAAATACTATTTGTTATATATAAATCTAAAAAATTAATCAAATAATTAAGAAGGTTTAATATGGAAGATTCTATTTAGTATTTTCCCCCTAAAAAGCAATTACATGAGTATAGAGATATCAACTTGCCTTCCAATAATATTTAATAATAATTAATAATTATAACTTATAAAGTTTTCTCTCTCACGTCTTCTCATCGCCCACCCTGATCAGAGCGAGCTATGTGAAGGAGACTATGTTCTAAAATTTAATTATTTTATTTGAATTTAATATTTATTTCTCTCTTTGATTTAATCCCATCTTCTTGTTGATCCCACCTTTATTTGTTTAACTCCCAGAACTTCACAATTACTGCCCCATAAACCTTCTCTCGCTAGAGCTCTTTGCCCCGAAGAATGCCAAAGAGCAATGAAGATTCGAGTGTTAGCCTGAACAAGCCAGAGAGGCCACCATTGAAGAGACCTAAGACACTTTCAATACCCTCTTCGACTTCAACCACTAACCGAAGGTTCGATCTCGGAGTTTCTATTGAGAATGGAAGCCCTGCCAGCGGTAATGGCGATTTCCCAAATGAGCAATGGAAATACCCTTCGTTCCTCGGCACCACTAGAAGGAAGAGAACCACAGTCAAACCTAACAAGATTCAGAAGCTCCAATTCTCGGATTCGATGGGTTCCAAGATGGGTGGGGATCAGAAAAAGGCGGGAAATAGCTCAGTTGTTCAAGCTCCTCCTGCCAATTCTTCTTCTACTACTAATACATCCTCTACTTCTTTTTCTTCGTCTCCTTCTACATCAGTAGTTACTTTGTTGGAGCACTCCAGCACCACGAGGCCTCATCAGAATAAACACACTTCGATCTTGTATTTGGTTAGTGATTTGTCTGCAGTTGATATTATTCTCTTTTATTTGTTGTTTTCGCCCTTTTTAGTAAAGAAAAATCACTATAAGTAACAGAACCCTGAATATTGTTTTTTCTTCAATATTGAGCACCTCAATTTTATTCTCGAATCAGAGGAAGTAGAAGGGGAAAGTATAGTAAATAATGATTTTTTTCCTTGGTTGCTGAATAGCATTATGGTGGAGGTGGAGGAGGAGAGGAGACTTGCTAGGGAGTGTTTTTTCCTCCTGTTTGGATAAGAAGGAGCTATTGTTTTAGCATTAACTAAAATGAATCTCTAGTCAGCTTCTGCAGACAAATCATCTGGAAACTTCAACAAAAAAAAAAAAAATTCCTCAATTAGATTTTCGAAGGAAAACCTCCTCTGGTATGTAATAATTGACAGAAGCCTTTGCTGCCATGGATCACTTGGGGACACTCCTGTGCAAAATTTATGATAAGTTGTGTAGGAGATCTTTCCTGATATGGATCTTGAATGACATAATTATCAGCAATGTTTCTTCGTACAATCACATCATCATCATGCAGGATTTCATTCTAAAACCCTAGTTGCAGCATTGGTTTGTGTTCAATATGCATGAATGATAGAGACTATATACATGATTAACGCTATAATTATGACTTCCACTTGTTCTCTTATTACTTTTTTTTGACCTGGGTTCTCTTATTACTTGATGAAACAAGGTATTTGTTGGGACCTAATTGTAATTTCTTTTCTTTTTTTTTGTTGCAGTTCATTTTCACTTGTATTATTTTTGTACCTTATTCAGCTTATCTACAATATAGGCTAGCAAAATTGGAGGTATGTTTTATCTTCTTAAAAATCAAATGCTGTCTCCAATTTTAGTTTTCTTGGATAGATTATTCATCTGTATTTTCAATTACTGAAATTGCAGGGTGAGAAAATGAACTTGTGCTGTGAAAATGATATTTGTCATAAGAATGGAAGGGGCTCTTTAGAAGAAGATAACGTTTCATATTCTAATATACAGGAGACAGACAGTAGAAAAGTTGCTTTATACACTGTGGTGGCCACACTCATCTTGCCATTTTTGTTGTACAAATATCTTGACTACCTTCCTCAAATAATCAATTTCTTCAGGAGAAATAGGAATAACAAGGAGGATGTACCGTTAAAGAAGAAAATTGCTTATATGGTAGATGTATTTTTCTCCATATATCCTTATGCAAAGCTACTTGCCCTTCTCTTTGCAACTCTATTTCTTATAGGATTTGGTGGCTTAGCATTGTATGCGGTGACTGGTGGTAGCTTTGCTGAAGCTCTTTGGCATTCTTGGACTTACGTGGCTGACTCGGGAAATCATGCTGAAACAGAAGGAACGGGGCAGAGGATTGTCTCTGTCTCCATTAGTTCAGGTGGCATGCTGATATTTGCTATGATGTTGGGTCTGGTTTCAGATGCTATATCAGAGAAGGTGGATTCACTCAGAAAAGGGAAGAGTGAAGTTATAGAAATGAACCACGTACTCATTCTTGGGTGGAGTGACAAATTGGTAATCTGCTTAATGTTTTTTTCTATATATATAGGTATATTTGTACACCCTCTGTTCCTTATTATAAGGCATCACCTAGCAAGTGTATTTATTTCTTTTTATAAGGCACTTGCTTGTTTCCAAAGTGCATTAAATACTTTTTTCCATGCATACCCATAATTAATAAGGGTAGTGGGTGAGAGTGATAATTAATACTCCCTCCGGTCCTATTTATAAGCAAATTTTCTCTTGATTGCGCAAAACGAACTGTAGTTAAAAGCAATAAGTGTGTCAAAAATGTCATGTTTTTTCCATATATGCCCCTATTTATGAAAAGAGTATAGGAGTGAGAATAGATAAAAAGTATGAGAGATAATGAGTATAAGATATGAGAGAGAATGGGTATTTAATAAGAGTAAAATAGGAAAAAGAAGCTTACATTTTCAGACAAAAAGTGAAAGTTGCTTATAAAAGGGACCGGCCCTATAAGAGAGAAAGTTGCTTATAAATAGGACCGGAGGGAGTATAATATTAGAGTTTAGTGGAATTAGTAAGGGTAATATTGGAAATTACTTAAATTTTAGGACAAATTTAATGACTTTAAGTGTTTTTATTTGTTTGTGAGAATTGTTAGTTGGTGCCTTATAATAAGGACCAGAGGGAGTAGTATGGCTCGGAATGTCATGTTAACTGCCTTTTTTTTGTGGTTGGGGGCACAGTTTATGCTATAACATATTTACGTTGTTTCACCTCTGTCTTGTCTATCTTTGAAAGTTGGATTCCTTGTGTGTATACACTACTTGCATGCTAAACATTTTTCTTTGTAATTGTTCTGTCTTTCTGATAGTGCATATGTAATATTCTTTTAAAACAGAAATAAAAATAGATGCTAATAAATTATAATTAAATGCAGGGTTCTCTTTTGAAGCAGCTGGCAATAGCAAATAAGAGTGTAGGTGGTGGCGTTATAGTGGTGCTTGCAGAAAAGGAAAAGGAGGAAATGGAACTTGATATAGCAAAGCTAGAATTTGACTTCATGGGAACTTCTGTTATATGTAGAAGTGGCAGTCCTCTTATACTGGCTGACTTAAAGAAGGTATTAATGGGTGTTTTTGTTCTTTCATTTAGGCATTTGTGACATTTGCCAAACCTAATTGACTGCTTTAGTGCAGGAAATATTTGTTTGGTTTTTCTTTTCTAACTTATGCCTTGTTAATTGCTGTCATCATACTGAATCTTCTTTGTATTCTTAGGTTTCAGTTTCAAAGGCACGTGCTATCATTGTGTTGGCTTCCGATGAAAATGCTGATCAGGTCATTTATATATTTCATTGTATTTTCATTTGACCTGTTAGGTGATGCTAATCTTTCCTGAGGAATTTCTCCTTTACTTATGTTTTATCATATTTGTCTCCAGAGTGATGCTCGTGCTTTGAGAGTTGTTCTTAGCCTCACAGGAGTAAAGGAAGGCTTAAAGGGCCATGTTGTAGTGGAGATGAGTGACCTTGATAATGAACCCCTGGTCAAACTTGTTGGTGGAGAACTTATTGAAACAGTAGTTGCACATGATGTAATTGGACGTCTGATGATTCAGTGTGCTTTGCAGCCTGGCCTTGCACAGGTTATTAAAGAACTGTATCCCTTTAGTAAGCTTTCCTCAAAATGGGTGATCCTATCTCTAGTGATGGGAGCTGGGTGAATAAGCTAAGCTTCACCCATCTCGTGATGGGTTGTTTCCATTCTCTGCTCTACTTGTTAACCTAACTAGAATATGCTCGCTAAGTAAAATCCAGAATTTCTTCTTAACTATCTGCAACCCTGTGCATTTACAGAGACTCATTCTTTAGGATCCCATAAAAAAATAGCAATCACATCAATTATTAGTAAAATATCAGTGCAACTCATTCTAATTTTATATAATTGCTGTTGTCTAGATTGGGGAACCCATTTTGTGTATAAATAATGCCATGAATGTTATGGACTTGCAGTTTTCTTTTGCATAAGATTTTTATATAACCTTCTTGAAATTTGAAGTGTTGCTTCATTTGCTTTCTTCTCTTGGACAGATATGGGAAGATATACTGGGGTTTGAGAATGCTGAGTTTTACATCAAAAGATGGCCTGAACTTGATGGTCTATGTTTTAAAGATGTGCTAAATTCATTTGCTGATGCAATACCCTGTGGAATTAAGGTGGCTGCAGAAAGGGGGGAAATTATTATAAATCCAGATGATAGTTATGTCATGAGAGATGGGGATGAAGTTCTTGTCATAGCTGAGGATGATGACACTTATGCTCCAGGACCTCTTCCGAAGGTTATCTTTCTATTTTAAACTCTATATTGCTGCACTGGGTTTATTCAATATGTTTACTGATTGGAGAAATGACTGGGTCTTACTTTTTTTATTCAATGATTTTTAGGTCACATGTGTAATAAAGGCTTTGTTGTTGTTGTTGTTGATGTGTAATAATTTATGTAGCAAGACAGTCAAAATAGCTATTAGCACATGCTTTTAATCTCATAATTTGTGCAGGTACGCAAAGGTCATTTCCTAAAGATACCTGATCAACCAAAATATCCAGAGAAGATATTATTTTGTGGTTGGCGGCGTGATATTGACGATATGATTATGGTAATTCTCTACATTGTGCTTTCTCCACCGAACTACCTTGAACATCCTTATCATCTAATAAACTGGTGTGCTACACCATTCCATTTGATTTATATGA
Source organism: Inga oerstediana (assembly GCA_963210345.1). Classification (NCBI taxonomy): domain Eukaryota; kingdom Viridiplantae; phylum Streptophyta; class Magnoliopsida; order Fabales; family Fabaceae; genus Inga; species Inga oerstediana. The sequence goes on from OY723400.1 coordinate 82,199,335, forward strand.
AGAACTAATTCAGACTTTTACCGCATAATATAAGGTCAATTCAATGCCAATGTTCAAAAATCTTGATATCATTAAATTACTAAAGAAGATTGAGTGTGATAATGTTTTCATCAAAGATTGTTTTTGAAAACAAAAGTCTAGCTAGAAGATTGTTTTTATCCACAATGATGGACTCCTTGATGATGATGATAGGTTGCCACATACATATAATGTATCCACGCACTGCAAATTTTTTGCCTAGATTCTGACTTTCTCATTGCCTTTAAATTCCTTAATCATTCAATTGGCATTTTTTAGGTTATTGAGGCATTATTGGCTCCTGGGTCAGAACTATGGATGTTTAATGAGGTTCCTGAAAAGGAGAGAGAGAAGAAGCTTATTGACGGCGGACTTGATGTTTCTGGGCTAGTGAATATAAAACTTGTCCATCGGGAGGGAAATGCTGTGATTAGACGGCACTTGGAGTCTCTTCCTTTGGAAACTTTTGATTCAGTAAGTTTTTAAATCCTCTTTTTCTTTGACAGAGAACAATGGTGTCATATGATCATATAACCAAGCTCACTTAGTCGAATAAGGTTTGTTAGTTGTTTCCTTGCTTAATCCTCAACCTGGATTATATGTCTGAATTTTCCTGTTCACTAATCTCATGAGTGACCAACCATAAAGCGTGATTTTAAATCAAAATGAGTTATTCTATAGGGAGATAAAATGATCAAATTTTATTCTATCTTTTCTTTACCATTTTGAAAAATAGTTTTCTAAAGTCATTTATGAATAATAATAACAATTCCACTGAGTGAAAATCATTTTAATCCATCATTTATAAAAATAGTTTTCTCTAGAGTAGTTACTGTTGAAAACCCTAGTAAGAATCATTCCAATCAAAAAGTCAAACTATTAAGTGAATGCCTGCAGTTTTAATATAATCTTTGACATGCCCCCTCATAGAAATGATCATTGGGTTGGAACTGTAGACAAAGTACATGTATACGATGTAAATTTTCATTTAACAAAGAAGAATGAGGGTAGTGAGAATTGATTCAATCCGTGCTTCTTTTTATATTTAGAAGTAGAGTTTGACTATAAAACTGCTAGAGATAATTAAACACAATAAGATAACATACTAGCACAATAGAACTTGGAAAATTAAATAGAACTGCTAACTTTGTAACACAAGCAAATGGAAACTTTTTTCAACTGTATACTAATTCTGAGGACAGATCCTTATTCTTGCAGATGAGTCAGTAGAGGACTCTGTTGCTCATTCCGATTCCAGATCTCTAGCCACCCTTCTCCTCATTCGTGACATACAGGTACAAGTATGCTTATCATATGTTTCATTTCACCATTAAGACTGTTATTCTAAAAGAAATTGCCTTTTCCTTTTCTGTGTTGCAGTCGCGACGTCTACCTTACAAAGACTCAAAGTCAAGTCCTTCATTGAGGTTATCTGGGTTTTCTCACAGCTCTTGGATCCGCGAAATGCAGCAAGCCTCGGATAAATCAATTATAATTAGTGAAATTTTGGATTCTAGGACTAGAAATCTAGTGTCTGTTTCCCGAATCAGCGATTATGTGTTATCAAATGAGCTGGTTAGCATGGCACTAGCTATGGTGGCTGAAGACAAGCAAATCAATCGTGTTCTTGAGGAATTATTTGCAGAGGAGGTATTTTGTCTGCCCTTATTTGAAATCCTTTACTTTGGTCCCATCCTTTGCTTGATACATTAGTTTCTCCGAAACTGCCAATCCTCTAAACTTCAAGTTTTTAGTATGATCTTTGTTCTTCCTATGGCAGGGCAACGAGATGTGTATTAAGCCAGCGGAATTCTATTTGTTTGACCAAGAAGAACTCTGTTTTTACGATATAATGAACAGAGGCCATGAAAGAGGAGAGATTGTTATCGGCTACCGCCTTTTTAACCAAGATCGTGCCATAATCAACCCTCCAGAAAAGTCAGAGCCAAGAAAATGGTCCCTTGATGATATTTTTGTAGTCATTGCCTCAAGCGATTAACGAGAGGGGTTAGTACCATCCTCTTAGTTCCTTAAGTTGTGAAGACTGAATAACTGCCTTAACTTTCTTTACACCAGAAAAGCAATTAACTGGTGATGTAAAACCTGATGATATTTATGCTGATTCAAGAAAATCTGAAGATATCAGTTAGTGGTTTGTTCTTTGTAGTGTAAATTTATTTATTTATTTTATTTTGCAACATTAATGCAAATTGTAATGTAAATTAATCTCTCTTTTTTTAAAATCAAAAGGAGCCATAGTATGGCTATTTAGTCATTCCTCCCATCCAAGGGCTCAAGTAAGCCTAAAATAATCTTCTCAAACCGGTGCTCCCTGTGGTCCTTAAAATAAGACAAATTTACTAATTTGATTAAATTAAGGAAATTGGTTAAATTAGTTGATATAACATATCTTTTAAAATATTTTAGTCATCTTCTTGAATTCCCTCATCCCTTCTCCTCCTTGATTATTGTTGAGGAAGCATCATGAGTAAATTAAAAAAAGATTGACTAACATGAAAAATGTCTTATATTTTAAGACCAAAATCAAATAAGTCTTATATTAAAAACCAAAGAAGTATTACTTATGGAGAGTAGTCCAAGAGATAAAGTTAGCACCAAGTCTTCAAAATATGTAGAGAGTAGAAACTATTGACTCATTATAAAGCGAGAGATTTTAGTGTAACTGGAGGACGAACACACGAACACCCATATATGAAATTCACTTCTTTTTTTGTTTTCTTTTCCTTCTGGCTAAGGCAATTCAAACGCTATATATCCCATGGCCATGTCTTCTCTTTGATGGGACCTTTCTTATTTTTATATTTCTCTCACATGATTCTCTCTTTAATGATTTCACTCATATGGATCTTTTCTCCCTTGTTTCTATATCTCACATAATTCCCCCACTAGAATTTCGCCCATATGAATTCTTTCAACCTCATTTTTATTTCTTCATTTTATCATTTACCCCATCACACACAAAACACAAATGATAAATATGTAATATGAAGAAGTTCAAAAATGAAGATGGAAACGTGTTTTAGGCCCATTATTTCCATAATGCTACCTCCAATCCTTAACATAAAATCCCGTTATATTAATAACCAGAGATAGTATATGCTTAATTAGTGTACATATAAATTTCTATTTGTGTTTGGTCCTAATTCTCATAAGGTTTGTGAATGTGGTGTATGAACATTGAAACCCAAATGAGATGGGAAAGGCATCAGAGAAACTGCTTCATTCTTGCATGCTCCACTCCCATTGTTATTGTTTGAACTATGATCAATACCAGAAGCATTGGGCGGCGATTTCTTTTTCAACTGAGTCCTGCAATTTCAGAAATTTATGATTCAGTATAGCTACTCTAAGATATTATTAATTGAGGAGAAGGATATATATATATATATATATATATAACTATTTGACTGGATCATATCCAAGGATTGTCAGTCCTAATTGAGGTTAACACTCTGTAAGACATTTTTTGCATCTACATGGACTCGAACTCAAGACATCATATTTAAGTAACCAAAATCCCTTCTACTAAGACAGACCCTTGTTAATGAAGGGGATAATTGAGATTAGAGATAAATAAAATACCTTTTACAATGTTGACGCTTTCTGAGGAAGGATTGGAGGGAATGTCTTCTTGCCATTGGGATGCCTGAACACAATTAATTAGACTTATTATTAATTTTTTAATCACAATCATTAGTCTGTTCCATCCTCACAAGTTTATGTTACATAACTGAATTGAAGGGTTGGTGATTGTGTATCCATTTTTGGAGTTGGCGTATTTGATGATGAGCATTCACCAGCAAGAAGCATAATAGCTTGAGCCTAACCAAATTATTAAGCAATAATAAGTAATTAATTAATTAATACCTATAATCAATTAATTACTAATAAAGTTGTAGCATAAAACCTTATCGAGAGGAACATGATCATAGACATGAACAGAACCATCATAAAATATTGTAAGTTGGTCCTTTGAAAATGATCTGACTTGATCTCCCATTGTTGGTGATGAAATTGATTCTCCTTCACACCTTCATAATCTCACAATTAATAAATCTATATCATTAGTTTGATTATCAACTACTCCTTCGATTCTTTTTTTTTTATAAGAGATAATTAATCGAATCACATTGATCAAAAAATTTGTCAAAATTAGATAGAGGCAATAAACATATAAAAAATATCCTTTTTTCAAAAAATGTCCTTTTTTTTATGGGGGAGAGAGCAGAAGAGGGAGAATGAGCAAATTACTTAAAAAAAAAAAAGAAAGAAAAAGAGGTTTGTCGTGTGTGGAATAAAGAGAACGTGTGGTGAAAAGAGAGTATAAGTGAAATAGGGAAAGTTTTTTTTTTTTTTTTGGTCAACTGAAATAGGGAAAGTTAACCAATAGAAACAAGACGTTCCTAAAAAATGGAATATGAATAATTAAATGGGAGAAAAATGGGAAATTAACAAAATAAAATTGGAGATAATCTCAAAGTATTTCTTATAAATAGGAATAAGTCATTCCCAAAAACTGTCTCTTACTAAAAAAAAAAGATACTCCCTCCGGTTCTAATTATAAAATAAAGTTGACTTTTTTGGAGAAATTAAGGAAGCCAATTAAATCACTTTAGAATATTTTTATTTTTATTTTTTTCTTTAAACTAATTAATTTGACTAATAAACTGATATATAATCTAAGGATACTAAAAATATAAATACTCTAAAGTGATTTAATTGGCTTCCTTAATTTCTCCAAAAAAAATTAACTTTATCTTATAATTAGGACAGGAGGGAGTAGCAATTAAGTAGATTGTTAATTAATTAACCAACACACATACCTGTGTTGGGGAAGAAGCTTGGCCTCAAGCAAAGACATATTTGTTGATCCAACAATGTTGTTGTTGTGAGTCCTTGAGAGAAGGTATTTGTTGAACAAGCTTATGCTTTTACACATACTTTTCTCTCTACTTTTTAATTTTGATGATCTCTCACCCTTCATTGTTCCTGTTTCCAACAAACCCCAAACACAACATTATAAATTTATAAGAAGAAAATTGAGAGACGATCAATTTTTCTATTTTGAAAAATCAAGAGAATTTATCCACAAGTGAATCCAATTTTTTTAAATTCATTTACTTTTCCTTTGTTGTTTAGTTTAACTCAAAGAAAACCAAATAATGTTAATTATCATGAACAAAATAAACATATTTGTTTCTTGTATGTGAAATTGCTATTATGCCGTTATAAATCATAGTTGCCTATGTGCATAACTCTATTATGTACGTAGACAAAGAGGGAGAGAGAGTTTGAAGTTCTCGAAATCATTAAAAAAAAAGGAAATAAAAGTGAAGAAAATTAGTTACCTGCACAGAAGTGGTGTGCATATAGTGGAAAGATATGTGCTTAGTTATGAGAGCATGAGGTTTTAGATTATAATCAAAAGCTCAAAGAAAGCAAATGCTTAAATATGTGCGTTTGAATGGAATGTTATTGTAAGCCTTTAGTTGAGAAAAAGACAGGAAAAGAATTGTGAATAACGCCTAGAAACGACGTCGTGGTGCTGGCTGTCGATGCTTTTGAAACTATCTTTTTGACCTTAGTTGGTGGATCCACCAATGGGTCCATGTACACACATTCAAATTTTGCACTTTGGTTCTATAGCTACCTACTTACCCTATTAGGCTATCATTAATCTTCTGACATTTCCTTCTATTAATTTTTTCAATAAAGTATTAACTATTAAGTACAGCAATGGATAGGAATATGGTTACTAAATCACATAGAGTGTGTGTTCAAGTATTAGTAAAACCATGGTTTTAAAATCTGGTTTCTGTATATCGAAATAAATCTTTTCTCATATACTTACCTTATAAATCGTGAAAATTATTTTTTAAAAATAATTACTAAGACTAAAAATGTTTTTTGGGATCTATCATACCTTCTCCATGAATCATACAAATAACCATGAATTATTTTCAAAAGTGCTAAAATAACCATGAACTATTTTCAAAAGTGCTAAAATAACCATGAACTATTTTTTGGAGCAAAAGTAACTATGAACCATGTAAAATGGAGCAAAACTATTAAAACCCTTAAAATAAGAAACATTGACCATTAATTATGATGTTGAAGTATATGTTGAATGTTAACGGTGTTGATGGTTTTGCTCCATTTTACATAGTTTATGGTTACTTTTGTTTCAAAAAATAGTTCATGGTTATTTTAGCACTTTTGAAAATAGTTCATGATTATTTAAGCACCTTAACCCTTAAAAAATTTGTTGGTCAGAATTATTGCATACTAATATACATGTCTTGGCTATGCCATGTTCCTAATGCAACAACGTGCTCTTAAATTTTCTGAATGGTTTTTGTTTTTGCTAAAGCCAAAAATACTCCAAAATTGATATATGTTTTGACTCCATTGAAACTCTCATACTCATCTAGAATGAATTTTCTCGGAACCGCATCTCTAATTCTATCAAAGAGATCAAGGATCTTACAATGCAGGATTTAATTTTTTTTTTTAATCATAAAAAGATTTGTTTTTTTTTTAGGAAATAAAATCAATCCCCAAGCACATGATATTATATTATCCAAAATTGAGAGAAAAATATATAATGTAAGAGGACAATGAGCCGAATGCGACTTCCATGTTTTCAATAAAATACTAGCCTTGGGATTGAAAATACTAGTTATTTTCTTTTAATTTTTTATGTTAAAAAGCTTGGTAAACAGGTATGGATTTGGACCTTACATTCTAGCATTAAATTGATATAGTCACATTAGTCCACAATTCCACATCTTATTTATGTTCATTATCTCTCCTCTTCCCCCCCCCCCCCCCTTATAATGCACCATATATATACACACATATATACATATACACTTATATCAGGGAACAGGATTATTGCCATATATTTTTGAAGGCCAAAATGAGAATCCTCTTCAATGGGGGAAAAATATGGTTGAGATACCATGAAACTAAAAGTTTGCAAGAATGTTTGCAGAAGTAGTGCCACAAATAATATTACAAGAAAAGTAATCAGGAATCTCCAGCTTCTACAAAATAAGTGGCTAATAATCACAATGCCCTATTCAGATTATAAGAGAGGGAGGGAGAAAATACAGAATTATTCAAATCCTCTCTCTTGCTCCTATGATCCCTGAAGCTAATGACTATCATACATTGAACGAAGCAAAAGAAAGTCAAAACAACTCAAGTAACATAAAATTCAGGTTGTTTTGACAGTTTGGTGAAACAAATCAAAAGCAAAAACTACTTCATCAGAGTCTGAACAGCAGCAGAAATAGAATTAGTACGAGTACCAGCAAAAGTTTTACGCTGGTGATTCAGCGAATTTGGACCACTCCATACAGATACTCTGCTTTTAGGAAACAGAGTTGCACATAAGCTGGAAAGCTGAGGGTTATCATAACAAAATTTCCCAAACAACTTGGCCCTCCCTTGTTTATTTTGGGATTCCTACAAACAACAGCATAAGATATAGAGTTATCCCCATATTATAATTTCGTTTTGAAATTCAACAGCCTGCATCTATAAACTTCACTTGAATCCTATCCAGTCCAATAATAAATAGAAATCAGATACCAAAAGATATAGACTTGAAGATGTCAGATCATGCGGACGATAACATAATGAGTAGTTTGAAATACCTTATGCTTCTGTTGCTGATCCGCCAAAGCTTGTCCTTCTTCTTGTTCTCCTTCAACAACAGTTTCATCACCCTTGTGTTTCTTCTGAATGCCTTCCTCAGTTTCTTCCATGTCTTCGTCCTCTCCGTCCTCCTCCACCTCACCTTCCTCCTGACCATTGTCGTCATCTTCATCTTCATCATCCCCATCATCAATGTCCATGTCGTTGTGCTTCTCCTCAGAGGGACTAAACTGCTTCTCACCAACCTCCGTTTTCACTTCCTCTCCTTTTTCCTCCTCAGCATCCCCATCAGTGTCCTGAGATTCATCCATATTTGAGGATGAATCCTCACTTACAGGGCTCTCTACCTGCATGGATTCCTTAAAAAACAAGACAAGCATTACAAATCATGGATGATGTTGACCTATAAAGCAATCCTGTCATATTCTTTTCTTTTCCAGATGAATATTTACAGCAAGTTCAAATTCTTTTTTTATCTTTTATTGGGACCATGTACAAATATATTCTACATTATTTGCATTTAAATGCCCTTAAGATGCACATCATATAAATATATGGCCTCACTATGAAGTAGGAAATTTAAAATGCGTTGCAGCCAACTCCATATTTGTATTGAACAATATAAACTTAATAAGCTATCATACATCCTAAATTATTTTCAAATTTCCAGACACATTTCTAAACAGATAAAACATAGGGTATGAATTGATTTATACCATACCTCTTGTTCAATCTCTCTAGCATGTCTATCATCACTAGATCCAATATTGCCCTTGGCAATTCGGGCACTCTCTTCCCTTTCCCTTCTCCGGCGCTTCAAGACACAAATAGCACATAAACAATCGTGTTTATGGCGTCTTCTGCAAGTAGATAATTTTTATGAACCAAGCAGAATGCATTAAAAAATGTCAGCATCAATGCATTCCAGAAGAAGAAAAGCAAGGAAAAAATTGTATGATATAATATAACTGCAAGGTAACCTCGTTAACAACCTCATGGTTCATGGAAAAAAAATCTATTAAAGAATTGCCCAAGCTTAGTTGTTGTTGTTGTTAAAGAATTGACCAAGCTAACACGAGAATGGCACTAAAAAAATCGAGGCAGAGCATATTGAAGGAATTTCAAGTACACATGCCCGTGCTAAGAAATAATTTACTTAAAATCTTTAGTGCTCCTGTTTAAATAGCCAGCCTAACCAATGAGATCATAGATAACATTACATTTCACCATTAGATAGATTCTAGAATTGAGTAAAATAAAGTTCATATCCATGCTTGACAAAAAGATTGGAAAGAAAGTATCTAAAGGTCGAGAATGCAAGACAAGATAGGACGAGACATAATCAATTGCAGGTACCAATTTGACACACGTGTTAGTAGCTACTCATATTTTGCTGAATAGGAACCACTAACCATCTTCAGAGCTCCTTAGGAAACTATTAAATTCCAGTGGACAAACAATAGAGAAGGATATCTTTGTGAAGTTGTTAGTTTTGTTTATTTAATAAAGCCAAAAAATTCTCAACAAGGGATTTGATCATGGCAAGCAATATAAAGGCACAATCACATCTGTATAAGCATAATTACTGCATAGGTAAAAAATAGTTAACAGGGAAGAAGGCAGTTCAGGAATACACACCCATGACGCTTTTTTGTCTTCTGCTTTTGACCACCCTTCGTTGATTTTCCTTCACCAGACTGTCCTCCATCCTCTGCTGAAGTTCCAGTGAAAAAAGCAAGCTCAAATAGCTATTAAAGTACCATGGCACAGTATCATAAAAAATAAAAATCCTCTCAAAGTTCAAAAGGTTATGAAACAGGAAAACAATGTTTCACAACAAATCTTGAAGGAAGATTTATAAAGATGGAAGTTTTTTATGGCATCAGGATAATAGGTTATTTATCCTTGACATACACCCCAAAAAAAGAAAGAAAGAAGAAGAAAGGTAAGGGAACGAGGCGGATGATAAAAAGAAAACAGACAAAATCACTTTTTTCCTCAGGAGCATATTTTACAAAATATTAATACGGAAAAAAGAGGGGACAAAAATATCAACATTCCTAGCCAATCAGCTGTGTTTCAGGGAAAATGATTGTGAAAGAGCATAACAAACCAACATCAATTGGACACTTTGCTGCATATCATCATATGCATCAAAGAAAAAGAGATTAGCCTTTTAAACTAGAAAAAAGGGCAACTGCAGAAAGCATCACACCTTTATGTCCTTTTGCTTGTTCACTGTATAATCTAGCCGCACTCCAGTACTTCATAAAATTCTTCTTCACTCGTCTCATAAGATCTAAGATATAGTCACCCTTATTGTTATACTTATAACAATTGCTCCAAATGTATTGAACATCTTTAAACACGTCCTCTGAATTCATATACTTGTCATTACTTTCGAGATTGCTGCATATAGTTCCAAAATCCATTGGTGTGTCTATAATATCAAAATAGTCCTGGTTCCAGACAGCAGTCAATGGCATTAGACAGAAAATCATAATCACTAACGCATACCTTTTTTTCTTAAATTTTATAATAAATCATATAAGCCTCGAGGACCAAATTTAGCAACAACTAACATTCATTAAACAATTAAAGACATCCAATAAATAGTTCACAGGAAACACATTGAGTTAGCCATTAAATTAAATTTTAACTTTACTTTTGGCAAATTTTTCACTCAAGGATGGGATAAGATAAGTTAAGCACTAAAAATTTCTGAAATAAGAATGATGCCAATAAATTTCTGTAGACAATTACACCAAGAAACTGCAAGTTGTGAAAAATGAAAACACAAAGTCCAAGCTAAGAGTTCAACAATTAAACCAGCTGCAAAAGCTTGATCATTTGGATCTATTTGGCATCATATCAGAAGAGTTTCAAAATTTCAAGGAGAAGAATCATTAAGGGACCTAAACATAACGTGAGAGCCACATCCTGAAAGCAGATCCATCAGAAAGAATACTGGAACATGTTTGTACTTACAGGGATTCCCAAAGCCTCAGGATTTACAGGAACATTAAAGGGTTCAGCAGCATCCATTTTCATCACCTTTCTTATAACCTACAAAAAAGAAGGGGGTGAAGACAGGATCCAAAGTACAGATTCATTAATAATTGAAATTGTAGGCCTGCATGATTAAAAGGGGACAATCTCAAAAACAATAAACAAGGAGAATCAATATGAAAATCTTCAACACACCACTAAAGCAGCATTCAATTCTTGCTTATTATATCGTGGATTTTTTTTAGCGGCATTGGTTTCTTTAGGATGGGTATGCCCACTGGATGAAGGCAAAGCTTTTCCTGTCTGGTTAGAACTTGATCCCAAGACTTTTGTGGACTTAATTTTTATGCTCCCAGCTTTCTTTGACAGGACACTCAATTTAACCTCAGGCAATGAATTGGCACTGTCTTCCGTTCTCTCAGTATTTACACCTTGTTTTTCAAACCCTTGATGCTGGCTACTCTTATCAGTATCGCTTTGAGTAGGAGCATCAGAAGAAGTGGGCTGGGAGTCTAACACTTTTGACGTCCTGATCTTCACTTTAACACGCCCAACAGATTTCCCTGCTGCCTTCTCAACAGAACCATCAGGATTTATGTTAGCAAGGTTGTAATGATTGTCTGTTCCAGTCGAGGAAGGCGTATCAGCTTCCATTCCAGAGTCAGATTTATTATTACCATATTCATCCAAACCAGATACTTCTTCCTTATTTCCGCTTGTCTCGTTAGCACTTATTACAGGGGCAACTTTGGACTTCCCTTTCTTATTCCCACGCTTGCGCTTCATATTCTAACTAAATTCCTGAGCAAGTTTTAGAACAAACAGAGTCAAAGTGAAAGAAACAAAAAGCCATCTCAAAAATACTACACTAGGCATCACTCTAAGCTAATTTTGCGCTAACATAGGTTTTGCAGAAAGATATCCTTTTTTTCCCTCTATCTTCTTTTCTCCTCTCAGAATATTTCCGATGCAGCAAGTATTTAGTCTCAAAATCAAAGCGTTTGAGCATGAAAACGCAATAGATTTAGCTAAAGAATAGTCATAATTTCTCCCTCAATGTTCAAGTGGCGAAATCCCAGAAAATTTACACAACTATAAAAGATTGCAACAAAGCAATTAACCCCAAGTTCCAAAAACAAGAAGACAAATCTTTTTAGAACAGCAATTATATGCCATCAAGCTTCATAAACAGTGAATTTCATGTCGAACGGCTTAAAAAAAACGAAATTCAACAGAAACAGGAGAGGGGACAACAACATTGTAACAGTAGCAGAAAAAGAAATACAGAGAGGAGGAAATGCGTACCTTAGAAATCCGAGTGCGTGGTTAGTGAGTGCCTTTTATATGTTTTGGAAGGTGCAAGCGAAGCGAATTTAATTTTTATTTTGTTAATTTATTTTTTAAGGATTTGAGAGGGGTCTTCGCGTTTTCGATTTAAGAGGGAATTTTGACGGCGATTACCAGTGCTTGATTATTATGCAGGAGATCCCAACGCCGAAGTGCTCAACACGGGGTTTGGAATTTTTTTGGTTTGTTTTATTGTCCCAATGGTTTGATTGGGCCTGTATTATTGGGCTCTTGAAAAAATTAAAGCCCAAATTGTTACAAACGGGGTTTTGGTAGCCCATACTAAAAACCAAACACACGAGAGTCCCTCTCTCCGTTGGTAACTCGAACCGATGGTCCAATACTAGAGCCGGGAAAACGGGCCGAGCCCGTCGGGCCGGCCCGTTTAGGCCCTGAATTTATAAGGGCCGGGCCTCAGATTTTTGCCTAAAAAATGAAAGCCAGCCCTGAAGGGCCAGCCCTGTAGGGCCGAGGGCCTAAAAGGGCCGGCCCTGTAGGGCCACGGGCCGGCCCTTTAGGCCCTGTATGTTTTTGTTATTTTTTAAAATTATTTATATGATAATATTATAATTGCTTTTTTATATTTTGTTAATGATGTTTCATAAGAATATATTGTATCAATAATCCTAAAAATTAAAAACTTATAAAAAAAATATTTCTTATTTCATAAATATTCTTACCAATTTTATATTTTTTGATTTATTTTCTTGTGATTGTTTAATTTATATCTTGTGTCGTTTATTTTATTGACTACTAGAGCAGGAAAATCGGGCCGAGCCCGTCGTCATACTAATGTTGCTTAGAGGTTAGAGTGTTTAGTTTCTTGCCTTATACTTTAATTTGGCCTTTATATGAGTTATTTATGGACATGATTTTACCTTTAATCATGCATTAGTAACTGTGTTTGTTTGTTGCGCGAGACGTGTTTAAACTTTCATGTTGACAACTTTTATGTGTTAAATTAGAACTTTGTATATCTCTCTGAAAGAAAATACACAGGAAAAATAGTTAAATATTGTGAAAAAGACTTCCAGGCCCTGCGGGCCGGCCCTGGCCCGCATGCTCTCGGGCCGGGCTTTGAAAAACTGCAATTTTTCTGACCTCGAGCCCTTTAGGGCCGGCCCTGTTAGGCCCTGGCCCGTCAAGGGCCGGCCCTGTAGGGCCGGGCCGGCCCTGATTCCCAGCTCTATCCAATACCAACCTTTCTTTTTATTTTTTATTTAAAAGAGCTGGTACTTGCAAGTGAAATTAAACCAGAAATAGGTATGGAAAAATATAATGTCTTTAACAGGGCTTACGGCTTAACCTATTAAGTTTAGGCCTATTTAAATAAATAGGTCAAACCTATTTTCATAAAAACTAGCCTATAAGCTTGGCCTATTTAATTTTTTAAAATATATACTATTGTATAAGTATATATTATGTCATTTAAATAGTTTTATAAATTATTTTCAAGTTTATTAATTTAACCTTAATTCTAAGTTTCACATCTCATCATCATTACACTTAACATTTGCTTTTGCATCAATCATTTACCTTTACCTTTACCTTTACCTTTCTTCTCTTTGATCGCTTAAGATGACAATGCTAACTCACCCCATCTCCCCTGATTTGGATCATTCACTAAAACATAATAGTTTCTATGAGTTTATTTTAGTGTAAAATGAAATATTATAATCTTAGTAAGAAGAGTTTGTCCCAATTTACATGGGAAGATTAAGAGGTAATATCTAACTTTAACATGCTACTTGTCATGCTTAGTCGCTTTTAAAAAATACATCTCATTAGTTTTTTTTTTTATTTCTATTTACTCAAATAATTGTTGTCACTAAATTTTCTTTTAGCCCTAATATTACAATGAGAATGGATGATAGCTCTTTAAGACATAATGTAGAATTGTAAATAAGTGCAAAGGGTTATATATGAATTTTAAGGTATAGGTTTTAAAGGCCTATATTTTAAATAGGTTTTTAAACATGTTTCAAATCTTATCAAATCTTTTGAAAGCTAAAGCTCAAGCCAAAAATAAAGTTGATATACACGCTCAGGCCCATACTTAGAATTTGAATCTCTGTTACAGGCCTAGACCTATTTAGATAAAGTCTAACTTGGTTTAGCTTATACCCACCCATAACCAGGAACTTTCTTGGAAATTTTATGCTACTAAACTATAAGGCTATTGATAATAAACCAACACTTCAAATGTGAAAAAACGCACAATTTTCACAAAAAGAAGAAAATTTAAATCCAAAAAAATATCAAATGCTTCTTGTGACAATTTATCTAAGTTAATCCATTAATCACACCAGAGAAGTTAATTCATATAAATAATTTCTTTCAAAATGTCCATCATCCCTTTCAAACTACAATTTTTTTGATATTATCATATAGTATTTGGTTCAGGGTTTGTGGCTTTCCTTCCCAACACAAATGACTCTTCTGAGACTCAAATTCGAGGCTTCAGAGGAATCTGACGGAGTATTACACCACTAGACCAACTCTATATTGATTTTAGACTATAAGTTTTTGGTACATGACGTTATAGTTATATCTTGCCATTGAAGTGAACGGTTCAAAAAAAAAATTATATACTAATTACACATATCACATTTCACTCATCCCCTCATTATCCTTAATGAATATAAATAAAATTTGAAATCTGAATGGGTAGAATATAGCAGTCCGTTTTTTGACAAATATTCGAATTATAGAGAACATTTATAATTAAGGCAAGACAAAGAAATTGAAAATTTAACATCTATCTATAAAATTATATTATACATAAAAACTTATATAATTACAAATGAAGATCACGCAAGAACCCCAAACTAAGATTTTGAGCCTCAACCTAATTATAGTGCCAACCCCTTTTAAAAGAGTTATGAACACCATCATCCATTTATTCCTACCACCTCTTTGATAACCAAAACCTCTATATATGTCCCTAAAATTAATAAATCTAGCCTCAAAAAAGAACATATAGGCTTTAAACAAGAGCAAATTAACACATTAATAGATATATGGCCCTAAAGAATATTAGAGATGAAATCAAAAAAAAGTTCAAGTTTCTCAAGCCAAAAGGTCTTGTTTGAAAGTGGGAGGACAAGGGTCTTGTTTCTTAAGGCTTTTGCTTGGAGGAATAATGTTCTTCGAATATGAAGATGATGTTTGATTGTTGTCCTCGTCGTCGTTGTCGTTGTTACTGTTTTTGTTGTTGTTCTCATGTTGTGAGGCTGTCGGGCGAGGGAATTCGGAGAGCATCTGAACAACTTCTCTCATTGTTGGCCTCACAACACTGTTCTCTTGCAAGCACAACATTGCAATGAATAACATGTGCATTGCTTCTTCCTTTGCCACCACTGATAGCCTCATGTCCACAATGTTCATCACTTCTTCTTTCCGTCCATTTGTTGCCTTCTTGCACCATTGCACAAGGTCCACGCCGTCTCCATAATCCCCTACTGGTCGTCGCCCAGTTATCAACTCTAATAACACCACTCCAAAACTATAAACATCACTCTTTTCATCTACTCTTAATGTGTAAGCATACTCTGCAATCCAAAAAAAAAAAAATCAATAATCCATTAACAGAATGCAAGAGCAACTGTTACATAGGTATAGTTTTTCTTATTTAGGGATTCAAACACTATCAGCATGAGGTAACATAGTTTTTCTTATTTAGACGAATAGACAAACAATCTAATGTTACATACGGGATCAAACTTACAATCTCCCATTTATATGAAAGTTTTCATATCACTGAATTACAAAGTCATTCTTAATCCACATGCATGATTAGATAGAATCATAAGCTCAAGAGTGCTAAAAAGAAAATACTTAAAATAATCAATTTTTTTGGCTTAAAATAAGAAGACCTAAAGTAAAAATAGGAGAAGACAAAAGGAAGGCAAGTTGCAAACAAAAAGCCAAAGAATCTGACAAAAGAAGAGCTGGGTGGGGAGCAATGTAGAGCTTTCCTTTCCACGTAAATACAACATGCGCTCGATAATGATAACTCACATCAATTTGCTCACATCACAATCCATCTACCTACTTATTTTGCCTTCCCATCTGCCTACTCATAGTCTTATATATATATATATATATATATATTCTTGTGGGTGTATTTATGTGCCAACATTTTTTATTATTGTGAATTTTTATTTTTTAAAATTAAAAAATCAAAGGAAAAATTGTCCAAAAATAACTCATTGGAAACTATTTACCAAATGGAACTTTAGGTGCAAACAAACTTTCCCGAATGTAAAAAAGTTTATTTTTGTATTCAAACAATTTTCCCCTGTGTGCACTATATCTTCTTTATATGACCTTCCCTTATATTTGATCAATATTTCTTTATGTGTAAAAAATCTTCCCTTAAGTCCCATTTAGTAAATAAGTTTCTAATGAAGTCTTTATGAGCAATTCTCCCAGAATTAAATTTAAAATTACTTCCATAAATATTGCATAATTATTATTTTTATTTGTGTTTAAGGTGTTTGCAAATTTTAAAAAATAAAAATAAAAGAGAAGGGAGTCGATACGCGCCAAAAAGAGGGCGCGCGTGGAGAGAGGGAAATTTGAAAACCTGAACTGAAGACAATGTGGGCGTGCGAGAGTAATGATAGTGTCAGATTGACCTGTGAGGGATAGCGATTGAGGTGTGACCCACCACACTAGATCCCTCTTCCCTCCCCAGTCATTTTCATTTTAGCCCATCGAAAAAATTCTCTCCCTTCTTCAAAAAAATTCCATCCCTATCAATTCTCAAGATACAGAAGAATCTTGTTCGAATCTCTGAAAACATGTTTTTCAATCCTATGGATGAATCAAGAACTTAGGTTGACTCAACCTAGTGGTACGTATAGCATCGTACCATCACCTTTGGTGCAGTGGTCATATGTGTGGACTTAGTGTCCCACCCCCCCTTCACGGATTTAACCCATGTCATTGTAAATTAAAAAATGAAAAAGATTTAATCTTATTTATAATCTTATATTATTAAATTATTAGTACATTCCCATATAATTAGAAAAAGGAATTAGATTGATTATAGCTTTTTCCTGCTCAAATAATTTTTTTTCCGATAACACAGCTCAAATAAATTTCATGCTCCTACTCCTCATCCTTATTATAAATTATCTCTTCCATGTTTTATTATATAACATGTTTAGTTCAAAAACTATGAATTAAACAAGCAAAAAATGTTAAAAAAAGAAATTTAAAATGGCAAAATCCTAAATCACCTTTATTATCAAAAATTGATAAAGTAATGATAAGACCTGATAAGTAATTCACAACTTATTTTATAGGAAATACCTTATTTAGAATTTTACAATTTTAAAATTTTTTTTTTTGCTTTCATTCTCCCATTAAATAAAGGGGCAAATAGCAATTTGAAATTATATAAAGTTTGATGGACTTCATATGAACAAGAGATTTAATAAGAATACTTTCTTTTACCCATGTCATGATTATAATAGCATGGACTCTTTAAGCTTTCATGATTAACCTCTTCAAACAATTTTCTTTAAAAAAGAAAAAAGAATTCAAACATAAACATGGCATTATTATTGGTTAAATTAAAAATAGTAGTGTATTTTAAAGAGACTAATAATTTTTTCAAAAAAAAAAAGTGTTCCTTCTTAAAAAACATATGAAAGTTGATTCCATTCCCTAGTGTATGCCTCTACGATTCAATCATGAGATTCCTAGGCCAATCTTGTTCATCCCATCAACCCAACCTTCACCGTTAGATTGTCAAAGCATCAAATCCTACAGCTACTAATCAAGATCCTTGTGTAGTTGTGTTGTTCAAAAATTTGGTGGGCCCTCCCCGTTTGATTGAACACTTAAATTCAATCAAACTGTAGTAACTATCAACGTGCCCTTAGATTTAACCGCGCAAGGTAAGTTCACTCATAACTAACTTAACTACCTCAGTAACTGACTACCAACCAACCTCTATGAACTAATATACTCCATATGGAGTGTGATTTGGATTCTAAAGGATCTAATAAGAACTGTTAAGAGTTGATCATAGAACAAAAACAAAACATTTTCATTTAATTACTCTTTATAAGCACTTACAGTAGATTTTGGTGCATTTAAATCCAATTCTGTGTCGGAAATTGTGAATAGTATCGTTTAGGCCAACTTTAATATCAGGCGTGCATGCATTTCATGGGAGAGTATGTTCTTTCCAACTTTTACGGTGGATCATATTTTTGTCTTTACTGAATTTTATTTTTGTGATCTATGAACTGTGATTGAGTGTTGAGAAAATGGAATTGCATGAACAGAATTGGAGGTTGAGGATGATGAAGAAAACGTACCAGGAGCAATGTAGCCATAAGACCCTGCAATGGTGGACATGTACTCCGAATTTCCGCTATCGATCAAGAACTTGGCGAGTCCGAAATCCGCCACATGTGCTTCGTAGCTCGAATTCAAGAGAATGTTGTTCGATTTCACGTCTCGGTGAACGATCAACGGCGAGCAATCGTGGTGGAGATAGCAAAGACCCTTCGCGGCATCGATCGCGATTTTGTACCTCAAATTCCACCCTAGAAACGATCCCTTTTTTCCATGCAGTGCCTCGCCCAAGCTCCCGTTTAGCATGTATTCGTACACCAGGAGATTCGTCTCTCTGTTGGAGCAGAACGCGAGCAATCTCACGATGTTTCTGTGTCTGATGTTGCCTAGGGTTTGAATCTCGGCTCGGAAGCCATGGTCGTGGCTGTTGGCGCCAAACCCTAGAAGCTTCTTCACCGCGATTTCCACTCCGTTCGGCATTTTCCCGTGGTAAACGATCCCGGCGCCGCCTCTTCCGATCACATTGCCGTCTTTGACGCATTCGAGGACGTCGGAGACCGTGAAGTTGATTTTCTGAAACACCGTCATTTTCCATGAACCTGGGCGGTTCTTTCTGAACGATTTGGCTTTGATTATTGCCGCGACGGCGAACACCAACGAGCAAATCAGAAGGCCGAGTGCGAAGATGAGCTTGAAATCTGCCGAGTTTTTCCCTGGCGGGGTTGTGATTGCGGTGAAGTTGCAAGGATTGTTCAGGAGAGAACCACAGAGCTGAGGGTTACCGGCGAAAGCCGAGGCGTTGAAGAAGGCGAACTGCCCTGTTTCTGGCAATTTGCCTGAGAAATCATTGAAGGAGAAATCAGCTGTAGTGAGACTCTTCATGGCGCCAATTGACTTTGGAATGGTTTCATTCAAATGGTTTCTTGACAAGTTCAAGTGATTCAGAATGTGGATATTGGAAATCTCATTGGGGATTGATCCAGAGAGATTGTTCTGGCTCATGTCAAGATAAGTAAGATGGAAACAGTTCCCAATTTCAGGTGGAATCTCTCCCGAAAACGAGTTCCTGCTAAGATCAAGCCTTAGAACTTGATGGAGTTGTCCGATGGAAGAAGGGATAGGTCCAGAGAATTGGTTTCCACTTAGAGAAAGCATCTGAATGGAAGAGAAATTCGAGAGTGAACCTGGTAAAGGACCAGATAGGCTGTTATTTGACAAATTGAGCTGGCCTAAGTTAACAGGCTGAGAGGAACCATTGCGATTCTCTGACAAGGTTCCTGTCAAGTAGTTATTCTGCAACTCGGCGAAATTTAAATTAGGAAGGTAAAGGAAACCATCGGGAATGCTACCATTGAGGTAGTTCTGTCCTAACCTTACTCTAGTGAGACTATAACAAGTTCCAAGACTTTCTGGCATGGGACCAAAGAGGAAATTGTTTAGGAGAATTAGGATTTGAAGCTGATTTGAGGAACAAAGGTGAGGTGGGATTACACCCGTGAGCTTGTTAGAGGACAAATCGATATTTTGCAGCTTCCCATTTTGGCCAAGTTCATGGGGTATTTCTCCTGTAAAGTTGTTCATCCACAGTGCAAGTATCTCTAAATTCGGCCAATCTGCAATGTAGTCTGGTATGGACCCATGCAATCTGTTCCCCAAGAGATTGAAAAGCTTGAGCTGCCTGAGATTGATGAACTCGAGTGGGATTTCACCGGTGAGCGCGTTTCTGGAGAGATCAAGGTACACCAATTTGGTCAAGTTTCCTAGTTGTTTTGGTATGGACCCAGATAGCTCATTGATATGCAAGTAAAGAGTGTCAAGCTCTATTAAGTTTCCAAGTTCTTTCGGAATCGGACCATCCAAATCACAACTTGAAAGATCCATGTGAACTAAATTCACCAACTTCCCAAACTCCATTGGAATCCCACTTTCAAAAGAGTTGAAATAGCCCAAGTAAATCTCTTTCAAGTTACTGAGATTGCCTAACGCACCTGGGATTTTCCCTCTTAGATCATTCCCTGCAAGTGAGAGATATTGCAGCCCCACTAAATCTCCATATGTTTCTGGGATTGTGCCATAGAAAAAGTTGCCACCAAGATCCAAGTACCTGAGCTTCTTCTTCAAAGTCAAAACCCCCAATGGAAGCAAGGCAGTGAAGTTGTTGTTATAGGCATCAAGAACCTCCAAGTTGTCCATGGTGAAGTAGTTCCAATCCAAGGAGCCACTAAACCGGTTGTTGGAGATGTTCAGATACTGAAGGCTGCTCAAGTTGGTGATCTCAATGTTGCCTGTGAAGTTGTTTCCTGCAAGTGAAAGGTGGGTGAGCCGATCAAGTCGCGAAATTGAAGCAGAAACTGAGCCATACAGATTCAAATCCGTCAAGTCCACGGACACTACTCGACCCCGGTGACACTGAATTCCAACCCAAGAACAGACTGAGCTTGAATTTGAGGTGTTCCAATTACTTAGAGCAGGGTCTGGGAATTGGAACTCTTGTTTGAGTGAGGCTAAGGCATGGAAGTCACTGAGCAAAGAGGAAGCAGAAACACAGGAACCTAGAAGACAGAACAAGAAGGTGAGAACAATCAAGGGGACCATGTTTTTTTTTGTTGGAACTTATTGGAATGTGTTCTATGAAGATTGTTGAGTTCGGAAACACTCGAAGCAAAGACGACGACAAGTTTTAAGCTTGGAGACAATAATGGATTTTGGGCAAAAGGGGAGAAAAGTGACAGGAATCTGAGAAACTTCAAGTGTATATGATGAGCTTGAGGAATCAAACATCTTCACACTGTAAGAAAGAGTCTTGAAATACAAGGGAAGGAGCTAAGCCTCTCCTTTTAATTTCTCCCCTTTCTCTTTTCTCTCTTTTGCTATCTTTTTACTTTGTGAGCAGAGAGAACGAGAAGATGATGAATTTGGCTAAAATGGGTTTTAGCTAGCTGCTATATCTCTATTTCCCTCTTGTGGTTTTTTCATTAGGTAAAGCTCAGAGGAGGAAGGAAAAAAAGCATGAGAAAAAGGGGATGAAAGAGAAGAGGTAGTGGTTTCTGAAAATTGTTTGCTGGGATAAATAAAATGAAAATCATAAAGACGTTGGATAACAGAAATTTAAAGTTCAGATTAGGGGCAACCCACAAAAAGTAAAGTTTGATGCTCTTTCTCTCTCTTTATTTATATGACAAAAATGCCCTTTAGCTTTAATCAAAGAATGCCCCTTTATTGCTTTGAATGAGAGAGGTGATGAAATTGCTCTTTCAGCTATTTCGAAAATGGCTGAATTGCCCAGCAACTTCTCTCAAATGACTGCCATTCATATATCCCATGAAATTTTCATTTATAGAGAAAAAGAAAATGAATAGTAAGTAGGCAAAGCAATCCATGATTGCCACTGTTTCATGCTGCCTTAAAGTAACAGTGTAGAGTGGGACTTAAAAATCAATTATTTTACCAGATATAGGCCACCCAACAACAATGTCAATTTTGGGTTGGTTTTGAGTGCCTGAACTTATACTGCATCAGCCATCAGGTGCAATATAAGAGGGGCAAACACAAATGGCCAAATTCATTATTTGTGTCTGTTTTTCTTCAATTACACCCAATGCATAGTACTACTTACACTGCTTATGATATACTTCTTCGATACTTAGTATAAGACATATTTACCTAATTTGATTAGATTAAGGAAGTTGGTTAAATTAGTTAATATAACATGTATTTTCTAAAACATCCTAGTCATCTTCCTTAATTCTCTCATTCCCTATCCTCCTTAATTATTATCGAGGGAGAGCATCAATAGAGGTAAGTTAGGAAAGATTGATAAATATGAAAAATTTATCTTATATTTAGGATCAAGATCAATTCCTCAAATATACCTTATATTTTTGTGTTTTTCAGTACATGATAATTGAAGGAGAGAAAATAAGAAGTAAAAGGGTATGATGAGGTATTGGGGGTAGCTTAGGCATGATTAATAATCATATTACAGAGAAGATTTTCCAAGAGCAATATGAGTTCTTTGATAATGCATGGAGGACCCATGGAAAAGCATTTGTGAAGTTCTGATTATAATTAATTTTTCCCCCCTCAGATCAATCGTCATGCCATGCTGTCAGCATCATACCTGTCATTTTTCAATTGATTGGGAAATAAATGAATTTTGAAGGGGAAAATTTGCATGCCATTGTGTGTCACGGTCTTTCTATATTTTTGGTTTGCACAGCACAGGTTGGTGTACTCATCAATATACACTTACAGTTTCCATTCCCAAACAGAGGAAGGGTAAAATGTCTTTGTCACAGACTACAGTAAAATAATAATCTTGGAATTAGAAACATGTGCCTGCAACAATCAGAAGGTTGTAAGAAGAGGTAAAAGATGATGATTATTAATATATGATGACTATGTGTTGGTTTGAATGATCAATATATAATTATGTTTGATTCATAGGTTGCATGGAAGAGGGAACCAGTGTGGAAGCTTTTTTCTTTTTCTTTTCTTTTTTTTATAAGTTGCTGATTTAACTTTATTCTTTCTCCTTCCTTGGCCTACAGGGCAGGGACCAACTCTATGAAATTGGGGGCATCTGAACCTTTAAGACTTTGCTTTAATATATTTATTTTTAAGAAGTTTAGTAAGATGGAATAGTCTTAAAGGTAGGGCTGGGAAAAAGAGAAAGAGTGAGTGAGTGAGTGAGTGAGTGAGTGAGAGATATAATCTAACCTTCTTTTGATCTTCCACTAGCTCTCAAAGGAAAAGGAAAAGAAAATTCATGACCCAATTCTTTCTCTCTCTTTGTCTCTCTCTCTCTCTCTCTCTCTCACATGGAAAAGAGTGAAGTTGTATTATACCTTGAACTCACTCACCAACATCTTTCTCCCTCAAAAGAAAAATCCATGACATGGAAAAGCGTGCTCTTGTTTCCACAAGCACTGATCTCTATCTCTTTTTCCTCCTAGATGTCTGTTGTAATTCAATTAGTTTTAAACCATTTTGCTTCACACATCCAAATCAAATCAAGGGTTTACTCACCAATAAATTCCAACATTATGGTTGAAACATTGAAATCTTGGAGTTCTTGGCTTCTGCTAGTCCTCTGTCTCTTTATTACTGCTCTTTTTGACATCTAAACTAAGTTAGATCTAGATTATCCAATACTCTAGTCTGCCGAATATTTCTTTTTTTTATAATTAAAAAGATAGGCACTAACAATCTAAAATTATAAATATATTCGAACTCATGACCTCTCATTTAGAGGGGAGTTCCAGTATTGCTAAACTACAAGGCTTTTAATTAGTATACAGAATATTTATGATAAATTCATATATTACTTTGAAAATAAAAGAGAGTTGGTGGGGAATGGCAAAAAAAATGAGCTTTATGTTTGTCCACACTTTTTTTAATTTCAAAAAACCAAAGGGGGCTGATGCAGCAATGGCAAAGGCATTGAGGTGTCTCTGTCACAGAGTTAGTGATAGTTTTTGTACATGTGTGTGTGAGATACACAGCGTCCTAGGCCTGCTCTGCCCTTTTGAGGCATCTCTATCTTGTAGCCTGTCTCTCTGTGCTAAGGAGCGAGAGGCCCTTATTATTATTATTACTATGTGGTCGCTTACCTTGGAGGATATGAGAGTCTTAGGGTGAATTCATAATATTGGCAAATGATGAGCCTCTTGCATATTACTCATCATATGTAGAAAAGCTAAATTCCAAAAGAAACAACCATGATCTTAATCTCTGCTTTTTCAGAGATCTTTCATGCCCCGTCATGGTTTTTTCCCACCACCCCTGCATACAATTTTATTATTCCCTTAGCTCTTTAATATAAAAAGTTAAATAATTGATTTATATATATTAAGAAAATTAGTTACATTAGTTATTTATAAGAATAGAGGATGAGTTTGGCACGACGATAAGGTTGTTACCATGTGACCTAAAGGTCATAGTTTTAAAATTCTGAAAATAGTCTCTCCAATTGTTAGGATAATGCTGTATATATACATCTATCTCTCCTTAAACCCCACCTGGTGGCAGTATTATACATTGAGTTGCCCTTTTTTTAACTTTTTTAGTAAGAAAAGTTAGTTTCTCTAATGTACTCATTTTAATCATTTGCATGGGATACTACTTCCCTAATTAAAAAAAAAATCCCCCAATATGTACAATAATTAAAGATAGTTTAAGAAAAAATTATAAATTTGAGAAACAAAATATACTGAGATCTTATATTTAGAATTAAAACAAAACACCAGCCAAGATCTTATAATTAGAATTGAATTAAAGGGTAAGAAAGAAAGAAATTCAAGTACCAGTAATAAGGGGGTGAGTCAATTATATTGGGGTATTCTAATTTCCAATGGCCCCATTAGGCTTCAAATTCAATAGTGTAAATGATTAATGCTACGTCACATTAAAGAGAATCTAGATCCTTAATAAAAACAAATCTCCATGGCCCCCTTAATTTTTTTTACTATAAAAAAAAGAGTGAGTGAAGGGGATTGGTTATCTTGAGATTTAGCTAATGAAAAGATCAGACACTGTGACCACACATGTTGTGTATTTAAGTGGGAATGACAATACTAAGCTGATGATATGATAGATTATCACGCAATTAGCTTGATAATCTATCTGATTTCTTATTGATTGTGTGTAAATGATATTCTTTTGTATGATTGCAAAAAGAAAAGTGAAAAAAGGAAAAAGGAAAAAAGAGGGGGAAATAGGAAGATCAGAACACAATACTTTACATCAAAGCCCATGCCATTATCATATGAAATAAAAATGCATTAAATTAAATAAATAAAAGAAGAGAATTAGGTTCTCTGAGACAGTCAGAGCATAAGATGCTTGGAATGTCAATGGGGTTCTGCAAAATGTGATTCCTCGCTCCCTGCCCATCTCCTCGTACACATCTCAACTTGATAAACAAGATTATTTTCATTTTATAACTATATAATAATATTACATAATCATATATTTAATAATACTCTTTTCATCCTTAACATAAGACCTATTTATCTGTTTTGGTAGATTAAAAAAGTTAAATAAATTATTTAATTATATAATATGAGACGATCACCTTAAAATATTTATATGTAGTATTAGATTATAAATCAATTTATAAGTTAAGTAAATAACTTTTAAAAAAATGATAAATATGAGAAATAAAATGGAAAAGGGTCTTACGTGTAGGACTAAAATCCACTTTCAATCTAAGTACTCCCTCCGGTCTTTAATATAAGATATATTTACCTAATTTAATTATATTAAAAAGGTTAGTTAAATTAGTTATTATAACATGTATTTTCTAAAACATCATAGGGTCATCTTCCTTAATTCCCTCTCTTCCTTCATTATTGTTGATAGAGCATCAATAGGGATAAATTAATAAAAAATTAATAAATATAATAAATAGATCTTGTAATTATAAATAAAATTAATTCATTAAATATATCTTATATTAAGAATATGAGGTACTATTAAATTTAGTGCTGAAATGGTAATATCCACCACAAAATAGCTGAAAATGCATACTTTAAAATCCAACAATGAAAAAGGAGTAACGTGCCTGTCCTTTTTATCTGACGTGTTACAAACCTTACAGGTTTGCATGCAAATAGAGATAAGTTGATATGTGTGTGTGTGGGTGGTACCAAGGTATTAAAACCCGGACCGGGTAGTGAACCGGTCGGGGTACTGGGTTAAGGGTCAGTGGGTCAGACCGGGACCAAACCGGAGCTAAACCGGGACCAAACCGGTGAGAAATTGAAAATTTTAGACTTATAGTATGAAATTCTAAAGGAAAAAGTTAAAAAAAAAAAAAAAAAAAAATTTAAAAAAAGGAAACCGGACCGGGAACCGGACCGGCCAACCGGCCGGTTCGCCGGTTACCGGGCCGGACCGGCCGGTCCGGTCCGGTTTTCATAACCCTGGGTGGTACCAATGTCAGGTCGAATAGAATCAATTCTCCTAAAAATAATATTAAAAGTTTATGTTTCGTAGATGAAAAAAATATATTAAAATACA
This sequence comes from Inga oerstediana, assembly GCA_963210345.1. NCBI lineage: Eukaryota > Viridiplantae > Streptophyta > Magnoliopsida > Fabales > Fabaceae > Inga > Inga oerstediana. Next base: position 82,225,729 of record OY723400.1, read on the forward strand.
CTAGAATAGTTATCTCTTGTACGTAAAACTAATAAAAATGCTGCTAGTGGTGGTATATGATTCTAGAGATCATGTATAATAATTCTTCTACGTACCTATGATTTCTCTCGTTATCTAGATTTGTGTCGTGCTTTAGAAGCTAAAGACTGAGGAATTCTTCATGGTCTACGTACGACTTGCTTGGTCCAAAGGTTTTAGAAAGCTTAATACTAAATATGATGTTGTTGACCTTATTTGTTCCATTAATTGGTCTAGCACTCATAAAAGCCAGTCAAGTTCAGTTTTCATTGAAAATTTTCACCAAGTTTTATTCTTGGGATATTTGGTTAAAAAGTTCATCCTCATGATTTGGCACGTTATAATGCTCTTATCAAGTTTGATAATGACTTTAATGATGTTCCCAACCGTATAAACGATTTTATTTTTGGGAAAATTGTGAAAATATTCCTCATTGATAACTTATATGTCAAATGGGATATTCGCGTACAGATTATCTTCCACATGTGTAGAATATCTTTCCTGGTGTGCAGATGATCTTCCCTGTGTGCAAAATTTTTCCCTATACATATGTAGAAATCTTCCTTACGTGTGCAGAAATCTTCCCTCCGTATGCAAATATCTTCCCTCCATGTGTAAGATATCTTCTCAGGTTTCATTTAGCAAATAAGTCGTCAATGAGGTCTTTTTTAACAATTCTCTCTTTTTTTTTCATTTACTTAGATTGTTTTCGCCCTCTTTTTCATTAAAAAAAAACAAAGAAACTAACAAGTTTTGAACAAGGTTCTGAAATCCGGATCGGTCACTGAACCGAATAGAGTATTGAGTCAAGGGTCAGTGGGTCATATCAGAGTCAAATCAGGGTTATCCTAGGGTTAGACCAGTGTAGAAGTGAGGATTTCAAGGCTATTTATAAAAAATTTTAAATAAAATATATATATATATATAATCCGGTCAAACCGTTTAAAAATCGGTCAAATCAGGGTTACTACCGGACCGAACCGATTAAACCACCGGTTGACCGGTTTTCGGTCTGGACCGACCAATCCGGTCCGATTTTCAAAACTCTGATTTTGAATATGATGTAACAGTGCTACATTATATGGGATCATGCGTTTTGATAGATTTGTCCGATCTAGATAATGTACCAAAGGCTTCACAACCTGAATCTCAGACGAGGATCATGTCATCTATATATGCTTTATAATAAAGTGACACATATGACAATGGAGATGCGCGTGCCTTACACGGTCCAATCAATGCGAGACAAAGTGCTTCATCTCATTAGAGATCGTTTATCTAGCTAGCTACCCTCACATTCAGTGTATATGATGATACATTATTTGTTTTGTACTATTTTGAGTGTGAACAAATTTTCTATTATTGTCACTTGAGAAGACTGTGAATAAAAAAAGATTGAAAATGAACTATAAGATTAAAGTATCTGAAATTCTGAATTGACACTAGCCATTATCTCACTTTTTTTTTTTGAAAAAAGAAATGTACATTATTAACAAGTAATAAAAATAATATTAAATAATTATAATAAAATATAATAGGCATTATAAAACTTTTTTACTTTCACCTCTACTTTAATTTAGGTCCTTGGCATACAAATAATGGCATCGGTATTTGAAATTTATTTTTTTACATTCCATTGAAACTAATTTATGATGCACAATTCTTTAACATGCTATAATGTTAATGAAATAAATAAATAAAATCGTAACAAATCAATTTTTATTCAGTATTATTAACTACGTTAAATTTTTTGCAAAAAAAAAAAACTAATTTAAATTTAGGTTGGATTCATCTCAAATTTTATAACGTACTTTTTTAATAAATTTTAAATTATTATTTATCATGATCTTAATTACATCAACAACATAACAATTTGTCATATCCCATATGATAAAGTGATCTATAGGTAAAGGGGCCTCTCCATTTCCCTTATGATCTATTTCCCTCTATTTTTTTATTTACACCGTTAGATCAATTTGACAGTTGAAATTCAATATTTTATAAAAAAAAAGTATAGAGAGAGAGAGAGAGAGAGTATATATAATATTTTAATAAAAGTACAAAGATATTAACTATTTAGATTGATTTTTAATGATTTGAATTTATTTATTTACATTTTTTGTCATTTAGTAGTATAATAATTTTTTATAGGATATTAAATTTCAACTGTCAGAGTTGATTTAATGGCATAAATAAAAAAATGAAGGGAAGTAGACCATAAGGAAAATGGAGAGTCCCCTTTCTCATAGATCGCATGTCTTCTGTTAACAACTAAATCTTTAAATATATAGATTGTTTATCAAAAAGTATCAATTTAGCTTATAAGATTTTATCAAGTGTTTTTTTATATGCGCGTGTATTCTCCTTTCTCCTATTGGAGATAATTTTGTTTGAAGCATGGTTTAACGCTAAATATCAATGCTTCTCTTAATGGAGATTTGAATATTGATTAGTAAGGAATTAATCCCTTTTATTAGATCCAATCCCATTAGTTAATGTAAAGTGTTTTTACTACGCATTTTATAATAAAGAAAGAATTAATAATAAAGAATGTTGTTGGAAAAATAAGGGTATGGAAGCAGATAAAACCTTAAAAAGGGGAGAAAGGAAAAGAAAGTGAATTAAAATAACAAATAGGAGGGTAATAAATAACATCAACATTAAATAAATAAATAAATTATAAAAAAAAGGGTTCAAAGAAAGAGAGATCGGAGGAGACATAATAATAGATGTCGTGCTGAGAAGTAAAGAGATCAACGTTGGGATGGTCGCTTCATCATTTCCCCTTTGACTACCTTCTCTGGAATCCAACCCCACACAAAACCCCAAAAATCATTATTAATATAATAAAATAAAATAATTCTCATCAAACTTATTATTCCTTAATTTTAAAAGGACATGTCCCTCATGTTTACTTGTACCCAAGATATTAAAATCCGGATCGGGTATTGAACCGGTTGGAATATTAGGTTAAGGGTCAGTGGGTCAGGTTAGGACCAAACCGGAGCTAAACCGGGACCAAACCAATGAGAAATTGAAAATTTTAAATTTATAGTATGAAATTCTAAAAGAAAAATAAAAAAAAATAGTAACCGATTTACCGGCCGGTTTCCAGGTTAGACCGGCCGGTCCAGGTTACATAACTCTGCTTATACCAAAATTTAGGTTCAATTTATTTGATACTCCCTCCGGTCCTATTTATAAATGTTTTTTTTATTTCGTAAAATAAACTGGTAGTTAAAAATAATAAGTGTGTCAAAAATTTCATATTTTTTTCATATATGTCTCTATTTATGAAAAAAGTATAAGAGAGAGAATAGATAAAAAATATAAGAGATAATGAGTATAAGATATGAGAAATAATGAGTATTTAATAAAGATAAAATAAAAAAATTTATATTTTGAGATAAAAAATAAAAATTATTTATAAAAGAGACAAACCCTATGAAAAAAAATTATTTATAAATAGAACAGAGGGATTACTTCATGTTACAATTACTAACCTTGAAATCATTAAGCTTCGTGTGGTCCCCCACTTTGAAACACAAGAGTCATAAATCTAACTTATCACCATCAATACTTATGTACCTCTTTAATCCCTATTATAACTCTATTTCAACTAATACTTACATATTTGGGAACGATGATTAAAAAAAATATGTCTTCAGTTGATAAAGTTTTTCATATTCATCCTTATTAAAATTATTTCTTTACATTTATAAAATTTTTTCACATCTATATCTCTTTCTTTCTTTTTATTAAGAATTAAATAAGGGTAAAATTGAAAAAAAAATCATTAATAACCCTCTAAATAAACTTATATTTAGGACAAAAAATTTCTTCAGCGAGAGACTTATAACAAGAATTAGGGGTGTTTAAAGTGTCCCGATCCCGGTTGTCCGGTCCCGATCCCGACATTTTGATCTCGAGAATTTCTCGTCCCGGTTTTTTTATTTTTTATTTTAAATATTTTCTTAAAAACTAAGTTATTATTTTATTTTTGTATTTTTTCCCATAATTTAAGTTATCATTTAATAAAATGTGTATCACATATTTAATTGGAGTTAAACTGTATATATCGTGATACTAATCCTACTATATAATGCATAAAAATAATAACAAAAATGATGAAGGTGATCATAATAATAATAATAAAATGTTATTTTTCAATTCTAGATCAATTTGTGTGATTATTATGGCCTTATTAGGTGTTAAATAATTACTTTAAACACTGGATTATAGAAAATTTAAATAATACAATAATATTTTTTAAATTTAAATTTTTTAAAAAAAACCGGAATTTCCCAGTTTGATCCCGGTCCCGCCCGAGATTACCAGGACTGGTATCGGGATGCAGTTTGCATCCTGGCCAAAAACCTGGACCGGGAGTGGTGGATCCCGATCCCAGATTTGAACACCCCTAACAAGAATCATAATGGTATACTCTTCTGGTTTCATTTAAAAAAGAGAGTGAGGATTTTTTTTTATCTTATTTACAAATTCCATTTACTTTTCATTTATTGTTGTGTAGAGTTTGTGTTCTTAGGGTAGAGTAGAATGTATATTGAGTAAAGGTAAAATTGTTACTCTATCCGGTCCTAATTATAAGATAAAGTTAACTTTTTTAGAGAAATTAAGGAAACTAATTAAATTACTTTAAATTATTTATATTTATATTTTTTTCTTCAAACTAATTAGTTTGACTAATAAACTAATATATAATTTAAGAATACATAACATATGACATGATTAAAAAACTTATTTAACTTTCTTAATCTCTTCAAAAAAAGTCAACTTTATCTTTTAATTAAGATTGGAGATAGTATTACTTTGCCTTTATTGTTGTGTAGAGTTTATGTAAATTAGAACATGTTGGAATAGACTTATAAATTGGATAAGAGAATTGAAGTAGTATGGAATATAAGCACAAATTCTAGATACAATCATCCACCACATTCTATTTGACTATTGAAATAAAAATAAACCCTCCATTAACTAGAAGATTGGAAAATTAATAAGTAAATACACCGTGAATTAGTCAAAACCCCTTAGTTCTCTAAAATTACAAAATGTCAAACAATTTCCTAAAATAAAATGAGATATCAGAATTTTGTAAGAGTAGATTTTGCTAACATCGAAGATCTCAATTTTTTCATTGTACTAAGTAAAAAAAAAGATAAATTATTTTCAACTGGTTTATTACATATACAAGGATTAAGGTCTAAATTTCCAACTATCTGCTTTAGTGTCAAAAGTTCCTACTTCTCACGCTAATTTGAGTTAGTCCAAACCTCATATCTTCGTGATTATTTTTTAAAATACTCCCTCCGGTCCTAATTATAGGACAATATTTGGGAGTTGATCTTGGTCCTAATTATAGGACAAAATTCTAATTTTTGTCAATTTCTTCCTAAAATACCCCCTATTGATACTTTCTTAATAATAATTAAACACAATAATAATTTAAGAATACACTCATATATTCTATAAAATGAGTAATGCTTGCAACTCATTCACTACTACAAAAAACCAAATCTGTGGCGCTTATAATTGCATTAGCTGTGGCGCTTGCGAAATGCCACCTATCTTAACGCTACTAAAAAAAGCTGTGGCGCTTGGTAGCGCCATAGCTATTTAAATTTTTTTTTTTTTTTTAAATAGCCTACTGTGGCGCCTGACCAACCAGGCGCCACAGGAGGCTACCTTCCTGTGGCGCCTGGTCAGCCAGGCGCCACAGAAGGCCTTTTTTTTTTTTTTTTTTTTTTGCGTTTTCTTTTTCTTTTCTTTCCTGTGGTCCTTTTTTTCGCTTCCTAATTGTGAAGCTTTATTTTATAATGAGTTACTTTCATGTTTATCATCTCTCAAATTTTCAATCTTTCTATTTTATATTTCAACCTATTATATATATATTTATATATAATTTTCACATTTAAAATTCAAGTTCCCCAACAATAATTTTCTTACACAACAATATATTTATTGTCATTTCCTCAACAATAATGTTCTTACATTAATACTCTCCAAAGCTAATATAAAAAATATCACAATACAAGAACTTGATATGTGAACACAGTACATCAACAACTGATTAAGTAAATTAAAAGATTACTAAAAAAATTTAAACAAAGCAAGCTAGAATGAAACAATCTTCTTCTTACGTTGGTGACGTTAGCTTGAGTGACGAGGATGAGCAAATGTGAGCTGTGGAGTGGAGTAGGGATCAACTGTAGTGGGGTTCAAAAGAGGAAGAGAGACAGAGAGTATGAAGAAAAGGGAACAACTAGGAACAAAAGTGGGGACAGACGAAACAAAATGGAAAAAGGGACAAGAGAATTTAATGAAGAAGACGAGTGTGTGTTTTTGTTGTGCAAGAGAAAGTGATATCTTTTACGGGGGAGAGGCGTCAACATGAGCTAAGGAAGAGGGAATAAAAAGGAAAAAGGGAGGGAAAAGATAAAAAGTAAAGTTAAAGGAGGGAAATTTGATTGGCGGGAGAGTTGAAAAAATTCATTATTCAGCCAATTGTGGCACTTCTTTAAAGAAGTGCCACAGCTACCCCTTTTTTTTTCTATTTAATTTTTTTTTTTTTTAGGACCCAATTGTGGCGCCTGGCAAGGCAGGCGCCACCTTTGGGTGTGACCAGCTGTGGCGCCTGGTCCACCAGGCGCCACAGCTGGCCAATTGTGGCGCCTGCCTTGCCAGGCGCCACAATTGTCCCCCCCAGCTGTGGCGCCTGGTGGACCAGGCGCCACAGCTGGTCCCAAAACTTAAAAAAAAAATTAAAAAAAAAAAAGGGCAGCTGTGGCACTTCTTTAAAGAAGTGCCACAAAATATGCGCCACCTTTCAATCTTTTTGTAGTAGTGATTAATGCCACATACAACCCAATTTTACTGTTTTTTGTAAATTTTAAGTTTTAAATAAGGGCATTTTAGGAAAATAAATATAATTAACTAATTTAACTACTATTATTAATTTCTCCAAAGTTAGGTAAATATGTCCTATAATTAGGACAGGAGGGAGTAATAGTTTTTCTTCTTAAAAAACAATCATTTAAAGATCATTTTGATTATGCATCACAACTTTTTTTTAAAAAAATAGTTATAGAATGTGTGTGTGTGTGTGTGTGTGAAATCCAAGTAATTCACACACACACATATATAATATATACTTGCAACATGATAACATGTCGTGTGTGTATAATATATATTTGTGTGTATGGAGAAAAAGGTATGGGATGAGGAAGGCGGAGTGTGAGGCCACTTTACTTTGGTCCATCAAAAGTGTGAAAACACAAACAGAGAGTCATAAAGAGACAGAAAGAGGAAAAGAGGGCCAAAAAGAAATAAAGAAATAAAGAAGGGGCCAAAAAATAAAAAAGAGGAAAATGAAGATGTGAATAAAGGAATGGGAACAAAGTTAATGCACCCTTTGTTTTTCAACTTAAAGCAATCAAACATAAGTATCACACTTTTAATTTTAGGATAGTTATTCCTTTTACTTTTTTGCTCCTCTTTAATTTCCGTTTTTAGAATTAAAGAATGTTGACATTTAGTGTTACAAAAAATGTTGACAATTATTGGTACAAAAAATGTTAGTATGGTTAATAAGTTTAATTTTTTGAAGCAATAATAATTAGCACAAAATAATTTTTACCTGAAACTAATGGTATAAGTGTTTAAGAACTGTAAAGGAGATTTATAAAACTAAGATATTAAACTAAAATATTGTATAAAATTAAAGAATCAAAGTACACTTTTGCATAAAATGTTTGTGTGTATAAAGACAGCAAGTTCGATTTTTCTTTTTTTATCAAAAATAAGCTTTATTTAGCTAAAAGAAGGAGGGGAATCTATACGAGCATGTAAGTTTTCTGATCAATGCCAAAAAAAAAAATCACTAGTACAAAATTCCCTTTTTAAACCGTCATATTTAGACCGGTTATAGCGGATAAGGTCTAAAAAATTTGACCGGTAGCAGTTTTATAATTATATAGAACTTCTAAGACTAGTTTTCAAAAAAATCGGTCTTAAGAAAATTATTTAGACCGGTTATAAATAAAATCGATCTAAAAATATCAAAATATTTAAAAAAGTTAAAAATTTTAAACTTTTAAAACCGGTTATTCATAATAACCGGTCTTAAATATCAAACATTTAAGAGTTGTTTTAATAAAAATCGGTCTTAAATATGAAAAATTTAAAAATTATTTTTTTCACCCTTTTAAGACCGGTTTTATTTATAACCAGTCTAAAAAATCGACCCTAAATTTTTGAATCTCCTCTTTGTGGCTCCTAATTTTCTCTCTCTAAATCTGAAACCTCTCTTCTTGGTGCGACTACTCTATGAGCTCGGTCATCTTCGCTCGATCTCATTCTCATGTTTGTTGCTGTGATGCTCTCACCCTCGCATTGAATGAGTTTGTCGCCATCACAACCTCTCTTGCTCTGATCTTCTTCATCACGACTTTTCTCATTCCCCGTGACATCCATCCTTCATCGCAACCTATCTTGGTAGCCTCACTTCTTTGCTGGAGGAGCCTCCATTTTGAGGTCGGGATCCTCTCTCCAGCTTAACGATGATGGTGAGCCTTTTTTGGCTTCGAGGACTTGTAAGCTTCCTTTTCCTTCCCAGAATTTAGGGTACCTGGTAATTTCTTTTAGTATTTTTATCTGACGATTTTGTGTTTGTGAATGATTAATTTAAGATTATTGCAAGTTGTGCATTTGAACTTTAAAGTGTTTGAATGATGCCTGAATTCGCGATGTAATACGTTATGGGTCTCTGTGATTGCTAACAACATAGAGGGGTAGTATTGTATGGTAAGATGTCACTTTGCTGTTCTTTTAGTGTTTACTAAACATGTACATGAAGGTCAATTTTTCCCAGTTTGCAGTGACCAATTTTTGTTACCCTTTCCAGATGCTATTTTCTTCCATTCACCCTCAAACTATCATACTAAATTTTGTTTTAAAAAAAAAAAAATCCTTTTAGCGTTAATGGAATATATGCATGATTGAATTGAACGAGATGCAAGTAAAGGAGATATGCTAACAACTGATGCAGAACTAGAACTTGAGGTGCCTCCCACAAGTAAAACCGCTTCTAGCAAGAATAGATACCGTATGAGCACTGTCAAATTGTTTGGGGTGGATTTAACTCCGGATAATATTCCTCTCATGGCATTGGTACCTATGTTGTTCTTGCTGGCCTCTCGTTGGGTCTCGCTAGTAAGTGTCTTGCAGACTCTAAATAATATTGTGTTTCCTAATATTGGGAAATTACCTGATGATGACAGATTAAATGTTTTCTTTCAAATTTCGTATCTCTTACTCTTTGTATGTATATGATGTTTAAACGTATGCCTTAATGAGTAAGCATAGATATGATAAGAAATTTTTTGACTTCTCAATTTCTTATGTTGCATATGATCAAAATTTTTTCCTTGGTAAGCATTGTTATGCCTCTGTATTTTTCTGAAATTATTTACGTTCAATAGTTTTACTGTTTGCATGCTTTGCTACTTGGCATCAAAAGTGGTTAAATGACTATCAAGATGCTTATAGTCATAATAAAAGACACTCTTGAATTGCTTCTAAGGACTGTAACCTGATTTAAAGCTATTTGATATTGTCTTTATACCATTCTGCAAATCTTATAAGTTTTATAAGATATTGGTGAAATCTTGGGGAGAAATAAGAGTGTGCATTTAGTTATAGTTATTGTCAATTTTTTATCTTATGAGTTGTTGTTTTTCATCAATTAGTTACAGTTGTTATAGCTTACTTAAAATTATATGTTAGTAAAAAATATGGCATTTTTTTTGGATTGGGATGATTTTAAAATCTTCTAATCTAAAAAAAACCCTCTTTATTTTTTTAAAAAAATATCACTTTTTAGACCGATTATTAGAACAACCGGTCTAAAAAGTCTAGACTTTTAGACTCGGTCTTCAAGAAATCAGTTTAAAAAAGTGATTTTTAAAACCGGTTTAAAAAATAACAAACTTTTTAAACCGGCTGTATCAAGACCGAATTCAGAATCGATCTAAAATATCATTTTTAACCGATCTTAAAACTAATTTTTCCAATAACGAATGAAGAAGCTAGCGATCACTTTGTCCAAAATAACTTAATAAAAAATGTATAGATAAATGGTATATATTCTGCCGTGTTTCCCAATGAAATCAGATACGTTGCATGCATGGTTATATTTTTTTTATTCCATAAAATTCTGAATATATATCATAAATAATTGCATTATTGTCTCAAAAGCACAGCCCACAAACCCTCTAATAAAGCTTAATATAAAGACAAACATTCCTATTAATATTGCTTTTCCAACAGCTACGAAAGTTTTGTGTACTCAATAATATATATGGTTTGATTTGTAAAATAATAAATAATAATAATTAATTTCGAATATATAATGCTTCCAAGTTTGTTATTTTCTAAGAAGATTATTGTATTTGTGTGTGCGGGATTTGATAGTGCCTTATATATTATTGTCTTTTTTTTGGCAGATTTCATGCTTTCCAAAACCATCCACTAAGCTATTTGATTAATGCTTTGCGATTGATTAATTAATTAATTGATTCTAAAGGGTGCATTAATTCAAATTTCTTTTGAACTGATTAATTTTCGTATTAATTAATTGATGAAACGATTATTAGTTTTTTATGAGAACGATATTGTTAGTTTTGAAATCAAGCTTTATCTAGAGATTCTAATAACTTGTTCCCAAAAAAAAAAAAAAAAATCTAGAGATTATAACTTTAACTCTGAATCTATTGATCCATCAATGTCAGTCTTAATCAGAAAAGATTATAATAAATCCAGGTCAAAAGTTATTCTCCATGCTTACAAAAGAATAATGCTGTTGTTTAAGATAAGATTATACGTAAGAATGTAATTAAACACAACACAAATTAGATTATTTTATAGGCACTTTAAAATTATAATTAGTCTAATATTTAAAAACAAGTCACTTCTATTTTTTTTCAAGTGGAGTATAGTTTCAAATATTGTTTAATTAATATAACTAGAAAATTTAATCTTTTAATATAAATAGTATAAAATTTTCCACCAAATATATAAAATATATAATTCTCATTTTATTAATAAAAACAATCTTTTCTAACTTTGAAATAAATCAAATACCCATACATATATTCATAGGAAAAGAAATACTTTCACTAAATTATAATTTTTAATGAAGCATCACACACACACACAGATATATATATATATATATATATAATATCCTTAAAATACTTTTAGCCATGATTCTATTTAAGAAACTATAAGGAGAATTCAAATTAAATACATTTGAAATATTAAAATCCAGATTTAGGCCTATACTTTCAATAAATTCTTTAACAGACTAAGAGGACTAATAAAAGATTTAGGAATATTGTAAATTTACCTTAAAGCCCTCAAATATTTACAAACCCCTTTCTTCCTTCCTCAACCAAAAAATCTCTCTTTCTCTCTATCCTTCTCACTCTCTCTCCAATTATCCAACACCTTCTACTATCAGAAAAGAACGAAAATTCGAGTTTCAAAACGTCATTGCCCCACGTAATAGTGCAGATTTGATTTTCACAAGAAAAAAAGAGTGCGTAATTGCATATTTGATAGGAGTAGGCAATCTTCTGTAGGAAGCATTGCAAGAGGAGATGATGTTAAGGTTCTTGCTCATATTTTTACTCTTTTGAATGGTAGGAGATAATGGATTATTAGAGAGAGAGAGAGATACGTAATTAAGGAAAGAGGGAAGGGTCTAGCAAATATTTAAGGGCATTGTGGTAAATTTATAAGATTCATAAATCCTTAATCAATTCTCTTGACCTCGTTAGGAATTTGATGAAAATTCAGCCATGAATATAGATTATGATGTTTTAGATGGATTTAATTGAGAATTTTTTCAAAAATTATATCTTTTTAAAACGAGAATCAATTAAATTATAGTATAATTCTATGAAGGTGGTATATATAGTGGAATATAAAGGAATGAATTCCCACAAATGGAGGAGACAAAGAAGACAACAAAAGAGAATATAAATGGGATACCTATGAAGCATCCCTATTCCATTTGAATGTAAGCCTTAGGCACTAGTGTCATCACATAGTCCTTGTAGTCAATTAAATAATTGTATCTTCAATTCTTCAATTCTTTGTCTTTTATATATATATATATATATAGATATATAAACATATAATTTTTTTTTTTTGGATATGATGACTCATTTTGGTGGAAGTCCAAGTCATTTTCAAACCCCTTTGTCCATACCCTGTCCTTGTCTACCCCCTAATCCCCTATATATAAAATATCCTCACTCACTCGTCATTCAATATATATTCACTATTTTATGCTCCATTATTCTTAACCACTGTGCACTTTTTTCTGCCATGATTCTCTATATGTTGACCATATATATGTTGTTGACTTAAATAATTAATTATACTTTCTCTAGTCTTAATTATAAGATAAAGTTGATTTATTTGGAGAAATTAAGGAAGCCAATTAAATTACTTTAGAGTATTTATATTTTTATTTTTTTTCTCAAAACTAATTAATTTGACTAATAAACTAATATATAATCTAAGGATACTAAAAATATAAATACTCTAAAATATTTTAATTGACTTTCTTAATTTCTCCAAAAAAATCAACTTCATAATTAGGACAGGAGGAAGTAGTTTTTTTAAGGAATGTGTTGAGTGATTTTGTGAAGGCTATGGGCTTTAGAATATTTTTATTTTTAACTATAACAAGCGGCGGTCTCTAATCTATTCTAATGTTAATGTAGGAGATATTATTGCATTGATTTTTTTTTAAATTTTTCTCTATGTATTTCAGACAATATTTCCTCCTTTGTAAATTCAGATGCCCTATTTTATTAAACTGGATTTTATTATGTTGTATCTTTTTAATTTTCTTCATGTATTGTTTTTTATTCGAAAAAGCAAAAACAATGCACATTTTTTTCTGGCAAATTCAATTGGTGTAAATAGAGTGTAAAAATCTGAGAATTACTACGCATGTGTGAAATAATTGATGTGCAACAATATTGGATTAATAAATATATTAAAAATAATTTGAATCCCAAGGATTTGATTATACATTTTAAATCAAAATAACCAAATTAAGAATATAGTGAAGAGATAAGGATTAAAAGTATACCTGTTTCTATTTAATATTTTGTATTCATCAAAATAAAATGTGCCTGTAGTGATAAGACATTTGTATTTACAATAGATCAAATTTACTATCCTTTAAGATGTTTTTATCATATTTCAACTGCATGGAATTTTATGCATATTTTTATTAAAAAAAAGAAGATTATTTATATAATTTGAGCTAAGGAAAAAAAAAAGGCATTTAGGGCCACCTAGTTTGTTTTTTAAATTATTTTTTTTTTTAAAATTTTAAAGAATAAGGTTAGGGCAATATTGGTGGGTGATGGGTTCTAAACTATAAAAAATTGAAGCCCACTGTTTGAATCACAACATTTCTAACAAAATCGAAAGTGGGCCTTGAAGTAGCTTCAGCCCAAAAGATATGGCCCACATCCGCGTATTATTTTTAATTTATTATGATGATTAATTATCATTATGATTCTCGCTTTTGCATTTCTAATTCATATAATTGTTGTCTCATTCTGCTTAATCACAATCTTGATAACAATTTAGGGTGGGGTTCAAGTTATGATCATGGAAATAAATAGTTATAATATCCTCCTTTTTAATAAATGATTTCTCTCCGTTCAAATTATTATTATTATTGCCTCTAAAAAGCTGTTTTTTTTTTGTGATTTGACTAATCAATTGATAACACATGCTTTTAAAAAAATGATATGTATTGTCAATGAAATTTGTATTTTTGTCGTTTCAAATTATTTGTCTCTACAATAATATCCTTTTTTGTGAATTAAATCATAGATTGATGATGACAATTGAACTTTGAAAAAGTTGTGCTGTCAACCGAAAATAATGGACCTTATAACTTTGTTTAGTGATTTTCATTTTTGTGTCTATTAAAGAAAAAAATTAATGAAAAGTCTCATAGAATAAATTTAAATAGAATAAGGTCCAACAAAATTCAAATATGACATTGGAAAAAAAGGTCTTGTGCTCTCTATCATGGTGGCCTAAGCTCTGGCAGGTCACGTCACCAAAGCTCTGCTACTTGTGGCAAATACTTTGATGGCGTTTTTTAACTTGAAGAACATGAGGGCATTTTAGTAATTTAGTATAAAAATGTATTCATATTTAGAATCTTATAGCTGCAATGCTATTTTTTAATTTTGTGAGACCTTATTCAATTTGATTTTAAATTTCATTCATAAGACCTTACAGTAATTTAATTTTTCCTAAATTTAAAATGTGATTTCATCGTGTTAGAATCTTACTTGTAGACTTGTAGTTGTTGATTTTGATAAATTTTGTTATATGATTAATTTGTAGAGAAAATATTTTAAAAGACAATTAAATTACCTAATTTTTAAATTGAGTTATTAAATTTAACAAATCTTAAATTAGATTAGATATCCTAAAATGAGGTTTCAGAATTTAATCATTTTACCTTACAACTAAGGTTATCAAACTCACAAGTTTAAACAAACTCATAACAATGACATAAAATCGTATTACAGACTCGAATCGTAAACTTTTAAAAGTTTATTTTTATCCATAAATACGTATTAATAGTGTATAATTAAGTAATTAAAATATAAAAAATGACAACAATTTGATTTAAATATATTTTAAATGCAAATAATTGAAAATGAATTCATCAACATTCATAATGTCTCATATTCAACAAAGAATTTCTTTTTATAAAATTCATAAATAAAGACACTTAGCATGATTAAATAGAAAAAATTAGCACGAATTTATAAGCGAGTTAATACAATTTTGTAAGCTAAAAACGTAAAATTAGCAAACTCAATGTGAGAACTTATGAGTTTAACTGAATTCACAACTATTACGAGTTTAAGAGTGATTCATCATGATTTTATAAAATAGAAATGTAAAATCTGTAAACTCTTGAGTCTGAAAACAATGCTTACAACCACTAATTTGATATCCAAAACATCATTTGGCAAAAAGGCATTCATTCATTCCATGATTACAAAGACAGTAGATATGTATGGTAAGTTGAGCTTAAAACAAGTATTGAATTGTATTCTAAAATAATCACTCACTTCTCTACCGAAGATGGTCTACAATTAATGCAACTCTTTTAATTTCTTTCTTGGGTAAAAGAATTATTCCATCTTCCTTGGGGTAGTAAGATAAAATTATCTTATTCTAATTCTTTTCCTTTTTTCTAAAGATATCCGACCTAATTTAATATTTGTTAAATTTAATAACCCAATTTAAAATTTTAATAATTTAGCTGTCTTTTAAAGAAAATTTTCCTATTAATTTTATACCCATTTTATCAAGATGAGAAAATTTTAATAAATTATGCCGTTTAAATTGAAATTTAAACTAATTTAGATAACATAAAGATAAAAAATATAAACTAAAAGTAAGGATAAAATGATAATTTAAATTATTTATTATATAATATCATCCCTCTGTTCTCTTTTTGAACCAAACAGATAATTATTTAAAATATTGTTCCTCTCCTCATCCCTTCCGATAAAACTAAATAAGATGACATTAAAATCTTTCAATCCCTTACTTTAAATTAAACACAGCCCAAGATGGAATGACATAATGTCACACCCATCATTTTAAAACCTTGATTACGCGCCTAAACGCTATTTAAAGCAAATAAATTGAAAATTTTAATTTATCCATGGGTTACTAATCATTTGACATTTCTAGATTCATGGTCCTGCTTTGAAAAAGTATAATTAATTCTAAAAATATAGTATGAAGGTGCTCTCAAATTATTTTGAAAGCTCTTGAAACCCTTTACTTGAGAAAAATATCATTCTAGCTTGATCCTATCTGAAATAATAGAGTTATTATTCTAATCTTGCTTTATTTTTCAAATAGAAAATGTGTCTTAACTTCAAAAATTCATGACTCTTGGTACAAACATCCCATTAACTTGAATTAGGGATTTTTGGAAATCTTTCTACGTCCAATCTGTGCATAAAAATTATCATGAGGATTGGACATTCTTTCTATTCATTATTTAACCAAATACTGACCATACTCTAAGAGTAACTTAAACTGGGCATCTTAAGGCATATAACTATTTGTGGTTCATCATGACATACAAAAGATACATTCCAAGGCGTCACAATTAATTTACACAACCCATGAAATTTGTTGTGCATTTAACAACTTATAGCAAAATAATGTACTAGGAAATATATTTCTCCTTCCACTTACCATTACTTCTGTTACGGTGCCTATCTTCAGGCGCTTGTCCTAATTTGGGCCGTCTTGATCTAGATTTGGATGGTCCATATTTGATTTTTTTTTATTAAAAAAAGGTAATTTTAGAATAAAATAATCATTTTTTAAAAAATTGTTAGTTAAGAAATTATCTTTATTTTAAATTATGTACCCATTAAAATAATTTTTTAAAAAAATTAAAAAGCAAAAAAAAATATGGACCATCTAATTTGATCTAGACAGTTCAAATTTTCCTACTCATCCTTAAGATGGGCAGGGAAACTGAATCCCCATTACTTCACGAGCTTATTAATTCACGAGCTTGTTTCTTTTGATTTCTCTCTCTATCCATTCTTATCTTCAACTTTTTAGAGAGAGATTTATAAACATCAAAACAACCTCCAATAAGAACACAAAGATTATATGATGTTTTAGAGTAAGAAAACAACCTCCTCCTGCTGGTCTTTGCCAAGATGATAGTGTGTGGCGGTGTAAGTATGGTTTATCCAAGCCTTAATTCAATTAAAAGTCATTTGGCGGGCTTTTTTTACCAAGAATTTGTCAACAGTAAAAAAAAAAACTAAAATACTATTAAAAATAATTACCTAAATACTGCATCTAAACTTAGAAATAGTTCCCCGCTACTGGGCCATCATTGACAGAGTCATTCCTCAGTGTCTATCTTCATTCAGTCTTCAGCGCAGGACTCGCAACACATATACTCCTGCTCTTTTCTTTTTCTTTCTTTTTTAATTTATTTCTTATTTTATTTTCTTCTTTTCCTTTTCAATTTCTCACTTTTATTATTTTTTTCTGGAAAAAAAGATATGGAAAATATTTTAAAGAAATATTAGTTCTTATCTTGTTAATTAATTTAAGGAAAAAGTATCTAAAATAAATTAAATACTCTATTAAGAGGTTTAAGATGTTGATTTTTTTATTAAAAAAAGTAAAACTTAACTAGAACGAAAATAACGTGAGTTTTTATGTTTTTGTTAAATACTGATGGGACATTAGAGGGGAGCTCGTTCTCTTAGATGGAGTATTTAGGTAATTGTTTTTCAAAGTGTAGCATTTTAGTATTTTTTTACTGTTGAGTTAAAAAACCTCATTGGACGTCCGCCTCCTTAAAACTATTGTTTTTTCTTATTCCATTTATAAATAACTTTCTCTTTTTTAGATTTAGTTTTTAATATAAGAATATTTTTTTAAGCAGAATTTAAACAATTTTTCCTTTTTCTAACCCTTATTAAATACATATATTTAAATAAATGAACCACTTATTCTTTTTCATTTAATCCTTTATTACTCATTCTCTGTTATATCTTTTTACTCATTCTCTTTCATATACCCTTTTCATAAATAAAATCATATTTTTTTAAAAAAATATATTTTTATTATATTTATTATTTTTAATTAATTTTAACCGTAGATTTATTTTATACAATTATAATAATTATTTCTTATAAAAAGAACTTAAAGTAGTAATATTTAATTGTTTGATCTTGATGACGTGGTTAAAACTCTTCTTCCCCCATAAATCAAGTACAACACGTCATTGAAGTGTCATATGAAATTAAGCTCCTCTGGTATAGGTTATGGCTATCGCCATAGATGTTTCCTTCATGTACCTTTCTTCAAGGAAGTGTTCCATGTTTACCCAGACTTTTGTTGCATCCAAACCATAGAAACCGCATCAGATCAAGACACATCATCAGAAATATATAACATGCAAAATTACTATTCGTTGGAATATACTCGTCTTGGTGAATTAAGGCTCAATCCTGATTTAAAAGGGGTTATCATGGAGAGATATAAGTTATAAAGAGAGATATTCCTTATAATTTAAATTTAAATGATATATCTATTGCCAGATAACCATATATTTAAGGGTTATATATATTTCTATGTGACTGTATATATATTATATATATAGAATGCGAGATTGAGGGAACATGCTATCAAGATATAACACACTCAGAATAATGTTCCCCTCCTATAAAAAAGTTCTCTCATGTTCTATTATCTTCCTCTGTGATGTATTTGCTGTATAACGTGATCAGGGTCTACATCGATGCTCTGGTTTTATGTGGGTACTTCAACGAGTCATTCGGATTCCAAGTGCACCTAAAATTCTTATACGGTATCAGAACTTAATTCTTGTGATATAATTTTTCCTAGGCAAACAAATTTTTTTCCTAAATGTTTTACAAAGTGTCTATGGGAGCGCACGCGCAGGCATATATATATATATATATATATATTATTTCCACTACAAATTATATGAATGAATATGATCTTATAAATATATATATGCCCAATTGTTTGTTTTTTTTTATCAAGCTATACCCCATTGTTTTGCTCTTATCGGTGAACTTAATATACATGTGTGTGGGGATATACCTCATGATTTAATTGATGTTGATGGCAAAAAAAAAAAGATTTAATTGATGTCTCTCAAAAAAAAATTGCTGCTAGGCAGTCATAGGGCTGAAGTATCTTCTACAAAAAAAATAATTTTTTTAGGCGTTGTGCTGGAGGCAATTGATTTGTGCTATTATGACAATTTAAAATAGGAAAAGAAGGGAAAGCTCTTTTTTTGAAGGTCCAGTAAGATAGAGGCCTAGGACAGTTTTTATCGTTCAATAAAAAAAATTGAACTTGGGCTGGCTCGTTTGGGCTCTCTCTTTTTTTTTTTAAAAAGTTCAGTTTCTTCTCTTTATTTGGAGTGTGGGGCGCATGCATGGATCAATTTAGTAGAAAAACATGTTTATAATTCCCAAGTTTCATGATCTTCATTTGGACATATAACTTGTATATTTTAAAACACATTTGAATCTATTTTAAACGTTTTTAATAGCTACAATAGTCATTTTTATGGGTTTAATAAAATATTTGTAATTGTTTATCTTATTTTGAGATATATATGATTTAATAGTGTTTTATCTTACATTAATTGGTATCAGAGGTTGGCTCCCACTTCAATTGGTATCAGAGCTAATTTGCCGCCTCAATTGGTATTAGAGCTAGGTTCTCACTACTCTTCTAATCATACAAACCTCCCCAAGTAGCTCTCAAACGTCTCATTTGTACATTATCTTACATCAATTAGTATCAGAGGATGACTCTCATGGTGGATGAGAGTGATCCCTTGGAAGAAATGATAAGTAAAACCTTTTACGGTGCCGTGGAATATTGTCATGTGCACAAAAAGTTCCACAAGCTGAGGTTGAGGGATATAGCTGCCGGCCTAAAAAATATAGGTGGGTATCTCTTTTAATCAATTGTTTCCAAAAATTTTAGTATAGGAATGTGTTGAGAAATCATGAAACTAATACTCGGCCTTATCTTGTTTATTCAAGGAGAAACTGTGTTTTACGGCAAGGATAAGATTAAGAAGAAACTGTTTTAGTTATTGTTTTAGTTCAGTTGTTGTATTTAGGAAGTTAGTTATTAAGTTATTTCATGTTATTGGGGTAGACAGGGAACTGCTATTAGATAAGGCATTTGTTATTTGTTTCTACTGTTAGTATGTGTTTGAATTAGCTTTTGAGAATGATTTTTATGATTTATGAGATAAATATGTGAGAGGAGTTTTGTCTCGATTTGTGAAAAATAACTTTAGAAACCACAGTTCGGGTGTTTCCCAAACACTCAGTTGTGGTGTTGGCTATATAAGCCTGCGTGTAAGACATATTAGTTATGCAATTGTATTTTCATGACACAGTTCATACCTTTGGCTAGAACTTGAGATACTGGTTCCAGATAGTTTACTATGATTAATCACTTTGTTCAAATCCAAGTTATAACAGGATGTCTTCTAATCCCAAATTATCATGGGGAATTTGACGTTACTAAAAAAGACTATAACAAAGCAGCTAAGTCGTACTATTCGGCTTTGGCAATTAACAAGTACAAAGATGACTTTTATATGGCTAGGTAAACTCTTATATATATATATATATAGTTAATTTTTTTTATAATTGACACAATTTTTTTATGTTTACAGGGTAAGGTCAATTAAAGAGATCCTGGCGATAGGGGTGTTTATCAATTTCCCGTCCCGATCCCGAGCAAATCAGGACGGGAAAATCCCGTCCCGAAAATATATATACACACATTTATATTTTTTAAAAATATTTAAGAAAATAAGACCAAATGTAAAATAAAATATAAAAATCCCTAACACCCTTAAGGTAATATCTATTATTTTAGTTTATTTAGTTAATTTTATTTATTATTTATTAAATAATTCTAATTTTTTGTTCTTGTCTTTGTTCTTTTTACAGCTGAATCGACAACTTTAAGCATGTATTGGACTAATTATATATTTATATTAGACTTATTTGGTACAATATGATATTAGACAAATTATATATTTATACTAGACTAAAGGAAACACAACAAAAAATTCAATATAGAGATTTTTTTTAAAAAAAAAGCAAATCCGGAATCAGGATCCTGAAATTTTCCGATTTTCGGGATCGAGAAATTTTCGGGATCAGGATTGGGAATGGCATTTCCTGATCCTGTCCCGATCCCGAACACCCCTGCATGGTGATTTTGTGCAAGACATTCGAGTAGCTTTTAGGATTGAGGACTTTGCGTGTGCATCGAGACTGTTGCTCATTGTTTTAGTTAGATCGCCCCATATTACTCTGTTTTGGCATCACTCCAAATGGTATTAGTTTGCGGAGGAGCGTGGTTTGTGGGTAGGTGGCAATTGGCAAACAAGAACATGAAAAAAGTAGTTGTGTTTTTTGGTTTATGATAGGGACCAAGGTATTATGAGCTGGCAAAGTCGCACATCGAGTAGTATGGGTTGTTTGATGGGGCACTTAGGTGCTTTGGTTCTCCCACCTCAATAGCTAACTTTTGAGGTGTGATTCTTTAAGGTGCTTGGGTGCCTATCATTTGGTATCAGAGCCAGTGGCTGCTTGATGGGATACTTAAATGCCTTGATTCTCCTACCTCAACAGCTAGCTTTTGGGGTGTGATTCTCTAAGGTGCTTTGGTGCCTATCAATTTAAATGTGTTGTAAGAGTTAAGGGACGTCCATCCCGATCTTGCAAATAAGGGACATTTGACATCACATCAAGTGCATTAGGAATGCTTGCCAAACAAAGCAATCCCTTCAAATTCAAATTTTACTGCAAAAAAAAAGCAATTTGATTGCTGCTTGCCCTATTTTGTAACTCATGAATCTTAGTGAAGCAACAGTTCCACTTCATCTTGGGAATTAGCTTCCCTGCTCATCCGAGGTGCTCTCCCATCTGGGCCGTCCAGATGGGATCTGGACAATTTAGATTTAATTTTTTTTACCTTTTGTTTTTATTAACAAAAATATTTTAATGGGTATAAAATCTAAAATAACAATAATCTCTTAACTAATATTTTTTTAAAAGATGATTTTTTTATTCAAAAATCCCTAATTAAAGAAAATTAAATCTAAACCATCTAGGTTCCATCATGATGGTCCAAAAGGGGAAAGAGCTCAACGGTTCCCTTCATCTTGTACTCTTTCCGATCCTATTTATAAGCAACTTTCATCTTGATTGCGCAAAATAAACTGATAGTTAAAAGTAATAAGTGTGTCAAAAATGTCATGTTTTTACCATATATGCCCCTATTTATGAAAAGAGTGTAGGAGAGACAATAGATAAAAAGTATGAGAGATAATAAGTTTAAGATATGAGAGAGAGTGGATATTTAATAAGGGTAAAATAGGAAAAAGAAACTTACATTTTCAGACAAAAAGTGAAAGTTGCTTATAAAAGGGATTAACCCTATAAAAGAGAAAGTTGCTTATAAAAGGGATCAACCCTATGAAAGAGAAAGTTGCTTATAAATAGGACCAGAGCGAATATCATCTACAAGTGGGCCCCTCACAATAGTTGTGAGGAAAATTCAAAATTAAGCTAGCACACAACCTAATGAGGGGGGAACACTGTTTGCAACTTATCACTCTGCAACTTGCATAGAATTAGGAGATTCAAAGAGTAACATGCATGTTTGCTATTTTTAGGTTCTTATTTTTTTTAATTACACTCAGTTTAAAAAAATATCTAAACGTCTACTTCACCAAAATTCATATTTTCTTATTTGAGCCACGCTAGTTTTGTTGTCAAATAATAGGATATTCAAACAAGTAACATGTTCGTTATTTTCAAGTTTGAGTTTTAATTGTCAGAGAGTGGAAAATACACTTCATATCCTTCGAGATTGTGAGCTCGCCAGAAATGTGTGGTTACATTTTGTTCACCCTAATTCTTGTTTTCATTTTTTTCAAACTGACTTGCAGGGTTGGGTTAGGATGAATATTTCCTGCCATATGGGCTTTGAGCGCTTCAGGAGATGGCCTTGGTTCAAGATTTTCGGTCTTATTTGCTGGCTCTTATGGAAAAACATATGCAAAGGAGTGATGGAAGGAACTCGCATGCACGCACAGGATGTTGTTCATCAAGGGCTTTTTTCTTTGATGGATAGCAGTATGTTTGATGCTTTTAACAACAGTTTGTTCCAGACGGATCATGTGTTGAATCTCCGATGGCACCCACCGCTGCCTGGGTATGTCCGTTTAGATACTGACGCCTTTGTCGACATAGCAGGATGGACGTCCTGTGGCGGGGTGATTCGGGATGAACAAGCACTACTACAAGAACATGATTCCACGACACCAAACAACGACCGTTTTGAGAAACCAGTAGTAAAAAAGCAACTCCAGGAACCGGTGGCACTGAACTGAAGTTTTAACGACTGTTTTCAAGGAAAACAGTTGTTGAATCTTTATTTTCAACGACTGGTTTTAAAACCAGTCTTTGAAAACAAGGATTCAACGACTGGTTTTATAAACCAGTCATTGAAAGTGATCTAATTTTCCCCAAATCGATCTTCAGCGTGCGTTTCTGTCATTCTTCCCCGCGCTAATTGAAGCCTCATTTTCGTGTCTCCCGCGAGCTGCATTCCCCAAATTTCTTGGCCTATCTCTTTCTCCTGCATTCTGTCCTCTGTCCCTCTCCGATGTCCACCGTCTTCACAGGCCCTCCATTCCCTCTCGGTCGCATGCAGGTCTGATCTTCGCTTTCCCTCTTCGCAGACCGAGCAGCAAGCAACGCAAGTAGGTTGCCCTGTTTCCTTGCTCTGGTTTTTTTGCTTTTGGTTTTCTCTTCTTAGCCTCTATTATTTGCTGCTGTAGTTCATACTGGGTGTTCGCATAAAGAAGACAACGTTGGTGGTTCTGATCTTGGTCTATTTCGGTGTGTGTGTAAGTTTCCCTTTTCTGTTTCTCGTTGTTTTGTACATTTGGATGTCAATTTGTGCTGTTTTGGAAAAAAAGTTGGCATCTTGAACTTCGGTTGTGCTGTTCTGGAAAAAAAATATGTCATTGAGATTGGTTGATTTTTGAACATCATTTAAATATGACAAACATTATGATTGAGCACTCCGATTTCTGATGAGCATCATTCATTATCATATCATCCCCAATTCTTATAATGTCACTAAATATTTGTCATTTAGTTTAATGATTGTAGATCTGATTAATTTGGTCAGTAAGATTTTAGGATTTGGCATCACAGTCACAATTAATCAATGTTGTTGATCAATATACTAGTCAGCAAATAATTAACTCATTATCTGCTCTTCAAATTTCTTCACACTTTCGGTTCATTATTGAGGTAAAATACACGTTACCCTCGTAAATTAACCTCAATTGGAAACAGTTTTTGCTATTAATTTTATTCTTTATATTAATAAAAACTGAGTGATATTTTGAAACTAATGTACTAGTTTCAAAATTAGGTCCAATTGGGCGAAGTGCCATATTTGTACCAATTCTTATAAACAAAATTATTTTGCATTCAGCTCTTTTATCTTGAAATTGTAAACCAAACAAGTCTGAATTATTAAATTTTCGAAGAGAAAATGACACAAAGGACATGTTTTTATAATCAACTGTATAACGTATAATGCATAATGCTTTCTAAGAAAAATAATTGATCTTACTTTGAAGATAAAATCTCATATCAATTCTAAATGTTTTCTTTTGTTAAAAAAGTGTTTTGCTCTCAATTAGAAATTTGAACTTGCCTAAATGTTTTAACTAACCTCAGAGATGATTCTACAACTTGAGGATTTTTTTTATTTTTTATGTCCTTTTAAATATTTTTATACAACTTTGTAAATGCAAAATTGAAAAATCTAAATATTTTATATATGAGACTACAGTTAAATGCTTTTCCTTAAAAAAGGAAAAAACTCAGTGTACTTTTTCTTCTTTTATTAAAAGTAATTTAAGAATATAAATATACTCTATAATTCTAATCTAATCAAGTTATTTTATAATATTCATAGAAATGTTTTAAATAAACAATTCATGTATCAGTATATAAATTGAAATTGACACTAAATATAGTAAGCTAGTGACACTAAACATGGAGGGTCATTATAAATCAAAGAAATTATATGATAATTTTTTTTATATATAAGAAACACTGAATCAAGGTCATTTGACCTGAAATGTTCTAAATATTACCCCTTCATGTCTAAATAACTCTCATAAACCTGCAGGTATCACTACTGCCATCGTTTTCCCTTGGGTTGCCGGCCTACTACATCCTTGCCTCTGTAGAATCTTCTTCCAAATCCTCAAACACAAACATAGTGTCCTTGGAAGCTAAGGATTAGCTGGTAAGTTATGTTATTGCTTGTTGATGAAAGTTTTTGAAACCTGAGGATATCATGGTGGTACTATTTGTTGTAAGCGTGATAAATTTGAACTGTTAGTTTTTACAGTGTGTCATGAGTGTTTCATATAGCTGTTCTAAACTTGAGTGTCTGTGAAAATGGATTAGGTGCTAATAAAATGGATCACCGTTGGATGAATGCTTCGAGAATTAGTGAGAATTAGTGAAGAATGTGAGTATTTAATAACAAGTATATTTAAATGTGTTTCATTTTTCGAACGTTGGTGGCATGTAATTACTTTCTATTTATCCATTATATGTCACAGGATGAACTTGAAGAGCAGAGCAGCCAGGGTTCCTTCAGTCAAACTGGAAGGATGGACATCTTAGCCACGGCGCTTGGTAATCTAGATCACCCTGGTCAAGTTAGAGGGGAGTCAAGGGGAGTTGGTCTCTCTAAATACTTTGGACGAGGTTCACAAGTTTATGGACGAGGTGAAATGAGTCAGGAGTTTGTGGCCAGGGTTCGAGAGGAAATCCGAGCAGAGCTACGTCACTCACTTCGAGACGAGCTAAAAGAAGAGTTGTTGAGTGAGCTACGTGGTGAGACGAGTACGATGGTGTTGTCTCACATGCAAGGCGGGATGTGTAATATGGCGTCTAGATATGAGGTTTATAACTAATTTCATTTAATATTATATTGAGTTTTTCCTTACATTCTTTTAATTAATTCTTTCATTTCTCTTACTCAGGAATCCCCGGCCTTTCCTAGCACCAAAGGCAGTTACAATCCACCAGAGGTTGGACATGGCGACCCTGGTCCGTCACTAGAGCCTGGAGAACCCTGCACTTTGTATTTGGAAGTCCCGTACCTGCGTGCTGTTGCTGATGCTGTTGTATACAGCCGTGCCACCACCCACTATAATAACCAAATCCGGGACGATCAACTTAAGGTCAATGTGACAAGTGTTCGACTGGGGGAGGAAGGTGCAGATGTCCCATTCCCTGATAGCGAGGTTGCCAATCTAGGTCACGCAACAGGATCTTTCATCTTGTGGCCTAGACATCTTGTTCAGACTGTACCAGTCCCTCCAATGGTAGGAAACACCTTATTGTTACTTAATCCTTGACATTCTACTTATAATCTTTTTGTGTGTTACTAGGAACAAGATGATGCGACAAAATTTCCCTTTTTAGCACGACTGCAAAATATTCATCAAGGCATAAATAAGGTCGACTTGCACATGCCTTGTGAGATTGTGGGTCGCAGAATCTCGTATAATTATGGACTTGATAACAAAGATATTAGAGAGTTCCTATCTTTGGAGGAGATTGACATAGGATGGGTCACATTTACAATCATGTGAGTTTAGTTATAATTTTTAATTGTAATTAATGCACTGATATTTAGGGGTTTTAAGTTTCTACATTTACTGTGTCATTTCTCATTTCATTTATGTGGTAGTTGCTTCGACAAACTGTGTGCCGAACGAGGGCTCGGCAGTACATATGGCTTCTTATGTCCTGGCAATATGTCACGGCGTAATAGCCAGAGTTTGGAAGAATGGATGAGCTGTGTAGGCTATACAATAGGCCAGACTCAGCTGCCTTGTTATCTGGCACCAATTGTTGAAGGGCAAGTAACTTTATTTGATATATTTATACATGTTCACTTTGCTAAACAGTATCATGTTATCTAACCTCATTTTAATCGATCTATATTGCATGTGATTATAGTTATCATTGGAGTCTCTATGTTCCTTGTCCCTCGATCAACATCATCTTTTGGTTTGACTCATTGTGTCACAAGCCAGACGCAGATATCAGAAACATTTTTAACACGTAAGTAAATTTATTTGTCCGTCATTGATTTTTGATTTTACTCATTTTAATTATCATTTTAATTATTACAGTGCATTGAAGACATATTATATAATGGGTGGGAAGCGTGAAGGTAAAGCTGGTCATACAAAGTGGTTCCAGCCAAATGTAAGTTCTTTACATTCAAGTTCTTCGATTGACGATTGCTTTACATAGGCCTTTATTCTTTTTTACCGTTTGCTTTTGCTGTATAGTGTCCACGGCAAGCAGGGAAAACTGAGTGCGGCTTCTATGTTATACTATATATGTATAACATCATTTTCTCTGGCCTTACTACAAATTTTGAACAGGTGATCATTTCTTGATTCTCAATTGAATTTCAGTTCTTTTCATGTGATTCAATTGTTAGTTATTTCATTCAATTTATTTATTTATGTTAACATATTCTCCATTTTGCGCACAGATTTTTGGTGATCAGGACCCCTACACAATCGAAGACATTAATATGATCCGAGACCTGTTGTCAGAACATCTTCTACAACACATAGAGGGGTGATGATGTGTAGAGGTTTTTTTACATAGTGCAGTGGTTTTGTACAGTGCTATATAAGTTTGCATATTCGAATACTTTTCCTAGTTTCTTATTTATGAGCACTTTGAATTTGTTAAGGCATTATGCTTTCAGAGAACACTTTGGAAAATGATGATGAAAAATAGGGATTTTCATGGAAGCATGTCATCATCTCTTTGGCCATATGCATGTCATGATTTACATTGAAAGTTTGAAAGTAGAAGTATGCACATTGAAATGATGTTATGATGATATATGCGCTATATGTCATGATAGAAAAATTAACATGTGATTTTCACTTCCATGAGTATTAGGGGAAGCTTGAGAGTTAATCATTAGAGAATGGGAGGACGTGGGGACTTGTAGACACATATGGTGGAGGAGCAGAGGGGGTTGATGTAGGGAGTTAAAAAAAAAGGATACAACGACTGTTTTATGGAAAACAGTCATACAACGACTGTTTTTTAATAGTCGTCTTTTCTCGAATTTTCAACGACACTAAGATAGATGACCCCCTGAAAACAGTTGTCTAAAGGGCCAAAAAACGGTCGTTAAAAGTCCCTTCTGTAGTAGTGAAGGCAAATGGGTGGTTGGCTTCCAACGTCATTTAGGTGTTGTTTCGACTGCAGGAGCGGAATTATTGGGGATCGTGACGGGTTTAAATCTCTGTAAACAGTTCGGTCTTCAGAAGGTGCAGGCTTATACAGATTCGTTACAGGCTTACCAGTGGATTGTACGAGATGTCAGAGGTCATTCTCATCATCTGCTTAAAGGGGAGATCCAGGAAGCTCGGGAACTACTCCTTTCGAACTGGGATGCCCAGCTGCATTATACTTCCAAAAAGGCAATTAGATGCGCCGATTTTTTGGCCAAGGATGCTCACCAGGTAGTTGGTGGTCTAATAGTGTTACCACTGGCGCATCTTGGTTGTATGGGGTACATGTGGGATGATATGGTAGGTGGACATGTAGTCTAGAGGAGTATTTCTAATTCCAAGCTTTCGTCTTGGCCGTTTGTATTTAAAAGAAAAAAAGAAAAGAAAAGGCAAAGAAAAATCTTGGGAGAAAGATAATAAAATATTACTTAAACTTTAAAATCCAAAATCAGTCTTATAGATCAAAAGAGTATAGGAATTAACTATAAAAGTATAGCAATTGACAAGTCATTTAAATAGAAAATCACCGATTTCAAATTTTAAAATTTAAGTGATATTTTCTCATTTTTTTTTCAAAAATCTTCCACATAGTTCGCATAATAACATACACGTACTTCGCCAAAACAATTAACCCAGTTAGGATGATAAATATTTAAAGCTCAGCTTAGTTAGAGAAACGCTAACTAAAGAATTTGTGTTTGTTGAATGATAGTCTTAAATATAAGATCCAATTAACTTTTTGGGAGATTAAGGAAGCTAACTTAAAAAATGAGGGCATTTTGGTAGTTGAGTTTAAAAATTTATTTACATTTTGAATCTTGTGACTGCAATGTTATTTTTTTGAATTTTTCCATACTTTATTGAATTTATTTAAATTTCTTCCATATGACCATACAATATTTCTTCCTAAATTTAAAGTGATTGTTTATCTTTGACCATGTTATCAGAGGCTTGAATTAATCAAAATTTAATACTATGAATATCATAAACCATAGTATAGAAAAATATATATTGAATGAACTCATGTAAGTACTAAGAGTAATATTTAAGGAAAAATAAAAAAAACTTTGTAAATGCAAAATATTAAATTAACAAATAATTTATAAAATAATAGTGAGACTTGATAAGTAATTCACAACTCATTTTATAGGAAATATCTAATTTAGGATTTTGTAATTTAAAATTTTTTTTTCTGTCATTCTCCCTGATAATTTCCTTTCGGTCAATGAAATATGTCCGATTTAAGACGTTGGTTTTGTCCTTCAGTCTGATAAATTCTTCAGCCCAATACACCAGGTGAAAGTGCATAGTAATGATGCCCATTTTCAGGCCCAAAATATGAAGCCCATTGTATTGGTTTGGCCCAATATCAACATTAACACTAATTCATTCCCAAATTGCCCTTTTAAACTTCAACATGTTGTTAATAGTAGGTTGGGGGAAAAACATGCTAGTAGGAGAAGTACTCGTTGGCGAAAAAAAACCAAGAAGAAGAAGTAGTTTTAACTTTTAACTTTGGACTAAAAAAAGTTATGCGGAGAGAATTGCCTTCTTTTTGTTTAGGAAAAATTGTGAAAAAATCCCTCATTGGTAACTTATTTGTCAAATGGGATCTTCGCGTGCACATTATCTTCCACGTATGTAGAATATCTTCTCTGGTGTGCAGATGATCTTCCCTATACGTGTGCAGAAATCTTCCCTATGCGTGCAGAAATCTTCCCTCCATATGCAGATATCTTCTCTCCATGTGCAAGATATCTTCTCAGGTCCCATTTAGCAAATAAGTTGTCCATGAGAGGTCCTTTTTAGCAATTCTCCCTTTTGTTTATTAGAGATGTCTTATATTTAGTGTTTAATATTGCCTCAAAAAAGATTATTCTTAAAAGAGGATACACGTGTGCTAGCAAATTTTTATTTTTTTGACATGAATCAAAGGTATTTTTTAGTTGGCAATCAAGGATTAATGGTATATCCAATATAATTTCTTGTATGTACATGACTATTAGACTCAGTCAAATTTGAGTATTACTGGATATAATTGGGGACAACTCTCCCAAAAACATTTGTTTCTATTTATAAGGACTTGAATTTGAGATCTCGTGTTTAAACAGTTGAAATCCCTTCTACTAAGATTAATATCAGTTGGACAATAGATTTTTTTTTTTTTAATTTACACATAGCCAATGAACAAACCAACCCCTCACAAAATGCTTGTGAAACCCGTCTATTAGCCAATTGTGCCAAAGATTATTGATGCAATAATCTTTTATTGGCTTGTTTATACTGGAAAATGGAGTTTTCAAAAGCATACTTTCACCAATGATTTATAATATATGAAGTAAGTATGTGAAATCATTTTTATCTCGACTTATGTGAATATGTTTATAATAAACAAATTCAAACAAGAACTATATGGGTCAAACAATGCACAAGTCTAGTGTACTTAAATAAATTTCAAGTAATTTTAATATTTTCTATAACTTTATGAAAAAAAAAGATTTCATGATCAATGGGGACTACGTCTAGTGGAAGGGGCCAGCCCTCATAATGTGGTGAACTCAAGTTTGAATCTTCATTGGGAGAGATGCTCTCATTTAGTGCCTGATAATGTCTCGAACAAAATTGCCTTCAATAAAAAGATATTTATGCCTAGAAAAAAAAGATTTCATTAAAAGTTTACTTATTTGATTTTTCTATGAAATAAAATAAGAACACATGACAAGGAAAGGGACGCGGCTTCTCTCTTGTACCTTTTGCATCAGTTGCCCTCCTTTGCCATGAAACTGGGCCATTTTGGCATAAAAACCTGAAGCAGAAACCCTTTTTTTTTCTTTTTTCTTTTTGAAAAACAGTATTCAACATGCTGAAGTATTTTTTCAATATTAGTTAGTTTCTTAAAATATTTGTTCAAGTTCTTAAAATAATTTTTTAATATTATCTAGTATTCTGAAGTATTTTTTTTAGTGCCAGTCAGCACTCTGAAGTTTTCTTTTTTTGAAAAACAGTATTCAACATCCTGAAGTATTTTTTCGATACCAGCTAGTTTCTTAAAATATTTTTTCAAGTTCTTAAAATAATTTTTCAATATTATCTAATATCCTGAAGCATTTTTTAAGTGCCAATCATACTCTGAAGTTTGTTTTAAAAAAAACAGTATTCAACATCCTACAGTGTTTTTTTCAGTATCAGTGAGTTCCTTAAAATATTTTTTCAAGTTCTTAAAATAATTTTTAAATATTATCCAGTATCCTAAAGTATTTTTTTAGTGTTAGTTAGTACTCTAAAGTTTTTTTTAAAAAAAACAGTATTTAATATCCTGAAATATTTTTTTGCAAAAATATTTTAGGGTGTTAAGTGAATCCAAAAAAATTTTCATGCATCACATCCTAAAATATTATCCAGTATCCTGAACTAATTTTTAGTGCATTCAACTTCATAAAATATTGCACCAAAAATAGTTCAGAGTACTGACTGTCACTAAAAAAAATATTTCAAGATACTGGATAATATTAAAAAATTACTTTAAGAACTTAAAAAAATATTTTAAAAAACTGATTAGTACTAAAAAAATATTTTAGGATGTTGAATACTGATTTTTAAAAGGAAAAAAAAACGGGTTTCTGCCTCACGTTTTTTCGCCAAAACGCTGAAAACGGCGCAGTTTCATGACAAAAGAGCGGCAACGGACCGGACGCAAAGGGTGTAGGAGAGAATCCGGGTCCCAGGGGAAGGGGTAGTGGTTGAGGCTTCATCATGACTGAAACAAGTGAGGATTAAAAGAAAAGGCAGACATGTAACGTGACACTCAGATTCAAGATTCAACATACTATATATATATATATATATATATATATATCTCTTAAAAGCCTAAACAAAATACTTTCTAGAGATGAAACCGGCTTTTCAAATATGGCCCACACATTTTTTTTTTCTTTCTAATATTTTTTTTTTTGGGAATGAAACAAGAGGTAAGATTTCTGTGAAAGAAACAATTCAGTGAAGTGAGAATGATGTTTAAATTTTGTCATGTGGTATAGCTATCAGCAAAGAAATAAATAAACTTATTCTAATGAAAATATATATAACCATAAATCATGTCTTATTATTAGAATAAAGATCAATATAAAAGCATCTTTTAATTCAAAAAAATCATTGTAATTTTTTTTTTTTGCCTCAAAATGAGGGCCGGTTTTGTAGAAAGAATGATTATATAAATTTACACAATTATTATAGGTGGAGGGTAGGAAATGATTTATCTAAAACTCACTAATCTATTGAGTTTTATAATCCAATGACACCAATATCTTCATTTATATTTTTTTTAACGTGAGTTTGTAAGTTCAAATCTTCAATGAATATAATGAATAAGTGAACTATACTCAAAAACCAAAAAAAAAAAAAAAACTTAACAATTTATCACATGAAATTAACTCAGGCGGTAAGGATGAGATGTGATATGAAATTATGATAATTTGACTTGAGATTGTTTTAATTGTTAATTTTTTACTAGAGTCTCATGGTTTAATTTAACAAGATTACTTGATATATATAGTGTGTGTTGGGAGAGTAGTAAGAAAAATGACTTATTATGATTCTAACTTATTAAAAACGACTTAATAGAAAAGTCAGTTTTTGTAATGTGATTTATATTTGGATGAGCGATTTATTTTTGGACAATAAGTGCTTATAAATCATGATTTACGGTATACGAGGTAAGTATGTGAGAGGAGTTTTATCTCGACTTATGTAATAAGTGACTTAACAGAAAAGCTGTAGTGGGGAGCTTATTTAATAAGTAGCTTATTCTACCCATGATGCAATTAAAATAAGCTGAACCAAACACTGCAAAAACACAACACGTTTTTATTTGGGCTTATTACCCAAAAACAGACTTATTTCTGCCCAATAAGCTAAACCAAACAAATTCATATATATATATATATATATATAAAGATGTTAATCTCCTATAGGTGTCACATCCTCTCAATTGCATGATTACAGGGACCTAACATTTAATAGCTAAATCAATTATTTTTATGTTTGCAGTAGCATCAATGCCTTTTCTGAAACCTATTACTAAATATCCAATAAATCTTCAATATTTGTATGAACAAAAAAATTCACAAGTTAGCTTTTTTTAAAAAAAAAAATTACACAGATCTACGTCGGCATCAATATATCGTGCTTAGACAAAAAAAAATAAAAAAGAAAAAACGAAAGAGAAGAAGAAGAAATGATTGCAACCAATTTAACCGTTTGTTGTTTGGATTATGCAGAAATTGTTAATTGGAAAAGGTAAAGTCAGGGTTGCTTAAGGAGGAGCCTTGTAATATCTGTTTCTTCAAGATCATCTTCTCTTCCCATTTTTTTTCTTATAGTGCGCTTTCTTGTCATGGGACCACTCTCTCTCTCTGTCTTTTTCTTAAAAAATGTCTTACATGCAAATGGCGAACAGGAAGGCACATTCATCTTTTTCACTCACTGTGTGTAATTCGCTTTCCCTCATTTGCCCTCAGCAATTCATTCTTTATTCAGAGTAAGAACAACCCAGTAAAAATTTCATCATCCTTCTTCATCTTCATCATCCACTGCTCTCTGTGATCATTGACGCCTCTTCTTCTCCAGCTAAACCCTAACTGATGATTTCTCAATTTCTAAGGTGAAAATGACGCTCTCTCACCAACATTTTCCCCCATATTTTAGATTTAGGGTTTTCCCCCCTCCCTTCCTTTTCCGGGGCAATATTGTTTCAGATGAGCTTTCATGTCACTCAAACGATGTGATTGCCTCGTTGACAAAACATGTTCACTCAAATGCACAAAAATTTGTGGCAATCTCTCTCTCACTCACTCACTCTCGTGTATTAATCATGTTTAGGGTAATAATTGCTTCATTACTTTTTCTGAATTTCCTAGGGTTTTTGTTTATTAAGAATACATAATGAGGCTGGATTTGATGGTATAATGTGTGTGCATCAATACACTTGGGAGGGAGTGTTGCTGCTGGCTGGTGGCTGGCTGGCAAGGTGACCTTAAGCATTTTGTTTCACATGAAAGCTTTTGCAAATCACATAATACCTATTGGCCCTTGCATTTTTCTGACAAAAGCTGAGTTTTTTTTTGAGGCCCTTTCAACATGTGTTTTTTTGGACCAGACATGAGAGAGCCTTGAAAGTGGTCTAAATCAACCACTTTACTAGCTTTGTTCCTTTCCCCCCCATAGACTCATTTTCCTCCTTTCCTCTCCTGAATCATGGCTCTTCTGCTCTTGCTTAGCTGTAGCAAGTCCATCATTCAGACTCACTCTCACTTTCCTCTAGTTGTTCATTATAATCATTACTATAATTTTTTTCTTTCTTCTCTCTTTTTGTAAATGTATATGAGTCATAGTGTTTTCATATATATATATATATATATATATTACAGCAGCTTTTCCCCCTCCTTTTCATATCTTTTAATCAGTGAAGATTTTTATGAGATTGTGCAAGATAGTGCAACCACATTTCATGATTACATTTCAAGGTTATATTTGAATTTTGAGGGGGATCAATCAAGCATTAATGTCACCATCAAAAAAGAGCTTTAGATCTCAATGTCATCCAGAGAGAAGAGCCTCATGTCTTTGAGTTTCCGACTCGTGGGTATCTATCTATCCATCTATCTACTTCCTCTTGTTCGCTGTATTTTTATTTTAATCATAAAAATCATCATAGCGTATAATGAGAAATGTTGCCTTTAGATGCAAAATACTTATTAGATTCATTTTTTTTTTATCTAAGGAATGTTGTCATTTCTTATAGGAGTGGTTGGAAATTATAGCTTGCACTTGTCCCCACCAAGGGCCACTATTCATGTGACTTAAAGGGTTGGATTAAGAAGAACAAAAAACAAACTTGATGAAATCCAGCTTTAAAAATATGGCTACTTTTTAAAGCACCCTTGTTGGAAATTCTTGTTCTGGTTCTACAGACAGCAAGGCCCATTCTTTTTATTTCTTTAAGTTTGCTTCTTCAAACAAGGTATAGTATTCAATAAGTTAGGCATCAAGGTCATCGACATGGAAACACAAATAGAAAAGTGTACCAATAGGATTATCATATAACCTTGTCTTCACATTTTCTATTGGGTATAAAGCTAACTTGTGGGGTGAGCATAGAGAGAAGTGTGGTGTTCTTTGCTTTGAAGATAGCTGTTTATAAGAAACGGGAAAACCAGCCTACTTGGTGATCCAAATCATTCATTATCTCAAAGAAGAAACTGTAAGGTAAGTTTGTTGCCTCATGAGTTGTCTCATTTGCGTCAAACCATAACCAGAACTCAAGAAGGATAATGATCTATCTCACTAGCATTTTAATTGCTTGTTCTACAGCATTTCTGGAATTATCGACCCTCTTTCTCTATCTTGAATTTTCTGTTCCAGGGCTTTATCATCATTTAAGTAGAGACGTACTTGCAGAGGTTTGATTGGAGCAAGTGCTTTTGTCAATCAAGTATTTTCTTTGAACTTCTTATATTTTCCACCAAGAATGGTTACTTCACTTGAGTTTTGATTGAGTGTGGATGGCTTCTTATACATGTCATGTTACATGATCTGTGAAGTTTTTGGAAATGTGACGTGAAAATATGTTATAAGATTCGATCATACGTTGTAGTTTCTCTACTCCGAGGAAAGGATTTTCTTGAAACCTACTGATTTTGGGTACTTCAGAGTTGAGCTTCCATGATACAGCCTAGAAAAAACTCGAGATTTCTAGAAACCAGAAATCCTAGGAAATGTTCTATCATGTTGCATCTTTTTACCTTGATGTGGTTTTTTTGGCCATGGACCACATTATGATTTATCCACCTGAGAAGTTACCATTTCCTTGGTGATTTTGAGGTTCATTTTACTTCAACTTTCAACACACACCTTCTTCATGATATAAAGTTTCCGTTTGTCTTCAGAATACAGAGTTCTTTTGTGAACGCTTCGTCTGAAATTACTAACCTTGTGGCTATCATTTGTTTCAGGTGTTGAACAACTCTTCAACGGAACAAAGTTGTGTCTGTGAACAAATGGAGCCCTAGCTAAACCATATTTATCATGTTCACTGTTATCTGCAGACACTGAATCTTAAGCTGCCTTTACAAAACCAGAGACTTTCAGAGAATTCGAACATGAACGATTTTAATTCTGAAAGATCTAAGCCATGGAACATATACACAACCTCAGAGCCAGGTCCACCACAACCAGGGGTTGTTGACAAGGAAGCTCCATGGAGAAATTTTGGGACATCTATGAACGCCATTTCTTTTGGTTTTGTTGCCACTGCCATTTTGATCTCAATGTTCCTCATAATGGCCATATTTGAACATCTGTTCAAACCAACTTCTCAGTATTCTTCACCAGAATCTTTGATGGACTCCCTGGAATCGGGAACAACCAGGAAACACAGAAATAGACAATCTGTAAGTTCTTCATAGCATTTCACATCTAAAATATCCTCATCTCTTTGTTCACTTTATGATAGAGTTTGGACCTGAACCTTTCATATCATGGCTGATTAATCTGTAGTTTGGAGAAATCCAAGCTAATTTGATACAGAATAGCAAATATTAAAAGGTTTAAGATGCATCCAAGACCTGAAGAATTTTTCTGGTAGCACTTATTATCCTAAACTAATTTTTGGTGCTTTCAGCCTTTAAAAGTTTTTTTTCCTGTAACACATAATATCCTAAAATAATTTTTGGTGTAATTTTTCCCTTAAAGTATTTTTTTTATTATCAACGAACTCAATGCCCCGAAAAAAATACTTTAAGATGGTGGGTTCACAACAAATTAGTTTAGGATATTGGGTACTATTTAAAAAAAAAACATTAAGGTGTTGGATGCACAAAAAATTAGTTTGTGATTCCGAGTGTTATTGGAAAAATATTTCAGATATTAGATACAACTTAATCCAATAATTAAAAAATGTGCCTAATTTTTATTTTTTATAATTGATATTTGTGACAGGTTTCAGTATCTTATGCATCAGATTTGCCAGTGATGATGCCAGGGCAGCAATATCCAACCTTCATAGCCAAACCTGCTCCTTTGCCTCCTTGCCCAAGGGAAGGGGTTCATTGGCCTTCTCATGAACATTGTTTTGTATTTGATTAGATTTTTTATTTTGTGGTTGAATTCTAGCTTCCATTCTACCATAATCTGTGCTCTTTGTATACTCAACTAGAGATTATCATCATGTATTTATGTTATATATATATATTTCAACCAGTGAAATGTCTATTTTTAATTTTTCAAGTAAATAAATAGCATGGGTGTTTTTTAAACACACACACACGTATATATGGACCAAAAACAATTATACCACCAAATCTTAATTCTAATAGATTTTTTAAATTTTTGATATGTTAAAAATTTATAATTTTAATTTTTCACCATATTTATTGAAATTGATTTATTTTTAGTTTTTTAAATGACTAAAAATATATAGTAAACACATTTTTTTCCTATCAAATATAATAAATTATACCACTAAGCGTTTGGATCAACTAGCTGTAGGTTGTTTCAGCCTATGGTCTCGTGTTCGAGCCTTGGATATGCAGCCGTGATAATTACTTGATGGTACCGTGGTTCCCCCCATTATGAGCTAACATTCCCGCAAACTGGACTAATTGGTTGCTAGTAGCGCTGGATATCGGTAGATCAATCCAAAAAATATATTTTTAGAGATCGTGTAAGTCACTTAAATTTATAGTTTCATATTTTTTTCAAAAAACATTTAAAAAAATTATCCAAATTTTTGAAATTTTGTGATATTTACAAGCTGTCAATTAAAATTTGGAATTCAGTATTAAGGACCAATTATAAATAAATTTTATTTTTATATAAATTTTAATTAAAACATATATTTTTAGAATATTTTTAAAACATTTTTAATGGAGTTAATGATTTGAACTCGAGTGTATGATTTTAAAATAACGGGAAGGTTTGTGTAATTAAAGTAAAAAAAAGGTGGTTAGAGTTTTTATTCTAATTTTATTAAAAAAAAAAAAATCTGGCAATGGGCAGCTTAAAAAAATTCACAAGTTTTGTACTTATACAAAATAGTTTAAATTCTTTAATGTACTATTTGTCTAAAAAAATTTAGTTGTTTCATCATATAAAATTTGTTCTTTTCTTTCTTTTGTTTGGGATTGAGCAAGTAGAACATGAACATAGCCAACGAAAAAGGGACTCCACTGCCCTGATCTGCGGACAGTGGGATAGGCCTTTTATGGTGCCCACCATAAGAATTTAAATTTCAAGGTAAAAATTGCCTAAATTATATAAAACTTTCTTGAATTTAGAACTATGTGTGAATAATTTTCTTAATATTTAAAAATCAATAATAAATTCCCCTAAATTTTCAAGTGCAGGTAATTCCAAACTACCAATTTTATACCCTTTAAACTTTATGTTTATAAAGGTTAATATAACATTTGATACATTAAGTTTGCCCTCATTTTATTTCTGATCCCTCAAGCTTTATTTTTTTCAAAACATAAGTTCTTATAACTTAATAAAAATATGGACGATTTTGCTCTTACAAGCACTAAAACCTAAGATTTAAAACTTAAGAGACCAAAATTAAAATGAGGATAAGCGTGACGGACCAAAGATGGCATTAACCCTATTTGTAAACATAAATCCCCTCAAACTGAGTTATACATAGAGAAACATCTTAAAATTTATCTCAATTGCAGATAAATATTAAACAAAACTGATAGTATAAAAGTTACATGCATTGCCGGTAAAAAAAGGGAAGTTAACTGACCGACTGATGATCAGGACGCTCGTCCTTCTTCAGTCACCATCAGCCATCAGGAATTGTTTTCCTCATTTGACAAAAAGGCAAAAAGCTACAAATAGGCCATAGGATAACCATATCTCATAATCAAAATTGCAAAATCAGCAAAACACACCTCTAATAAAAACTCAACAAAATGACATTTTAATCTACTTTTCATTTTTTTCCTTTGGGTCACTGGCTCAAGTGAGTTAAACCACTCACATTAACAAGTTTTCATTTTCTCAATTCACAACAAATATATCAAGATTCTTTTTAATGCATATGCACCCTTCGCAATAAACACTCGAAAAAACAGATTCACCCTTGGCTTTATCCCATTAGATGAGATCAGCAACTATGCAAATCACATTATACCATTGTAATCTAACAACAACTCACTCTATGTACCTGCTGCAATAGATGTTTCCAAGATAATATAGTGATGTATTATATGCACTTGACAATTTTTCACAGTTTCTCGATGCATTTTGAATGCTGCCGTATCAGTTCACATGATATTTGACAGATAAATCGTGTCACCCCCCTGAACATCAAACACGGTAAAATTAACAGAAGCACCCGCTAATAGCCGCTCCTAACAAGTCATTCTGCTGCTACACTGTAAATGTTTTGAATTCACATTAAAAGCATAACCCCCACAGGAGAGAAAGTTGCAGGAACAATCAAACATTTAAACCCACAACTACTATCACCAAATCTATTCCCATCTTAGCCCCAAAAAAACAAAATTCCCACCATTCACTGTCTCCATTGTTTCTTGATCTGTTTCCCAGAGCTTCCCTCTTTTTATACCTGCATGAGTTATCCTCCACCCCAGCATCTTTTTTAAGCTAATATTAATTAGCATTCTACCAAAGTATGTACCAGAAAGTAGCATCATCTAATTCTCATCAATCTCTTCATCTGATATTGAAGTCAACAAAGAATACTTAACTCGAAGAGAGATCTTGCCCTTCTCTACAGCAAGTCTTGCTCCGGAGACGACCCAGTAGCCAGGAGACTCTTGTGGTCCTCGGGTCATCTCAGTGGTGTCAACAAACTTTAGAAGTTTAGGGGCTTGAACAGGAACAGGAGGGCCACCTGGGTAAACAGCAGAGTTTATATTAACATCTGCAGGGCGTGGAGGTGGCTTCTGAAATGTTGCTGTGAAGTGTTGGCTGATCAGTGTAGATATGAGCCCTGACTTGGCTGCTAGCCCTGGAGACCCATCCCACTGAGGATGCTTTACTAAGGTAACTCCCGACACGGTGGAAAATTTGAGTCTTAGAAAGAGAATATTTTTTATGCCATAATTCTCAACTTGTAGTTGTGCTCCAGTGACAACTGAGAGATCCTCATCCGAATCCACCGGCGCAGTGCAGACATGAGAGAAATTCTTCCATTGAACTTTCTCATAAAATTTTCGGTCATAGGACTCCCGTTTAAAGTTGCCATTCGCATCATCTTCAAGCTGAAATATTTTTGGAAGAGATGAAAGATGCTGCATGTGGATGGCTAAACGGTTGCTTTTTTTACCTTCAAGATAAAGACGGAGACCAGTCACTGGCCTCTTACCAACATCAACCTGTTAACAATAAGAACAAGTATGCTGGTCTCAGAAAACTCATCTATGATGGATTAATAAATTAATAAAAAATGCAGTCCAATCAGCTCCCATGTTCAGTTAAAACAACAAAATGACCACAAACTTCATGACATCCAACCTTCAAAAAAGACGAGTCATTCAATTTTAACAGAAGAGTACATTTAATTTAGTTCATACTGGAAAGATGCATCTTTATGTGAAAACGCACAAGCTCTTTGAAGATTGGCACACATGCACTATTTAACACAAACCTTCTACCCACATATGAACATCATTTCTCATGATCCAAAGAACAGCCAATAAACACCTAGAATCAAGAACATTTACCTTTGTGGTGTTTACATAAAGCTTGGGCCCCATTAAACTAAACTGTAAAGATGCAGAACACTGTTGTTTCCGCTGTGGACCAAGAGGAAGTTCACTGAATACAGGCGCCCACTGCCTTGGCAGCTGGAATTCCAAGAACTGGTGGAGCTGCTCAATTGGCGGTTTATCTAAAATAATGATTAATGAATGTGAAGTGATGAAACCTTTCATAATAGGTTGATAGTAAATACTAACATTGAAGGAAAATACATTAAAAAAAGGATACTGGAAATGATTTCAATCCGTCAAAAATTTATACAATAACATGGGCATGAAAATTCAAGGCTAAAAGTTTAACCTCCAGAGATATTTAGATCACAAGTGTGTAAGTTCAAGCAACAGGAACAAATCATGGGCAAAAGGAAGAGCTGAATTAATGCTGAACTAATCCCAGAAAAACCTATCTGCAATTGTTAACTTGTTATTAACAAAAAGAGTATTTTTTTAAACAAATAATTATTGGTAACTTAAAGTATTTAGCAATTACAAGTAAGAGATAAGCTACATGATCTCTTCAAATTCTTCCTCCAGCAGTAGTATAAACAACAATAGTATAAGATTGGATGTCCAAGACATCATACTCAAATATCTCAATAGCATGTAGTAATTGTTCAAATAACATGCACAAAGTTGACCCCGAAAATGCAAGAAACAATGTTGCTCACATCGTAGATAAAGATTTATGGCATGGCTCAAGAATCCACTCCCCGGCACTCCATTGAGAAGAGATGTAATAGGTATGAGAGACATTGAGATTACATCAGGTTCCGACTGAACAGTCTGTAACCACATATTATGAGATAAGTTTTTGTCATCCCTTCCACCCCTCCTCTTGCAGATGCTTACAATATCCTGCAAGTAAAATAATTTAAGAACAACGTGCAAATTTGGGTCTAACTATATGAAAGAATTTCAAGGCCAATTCTCTAAAGCTCACCTCCTTATGAGAATAAGAACTCGATGGACTAATATTAGCAAACCTAAGCTCCTTGATCCCAAACTGAAGGGAAGCAAAAAGTCGAATAAGAATCAACATGAGTTACCATAAGAAAATGGGTAGTTCCATTGAGAAGACTTAATGCGATAAAATATAACAACTTGCATGAGGTAAATAAAGTTTATTTCACATACTGAGAATGTCACATCTACCATTTATTGGGAAAATCGACAAAACATCCAAGAACAATACGAGTTTAGAAGTTCATCAAATCTACCATCCACTGAGAGATAGTCACAATGTGATGTCTGCATTATCACTTCATTTAGTGAGTGTTTGGGTAAGCCCCAAACCGTGGTTTTAAAAGCCATTTTCCGCAAATCAAAACAAAACTTCTCTCACATACTTACCTCGTAAATCGTAAAAGCTATTCTCTAAAAGCTAATCCAAACATTAATATAAATTTCAAATTTTCAATCGCTACAAAAAACAAACACATACATACCATAAATATGTTATTCAATCTAATTGTTGCAATTTCTTTTTTTAAAAAAAACACGACAAACTTCCATCTATTCTTAAAAGATTCAAGAAAAATATAGATATATATGGTTATGGAGATAATAACCTA
Source organism: Inga oerstediana (assembly GCA_963210345.1). NCBI lineage: Eukaryota > Viridiplantae > Streptophyta > Magnoliopsida > Fabales > Fabaceae > Inga > Inga oerstediana. The sequence continues at coordinate 82,268,190 of OY723400.1, forward strand.
CTCAAAACCCCACATCAGAAACAACTTACTCATCAATATAAGCCCATCCATTTTTAGGACCTAGTCCTCCAATCTGTGCGTAATGATCCTATAATAGGTGGAAGCCTCTAACACATCTGAACTCGTAGGACCCTATAGGCCGTGGATAAAAATGGGAAAGCAGGGCACATTCCGACATTACTGCTTCTATTGTTTTCTTTCCATTAAGAATACTTTGTGAAAAATGAGATATTATTTGTTTCAAAAGAAATAGATAAAGCATATAGGATTATAAGTTATCAGTGATAGAATATTGAATTCATTGCTATGCAGCTTTCTTGTTCCAAAATTTTCTCAAGAGTTTAGACATCATGCAACATGGCTAATTTGCAATGTCATAGAAGCAACCAAAAAAAAATTGAGGAAAAAAGATTACGAAAAAAGGTGCCCATAATGATTTCAATATTCTGACTTAAGGTGAACCATATTGAGGACAGGCATAGAGATGTTTTCTATAAACCTTTTCATTTGGGTAAACTTGATCAGAAGCAATGTTGTATTGTCCATTGGAATCTAAAAACTTCCTATCTGCTATTTCCTTCAATTTTTTCTGAACGTCAACAGGTTGAAGAGTTGATGAATGCTGCTGCTTTAAATAAATTACATCCTTTCCGCCCATCTTCAAACCAACAATAATATGTGTTCCAAACGTCTCAATAAACCTGAAATTGCAATAAATAGCAATATTTACTATAGTCTCGACCCTGAGATAAAGTTATAGTTAAAATCATGTGAAAAGCATCAGTCCAACCAAGCATGTTGACACAATTTCAGGACTCAATCTATGTGCCACCCAGCTGGCTCCAAAAGGATGAACCATTTCACAAACAATAAAGAAATACATAACTAGAAACATAGGAGACTACAGATCCATATAAATTATGATGATCTTATAGCAACCAGCCAACCATCAATCTAGTTTTCTATTTGCAATCTAAATGAAACTCAAGCAAAGCAACCAAAGATAATGAATAGATCAATGTAAATAAAGATTTTCAATCATGATAACTTGGCACACAGAGACCAGTATGTTTAATAGTTATTAGTAAGAAGTACCAACTAGAATATTTTATATACCAAGATGTCAAGCAAGAAAATTTTGGCAGAACATAAAACTTCTTTCTTTCACTCAATGAAGTTGGGTTTCATCAAATCAAAAAAGCAGTCAGTCAGATGCAACCACAAGGCGAAACAAGTCAGGTACAACTAAATCAGGCCTAAAAGGGGAAATTATGTTTTTAAGCTCATTTATAGAGTTATGGTAAGCATTTAATACCACTGAATTATGACAATAAGTAATCTATTGGAGAAGTACTATGTAAAATAATAGACATGAAAGTCCTTAAGTGTGAGAACTTTTTTCCTTTTTTCTTTTGGCAAGAGACATAAGATATGTTTTAATATAGGAAAAGTAGCACTCCTTATAACTATAGGTCAAGGATTTAAAATATGATAAAATAAAGAGGCAAGCACATTATATAAAGAAATTACAACATTCAAGAAATCCATGATTCCAACATATAATTTAGGACTAATAATAATAGTTCATTTGACATCAAATTTGATTATTGCTTCAACATTTGGTCAGAACATTTACAAAAACCAATATTTACCTTGCTAATGAGGGTGGGTCCCATGATGATGGTACACAATTTTTGACATTATCACGGAGTACCATCTGAGATTTCTCTAATGCAACAGTGTAAATAGTAATAAATACCCCATCAAAAGCAAGGGTCTTCGTATAGGCTGCATCTTTCTGCCAACTTCCGGAGAACTCAAACATGGTATTGAAGTGGCCTGAGGGAATTTTACCTGTCAATGATAATTCCTGATTGAACTGCTCTGACATCTGAAAACATTTAAAGAAACAGATAATCAGTGAGAGTGAGGGGGGAAACAAATGCGAACCTATAGATTGTGGAAGAAGTGCTATCCATTATCATATATGTGGAAAACAATTCTGTTTTAAGGCTGTCCATATGGCATGAGTTTAAAGTAACATGTCACATCAATGGCAAGCTGGGAATATAGCCAGGTTAAATATATGGATTTCTGGTTGTTTTAAGAACTAAAACTACTTTGAACTGCAGCTCATTAAGTTATCATAATTAAGAAGAACATTGTGTTGCCAAGAAATCGAAACAAATGTATGTAGTATTGCATGAGAATGCACACAGTTTCTAATCAACTAACAAATTAACATTTCATTTTCTTGGCCTAAACATAGATCCTCCTTTAGAAGTAAAATAATAATAACAGCAAATGCACACATAGAGAGATGCGTAAATTTACCTGTTGAAAAGAAAGAACATCAGACCTGAACCTAGTGCGTTCGCCTTTATCACATTTTATTGATTTTGAAACATTTGGAATAGATACCCCATCAGGTAGAACCACTTCTCTTCCATCATCTTCATCTATCTCAATTAGACGTGAATTTATGGGTTCCCCCATGCAGTACTTAAGTCTCAGATCATTACAGATGTCATATCCACGCCCAATGGACCCAATTGCAATCTCAGCAGCCTTTCGAGCTGAAACCTTGAGCTCCATAACTCAGCACATTACTCCCCAAGCTAAAATCCAAAAAAAAGTCAGCAACCCAGCAAACTAATGCATAAGCGTAATTAACACAAAATTATTATCAGATCACCTCCTACGTCAAGCAAATAACGCATATACTTGAGAACTAGAATACTCCATGGGTATGTAACCTTAACAATTGACAGAATTATAGTTCAAACTGTTACAGCGATCTATATCTGCTTACTCACTTACGACTGAAAATAATGAAAAAAATTTCACCTCGAGCCAATGCAGAACCGGAAAAGGTTTCCCCCGTTAAATCAAATTAAGAACCAGGAAAAAAAAATATAAAATCGCACACATTTCACCGATTCAGTACCCCACTGAACTCTGCTCACTGCCCCACGAAATGAATATAAGCTTGGACCCATTCATACATGTCCAGCCCCTCCCCAACGCACACAGGAGCCATCATGCAAATCAATAAAAGCACATTCTCAGTCACCCACCCCTTCATAAAAATAGAAAAAACAAAAGCAAAATCAATACATGATTAAGAGGCATGAAATCTCATCACTGTTCGAAGTAACTCCTCCGCTGCGTTCAGAATAGAAGCGAGAGTCCTTCTTCCGAGTGTGGTAGACAGCAAATTAGGGAACTCAAGAATTTGCAATCAAAGCAAGCAATGTGCGATCTGTAGCACGGGCTCCGAAACCCTAACAAGACGATTATTGGAACTTCAGGGAAGAAGAATTTCAGCGTTCGAGGGAAAAGAACGAGACCATAGATAGAGAAAGGGAGGGCAAGTGAGAGAAAAAAAGGAAACCCTATGATGAAGAGATAGAAGAGAAAGGGACGTGAGTAAAACAAAGCACGAGGAGGTAGTGAGGTTGCAGTAATTTTGGGTTTGGGTTTGACCAAACTGAAGATTCTGTGGACACGTGTGGACTGACACATTCAGCTGAACCAATCGCAGAGTGGTTTATAAGTCATAGTCAACCTTTTCCAATTACGATATCTCATTGTTCGTTAATAGATTGCCCTTCAATCATTAATCTCAACAATTCACTGCGACGGCAAGAACTAAACTACTCGAAAAAATTTATGTACTGAATCAATGAATAAAGGGAAAATTGAATTTGAGTCCCAAATAAAAAAAAATTGATAATACAGTGCTTTAAAATCTCAAAATTATATTTAAATTTTGGGGACTTTTTTATAATAAATTTTAATTATCAAATGTCATAGACTTGCTAATAAATACCTCTGAATTTGTAGTAGATGCCCATAAATTTATTAGTAGAATTGAAATTTATTGTAAAAAAGTTCTACAGGATTCAAATGTAATTTTAATATTTTAATGGATTATTTTGTTATATTTTATTTTGCATGAACCTAAATAGAATTTTCCCCAAATGAAATTACACTAAAATCAAAATGGTAAGTAATTAAAATAACTCTAGGTAATGAATTTGCACTGCAGAATTACTGGCCCGCTTGTCCTATCAGGCAGTTATTGCCTACTTTTCTAATTAAGATAATTATTTTGCTTAAAAAAAATACTCTTACACTTATATTAAATAAACATATTTACTTCTATTACTCCACCCAATTATTTATACAAATTTCAAATAAAAATGATACAAAAGATATAAAGTCAATTAGTTAGGAGTAAGTATGGGCAAAAAAAAATTAGTTAGGAGTAAGTAGGAGGGAGAATTAAACTTTCCTAATTATGAAATTTTTCTTGTTTGATTAATTGAGAAGTAAAACAATTTTTGAATTAAGGTTTGGCCTAACACTTCCATGACTTGGGAAGTAATTCATTGAATTTTGTTCAAGTAAGTTTTGCTTGTTCAACAATTTTGACAAAACTAACAGAAAGTTAATGTATTATCCCTTTCATATTTGGTTTTTTTTTTAAAAAACGTACTACCATTTATCTTTTGCCATTTTTGTTATCCTTACCCCAAGGAAGAGTTTAAAACAGAAACTGACTTCTTTGCCTGATTAATATATGAGGCGGTTGGAGGTTGACTATGACCCTAAATATAATATTAATCCATTTTATCTCTGGATGATACTTACGTCAAATTCCTTATATTCATTACATCAAGTTCTTTAATCATGTATATCTATGTGTCCTATTTTTTTCATATGGATTTATAGTTAAATGATAATAATTGAAAAATAAAACACATGATGATATGTGATTGAAGAACTTGAGAAATGGATATAAAGAACTTAATCTAAATATTTTCCTTATCTCTAATATTTATAATTTTAAAAAATTTATTTACCTAACTTATAAACTCACATAATCTTATGCTATACCTGAGTATTTTAGAGAAATCATGTCACATTTAATATAAGTAACTTGTTCATTTGACTTTCTTAATCTATCAAAATTAATTAAGGAACTCCCTTTGTCCTTATATATATAACAGCCTTTCAACATGATCGAGAGATTCTAAAAAATAATTAAAAGTAGTTAAATGTAATAATTATGTAAGAAATTTTTTTTTTTTTCTCAAAAATGCCCCTATTTATGAATGGGTGAGAGGGAGAGTAATAATGAGAAAATGATGAAAGAAAATGTATGTAGCATAATAATTAATTGAGAGCAAAATAGAAAAAATTGTATTTATTATTGAGACAAACTCAAAAAGAATTTTACATTTAGGCATAAGCCTATTAAAAAAAAGGTTTTTATATATAGGGATGGGAGGAATAGCTCTTATATTAAAGACAGAAGAAGTAAACCAACAAACTATTGATTAAGGTGATAAACGGTCTCATTTTTATAAAAAAGAGAACATAAATTCAAATTTTAAATAGCGTACTTATTAAAAAAAGTAAAAACCTTTATGTTGTAAATTTCAAGGAAGGAGACCCATAGCCAAATTAATAAAAAAAAAAGACGGAAGAAGTAAGTATTTTAGTCAAAAAGTTTAAACATGATTCTTTCCGTCTCTTGACAAGTGACAACCCGTACATATTTTCATGCCATGAAGACCGCATAGATGTTTACAAAAATATTTCGCTCAAGATTTCTTTATTAATAACTATGAAGTACGGCTGATACAAACTTTAGGACCGACTTTACTTTATATTTTAAAATCATTTATTAACGTAATCAAAGTATGAGAATTGAGAATAATTTATTTGACATTTTGAACCTATAGAAACTAAATCAACATCAATTAAAATATAAGAACAAATTGGCAAATTGAATGAAACGCACAAAAAAAATTAAAACGAAAGGTTGAGAACTACACATTAGAAACTTTTTTTTCTTTTTACCTCATACTTATATTTTAGGAAAAAAGACAAACAAATACAAATATTACTTGAATTTTAAAAATCCCAAACAAGTAATTTTTTATTAAAATAAGTTGTCAATTATTATACTCTTGTAATTAATCCCTAAACTCTTATTAGTGACAAGATTGATTTGGGATTTTGAAATTCAATTAATTTTTTTTATTTTTTTCCTATATTTTAATGACAAAAATGAATTTTTTTTAGGATCCGCAATATTAAATTTTATCCGAGTTTAGAAACAATATTTATTGGTACTTGCAATGCCATATTACTTCCGCAGATTCACACTTCGCAATTCACACTTCGCAGATCTAAGGCCCTGTTTGGTTTGTTGGAAGCATTTTAAGAGAAATAATTAAATAGAATTAGAATTAGAATTAGAAAGGAAACTAAAAAAGAAATTGAAAAATGTAAATAAAGGAGTACGGTATGTTAAAATAATTATATGAAATTTTGAATATTTCAATAATATAATATAATATATGATGTAACATTCCAAAAGACCGAAATACCCCAAATAAAAAAAAATGAAATCCATTCCAAAAATAAATCTTGTTCTTTGGAAGAATTTGAGTAATCTTAAACCATTAAGAGCTTGCGGCTCAACTAGCAAACCACACATATGGAAGGCCCTTGATTCTAGCCTCAAGGTGGACGTGTGATTGGTGTTTGGGTATATGTCTCCTTTCTTGTGAGTATATTTGGTTCAATGGAAGTGAGGTTAAGTGAAATTCATATAAATTAAATTAGGGGAGGTACGAGGTTTGTTTGGTTTAGAAGGAGAGGTTAGAGGAGCTAATTATAAATGGATAAATATACCCTTTTCTTTTTATCTATATATTTTCCTTCTTCTTTTATAATTTATTTATTAATAATTATATTTATTAAATTATTAATAGAATTCTAACCCTTCTGTATAAAAAATAGAAGTGCATTTTTTATGAATTTGTGCAGGAAACAGAAAGTTTTGGATTCTTGAACCAGTATTTAGAAACATCAATGTTTCTTCCTATAAATAACGTATTCACTCCAAATCCAATTGATGAATCACTTAATAAAGGATCACCAACAAGAGTTACATTCAAGGAAGCATCGTTATTCACTGAAATCTCCTTAAGCTTTTGGAAAAATGAATAAAGTCTTCAAATTCCATCTTTCAGTTTCTTGGTGATAGCATTATCTACTCTTGACCCAATTTGGCCTTCAAAAGCATTAACCATCCTGTCAGATGAGAAGCAAAATTATGAGTCACAACTTACAAGACAACCCCAAAAAATTGCACCAGAAGAACATGTCAACAGATAATGGCATACTGCACATATAAAGGCCATATGGAGATCTTTTTGTTATGTGTATTTCTAGCTACAAATCATATCATTTTTTACATGGCTAGGTAGCAATCTTCTTATATTTTCTGAAATTTTTGGTGAGTTACAAGCATATTGTTCAGATTTGTAGATAAATGTAGGGGAAATAAGGCACTTAAATATATAGGTGAACTATAGGAAACCAATAATCAGAAATGTAAACTGAAAAATAACATATCCATTGCCAGCAAGATTTCTAATAACAGAAGTAACCAGAAAATATGGACATAACCTTGATAAAGCCAAGATGCTCCTCCATCCAATTTAATTGAAATGTCTTTTATGTTACACCTAACGTCCTTCACGACCAGCTTCAATGATCCTTCCTGATTCTCCATGCCCAATGTAAGTCCAATGTCCATATCTTCAACCTTTGCAGCAATAGAACTCATCAATTTCCTATTTGTTTACATGGTGCAGAAGATGGAACAAATAAAAACAAACAGTAGGAACAAGGAATAGGCACATGTGCTTGTTTGGAATAGCTTATTTTTTAGCAATAAGTACTTATAAATCGTGATTCACGGTATACGAGATCAGTATGTGAGAGGAGTTTTATCTCGACTTGCGTACTAATGACTTATTTTTTAAGAAAACGCTGAACCAAACAAACCTGATTAGAAAAATTTCCTTCAACAGAAGATCCTCCATCCCACATGTTGAATGAAAAGAAACTAATAAAGCCAAATTCTATTTTCTAGTTTTATCAACATCATTGATGAGAGTATAGTCTGATTAGGAAAGTTTCCTTCAAAATGATAAATAACTAATGAGCATTGTAATTAATTAATTTACCCAAAGGGTGAGAGATGTATAAGAAGGGTTAAATGGGATATTGTAGCTGTCTTAAAAGTGAAAAAATTAAGAGTCTATTCTGACTACACAGAATCGTCAGCTTGTGCAATTTTCTCAGGATGCAATTGCTCTGTGTGGCACAAGTTCAGTCAATATACTGGTAAATCAAGTAAAACTAATCCCATTGGCAATTCCTCTTTCAGCTCCAGAAAAATAAAACGCAAATCTAGTTGAATATAGACTTGTTTGGTTCAGCGTTTTTTTAAAAAATAAGTCTTTATTATACAAGCCGGAATAAAACTCCTCTCACATACTTACCTCGTATATAATGAATTATGATTTATAAGCACTTATTCCTCAAAAATAAGTTATTCCAAACGAATACTATGTAAACAAGACGTTCAAAAACTAAAAAAGAAATTCCAAGTTATATACCTGAACTGAAGTGCGGCCTTCACCACTAATCTCGACAGGCACTTTGGAGTAGACGCGTGAGGCGACTCAGAATGGGAGAATCGACGAATGGCAGAGGGGAACAAGGTTTACAGTGGCCAGGGGCAGTGTTAGAATATTGAAAAATTATTATAGGCAATTTAGTTACAATGGAATATAAATTTTCTCTCATAAGGAAAACCCCCAAATTTAAAAGTTTCACAAACGAGGAGAAATGGCACTACAAGATAAAAAATTTTCACTTCCCCTCCTTCTAAACAAACAAGGTTTTTTAATTTTTAACTCTCACCCAATCTCATCTAACTTAGAAAAACCCATAACCAAACACTCCACAGGAAGGGCTAAGTTAGGGGTAACATTTTTTAAAATATAACCCCAGAAAAACCTAGCATTTTGGTTTTTTCCACTTTCTTTTCGTTTTCATGAGAACCAAACTGGCCTGATGCCTCCCCTGCAGAAAATTTGCAAAATGGATATATATATATATATATGGGGTAAGTTTGTCATGTTCCAAACTACTTGGTTTATTAAAATATTATTCTAATTATGTAGAAATATATTGATTCAAATATAATAATAATAATAATCTAGCTGTCTGTTTAGGGATCAATACAATGAATTTAATTTTGACGGACAAGATTTCAAAGTATACCACACAGCGTGCCAAACAGTGTCAAAAAAAAAAAAAACATGGGAGATTTAATTATTTAACCAATATGGACAAACCAAAGATGCAAAACCATGTGATTATTATTCTTTCCATATGCTAATATGCTCCCTCACTAGTCTTAGAAGTAAGCAAGTGTAATTGTATCAGAATTCAGAACTTATATTAGATATTTCAATTAAAAAAATAAAAAGAGATCGGTTCAGTATTTGTGTGTATGTATTTCAAACTAGGCAATAAATAATCTCTATAAAAAAAATTGAGTTATATTGTTTATGTATGAATTTTTTATATTTATATTTGAATTTGATTATTTATTGATATTAATTTATATTTAATATTAATATTAATATTAATTTTTTACACACATATATATTATCCATGCAATTCTCCCTAATTAGAATTGAGTATTATCATGCTTACTGTTGAGTAATTCTCACAATGTATTTTTTTTTCATTCATAGATTCGAATCCTCAACATTACTTAGGGGAATTGTGTTCTTTTAAGTTAATTATATTTTTATTGTATTGATTATATACAAAAATATACATCATAAGGAATACTAATATTTTATAATTAAACATGTTTTTCAAGTGTTACATGCAATATGATAAATAACTCAAATTATTCATAATTTGTTAATAGTATAATTTGTTATGAATTCCAGATTTGTTAATACTTGATAAGACTATTTTATTTAATAAATACAGCCCACGTAAGTTCAAATTTTTAACTAAAAAATTCAAGTAATTTAATAACAATTTGATCTATTCAAACCCCTAGATAATTCAGTCCTGAAAGAACCAAGCATACAGATACCAAAAACAGGGAAAAGATATTCGTATTTTAATAAAATACAATATAATTTTGAAATATCTATATTCTATGGTTGATGATATTGACATTACCAGGCTGGCAAAAAAAATAAAGATATTGACGTTACCAGAATTGGGATTTACAGAAATGGGGAATGTTTCTACCACCGTGGGTGATTGAAAGGATCAAGAAAGTCCCTCCTCCTTCCCGATCAGGTGATGACACATTCTGGTGGAGGAAATCCTCTGATGGAAATTTCAGCGTCAAATCTGCTTATTCTTTGATCTACTCGTCGCCTGAGGAACCTTCTGATCCATTCTGGCAACGTATCTGGAGATGGCCTATTCCTGAGAAAGTTAAATTCTTTATGTGGCAATTGTTCCAAGAAAGAATTCCTACAAACTCCATTCGTGCTAAGAGGGATATGAGGATAAACACTGAGTGCCCTTTCGAGTGTCACAGTGAGGAAACACCAATTCACACTTTGAGAGATTGTGAGCTTGCTAGATCTATATGGCTTTATTGTATTAACCCCATTTATTACCCTGCTTTTTTTTCTGGCAATTTACAGGTGTGGATCAAGTGGAATATGAAGCACTCACCGGCCACTCGCAAGATGTCCCAGTGGCCCTGGCTCAGGATCTTTGGCTCAATGTGTTGGCTAATTTGGAAGAACAGATGCAGAAGAGCTTTTGAAGGAACCAGCGAACTACCGCAACAAATTATCCACAGAGGTTTGCACTTTCTTCACGAAGGCACAGAAGAGGGGCGGCTCAAACACAAGATATTCAGAGTCCCAGATAGAGATGTGGTAAGATGGAATGCCCCTCCGGTGGAATTTGTTCGGGTTGACGTGGATGCTGCAGTAGACGAACACAGAAACTCAGCAGTTGGAGGAGTGATCCGGGATAGCTCAGGCTCTTGGCTTTGTGGTTTCCAACAGAACATAGGCTTCACTTTTGGCTCGACGGCTTCCGAGATTCAAGCTATTAAAACAGGGCTCCAGATCTGCAAGAACATGAATCTCAGAAAGATCAAGCTGCATACTGATTCAACCGAGGCAATCCAGCTGCTATATCAATCAGGCGGTCAATATCATCCACTTCAAAATGAGATAGACGAAGTGAGACAGCTAATCTATAGAGATTGGGATCTAGAAATCTATCACTGTCATAGGGAAGGACTCAGATGTGCCGATGCTTTGGCAAAAGCGGGTTTGGATTTGAGTAATGATTTGTCTCTTCTAGACCACCCGCCGGATTTTTGCTTGATTCAAATGTTAGTTGACCTTGGCTAACATTTGTTCCTTTTGTCTCTTTTCTGTTTCTGCATGTAGACTGATATCTCGGCCCGTCGTGGCCTCAAGAGGTTTTTCTCTCTTGTCTTTGTAATACAAAAAAAAAAAAAAAAAAAAGAATTCATGAGACATGTCATATGTGGCTGAGCAGAAAAAATGGACCACAGGGCAAACTCTCTTCAGTAATAGACTTTGACCATTCATGCCCAATTGCCCATCACACACGCTAAGAAGAGCCTCTTCGAACCTGTTCCTCAAAAAAAAAATTAATTTTTTCCAACTCCTTAAAAAATAATTAAATCATAATAATAAAATTTGAATAAATACATTGAAAACGTCGGAAAAACTATTATTGACTACTTGTAATTTGAAATATGGATGTCTTTTATCGTTATTAAATCTTTTAATTTTACTCTTTTAACATCATTAGTTTCTTTTAAGGGTAAAAATAAGTTAGGAAAGTTTCGCATGGTCTAATCTGTTTCCACCCATATGAGTCCACTCTATTAATATTATTAGCTTTTGTATGTTATCTAATTGTACTACAAGAATAAAACTAATGTATTTAATAAGAAGAGAAAAGAATAAAGATGTGCTCGTTTGGAATAGCTTATTTTTTAACAATAAGTGTTTATAAATCGTGATTCACGGTATACGAGATAAGTATGTGAGAGGAGTTTTATCTCGATTTACGTAATAAGTGCTTATTTGGACAAAATAAACCCAACCAAACGCTAAAGATATCAAATTAAAAATTGAAGCACACTTTTGACAAAAAAAATTGAAGGAAAGTATAGATTGTTTTCCCAAAAATATAAACCATTTGAAGCAATTCTAATGACCCTTTATTAAAAAAAAATGGTAATAGTGCAAAAATATAGTTGGTGAGAAAATACATTTCTATCGAAAGTCAAAAATAGTTTCCTTTTTTTTTTAAACCATAAAGTCAAAAATAAATAATAATTGGATTATCTAAAAATAAAATATTACATTAGTCATAACTCACCAGACATATACTGACACACAAGTCTTCATGCAAAAAGCATATTATAATCTAAATTTAATCTAATCTAATTTGCTTCTCTCTCCCTCACTTCCAAGTAAGTTCCCTGCTTCGGTTTCAGTCTTCACTTCATAATTCAGATTACCAAATTCAACCACACAAATAATATTATTACTGTTACTGCACTCTCACCTTCAAAACGGCCTCTTCTCTCTCACCTCTCAGCCACGCATCCTTATCAACTTCTTGTCGTCTTCTTCTTCTCTCTCTCTCACAAGCATTTGGTCAAACACCTCACCTGCGTTCATTTGTCCCCCCTTCAAACACTTCACCCATATCTCTATCCTATATCCTTCTCTTCCTCTCTATCTATCAATCCATCATATGAATCGTTGGTGAATATATATGTTGTTTCAAGATGAACGGTTATTCAAAAATCAATCCTAGTGGAAACAATCACAAGTTAAGATCTACAGATTTTCCTGATTTTTTCTCCTTCCCTGAGATCCCAAAAAGCAGCAGTAAAAACACCAGAACAGAGGAACCAGACCAGATCGAGAAGGAAAAGGCACGGAAATTGTCACCTGAGAGAGCAAAAGAAGAAGATGAAGGTGGTGAAGCTATCGGTGAGCATCCAGATGGAGAGATATTCGGCGTGGTTCTAGGTCGGAGCGCGTCGGTGTCTTCATCGTTGGCGGCGACGGGGCTTCAGGGCACGATGAAGAGGGCGTTCTCAATGAGAAGATCGTCGTCGGTGTCGGAGAGGTATTGCAGGATCCATGACCAGTACGTGGCATTAGCACCGCCCATTGGAGAGGACGGTGAAGAAGAATCAAACGGAGGAAGAAGATCGGTGATGAGGAAGAAGAAGAAGAAGCAGAGTGGTGGTGGAGGAAAGATCCTGAGAGCCTGTAAGCGCCTTCTTGGATTTTAAATTATGGTTTTGGATTAAGTGTTCTGGAATTTTGGTGAGATAAGTTTTGGGGATTTCCAAGAGGAAATTTATAGAATAAAATCTGAAAAAGTGTACTTTTATCAAGTGATTTAGATTGTGGAATCTGATTGTCTGTTTAATTATGAGAGATGAGCATTGCAATTTTTTCAAATGATGAAATGAAAGTCTTCTGTAATAATTTCCACACACAACGGCACATATTCGTTTATTATGTTCAGCGTACCAGAGAGGCTGAAAGAAAGCGAACACGCCGTAATACTCGTAAGTCGTAATTCAAGTGATAACGGCGGGATTGGGGTATGTATATACTATATAGGTCAAGGGTTGGAAGTTGCAAAACATGATTTAAGTGGGTTAATATTAGTTTTGACAATAGTTTTTATAATTTATGAGGTAAATATGTGAGAAGGGTTTTGTTTCGATTATGCAAACTTAAATTTAAAACCTAAGTCTGGGAAACTCCCAAACACCCGCTTAGTGTAAAAATTAATTGGTTTGAGTTTAATAAAAGAGTTAGTCTCTTGATATGTAACGAATGCAGGTTTAAATTCTCGCTCATATATTTGTGTTCGATGATGTCAAAAAAAATCTAAGTGTAAATAACAAATTGTGTGTTTATATTGTCTCCAATCCTTATTGTAAACACGCGGTAACAAATTTACATTAATTAATATAATTAGTTTAAATTAGTCACTTCTTATAAAATATTAAAATTATCCTGAATAAAACTGACAAACTACTAGTTGAGATGATAAGCGGTCTCACAATCTTAAAGAGAAAAACATGAGTCCGAATCCAGAAAAGCACATTTGTTGGGAAAGACGAAAACCCTCTACGCTTTAAGCCTCAAAAGGGAAAACACTTCATCAAATTTAAAAAAAAAAATTGAATAAAAGTTATTGATGAGGGGAATTTGGTTAGTTAATTATGGATATTTGGTAAAACTAATTCATCTATATAAAACAATTATATTACCGGATACTAAGAAAATGGTTTTTTTTTTACCTGATGCTAAGAAAATAGTTAAACCTAAAAATTTGTTAGATGTCTAATTGTTGTTGCTTCTTTTCAATTTTGCCCTCAATCAAATGTAACGTTTTCCACTGTTTTAAGAGCTCTATTTCTTTATGATTTAATTATTTATTCGGGATGGATTTGATAACATATTCTACTTCCCCTTAAAATTGTAAAAAAGAAAGAAAGAAAGAAAGAAAGAAAGAAAACTATACATTTCTTTCATATTACACAAAAAAGTATATAATGTTAGGCACAACTTATTAATCAATAGTAATATTATTCATGTATTCAAAAATATTTTTGATCTTTAATCATCATATGATATGTCGAAATGTATTAATCAAAACCTCATAATAAAATGGGAGAATGATAGAAAAATATCATTTGAACTTCAAAATCTTGCTAATAAGAATAGTAATGGGATTGACAAGAATAGTAATGGGATTGACAACGCAAATCTTTGTCAAAAGACTAATTTGATATTTTAAAATTCAAGTGGTATTTTTCTGTCATTCTCCTTAATAAAATTGTATTAATTAAATCCTTCTAACATACTGCCATTCTTTGATTGCCGTATTGAATATTGATTAATGTATATCATAATTTTTTATACTCTTTCATATTCTTAATATAAGATATATTTACCTCATTTGGTTTAATTAAGGAAGTTAAGTTAGTTAATATGATATGAATTTTTTAAAATACATTAGTCATCTTGCTTAATTCTCTCATTCCCTCTCCTTAATTATTGTTGAAGGAGTATCAATAGAGGTAAATTAGAAAAAAAAAATAAATATAAAAATTATATCTTATATTTAGAACCAAGATTAACTTCCTAAATATATCTTATATTAAAAACAATAGGTGCACTATAATCTTACATAGTAAGAAGGAAAAATTACATTCATGTCCAAAACAAGAGAAAAAATAAAAAAAATGATTTATTAAAATCTCAAAATTGCCAAAAAATCTCGTGGGACCTTTTTGTAATGAATTCTAATCATGGACTTGTCAATAACGCTCATGGACTTGTCAAATGATGCCTATTGCCCCTGACCCCTAGACTTGTCAATGACACATCCATGAACTTGTGAGTAGTCTATGGACTTGTCAGCGGAATTGGAATTTATTACAAAAAGGCCCCACGAGATTTAAATGCAATTTTGAGATTTCAATGGATCATTTCTTTTTATTTTTTTTCTTGTCCGGGACCTGAATGTAATTTTCCCTATAAAGAATGAGTTATTTCAAAAAAAAAAAAATAATGAACTAGAATTTATATATTCTATAAATAAGGAGACTTATTTTAAATCTCATATTTTATATTAAATATTATATTTATTTTTTATAGTATTATCCAGTATTTGGCTCAGAATTGTGGCTACCTCTCCTAACACAAGTGTCTCTTATGAGATTTAACCTTGAGATCCAAAGAAATCTAGTAAGGCCTTACACCGTTAGACCAAACTCTATTAGTGTGCTTGGGATGGCTATTTGGGGCCAAAAAACAAGATGGGGGAGGGTAAAAGAGGGATTGGGAGATTTTAATTTTTTTGACTGTGCGTGGTTTAGCTTTTTCTCCATTGGTCTTATAGGGAAAAGCTGCTTATCTTGTCAAACTATGTGTGTGTTTGGTTGCAACTTTTGGATGGCCTTAAGCCCAATTGGAGCTTCAAAAGCCCAACTGCTGGCAATGATTTTTTTTTTTTTTCATATTTGGTTGGTTAGATTAAGGATTGGACTTTTGAGAAAATTTACACTGTACATCCACGTTTGTTAAAAGCCACAAATAGGAGCTTTGAGCTTTTGCAATTGGACTTTTATAAATCTGTGGGACCCACCAAGGTTTCTCTTTCATGTGAATTATGAATTATCATGAACTTCAACTTCTATGGGACCCACCAGCTTATCAAGAATGAATAGAAATGCAATGGAGGTGGGGCCCGCATATCCGGAACCTCGGGTTCTCATGAGTTCTGACATTAATGTTTTTAGATCTTGAAATATTTTTCTAGTTGTATCCATTATTTAGTGTGTTATCAGACTGATTACAATTTTACCCACTTTCAAGTTGTACCCACTCAAAAAATATTGTTTAAGTGTTTTTAACCCCTTAAAATATTTTTGGTAGATAATAATAGTGTGGCTGAACAATCTTCCACGACAAATTATGGCAAGCGATCTTCCTCTGAAATGAATCAAATTTATCACTCAATTAGAGATCAAATTGTACAGAACATGTGATCCAATTGGTTATGTAATATTATTTTAATTAGATTGTGCATTTTTTAATTGTCTAATTTCCCAACTTAAACTATTATAAATTTTTTATAATTTTTAATTACATTTCTCTTTTATCATTATCACAAAAGCCCAATTGACAATCGCTGTTCCAAACACATTTATTTTTGCAAAAGCCCAATTGACAATCGCCAATCCAAACACAAATCACATTATATAATTTAGCTTTTAGCAAAAGTAATATCACAACAAGCCCAATTGACAATCGCTGTTCCAAACACACCCTACATTTTATAGCCTATTGCTTTTGGCTTTTGGCTTCTACTATTGCTTAGAGGAGAGAGATGGGGCATAAAATGTTCTTATTTTGAAGTCTGATCCATTTACTCATGGACTTGGGGCGCCCCATGGGCTTCAAGCTCATTTAACAAAAACAATTATTTTTTCATTTTTTTAAGAAATTAAATTAAAACACTAAAATTTTTAATTTAAGACAAATATTTTTAAAATATTAAATGTTTTATCTTTTTTGATGAATAAAATAAGTATACATTTGCCTTAAAACAAAATTCTTTATAAGATAGAGACTTTACTTTCTTATTTTTTAGTGTGTGTTGTTGGCTTCTCTTTTTGATATAGTGTGCATAATATTCAGACTTCTTCAAATACAATTAAAAAATTGTTCTCTTTGTTTATCTTACATTAATAAAAAAAATGACTCTTTCAATATTTCATGAAGAAAAAATTCTTTGGGGAAATATTAAGAACCAAAGGAAAGATACTTAAAAATTGAGTAATTTTTTTTAAAAAAAGAATCAATTAGAAGACTTTTAACTAATTATAATGTCATCAACAAGCTTAGTTTTTTTAATAAGAATATACTCAATTTTTTTTCCTTTAAAAATATTCAAATATCAACACTATGATTTGAAAAACATTTCCAATTAAAAAAAAATCATCTTTGAAAGCAAAACTCAACTTGTAATCATTTAATAAAAATTAAAAATTTGACATGCTTAAACGAGCAAGCTTGCAATCCTATAGGGTTGACCTTTTTAGGCCCGACTCCATCTAGAAACTTCAAATCATAAACCCGACCCTTGACTTAAATAGACTTAAACAAATCGGCTCGATGAGCTAGGCTCGATTTCCTTGCTCTAATATACGGCATAGGGATCTTGATTAAAGATGATAATTTTTTTTGAGGAAATTGCAATAGATCTCAAGTGACAAAAATAATAACAAACAAGTCTTTTGAAATAATCAAATTACAATAAAATCTCATAGGACTTGGTGATATTAATTCGCAATGTAACAATACCATTTTATCAAGCCTCTAGGGAAATGATTAGTATAGCTGATAGTTTAATGAAGCTGACTCATACTTTGATAGGACATTTTTTCATTTTTAATCAGCCATCACCTCCCCATTAAGAGAAGCAGTGTTTGACGGGTGATACTAGGCTAATAGTTTTTTATTCTTGATTTTGCCCTTTAGAGATGTAATTTTTTTTTTTGATAATAAAAGATATTCTACAAATACATCAGAAGCTATCCTCCTGAGTCAACATGAAAATTCATCCTGTTTACATCATTAATTAAAAGGGCGGTAATAGCATCAGGGGGCGAAAATGTGATATGAAGATCAATCGCCATCTTCCAAGCTTCTTTTGCCATAGTGTCTGCAACCGTGTTAAACTCTCGAATACAATGTGACATTTCGACGTCCCAATCTCTATCCAGCAGCGTTTGAACCTCCACAATAAGCTGAAAATCAGGATGTTCCCGTGAAACGTTACCCTGAATTATATCCATTACTTCACTACAATCAGACTCAATCATGATTTTTCTGTATCCTCTATCCCATGCAACTTTTAATCCCCACAAAACACCCCAAGCTTCCGCAGATACAACCGTTCCTAGCCCAATCTGATACATAAATCCCATCAGAAATTCACCATTGTGATCTCTCAACACACCTCCACACGTGCACGTCCCTAAGTTGTCATTCCTAGATCCATCGGTATTAATCTTCACCCATCCAAGCGGTGGTGGCATCCACTGTTGTTGAATCCTATCTGCACTCTTATTTTGAACCAAACTTGTATTTCCCCATGTTAAGCAGGCACGGGCACGGGCTAATATAGCATGACTACTCCAAGTGTTGTTATTAAAACATCTGTCATTTCGAGCTAACCAGATGTGTCGGCATAGTACCGTAAACCAAAGACGAAACTCGAATCCCTGTATAGCTTCTTTTCTCCCCGCACACCATGTAAGCCAGTCATTTCTCTCAAAAGAGCCAAAAAATTGATCACGCCAATCCAGAGGTAAGAATCCTTTCCATAATTCAGAAGTGAAAGGACAATCCCGCAAAACGTGGAGTACAGACTCGCTTGAGTTATGGCATATATCACAAAAACCCGTCGGATGACTACCTCGCTGATAACGCATTAAGTTTGTCATTAGACGACCATGAAAGCACAACCACAAGAAAAAACGGTACCTTTGAGGGACTTTCAATTTCCAAACACATGTCCTCCAATTTTTACTGTGATGTTGTGGGGTACCTACTAGATATTTGTAGGCGGATCTGATGTTGAACATTCCATCTGAAGACCATCTCCATACCAGAAAATCCTCCCCATTACGCTGATTAATATTAACACGTGCAATAGCTGTACATACCTGACTTGGAAGTAGGTGCTGAAACTTTCTCATATCCCACTGTCCAGATGAAGTGATACAATCAGATACTCTCCATTCAGTAGCATTTCTAGGCAATTCTCTGATTACCAAACTCCGAAGCTTATCAAAATGCGGGACCCAAGTGTCATTCCAGAAAGAAGTGTTCTGTCCATTGGTAACTCTCCATGTTAAGCTATCTTTGATCTTTTCCCAACAGTTACGAATACCCCTCCACGTACTAGACTCAGACCGGCGCTTCTCAACTTTAGGAATAATATCATTCCCGGCTTTATATTTTTCACGCAAAATCCTAACCCAGAGCAAATCTCTTCTGTTAATCATATTCCATCCAAGCTTCATCATGAACGCCTGGTTCTGGTACCGAGCCAACCTAAGACCAAGGTCTCCATTCTCCTTATGTGCACACACACTATCCCAGGAGACTAGATGAGGTTTTCTGCTTGCTGAGCTACTACCCCAGAGGAAGTTACGACAACGTTTGTCAATTTCATCACAAAGTCCCAAAGGAAGAGGTACTGTTTGCATAGCATAAGTTGGCATAGCCGACATAACAGACGACACAAGAGTATGCCTGGCAGCCATCGATAACATGTTAGACTTCCAATTGGCCAGGCGAGCATCCATCTTATCCAGAAGAAAATTGTATGTAGCCTTTGATCCTCGTTCATGTAAAATTGGCATTCCCAGATATTTCCCCAGATTTGACGTTGGAGTAAAATTTAGAAATTCACTGATTTCTCTGCTCTTTATATGATTTACATTCTTTGATAAGTAAACTCTTGATTTTCCAGCATTTACTTTCTGTCCCGAAATGTCACAGAAGTCATCCAAGATAGCCTTAATAACCCCTGCGTTATCTAGATCTGCTTCTGCAAACAAAATGAGATCATCAGCAAAAAAAATATGAGAGACAGGAGTACCTCGTTTGGAGAGCCTAAACGGTTGCCAAACACCCTCTTCGACTGTTGTTTGAATAAGATGCCCCAATCTCTCCATCATGATAACAAAAAGATACGGCGATATTGGGTCACCTTGTCTAACCCCTCTGGAAGGGCAAAACATATTAGTAGCTTCTCCATTCCAAAGCAATTGCAAATGAGACGTCGACATACAAGCTTGAATAACTTTGCTCAGATATTCAGGAATCTTGAGTTCTTTAAGACAGTCGTAGACAAAATTCTATCTCACCCGATCATAAGCCTTCTCTAAATCAATCTTAATGGCCATGAAACCCTTTTTTCTTTTTAAAGACTTCATAGAGTGAATGATCTCCTGCACAAGTATAACATTATCTGAACTCTGACGCCCTTTAACAAAACTACACTGATTCGGGGCTATCACCAAAGGCATAATTGCCTTGAGTCTGTTTGATATAATCTTCGTAACAATCTTGTAAACAACATTGCAAAGACTTATAGGACGAAAATCACGAAACGTCTCTGGATGATCCACCTTCGGAATGAGAACAATATGAGTCCCATTGATTTTCCGTATCCACATCGGATCATTGAAAACTCTTTTCACTAATTCAATCACTGACGGTCTTACAGTTTCCCATTGGCTTTGGTAAAATAGCGGATTGAAACCGTCTGACCCTGGTGCTTTCAACGGCCCCATATCAAACAAAGCTCTTTTAATCTCTTGCTCTTCAACCGATCTCCCTAGAATATGCAAATTTGCATCGTCAATCTCAGGATAAGTGCATCCGAATATCAAAGATCCATTATAATTATGGGTTTCAGTATACAAACTTTCGAAGAATTGGCTTCCCAATCTCATAATTTCCGCTGCATTATATGTCCATTCCCCAGATTCAAGCTTTAATGCTTCAATTTTATTCCTTCTTCGTCTGCCATTAGCCACAGAATGGAAGTATCTAGTATTACGATCTCCATCCGCATACCAATTAGCCCGAGAGTATTGAAGCCACATGACTTCTTCCCGTGCCAAAAGTTTTTCAAGCTCTCCCCATAGCTCCCCTCGTAACTTCTCAAGGTGCTCCGAGATACCTACCGAAGCCATCTTTGCATTAATCCCATCTAATCTTCGATATAATCTGTCTTTCATATAGGATATATTGCCAAAAACCTCTTTATTCCATAACCTCAGATCCTCAGTAAATTGTTTAACCGATCCGCACCAGTCATCCTCCACCCACCAGTGTGAATGAACAAAATTATTGAAATCATCATGCATAACCCAGGGAGCGAAAAATCTAAAAGGCCTTCGATTCTTTGCCGTAAGAACATGAGATTCAGTATCAACTAACACCGGACAATGATCAGATTTATATTTTGGCAAATGTGTCACTGTGGCATTAGGATTATTTCTAAACCAGCAGTTATTAACCAAGGCTCTGTCTATTCTGCTCTGGCTATACAGATTCCCCCAAGTAAATTGAGGTCCATTAAAACCAATATCAAGTAACTCGCTACTCAAAAGCCAATTCCGAAAAGACCTATCAATACCATTAGTCTTCCTATGATTCTTACTCCAGCATTCCTCAGGATGAGAAACAACATTAAAATCACCAATCACAACCCAGCCTCCCATAGTCAATTGCCGAATACCCTCAAGAGTCTGCCACAGTTGACGTCTAATAACCATATTTGGGTGCCCATACACCACAGTTAGAGACCACTCATCCCTGGTACCTTTATTAACCACCCCATGAACAAATTGATCCCCTGAAGAAGTAACAGAGAAGTTTAAAGTAGAATCCCAAAACAGCCACATACCTCCATTAAAACCACGAGCTTCAACCACGTGCATATTCGTCCATCCCAACTTCCTAGCAATGAGCTTAGCTTTAACCCCTAGCTGTCTAGGCTCCAACAGGGCAAATAAATTAACTCCATGTCTAGCAACAACATCACTAAGTAACCTTCGAAAGGAGGCACCACCGGCACCTCGAGTATTCCAAGTCATAATAATCATTAAAAAATTAATAATATAAGAGAAGAACACAAACAACCCAGGCATTATTGAGACAAATGTCCCTCCTGAACATCCTCATTCCCATGCATCACCACATCATCAACACCTCCAAGTGGACTAAATTGAGGTACAACGGTCTCTTCTCTTTTTGCACCTGGGTCAATAGGATTGGAGGCTTCTAGACGAATAGCGGAGGAATTGGAATCTAATTTTATAACATTCTTCTTTCTTCCTGACCCCACTTCCCCACTTAAATTACACGACGTTCCAGCTTCTTGTGTTTTCTCCATGCTCAATATTTCTTGGGAAGCTCCCTCCTCAATCCCTTTCTTTTTAGCTATTTGGATCCCACGTGTTTTATTCAACTTATTAAAATGCCCAACATTATTCACAGCATCACCACTAATCTCCTTTTTTCTTACATTTGAAATATCCGATCTATTATTACCCTTGCTTCCTTTATTTAGAACAGGTAGATGACCAGTTTTTTCTTTCGTATCCCGCGACCTATCTTCTGGCTTTGAACTACCATAAATCTTCCCCTGATATGCGTTATCACCAGAACCGTCATCAATAATTGTCATGTCTTCAACATTCAGAGCCTCAAACCGAGATCCTCCTCCCATATTTCTAGAAGGTAAATCACGCCTAGGCTCACGACTATAATTTCCATTCCTTGCATTCGAGTTCCATTGCCCCTTTCTCCGACTTGGCGCCACCATCCACTCCCCATACATTCCAGCAGTTATTTCGGAGGATGTGGACGATGGTGTTATAACTGTAGAATTCGACGTGTTATCCGTGCATGCTGACTTTGACGTATTTTTTACTTGATTATTTGGGCAATGTTCAGTATCATGACCATACCGCCCACATGAGAAGCAAATCAAATGCAGACCCTCATAAACAATCTTCTTTTCTTTCCCATTAATCATTATGGATGGAAGCAAAGGTGCATTCAAATCAATTTCAACACATATACGGGCGAAACGCCCTTTGATTTGCCTAAGGGTATTATTATCCACTTTTAGAACCCTTCCAATTTGGTTGCCCACCACATATAAAATACCCTTATCATAAAAATCAACAGGGAATTTAGGAATTCTTACCCATGCAGCAATTTTGGAAACCTCACTAGAATCAGGATCAAACTCTGACTTCCATGGCTGCACTGCTAGGTAATAATCCATGTATAACCAAGGGCCTCCTGTTAGCGCAAAATCATAGTCCTCCTTATTGCTCATACGAACTAGAAAATACCCAGAGCCTATCTCAATAGTTTCAACCTGCCCTCTACGTCCCCATAACTGTTGCAGTTTTCGACCCAATTGATCCTCCCGCACCATTCTGCCAAGTAATCTAACGAACAACGACGTAGACTATTTCCGTGCTAGCTTCATTCTAAACTCTGGAGACACAATGATATTTGGACCCTTCTTTGTTATCTCCACCTCAATTCTGGATTTCCATCCGTCTCCTTTCCACCATTCTTCTTCTTCATCTGAACATTCCTCCCTTGTCTGATCTTCGACACATGCCTCCTTATATGATCTTTTTGGTGCTTCTGGTATAATTGTTTCCTCTTCAATATCCTCATCCCTCATCCAGTCCTCAACTCGTGGAGCTAATTATTGCTTACCTGTGAACTCTTCATCATCATCTCGAATTTTCTTTGAATTACTCTCCAAGACATCACTCTTCTTCATCATTGGCACCGAAACCATTCTTCCAGGACTACGATCCCTCTCACGCTCAATCATGTCTAGCAGCTCCAAAGCCGTCCAGACAATGAAAAAGATACAATCTTGCACAAGTATTTAAAAAAAAAAAAAAAACAAAAACAAAAAAACAACAAAAAACAAAAAAACAAAAACAAAAAAAAAAAAAAACTTTTTTTTTTAACTTACCTCTAACGGTCAGAAGAACCCAGTTGCAGTCGCGACCTTCTACTTGCAGAGCCTGATCAGAGGCGTGGAAGAGATTTTTGACGGGCAACACGCATTAATCAATATATGTGTGTATGCGCGTGCAGGGTGAGGTGTTCGGACTGGAGCAAGAAAGGAACGACAGCGATTCGCAACAATCCTGACGGTAGCGACTTGGGGAACGACAACAGAGCTTCTCTCTGAGACGAGAGCACAGAGACGAGACTCCCAGCGTTGCAGAAGTAAACAGCAGCTCCGATGGTGCAGTTCCAAACCGGCGATCGTCGATGCTGAAGTTACCGTTGCACTGCAACGGTAATCACGACAGAGGAAAGCTATTACTGTTCACTCAGAGAAAAATTCACGAAGAGAGCTTTTAGAGATGTAATTTTTGTTTTGAGTTAATGGATACAGTTTTCTATGGGGAAAAAACCATTTTTTCCTCTTTCATTTAAATGAAAAAAGAATCAAAAGAGCCTTGTTTTCCTGTTTCGCGTGCATATTTTGTCTTAAAACCACCTTCATACGCTTCTCTTTCTCTCAATTGACGGAACACGTGCATGAAATATGATCACAAGGCTCTTTAGATTCATTTCTTCATTTTAAATGAAAGAGAGAAAAATAGTAATTTCACACTAAGGATTAATATCACCCAGGTCTTATGGAATTTCATTGTAATTTGATGATTTCAAGAGATTTGATTTTATTATTTCTGTTATATGGGACTTAGTTGCAATTTTCCCTAAACTTTCACCTTCAGATTACATTATATGATATTATATTTCTTTTGCTTGTAAAAAATATGAGAAATTCAATTGGCGACAAATATTTGATAAATCTTTATACACATACTACTTAAAAATTTGGCACACATAGGGAACTATGATTTATGTTCTTATTATTTAAATTTTAATATATAATTATAATATATATGTATTATTTAATATGATCCATGTAATTTTAAGTTACTTTTCATATACACTTGATTTTCAATGTAATCATTCAAACAAGTTTTTGAAAAAGTATTTCTATCACCGTCAATCTAAACATAAATTATATTATATAATTTAACTTTTACCTAATTTTAAGTTTATAAAAGTTATATAGTAGAAAAGCCAATTTTGCTATTCCAAGTACACCCTATGTTAATTATTATATTTATTTTTAAATGAATAAGATATTTACATATGTAAAATAATTTATTTACATATTCGTTTTAAAAACTTTGTAATATTTCAGAGAGAGAACAATTCCAGGGTAAAATGGTAATAAAGAATCATATCGGAATATACCCATAGAAAATAGCGGAATACCCGTGCACGGAAGAGAGAGCGGGAAGACGAGAGAGATTTTGATGGGAAAAATGTATAAAATTTCAATCGAAAACGAAGAAGAACGGCGATAAAACAGCGCCCTAAACCTATTTTCATCTCCGAAATTGGGGTATTAATCAATCTATGTTCGCTCTCTTCTTTTTCATCCCAAAATCCTTATCTTATCCTCATCCTTCGTTGTTTTCTCCTTCTTTCTCCCTCGCGAATTTTCATGTTTTCAATGTTATCGTCCCATTTAAAATTTTCAATGTTCATTTCTAGGTTGTGATAGAATTTGTCTAGATTCAGATAATTGGAGTGAAAGGAAGACATTGAGGATCCAATTTTCAATTTCGGTTAATTTTTGCTCGTCGATTTGGGAATTTGAATTAATTAGCAAGACTTTCGTAAAAAATTGGTCATCTTCAGACATAAGTTTTTTTGTGTTGGTCTGAAGCTTTTTTTTTCTAGTTGCAACCACCACGGCGTTTAGGAAGCGGGTTCTGGGTTTTTGAAAATCGTATTAGGGTAAAATGGCCGGAGAAAGTCGCGGTGTTGGCGCAGGGGATGACTCTGGAACATCGTCTCCGAAGACTAAATTTAAGGTTTTTTGCAGCCATGGCGGTAAGATTCTTCCGAGAACTGGCGACGGCGTGCTGAAATACGTCGGCGGCGAGTCACGTGTCATCGGGGTGCCTCGTGACATCACTTTATCAGGTATTCATGGTTGTTACCTATTCGTTTCCCTCGAAAACTTGCTCGTGACAAATCATAATCGCCTTTGTCGCCAATTGATTTTCATCACATGAGCTCTTTGATCAACGGTCGAAACATTCAAATATTATAAAAAAAGGTTAATTTATCATTATTAAAAAGATGGAGATTTATATGCCCCATTTTAGCTTTGCAGTTGATCTCCCAACTAGTTGTTGTTGTTATTATTATTAGTTTTAATTTAATGACAAAAGGTTTTTATTTAAACTGCTATAACAGGTAGCATCAGCCATTATTTGCTCCAAGGCAAGTGCTCGACGTTGCTAAAAGTTTGTTTCGCTTTTATCTTCAACATTTATAATTTAAGGGACAATTTAATCTTTAAAAGTCAGTTTAATTTTATTAGTATTCTTGCACGATTGTGATCTGAACTAATATGCTTTGAACCACATGGAGGAACACCATTATTATACTGAAATATGTTGGCTAATTCGGCATCATATAGGACTTGCAATACTTGAACATCATCACTATTTTTGAGTATGAAGTAACCTGAACTTATTAGGATGTAATTGCTTGTGTTGTGTCTCAACATTTCAGACTTTATGAAGAAAGTTACCCCTCTAACTGGCAGTGACATGATCTTCAAGTACCAGCTTGTCCCTGAAGATCTAGATACCTTGGTAACAGTGAGATCAGATGCAGATCTCCAACACATGTTTGATGAGCATGACAGCCTCAGAAATGGAGCTCCAATGCTTCGAGCCTTCCTGTTTCCCTCTAAACCAATTGCGTTAGAGAACCATTCATTTGTTTCTGAACCACACATGTCAGAGCAACGTTACGTCGAAGCCATCAATGGCATCATCCACGTCAGCCCTAGAGGAAGACCTGTTAGAGTTGTCTCCTCAGCTTGTTCTTCCCCAAGAAGTTCAAATTCCCCAGATGGTCATTCTGTGGGTGTAACTACTGACTCTGTGGGTGTAACTACTGACTCATCATTCTTTATTAGCAATCCAAGGTCATCAATGCACAGGGTGCGTAGTTCTCCAAGCTTCAGCAGCCTCACTACCTTTCAAGGTAGCCTCAATAGTCCAACGTATCAACACAGTTGTTATCACCAACATCATCCTCATGGCCATCCCTTTGTTAGACAATCACCAGATCCACCAGCAGGGTTTGGGTTTGGAAGGCCTCAACCTGTTTTGTCATTGCCTAGGCAAGATAGTGGTAGGGGTAGTGGCTTTAACATGTATTATGCACCGACCAGAAGCAACGGTAGCAAAGGGAGTTCAGGTTTGCCTTCACCTTCTGGACATCATAGGTTTGATAGATCCAATAGTTCTCCTCGTGCTCCAAATCCAAATCCTATATGGGAATAGTGAAATCTTAACTTTATGTAGGAAACTGGTTTATAGTTCTATTTTGCATAGTTCTTTAGGTATAGCTTTTATATAGCGTGGATGTTCAATGATTGATTTTGTGTTTATTTTGAATTTTGATGAGGTTTTCCAAGGCAGCAGATTGTATTTAAACTAATTCTTCTGTCATGAAACATTGCAATCAGTATGGTTTTAAAATGTATTGCAGTGTGTAAATTGAAGAGACTGTGATTTGTTTCTTTTGTGTTTTGTCCATCACATTTATATTTTTGAATTTCAAATTGTTAGTAAATTCTTGGCGGAGTACTTACGTATTTTATATTTGTTAATTAAAATAAAAGAGAAATAGAAAAAACAAAAAAGGACAATTAGTTTTTCAACTTAAAAAAATAGGGTTAAAGTCTAATTTTATCCGGTAGTTGTCACGTAGAATTTTTGTTAGATTTAATGCCACCCCAAAAGATTCAAAATTATGTAATGTTGTCTTGACTACTAAAATTGCACACTCTGTATAGCCCCTTTATTATCCAAATCACTTCCTCCCTCCCTCTTTTCCATCAACTCTCTCTTCTTTCTCAGAGCCTTGGTCACTAAACCCATTTCTCTCCTACTCCAACTTGCCTCTCACTTAAGGCCCGTTTGGTATAATGGAATTGATTTTGATGGAAATGGATATGGATATGGATATAAAAATGGAAATGAGGTTTAAAAGTATGTTTGGTATGTCATGAAAATGGGTCCTGATTTTTTATATGAAAAGACCAAAACACCCTTATAATTAAAACATAAAAAAAATCATATCTTGCGGTTGCTCTCAATCTTGCAATGGCAGCAACGATGCTGTTTGCTCTCAATCTCACAGGTCTTGGCAAAACACTCTTTCTCCCTCTCCTTCTTCCACTCCGACCATGCCTCGCTGGAATCGGAATCAAAGGAGGCGCCGAACTTGAACTTCGGCAAAAAGCACCGCTGCTGCAGACAGATCTCTCCTTCATCTTCCTCGCCGTCTCTCGTCGAATAGGTCTACAACCAGTTGGTGATGGTTTCGCATCATCACTGTCGCCAGAGATGGCGTCAAATTTGGTTGCTCAGATCTGGTCGAGCATGTTGGTCTTCATCTTCATAGCCGTCTCTCCTTCTTCATCTTACTCGCCATCTCTAGTTGAACAGGTCTGCAACCTGTTGGTGATGGTGTCGCATCGTCACCGTTGCCGGAGATGGCGTCGGATCTGGTTCCTCAGATCTAGTCGAGCATGGTGGTCTTCAATCCAGTGGTCGAGCATGGTGGGCAACGATTGAGAAGTTAGTGAGGGTAAGGTTGGAAATATGGAGATGGATTTGTGAATCCTAACTTTTGAGATGGAATTTATTTGATGGAATTGGGTTTAATTGAATTCCACATGGAATTCAATTCCAAGGGCAATTCCACCATACCAAACATATTATCAGTAGGAATCTAATTCCAATTCCAATTCCATCTTCTCAATTCCACTGTACCAAACAGAGCATTAGGGTTACAACACATATTAGACCTGAGTCCCCTTCCATTGTTCTATCATTAACATTGTCATCGAGCCTATCTTCCAGATCCGTGGGAGAAAAATGGTTGTATTTACATTCTGAGGGAGATATTTTTTTAAGATTTATATAGGCAGGCCTTTTTTTCACTTTAGAACTCTTGTCTGTGTCCTTGTTGTGCACATTAATAAAAACTATTGATATAAATAATTAATTATGTGTAGGTAGTAATTATAATTTCTTGTAGTGAAAATTGTAGCCATAAATTTTTGTTCTTCAAACTAAAACAGAGAGCAGAGGAGACCTAGTAGGAATTCACGGTTTTGACATTAATGAAATTTATGTTGTCGTTGCAGTCCTGGGCTTCTCTATTTCATTGTTGTTATATCTTTGCTTTTGACACGCTCATGACGACATTGAATTTAACAAATTTCTGTCACCAATGCTTTTTCGTGATAACTTCCGAAACAAAATTAGAACTTAATACTAAAAAAATAATAAAAGAAAGCAGTTATACGAAAGCAATGATGACAAAAATTGATAAAGATAAATTATGCCAAACCTAGATAATGACTGCATTTGGAAGTATCGCTACTTTCATGGCAGCCAATGAACGAAAGCAAGATCAGATCATGGTGTTCTAAGAATCTGACTTGAAATGGTTCCATGAAATTCAATAGATAACTGTAGGTGGTGTGGCTAAACATTTGATGATCTCTCTCAGACGCAAATTGTGAGGCTTGGGGGGAAATGGACTCCAACTTGACTAACTATATATACAGATGGAACACTACATACAGATGGGGTGGGGTGACAAGTAAGGGTTGGTCCATCGCCACTTGTGATCAAAAGGAGATCACCACTTGTAAGGGTGTTGTCAAAAATTGTTTACCGTTTTTGGAATCTATTCTTATACTCATTTGTTCAAATTTATAGGTGAATTTATAAGTTCACGTACGTATTTTAACAAATGATAACAAAATAAATTAGGCAAATTATTAATGATAGATAAAATGAAATAAAGTTTTACATTTATGATCAAAATCTACTTTTAAATGAAGCCGAGGAGTAACAATTATGAGATGTGAACTTGACCTAAATTGGATCCATTTTAAAATGTACATATGTTTACCCTCTCTGGTAAGGCTATCAGCTAGTTGTCTGTGGATATGATAATGCCCAGCACCCGAATAAAGATGCCATAGATCATGCTGAATGCTTCGTTATAGGAATTGGAATGTGTCTTTCTCTAAGTAAATGGCGGATGCTAAGGAGAGGTTAAATTCAACTATTTTGAAGTACTTTCGATTGATCGATTAATGCACCTAATGTTAAATTAAAGTACCAAACGTATAATTTAGCCAAATATAATTGCCATCTGCCAAACCTCCATGCTTGGTGTTCCAAGTTCCGATTCACTCCCTCGTACCAAAATTAGGTGATATCAATTTAGCAATTAAAAATTACAACTAGAGGGAGAAGAATCACCCATCAAAGCAACACAATGCATGAACAAGATATTGTTAAGCGACTGGAAAATCTTCTTTGCTCTCTCTTGGGAATCGTGCCACGCCACTGCTTGCCTAATGGGAGAACCTCATTGCCGGAAAATGCCACCGGACAGGGCTAAGGATGAAAGTTTACCACTGGTTAATGCTAAGAAATCAAAAAAGGAGATTAAAGAGGATGCTATCATGAGTGACAATATGTTAGATGCTAATGGCTGCCATGATCATGGTGAGTCAGCGGAACAACACCCTCTAGCAGACCAACCACTCACGTCCTATAAAGACTCACTTCTGGGTTGTAAAGGACAAGATTTCAATGGTACATCATATGAAAATGCAGTAATGGAAGATGACCCACTGCTATCGGATCTTTTGGAACAAGAATGGCAACTTCCAGAGCCCACCGAGGAGATTAAGAAGCTAATGGAAATCTATCCAGTCATGCCAGACACTATTGAAGACTTTAATGAGGGTTGTCGCCCATGGAACAATGCCCTCATTATCACCATACTGGGACTCAGAATTAACTTCTATAGACTCCGGGAACATCTTGGGCGAATATGGGGATTTAATGATTTCGAGCTTACTGATCTACCCAATAACTATTATGTGGTCAGATTCAATAACGATGAAAGCTGGGGGAGTAAATACAAGAAAGTCCTGTTTGAAAGACCATGGGTCATCGCTCAACACAGTATCATTGTGCAACGTTGGTCACCATACTTCGATCCCTTCCACAACCCTTTGGGGAGAATCGCCACATGGGTGAGAATACCCAATGTTCCTCTTCAGTACTATACTAGGAAATATATATGGAGGTTAGGGAACATGATAGGTAAAACCTTGAAAGTAGACTTACGTTCTATTGCAACCACTGACGATGATCGGGTGAAGGTGGCCAGAGGAAGATTCGCCAGAATATGTGTTGAGATTGACTTGCAAAAGAAATTGGTCCCCAGGGTGATTTGTTCGTCGGCACTGTTCAACGTTGAGTATGAAGGATTGAAGGTGATTTGCTTCGCATGCGGAAGATACGGCCACCGACAGGAGAGCTGCCCCTGGACCCATGCCCCAACTGATTTCACTCCATCGCCTATGACACAAACGCCGGTCGGGCCTCCAACTCGTGCTGCTAGTATGTCGCCGGAAAGTTCGTTACCGACGGAAGAGGAGAAGTTTGAACCCTGGATGCTAGTCAAAGGGTAGAATAAGTCACGAATACCGAAACCTGACACAAACAAGGGCAGGTTAGCTGAAAATGGTGTAAATTTGAAATTGGGAAAGAAAGGGTACAGAAGTACATACCAGACGAGATTTGCAGCCTTAGTCGATTTGGAAGATGAAGGGGAAAAGGCGACGGGATCGAAGCAGAAAATGGGAGCAGAGCATGTATCAGGATGCGATGGAGACAAATCAATCGTTCTGTACGAGGAACAAGGTGAATCACAGGATCGGATAGGGACAAACCAAAATGCCGCAGGGTATCATCGGGTGGAGGAGATTCATAGAATTGGTGATAGCAAAGTGGGCCAAGGTAAAAGCAACAAAAGGCCCACTAGTGGAGGAAGGGACACAATGACACAAAACCATAGAATGGGCTTGATGAAGAAAGATAATAAAGCCCAAACGGCCAAGAGTAGCGCTGGGCCAAGAGGTAGTTCTCAACGGATTCATCATGTGGTGAGTGGGGGCCTAAGCTCTAATGAGATCAAGGTGCTTGTTAAGCCCAAAGATTCGAACCTGAAGAGTGAACAGATTCAACACCCTGTGAATGAACTTGCACCCGTAGACAGTTCAGCGCCTCACCGGAGGAAGGGTCCGAACATGGAAAGCAGCTCACTGGTTACGGCAGGCTTATCCGAAACAGAGAAGAGTAAAGCTCAGGACGCAGAGAAAGAGAAGGAGTGTCGGCTTATGGTGAGGGAGGAAGAAATGCTGGGCTTGGGAAGAGTAGCGGGAGAGCCTCCAGACATGTAAGTCCTCTCCATATATGACTCCTCTGTTTGATTTATTTTCTCTTCATGATTGTTGCTTCTTGGAATTGTCGTGGGGCGGGAGGTAAATCGTTTCCACGTACTATAAAAGAAATTGTGAGAAAGTATGATATAGACATTTTGGCTTTGTCGGAGTTGAGAATTAGTGGTGATAGAGCTGAACAGGTGATTCGACGTCTTGGCTTTACTAACTGGATTAGAGTTGAGGCAACGGGGTTTGCCGGAGGCATATGGGTATTGTGGAATGAATCTGATGTTAGCCTTGATTATATTCAGTCTTCAACCCAATTTGTGCACTGCAAGATTACAAATCCTATGTCAGGGGAAATATTGTACACTACTTTTGTTTATGGGGATACCACTGCTGCAAGACGTAGGCTGTTATGGGGTGATTTACAGGAGTTAAATCTGGATATTCAGGGACCATGGCTCATGCTAGGTGATTTTAATGCAGTAATGAATGAAACGGACAAAATGGGGGGGACCAGGCCAACACAACAATCAATGTTACAGTTCAAACAATGCATTAATCAGTGCAACTTGATTGAGGTCCCAGTGGTTGGGGACTGGTTTACATGGGAAAAGGCAGGTGTCAGGGAAAGATTGGATTGGGCTTTTTGTAATATAGACTGGGAGCAGACTCATCATCTCTTCAAAGCCTTCCATTATTTACGATTCAAATCGGATCACCGTGTGATCGTAGTTTCAGACGGGGCCAGGAACCGGAGAGGCAGGACCCACTCGACATTTACCTATCAAGCGGCTTGGTCTCTTGAGACTGACTTTCCTGCAATTGTTCATGAGGCATGGGACGGGAAACATTGGTTAGAGGGACTGAAGGTTTTTACAGAAAATGCTACTAAGTGGAATACCGAGGTAGTGGGGAACATTCCTTGCAGGAAGAATGCCATTATAAGAAGACTTGAGGGCATCGACAGAGCGCGACGAAATAATCCCCAAAATGGTCTTTTCAGATTAGAGAAATCTTTATGGCTTGAATATGTGAAGTTAAGCAACCAGGAGGAACTTCTATGGTACCAAAAGGCAAGATGCAAATGGCTACAATTTGGAGATAAAAATTCAAAATTCTTTCATGCTTCAACGATCATGAGAAGGAAAAGGAATTGTATTGAAGCACTTCGGAATTCTAATGATGATTGGGTGTATGATCAAGAATCCTTGGGAAATATGGCATTTGGCTTCTTCAATCAATTATACACTAGAGACCCAAATGTAGTCCCACCGACTAATTGGCCTAGGGACTTTCCCCCACTTAGTGCTAGCCAAATTGCCGCACTCCAGAGGGAGGTGTCAGAGACTGAGATAAAGAATGCAGCTTTTGAGATGGGTGCTTTTAAGGCCCCCGGACCAGATAGTCTTCAGGCGCATCTATTTCACACTCAGTGGAATGTGGTTGGCCCTAAAATATGTGGTCTGGTTCATGAAATCTTTACAAACCCATCTATGCTATCTAGTATCAATCATACAATGATAACCTTGATTCCAAAGGTGGACCATCCAGAAAGGATTGCGGATTGTCGTCCAATTTCTTTATGTAATGTGAGCTACAAAGTAATTAGCAAAGTTTTAGCCAACCGTTTGAAGAATGTAATGGACCATTTGATCTTACCAAATCAATATAGCTTCATTAAGGGGCGACAAGGTGCTGAAAATATTATCATAGCTCAAGAAGTTATCCATACGATGCGCACCAAACGGAGGGGAAAGGGCTATGTAGCTGTGAAAGTCGATATGGAAAAAGCATTCGACCGCCTGGACTGGGGTTTTCTCCATTTTACTGTCTGCAGCTTGGGTTTATCAGAGGAGTATGTGAATTTAATTATGAGCTGTGTCACTTCTCCTACTATGAAAGTATCCTGGAATGGCTCCCCGTCCAAACCTTTCTCTCCTTCCAGGGGGTAAGGCAAGGAGACCCCTTGAGCCCGTACCTGTTTATTCTGGCTATGGAACGTCTTAGCCAACTTATCCAACGAGAAGTGGAAGAAGGCAGATGGAAGCCCCTAAAGTTCTTTGCTAACGGGCCTTCAATATCTCATCTGTTCTTCGCAGATGACTTGGTCCTTTTATGTGAGGCCTCGCAAGAGCAAATGGAAGAAGTTAGAAGTATCATGAGCTACTTTTGTAGGGTCTCGGGTCACCAGGTAAATCTAAATAAATCAAAGATGTTTGTTTCCCGGAATGTTCATTCGAGCCGAGCAGTTGCATATAGCCAAGCTTTGGGAATATCTTTAACAGCGGACTTAGGCAAATACCTTGGCATCCCTCTCTTACACCAAAGAGCTACTAAGATTACCTTCTCGCCGCTTATTCAAAAGGTTCAGAAAAAACTAGCGGGATGGAAGGGAAAGTACCTTAGCCCAGCGGGGCGTACAGTTCTAATTAAATCAGTTCTCTCAGCTATCCCTGCATACCAGATGCAAACGTTGCTCATCCCTAAGGGGGTCCTACAGGAGATTGAGAAAATCAGTAGAGATTTCTTCTGGTGTCAGAATAATGAAGAAAAGAAAATCCATTTACTTGCGTGGGATATCCTAAAAGGAGAAAAGGACCATGGTGGACTTGGAATCAAGGACCTACATTGCCAAAATATGGCTTTCATCATGAAGCTTTGTTGGGGTCTATTAACTCGACCGAATGCTTTATGGGTTAAATGCTTAAAGGCGAAGTATGGGTGTGGCGATAGCAAATATCCTACAGTGGGGAAAAAACATACTCAGTCTGCAGTGTGGCAGGCGATCCTCGCCGTATGGGACAAGTTCATGGTTGGAGTGCGAAGTAAACTGGGCACTGGATCCAATACAAATGCCTGGATGGAAAAATGGTTGCCTCTTGACAGGCCCCTTCTTGACTATGTTGACAGGAATCTCCACCTACTTGATCCCGAGGAGAAAGTCAACCAATTTCTCACACCAACAGGCTCCTGGGATGTGAGGAAATGGAGTCAGTTTCTCTCAAGCTGGGTCATTAAGAGGATACAACAGTTCCAACCCCCTCGAGGCTTATGTGAGGATGGTTTTTACTGGAATCTATCGGCTGATGGCAATTTTAGTGTTAGATCGGCTTACCGTCTGGTCCGTACGGGTCCGAATTGTACTCCTAACCCTGTTTGGCGTACGCTCTGGCGATGGGACATCCCAGTAAAGGCAAAGTGCTTTATGTGGCAAGTTTTCCATGAGAGAATTGCAACAAATTCCCTGAGAGCAAAACGTGTCCCTACTACTTCCCCCTATTGTCCTTTTGGGTGTATGTGTGAGGAATCCATTATTCACATCTTGAGAGACTGTGAGATAGCAAGAAGAACATGGCTACTTTTAATTAACCCATTATATCTGTCTGTCTTCTTTAGTTGTGACTTGCAGGTATGGCTGAGATGGAATTCGAAGAATGACCCTGCATCACGCAGCCTTTCAAGGTGGCCGTGGAGCAGGACTTTTGGGCTCATATGTTGGATACTGTGGAAGAATCGGTGTAGGAAGGCCTTTGACGGTACTAGTGACCCGCCCAGAGTCTTAGTTAACCGGAGCATCTACCAACTCATGGAGGGAGTGGAGAATGGCAAATACAAACACTGCGTCTTCCAAGTCCAAGACAGAACAAGCACTTACTGGTCCGTACCACCTACGGGTTTTGTTCGAGTGGATGTCGATGGCTCTGTCTCGTCGCAGCATCATGCCACAGTGGGAGGACTGATTCGCGATGAGAGAGGTGACTGGGTGGTGGGATTCCAGCAAAAAATTGGGTATGCACCAGCCACTACTGCAGAGGTGCTAGCCATTGGCGCGGGATTAAGGTTATGCAAGAGGATGAAGATCTCGAGGATCAAGTTATTCTTTGACTCGGTTGAGGCCATTCAACTTCTTATGGCTGATTGTGGCTGCGATCATCCTCTTAAGGAAGAGATAGTTGAAATCAGATCTATTATTTTTTCTGATTGGGATTTGGAGATAATTCACATGAAGCGTGAAGCTTTAAGAAGCGCTGATCGCCTCGCTCGTACTGCCCATGGAATGCAGTCGGAGTTTGTTCTGCTACAGGATCCACCCACATGGTGTTGGGACCAGATGAACCAAGATTTGATTGATGCAGGATTGGGGCCTTCATCCCAGAACGTTTAGAGTCTTTCTTTGAAGTGTAATCTACAAGCGTAATGCTTGCCCTCTCATTCAAAAAAAAAAAAAAAAGCAACACAATGCACCGCAAATTAACATGTCCGGGGCAGTATTTATCCAAAAACAAATAAAACTACATCTTGAGCTGTAATAAATTCTCCCTTGATGGCTGATGTAACACCTAACTTCCATTCCATTTCATATTTACTAATTTTCAAGTCTGAATGAAAATGTGTCTCCCAAAAATGCCGTTCAAATATATATGATTTTAGATGATTTCCCCCAACTACACAGGCTTCAATGACCATCTATAAAATCCCTGTGTAACTGTAATTAGAACATTCATCCACTCTTCATTGACAAAAAATCCCTACTAATAAATATTATTTTTTTAAAAAAAAACTAATACCATTTATCATTGAAAAGAGGAGCATCAGAAAATCTCTCAAAACCATCTAAGAGTCGGTGAAGTCTGCATCAATAACATCCCCCTCAGGTCCCTTGTTTTTTGGTTCTGTGGGGCCAGACTCGGCACCAGGGGGTGAAGGACCAGCTGCTCCACCTGCAGCTCCTGGCTGGTTGTATAAGGACTGACCAAGCTGCATAACTTCTTGATTGAGGGTAGCCATGGCATCCTTCATCGCTTGGGATGAACCACCTGAAATTGCATCTTTAAGCTCCCCAAGTTTAGCTTCAACCTTTTCTTTCACCGCGCTGGGAACCTTGTCTCCCAGTTCCTTCAACTGCTTCTCAGTCTGGTAGACCACAGAATCTGCCTGGTTCTTTGTGTCAATAGCATCCCTCTTCTCTTTGTCCTCCTTTGCAAACCTCTCTGCCTCCTTCACCATTCTATCTACCTGCAATTCATTTACAAGACCATTGTGAGCATCCTTTAAGCACTGTTTTAAACATTCAATTATAGCGTGCTAAGTGGAAGTCCATGATATTTTCAGCTACCTCATCATTAGGCAAGGTGCTAGCACCAGTAATGGTAATATCTTGTTTCTTCCCTGTACCCTTGTCCACAGCAGTGACTGACAGAATGCCGTTGGCATCGATGTCGAATTTCACCTCAATCTGAGGAACCCCACGAGGAGCAGGAGGGATACCATCCAACCGGAAGCTACCAAGAGATTTGTTGTCCCTAACAAATTCTCTCTCACCCTGCAGGACATTGATCTCTACACTTGTTTGTCCATCAGCAGCCGTTGAGAAGACCTCTGACTTTGAGGTAGGAAGGGTAGTGTTTCGAGGTATAATTTTTGTCATGACACCACCAAGAGTTTCCAGACCCAAGGACAATGGGGTAACATCCAATAGCACAATGTCACTGACATCTCCAGCCAAGACACCAGCCTGCAATAAATCCAAAGGTTTGTAACACATTAGTCAATAAATATAATGTACTGTCAACAGAGCACTCGATTCAGACTTTACTTCTCAAGGGAGAGTAACATTAGCCAATAAGTGCAACGCACAATTCAAATGCATCTTTAAGCTAGCCTATTTCCAGGCATCATGCTTAATTTGTCACGCATGAAACAGACAACCACAGACACTCAATGAAAAGATTGCTAACACATTAGTCAATTAATATAACGTACTGACAGCAGACCACCCAATCCTGACCAAGTGTTCTCAAGCAATAGTAATGCTAGCAAATAAGTATAACACAATTCAATTTCAACTTTATGCTGGCTTATTTCCAGGCATCATGCTAGACTAGTCACGCATGAAGCAGACAACCACTGACATTCTGAAAAGATTGCTAATATAATCTTATAGAATACTACCTTACCTCCGGTCCTAAAAATAAGACTAAGTTAAATTTTTTTAGAAAAATTAAGGAAGCTAAATAAGTTACTTAATCATATCATATGTTATATATCCTTAGATTATATATTAGTTTATTAGTCAAACTAATTAGTTTGGAGAAAAAAATAAAAATATAAATACTCTAAAGTAATTTAATTAACTTCCTTAATTTCTCTAAACAAATCAATTTTGTCTTATAATTAGGACCGGAGGGAGTACAAAGTAAAAAAAAACAAACAAAAGACAAATAGAAGTAGCTAAAACTCACCTGAACTGCAGCTCCAAGAGCAACCACTTCATCAGGGTTGACCGTGACATTTGGGTCCTTGCCAGTCATTTTCTTTACAAGTTCTTGAACAGCAGGTATACGTGTTGAACCCCCCACCAATATCACCTCATCAATATCACTAAATGAAAGTTTGGCATCCCTCAATGAATTTTCAACTGGTGTCCTGAGCCTGAAAGACGATTAATTCAAGCATTACACCTGATAGGTTTCTTTAGTCTTGAGGAAAGCCTCAATGAGCGCAAAATTTTATCAGCTAAAAATTCAAAAGGCAATTATATTCCTTTCCAACTGGAAAAAAAAAATCCAATTTTTTGCCCCCAAAAACACAAAAATAAATTCCACTGTTCATTACCTGTCAAGAAGATCTGAACATAATTCCTCAAATTTAGCCCTAGTAATGGTGGTCTCAATATGCTTAGGTCCATCAGCAGTGGCAGTTATGAATGGCAAACTGAAAATACACACAACCACCGTCATTAGGATAAAACATTACAAGAACACATACAAGACTACTGACGGCCATATAATACTAGGTAAAGAATCCATACCTGATATTTGTTTGAGTCAATGATGACAGCTCCATTTTTCCTTTCTCAGCTGTCTCAGTGAGACGCTGAAGAGCTTGTTTGTCCTTCAAAAGATCTATGCCTTCGTCTCTCTTGAAGTCTGAAGCCAGCCAATCAACAACTCTCTACAATCAAGATATAACAATAGTAGAACGGTTAGTTAAGACATCCAAAGAGCAGTCACGCCCTACTTATGATGGAAAAACAAGAAAGGAATCCTACCTTATCAAAGTCATCACCACCCAAATGTGTATCTCCAGAGGTAGAAAGCACCTCAAACACTCCATCACCGACCTCAAGTACTAATATGAAGGCACAAAATACACACGAAAAGTCCATATGAAAAATGCACAATGTATATATGTATATACAAAAAGTAATCTTTCAACACGGGGAAAGGTAGGTGGGCACGCTCATGATACCTGAGACATCGAAAGTACCACCTCCAAGGTCAAATACCAAGATTGTTTCATTGTTCTTCTTTTCGAAACCATATGCCAAAGAAGCTGCAGTCGGCTCATTGATGATACGAAGAACTTCTAATCCAGCAATGCGACCAGCATCCTTTGTTGCAGTCCTTTGGGAATCATTGAAGTATGCAGGCACTGTTACTACAGCTTTAGTCACTTTATCATTCAAAAACTTAGAAGCATCATCCACAAGCTTCCTCAAAACCTATATTAGAAGCAAAAAGGTTATTATAAACACAGTTTAAGCACAACTATCAAACTATCGAGTACAAACCACCATGAGATAAAATTAACAGACCAGGCTGTCTAATCCCCATAGGAAAGTTCGACAACTCAGTATAACTAATCAAAAACTTTATAAATTCAACCATTTAGGAAATGGAACTATCACGCATACAGAACAAGCCAGAAGCTCCAACATACGATAAGGTTTATACCTGAGCAGAGATTTCTTCAGCAGCGAACTGCTTTCCAATAGCGGGGCACTCTAGTTTCACATTTCCGTTCTCATCCCTCATAACCCTGTATGAAACTTGCTTTGACTCTTCGTCCACTTCGGACATCTTCCTACCGATGAACCTCTTCACTGAGAAGAAAGTGTTCTCAGGGTTTACCACAGCCTGGCGCTTCGCAATCTGACCCACAAGCCTGTCTCCATTCTTGGTATATGCCACCACAGACGGCGTCGTTCTTTGACCCTCAGCGTTGGTTATAATTGTGGGCTTTCCACCTTCCATGGCAGCCACAGCTGAATTAGTCGTCCCCAGATCAATACCCACCACTTTCTCATTCACAACTCTTACTGGTCCCACACTATACCTCCTCCTAGTATTGTTCTTTAGCTTCAGAAATGCAGAACAAGGAAACTCTAAGTGAGATGAACTACCTACCCTCTGCCCCAAAAATACACTTCTGGAATGAGATGAATTTGGCTTCTTCAGTGAACCCGCAAATGATGGGGTACCGAGACCGTGTATTTGGGCACTAGAACAAGCCATAGTGACTAAATTCAAGTAATATGTGAACGAATTTCAGGAGCCTAATAGTTCAATACCCCAACAGGCTGGGCAATAAATTGGGACCAACGGCGAAGAGTTGCAGCGAGAAAGAGAGGGGATAAGAGAGGACGGAAAAACCCTAATCCGAGAACAAGGAGAAGAGGCGAAGGGATAGGGAAGAAGATAGGACTCGGAGGGCAGTTTTATGCGGTGACACGTGGAAGGTTCTAGAATGATCTCCGAGATATCGTTAGATTATTGGAGGCCAGAATCTGCTTTGATATATGGCCGTTGGATTGCAAGAATTGGGCGGTGGCTGACGGAAGAAACGATGCAGCTGAACGAACTCACCCACAAAAAAATGGGAAATTATAAGGAAAAATTGTATTTAGGTCCCGTATAAGAAAAATACCATAAAATAGTTCCTTAAAATCTTAAAATTATAGTTAAGTCCCGTAAGATTTTTTAACAATTAAAATTTATTATAAAAAAGTATCACAAAATTTAAATACAGTTTTAAAATTTTAAGGAACGACTTTATCGTATTTTCTCTTACATGGAACCTAAATAATTTTCCCAAATTATAATGGGAAAATCCCATTAAAATACCTTTTGAACTTGTTTAACCCAAAAAAGTTCATTATAACATGCGAAAGATAGATAAAGGTTGAGGTGGGAATCTGTGTTATTGAAGTTTTAGGTTAAAGACTAAAATGCCTCTTTTGGGCTAACACTGAAATTGTCAGAGCCCATCTCTTTTAGGCCAACACTTTGACATATTTGGTGAGAATAAATTGTCATTCCCATTATCGATCTCGTCAAAACCATTAATAATTATGTTATTTCCCATTATTGAACTTGCCACCGTCCACCCCTTTTGGGCTAATACTGACACATTTGGTGAGAATAAGTTGTCATTCATATTATTGATCTCGTCAAAACCATTAATAATTTTATTATTCCCATTATTGAAATTGTCAGCGACCACTCCTTTTGCGCCAATACTTTCATATATTTGGTCACGACGTCATACGTTAGTTGGCATTCGCATTATCGATCTCGTCAGAACCATTAATCAAGTTGTCATTCCCATTAGTTAAGTTGTCAGGGTCCCCCCCTCTTGGTCAACACTTTCACACATGCAACTCATGACGTCATGCATTAGTTGGCATTCTCATTATCAATCTCATCAAAAAAATTAATTAATTTGTCATTCTCATTAGTGAATTAGTCAGAGGCCCCCTCTTGGCCAACACTTTCACATATTTCGTGAGTACGTATTGCATTAGTTGTCACTGTCATTAGAAAACTCATCACCCGTTCATAACTTTGTCATTCTCATTAGGGAATTTGTCGAAGGCCAGCCCTTTTGGGTTAACACTGCCACACATTTAGTCAGTACATCTTACATTAGTTGTCATTTTCATTAGTGAATTCGTCAAAACCATTAATAACTTTGTTATTCCCGTTAATTAATTTTTCTAAAACCATTCCTTTTAGGCTAACAATCACATATTTAGTGAGAATAAATTATCATTTTCTTTATTGATATCGTCAAAACCATTAAAAACTTTGTTATTCCCATTATTAAATTTGTCAGTTCCCAACCCTTTTTTGTCACACTGTCACTTAATATTTCTTGATTTACTTACTTCCTATGTAAAAAAAAAGAAAGTGCACAATAGCTTTTGATGAACTTCTTATGCTTCTTCAAACTTGATTCCCATCGTAGCTGAGAATTTCATTATTGGTTCTCTATGAATTCAGCTTGCATATAGTTTGTGAATCCTAAAGGAGAAAAAACAGAGTGAAGATTGCATTGTGAGAGTGAAAGTGTAAAACAAAAAGATAGGTTGATGGAATTTGAAGGTGAAACCTAAAAGTAGAGGGTAGTTCGGAATTCTCTGATGAGTTCAATGGCAAGAATTAGAGGAAGCAGAGGATGGCTTGTTAGAAACGCCGTCATACTCCTCTTCACCCTGGATTCATGCTGAGATACGAAAACCAATGAAGATACTGGAATCAAACCTGATGCCGCAAGAGATGGAAGATTGCTAATGAATTGTCGGTGGAAGATAGTGGTAGTGGTTTTGGTGATAAGGCGTGGCGGCGATTGATGAGTCCCTCCAAGCATGAATCAAAGGAGTGTTACTGAACTGAAGGGGACCCCTCTGAGAATGAAGCTGGCTCTGGCCAAACAGTGGCGGCAGCACCGGAATCGGC
Organism: Inga oerstediana; assembly: GCA_963210345.1. Classification (NCBI taxonomy): domain Eukaryota; kingdom Viridiplantae; phylum Streptophyta; class Magnoliopsida; order Fabales; family Fabaceae; genus Inga; species Inga oerstediana. The sequence continues at coordinate 82,311,185 of OY723400.1, forward strand.
GACAGTGAGTTGAAGACAAACCCTCCTCCTCCCCCGCCCCCGTGGTCATTATTACCCATATCAGTAACACTAACATTCCAAGCTACCATTCTATGAAATCGGTTAAGCGCTAGTGGAGGTGAGGTGAGGAGAGAGTGGAGAAGGCGGCAGTGGAGCATTGGTGGTGCTAAAGGTGAAACGAGGGCGGAGGCGGAGGCCAGGAGATGAGAGAGAAAGAGGGTGAGGGTGAGGAAGAGGAAGATAGAGAGATGAAAGTGAGAAGTGAGGGCATTTAGGAAAAACCACACAAACTTGAAAATCTCATATTGGCACCCTATCCCTTCCCTGTCATTTATAAGTTTTAATGGTTTTTTTTGAGTTTTCGAAGTTGAAGTAGTATTTATATGTCTTTTTTTCATTTGTGATTGTAATATACTCCCTTTTGTTAAAGTACAAGATATCTTACGGATTTAGTGGAGTTGTTAACGTTGTTTTATTTCCAAATACCTCTACTAATTATAATTTCTACTAACTATTATTGTAATATCCCCTTAATTGTTTTAGTAATTACTACTAACGACTAATTGATAATTTTTTTTTTTTGATTGACACGACTAATTGATAATTGAAACGAGATTCAGGCAAAAAAAAAAAAAACGCAAAAGAAGAAGAGATAATTGAAATGAGATATTGATGAGGTTCATTGTAATTAGTAAATAATACTCCCTCCTTTTTTCCTTTTTATATTTTTTCCATATAAGAGAAAATATTCCCGAATCCTCTTATGAACAACAACTATTTAAATCACCCAAAATTGTTGTTAAAATTAGTTAAGATTAATAAATGGGTAAGAAATATGATTTTTTTAAATATTCCCTTATTTATGAAGATGATATATGTGAGAAAGAATTGGTAAAAAAAAAAAAGGCTACAATATATATATATATGGTCATTTATGTTTGCATTAGATTTATTTTTAATCCCTTAAGTATATAAAGTGTATTTTTCGCCATTAAATTTAACGCCGTCAGTCTCATTTAATGGAAAATAGTGAGTCAACAATTTTAAATGTTGACTATGAATTAAATGCAGATAAACAATGCTTACATTTTAGCAGGGTTTCGGAACTCAGACCGGACCGGTCGGTCCGGCCCGAGAACCGGTGCCTAAACAGGTTCAGTCCGGTGACCAAACCGGTTCACTTTTTTTTTTTTTAAATTCTTTTTTAATATTTTTTCTTAGAATTTCATATTAATAAATCTAAAATATTCAATTTCTCACCGGTTTAGTCCCGATTTAACTTTGGTTTGACCTCGGTCTGACCCACTGACCCTTAACCCAGTGCTCCGACCGGTTCAATACCCGATCTGAGTTTTAATACCTTGCATTTTAGGCGCAAAGGAAAAAAAACATGTGCCTTCCCTCAATTGCAAAAAACCTATGCCTTACTCATCATGCTTGGGCAGCCACCAATTACACTCACAAATGGTATTCACATTTCTATCTTCACACATCATCTTCTTCTCATAAACATGTTTGGGATCATGATTAGGGATCCCAAAAGTGTTTATATATGTAAGTCCAGACAATACTTCTCACATATATATACCTGTATATCGTAAATCATGATTGAAAAACTACTTTTAAATAGCTCAATCGCTATTCCAAAATCTCTTGTCACATTGTGTTTTTCTACTTTTGTTTCCTCCACTCCAGCCGTGACCTAAGCTCACCATATCTACCCTCATTCTTTATTCATTGCAAAATTAACACCAATTAGTGCCTGTTTGGGTTAGCGGTAGAAGCTACTTTTCCAATATAATTTACGGTGTACGAGGTAAGTATGTGAAAGGAGTTTTATTTCAACTTGCGTAAACTCAAACATGCACTAAATCCTTGCTCCATCCTAGTCGCATAACATACTCCGTTATCACCATCAATATTGGAGCCTAATCGTGGTCTATTTCTGTTTTGCCATTAATCGTAGTCTATTTCATCTTTTGTTCTTCGCTAGATTATGGAGAGATGAGCCAGGGATGGGTTGTTCTGAACCTAGAAAAATCTGCAAAGATTAAAATATTAAAATAATTTAAAGATTAATATATAAGTATGCCTTGTCAGCATTCAATTACGTAGTCATCACTTAAATTACAGAGTTAGCATTTGTAGGATTTCGGGCGTACCTGGAATCTGATTGACTCACTGAGTACCCACACGAGATCGGAGCACCAATTCGGACTCTGATCACGTTATACGGCAGATTCACCATACGGATGGGGAGGAACCATAAGAGAAGTTTTCTGGAAGTTTTTCTCATATTAAAAACCACTGACTCTCACAATCTATTATTCCCATATTTAACGTACAGGAAGTTACTGATTTGAATTTCAAATCATAAGGATAAAACTCCTTATTCAAACCCAAACTTTCTCATAATTTTATAATAGCCCCAACTGAATTGGGCTTTGGGCCTGATCCACCAAGGGTGGACCAGACCTATTCCAACATCTCCCACTCACACTTGGTGGATCAAATGTTATGGGTCATATCTCTTTCTCTTCCATCCTTCTGTCATACTAGGTGCTTTGCCGTAACCGGGTGGGCATGACGTCTCCATTTGGCTGTCTTGTATTAGGAATCCCTTTCACAGAGACCAACACAAGACAACCCTGTAGTGCAGCTTGGTCGTATTTAATATAATGCCTCCGATGTCCTAGATTTTAACTCGTATACACTTTCTCCATAGCCAATTTAATCCCTCTTGAGTCAAGATAAAACTCAGATGGCCTTGCTCATATGCATAGTATCCACACTTATGAAATTACTCAAGTAACATCATAAGGGACCGGTCTCAGACACAAGCATAAGTGTGTATATTTCAAGTAATCTTTCTTTCGCCCATATATGATTTCAATATGAATCAACCGCTTTCTTAACATAATGCCTTTAGATCGTATCGATCATGATCATAGGAAAAAATGCTAAAGTAGCAGACGTCAAAACATATCTCCATCATATTGTCAAAGTCAGAGGACATCATGAAAGGGTAAACCTTTCCGGGACTCACACAACAATGAAGCAGGGATCTTTTCACTTGCTTCCCGTTTGCGGTTCTCTAGCACATGCGGTATGAATCGCATGCTACGGTGTTACTTTTATATTATAAGAGCATATGTCGTTTTAATCTTATTATTAACACCGTACAGACTAAAGTTTAGACACACACAGTATTTAAACCAAAATTCTTCAGCTTTACTCACATGACGTCAATCTAAAGAATTTGTTGTCTAGCTACAGATATCATAGACGTGGGTTTCCATGATTCGATCCATATTTATAATTGCAGATCTCATCCCGACTAAATGCACTACTAAGTCGAGGCGACATTTAGTTTTGTGTTTCTTCTCTACCATATAAGCTCTCTCATTGCTTACTGGTGAATACATATGTCTCATCTTCACACACTCCTTCAGAGTGTCAAAGGTGGTCGCTTGTGTGATAAAGCCGACCTCATCAACCTGTACGACATACTAGATATTGTATACTTTTGCATACACATGTAAAACTATAATGAAGTATTTATACTTCATTTCATATGCATGCCAAAGGGCTCATTATGCTCTTCATGTATTTCCTTGGCCACATGCTTAGCTAGGGGACTTGCCATAGGAAAGTGTTGTTCAACAACAACTTTATGTGCTACAGTATTTCTAACAAGAATCACATCTTCATTTTTAGTCTTGATATGATACTTAGGGTCTTTTACTTAGGCAATGGCTGCAGTGTTTTCACAATACATTAACACTAGATTTAAATTCTCACTTTCAAATCATAGATGTTTTCCCAAACATCATCAGCCATATAGCCACATATACTGACATAGTACATTAATATACGCATGATCATTATATGCCCTAAAAAAGTATCTCAAGACCTTTTGTGAAGACATTCCATGTCTCTCACAATGGTTAGACTAGTACCAACATACAAGTCTTATCACAAAATAGATATCTGGTCTTGTACACATCACTGCATACATAAGACTACCAACAACGTTTGCATGGAAACATTTTTCCATTTTCTATGTTGATTTAGTTCAGGGACAAAATCAAGACTCAAAAATCATTACTGAAGCCACTGGGGTATCTATGGGTTTGCATTAACTCATATAGAAATTGCTCAAGAATCTCCTAATATGATTGTCATTACAAATAGATTTCATAATCCATATCACCACTTAAAGGTGTAGATTTTACATCCTCTTGATGTATTACTAAATCTTAACAGTAAATTGTTGCCAGAATAAGTCTGATTAAAAATGCACAACAGGTAAGATGAAAGCCTTCCTATTATGCTCACCCCTTTGCAATCAAATGAGTCTTGTAGTTTCTAATTCTTAACCATGACTCTTTTTCAATGAATCATCACTTCCATTGCTTTCTTCCATTTTGCCTTTGCAGGAATCTTGTATAGAACACGACTCTATCTTCTAGAGCAGCCATGAATTCCTTTCTCAATTACTCCTTTTTATTTGGAGCTTCCTGCTTCTCTTGTTTAGGTCTCTTGATTGACCCTTCAAAACTCCCACTCACAAGGATTATTAAAAATCGCTGGCTGGTTCTATACTGTCTTGTCTATGTGTCTCGTAAAGAGACACATGGTCATCATTTTCACCTTTATTTGAAAACTAATGCATAATAAATGTGGTAGCTTTCAATTCTTTTCACTTACAATTCCATCTTTTCACTTATGAAAAAAATGAAGACATTACTCTTATGAGCTCCCACTAACAATCACAATGGGAATGCGCAATTGACCCTTATGGTTTGCACTCTTATGATCTGTGGAAAATCAAATCCAATTCGCATTTGACCATAATTCATAGAGTGTAGAAGTGACCACTTTAGAGGGCACATGGTTAAGTTCAATACCACACACACTCGATGAAAACAAATATGTGTACTAATCCACCAAAAGTGAACTTTAATACTCTCCCACTCACATTTGGTGGGCTAGCTTGAAACATCATAACCATGTCTCATAATGCTTTATTACACTTTTCAGCAAACTCCATATGGTGGTGGAGTGCATTAGATAACTAGCTATCTAACTATCTTTCTTCGATCACAGAGTTCATTTGATCATTCACAACATTGATTAGTTCATACATAGGATTTCAAAACTTCTATTGATTCAATTGATTTTGCAACATATCAATTTACAGTCCAAAATACTTAAACTTCAAACTTACGCTGAATTAAATATGTATGATCATATTTGTGAATAATCCTCAACAAGAGTAATAAAATGTTCAGCTCTGTGCCTTGCCCTCATACTCAGTACCAAATTTATCATAGTGGAATAATTGCAATGGAAATACGGTCATTTTCCCTTTACATAAATATTTTATGTTGCTTTACTTGCTAGACTATCACAATGACATCTGCACATTGGAAACTAAACTTAGCAATCCTCATTATGCTAATTTTTGTTGTAATTCCCATGTCCTTGTCTAGCATGACACATAATCAAGTCAATACTTGAATCACAAAAGGCGGTAAAGCAATTGAGCATAAAGATTCACCAACAATGCTCAACTTAAAGAAATCTCATGAGAGGAAAACTGAATCAGAATTATATATGTGCCACAAAATCATGAAAGTTTAAATCAGTTGAACCCTTGATTTTGACGGCATGAGACAACAACTCAATCTCTATGAACCAGTGCATGAAGCACATCACAGAGAATTAATGTCATTCCACTACATAAAGTAGACTTGTAGGTGCTTATACCTTTTACTTCAATCCTCATGTCGCCACCAACGCTAAGCTTCTGGCATAGATGTGACAATAGAGAACATTCTGTAAAGAATTTCAATCTCTATCGTCATGATTTATGGAGCTTGTGTCCTTTTTGCGTTCCTCTTATTTGGAACAATTATCTGCAAAATGGACTTTTCTTTAGCAGGAAAAAGCATTTAACCTCACTTAGGTTAGCCTTATGCTAGGAGAAATTCTTACCCTTCTTTGAACTTAGGGTCGTCCTTCTATCTCTTTCTTGGAATCTCTTACCCTTCCCTAATGTTGGGTTTAGAGTGTGGAGGACTTGGCCTCTCCTATAGGGTATGTTTATCCAGAGGATTTACAAACCTCTAGACATTCATTTCTAAGCCCCAAGTACTTTAATACATCATTGAAAGTAATAATGTTTTTGCTATGGGTCATACTGAACTTTCATGAGCTCCCACCTAGAAAAGGAGCATCTTGATGAACAAACTGAACTTGTTCGTTAAACAATACATATTCAGTTTCTCTCAGTTTTCTTGTTAAGTTGGTCATCTCATGTAAATATTGTCTCTTAAGAGGTGATTGAAGTACCTCAAGAGATATTCTTTGAATGTAATTCACATGGCATTGCTGTTGGATTTCTTTCACATTGACACATGCATTTGTCAAGTATAGCATACGCAGGGTAATTAATGTTATGAAATTTCCCTTATCACGGCCATGTCGGTGTTATAGCCTCTTATTTGCTGAGTAAATCCTCAGTTTTAGTGCCATTTGACCCAAATCAATGGCTTTTCAACATCTTTTATTTATATGAAACCTTTCAATGTCAGATATCACAATTGTCCCCATTTAGCTTATTGATTAACATTCTTGTTCTTGGCAGCCTTCTTTGGCTTAGTTACTTAAATCATCCCACCTACAAGTTATTCGCAATTGATATGAACCAAGAATGTCTTTTTATAGCACATTGAAGTATACAATGTCATGTACTTATATTATTCTTGACTAGAAAGGTAATAACAACATTGGGTCTATGATCAGGAGAATACGTTTGTATCTCCCATCACACAGATTCCAACAATGTCATTATCATCTATCAAGAATTTCATACAAGTACTTCACATAAAATGCTCAATTATGACTTTCAGAAGGCTCAATTTCCGAAAGCTCCCACTTTGATAGAGCATATACTACTAGCTCCCACTTAGATGGAGCATATGATTCTCTTAGAAGACTCATTTTTCAAGAGCTTCCACTCACAAAAGAGTGTTGGACATTTACTTCTTCATGTCCCTTGGAGCCTTATTATGTTGATAATGTCTTATTATCAAGGAATTTGGGACAATTCAATAGTTTTCTTTGGTTTCATATTAATCTCATTTCTTTGCTCTTAATCTTCAGCCAAACAAAACTTCAAGGGGAGAATATTATTTATTTCTAAAACCTAATTTGACAAGGTTCACAATGGTCTATTTTCTAAGGCTAGAAGAATTTAATGTCCCATGTTGTTTTAATCATCTTCCAAAGTTTCTCTATCACGTTAAGAAGATGTTTCAAATGTCTTATGCAATTTGAATTGTTTCATTCTAGAAACATTACATATTTGCTCTTAAGTCTTTTATGATTTCTAATGTTGGTGGTTGGACTGGGCTCAAAACTCATTTTCACTCATGAAATGGGCTTTACCTTCTGAGGTTCATCACTTGCCTGAATCTGGCATTAGGGAGCTTCTCCTTTTGAGATTCCCTTTCACTATGATTTGATACTTTCTCTTTTAGTATCAAATCCTTACTTTTACCTCTGTGAGATTTCCTCATATATGAATCTTGACATTCACCTTCTTAAGATTCATGAGATTCAGGTTTATTTTTAAGTTTATCTTCCGAATTTCTTTTCGGTCACTCGTCTTATTCAATTTCAGGTTCTAATGAACCTTAGTTTGAATCATTTTCCTCTTGAAACTCTCTTTAGGATCTTCTCCTTCTAGGTTATATTTCAAGGCTCAATTTTAAATGAGCAAACCCCTCCTCCATCTATCACTTAGAGGCTCACATTACTCTAAGTAATTTATGCTTGAATCATTATTTAGAGATAACATCAAATAATTTTCACCTTCTTAAATTCACTATAAAAGGTGGTTTAGTGCTTTTTGAACTCCCCAAATTCATATTTATCTCAAATAAAATAAATATGAATTATTAAAAATATTTCAGGGTTTTTAAACTCATAAAAAATCATTCAAGATAGCACTAAATGCCACTAAAACAGATTCAAATATATTCAAAAAAATTTTAAATATACATCAACATGAAGATCTTGAATTTAGGGATTTTTAGAAACAAACCACGTCTAAATCGGAGCTCAGACGCGCCTTCACGCGCCCCTAGAAGGAGAAGAAAAGGGAAATTCTGGAAAAAAAACGAAAAATGGGTCGAATCTCACTCTCGCAATCGGCGCGTGCATAGCACGCGCCGCCACAGGGTTCCCTAAACGTGACACGCGCCATCTGGATGGACGCCACGCGCCGTCTGCTATCGGTCTATGTCTGCCACGTGTCAAACGGGTATGCCACGTGGCCACACGCGCCCCCATGGCGTTACTGTCCATTTAATTTAATTTTTTTTTTGGTTTGCAGATCGGGTCGGATCATTGACCCGAACCGCCCACCCAGTCCACCGTTAACTTTTTTTTTTTGGGTTGGGCCAAATTCGGCCCAATCTTTTTTCTTTTTTTTTTTTGTTTTGGATCGGGTTGGGTCCCAACCCATTTCCCTGATCCGTTTTTTTTTTTTTAAATGCGTCAAAACGACGCCGTTTAGAGGGTCTGGAGGTTGTCTTCAACCTCCAGCCGGGGTCGACCCGGACCCGGTTTCAGGCGCGGGTCGGGTCCGTCGACCCGGTACCTTCTCTCCTCCGTAACTTCGCCGTCCGACGTCCGTTTTGCGCGTTCTTGGTGTCCATTTTCATCGTTTTTTCGAGATCTACGCAATGGGATTATTTTCAAGGACTGAATCACTCATTTTAAGAGGACCCAATTCAATTTTGCATTTCGTTTCTCGTTCGTTCCTTCGATTTCTCAACCCTATGAGTTATTTTGTTTCATACATATATGAACAGAAAACTCAATCTCATACAGATATTCATATGTTCAGATACTGAGAATTTTCTATATACATATGCTTTCATGTTCATGGACACACACGTATGGTAGAAGTTAAAAGTCATATTCAGGACTGATTAAAACCTGGCTCTGATACCACTGTAGGATTTCGGGCGTACCTGGAATCCGATTGACTCACTGAGTACCCACACGAGATCGGAGCACCAATTCGGACTCTGATCACGTTATACGGCAGATTCACCATACGGATGGGGAGGAACCATAAGAGAAGTTTTCTGGAAGTTTTTCTCATATTGAAAACCACTGACTCTCACAATCTATTATTCTCATATTTAACGTACAGGAAGTTACTGATTTGAATTTCAAATCATAAGGATAAAACTCCTTATTCAAACCCAAACTTTCTCATAATTTTATAATAGCCCCAACTGAATTGGGCTTTGGGCCTGATCCACCAAGGGTGGACCAGACCTATTCCAACAGCATTTTCCACTAAATGAGATTGTGGGTGTTAATATGATAGGACTAAAGATGCACTTTATAAATCAAAGGGATTAAAATGAAATTTGATGTAAATATAGAGAACTAAATATATGACAGAATGAGGACAACTTTTATCAAGTTTATCCATACAAATCAAATACAAGCATCTCCATGGTGGAGCAGGATTGGTGGGAGCAATGTAGCAATGTGTGGGAGCACTTAAATCAATCTCTAACATCAATGTGGATAATGAGCTTCACCTCAATGGAGTTTCATCTATTTGCAGGAGATTGTTTACGATCACGACCCTCTTGAAGATCAGTTCCTTTGGCTGTGACACCGAGAACACGGCCACCGGTGGTGATGAATCAGCCCTCTGAATCATAGGAAGTTCCAGCATGAAAGATCTTAACTTGAGGAGGATCAACAAGATCAGCTTGTTGCAGGTTTTGAATCAGAGTTCACTGTTACCCCTGTCAGCTTTCTTCTCCTAGCTGCAAGCAGAACTTGTGCCAAATCAGACTCCAACCTCACCATTAGAATCTGTTCATAAGAAGAGGTCAAAGAAAACTCGGTTAATATCAACAGTGGCTGTTGGATCAAGTAAAATGAAATAGATTGTCATTAAATAAAGCCTCCGGTTCAAGTTTTGTAAAAGTAAAAAAAAAAATGTTACAGAACTCCCTAAACTTTATGTGATAGGTGAATAACATCCCTAACTTTTTAAACTTTACAATAAACCCACCTAAACTTTCAAATCTAGCTAGACAAATAACCTTAAACTATCAATTTTATACCTCTTAACTTGAAACTTTATTTTTGAATGCATATGCCATAAAACCCCCTCGACTGAGTTATACGCATATAACCATAAACCCCTTAGGGCTTGTTTGGTCTGAGGGGAGGGGAGGAAAAGTGTGCGAAGGGAAAAATTTTTTGAGTTGAATTTAAAAAAATTAGAGAAGTGTGGTTAAAAATTTTTAATTAATTTTTCTTACTCTTTTATCTTATATATTCTCTTTATTAAAATTTTATTACTCCACTTCTTCAATCTTTTAAAATTCAACTCATAAAAATTTCCCCTCCCCTCCCTTCCCCTCCAAATCCCTCACACCAAACAGACCCTAATCTTTAAACCATTTGTAGATAGATAGTGAGCAAAACTAATAGTATGTGAGTTATTGTATAAATGCACAAGTTAAGGGAAGTTTATTGTAAAGTTTCTAAGGATGGGGAGGTTATTATATGACATAAAGTTTATGGGAGTTTTGAATAATTTAGACATGAAAAAAATCACACTAGAAGAATTATCTCTATTTAGGACAATGCTCAAATCTAATAAATGACTTATTTATGATATAGTAACACAAAGAGTGCCAAATGAGTGTGCCTCCGGTATCACTCTCATATGAGATCAAAACAAGATACCAATGAACTGAAAAGAACATTAGAAAAAACGAGTTTTGGAAGCATAAGACCAAGATCTAAACATGAGTATCAAAGGTGGATTAGCAATGCCAACTTGTTAGGAAAGTGCATGAGGAGATTTATAGTTGTATAGCATAAACAGGATGAACCATGAACACCCTAAATTATCAGTTGAGATTATGATAAATAGAAATTGAATTTGCTGCAATCAAGTATGAGTTAACCGACGCCAATTCTATTAGCTTTGGCAAGCCAGACTTGTTTTCTATCGTAAGCCCAGCATACAAAACACCAACAAACTTTCAACCTTCTGCTGCCATTACCTTTTACAGTGAACAATCGGTGCTCAGCTCCTTGCTCTTTATAATATATATATATATATATATATTTTTAAACTAATTTGTTTGACTTACAAATCGATATATAATCTTATGTTATATAGAAGTATTTTAAAGAGATCATATTACATATTTTATAATTAAGTTATTTATTTAGCTTCCTTAATTGTGCTAAATTATATATATATATATATATATAGATGTCTTACAGTAAGGATTGGAAAGAGTATATTTACATAGGACAAGGGTTGAATATCATGCATGTTTAGTTCAAAAGAGAAAAGGGCACAAGAAAGACTAAATATAGGAACTAATTATGGGGTTGTATTGGTAAAAAAAAGAAAAAAAAATTATGGGGTTGGTTTTAGTCTTAAATATAAGACCTCAATTCGTTAAATCTCTAATATTATATTTATCATTTTTTCTCAAACTAATTTATGTGACTTATAAATACTCCTCTAGTCCTTAATATAAGATATATTTGAGGAGTTAATCTTTATTCTAAATATAAGACATACTTTTCTTATTTGTAAATTTTTTCCTAATTTACACCTATTGATGCTCCGTCAATAATAATCAAGAAGGAGAGGAAATGATGGAATTAAAGAAGATGATTAGGATGTTTTAGAAAGTATATATCATATCAACTAACTCAATTAACTTCTTTAATCTAATCAAATTAGGTAAATATGTCTTATAATAACGACTAAAGGGAGTAATATATAATCTAATGTTATACAAGAGCATTTTGAGAAATCAGGTCATATTTATTATAATTAAGTAATCTATATTATTTCTTTAATCTATCCAAACTAGTTAATTAGATCTTATAAATAAGGATGGGGAGAGTAATACACAGACCATGGCGGTTGGAATTGTATAATTGTCCCACAAATGCTTCATGAAATTGTTTGAACCTTCCATAGCAGCAGCCTCAAAAGATGGTCCAAAAGTTGGGATTCCTGCCTTAACCAAATCATTTACAAGTCAAGTCCTACGCCCCATTCATCACGACGGAATGAGACTACATCTGTTCCATCCATGGTATAAAAAACCGGACCGGACCGGCTGGTTCAACCAGAAAACCGGTGAACCGGCAACTTGTCCGATCTGGTTTGGTGGTAGAACCGGAGGTTGAGTGACCCGGTATGAACCGGACTAAATCAGTATGAACCGGCCTTAACCGGGAAAACCGCTGGGTTCGGTGATCTGAACGGTTTTTCACTTTTTTCCCCATTCAACAAGAAGCCCATAGATCGAAACGACCGAATGAGAAGAGAAGTTTAAATCATTTATGAATCTTGTTGGAAAAATGAAAAAAAAATGGAAAACGAAACAAGCCACCAGAAAAATGACCAGAAAGTTGGAGAAGAAGATGAACAGTGTAAGCGATTCACAAGCCTCCACCGTCGAAAGTCGTGGGCGATACCTCCTTTGTCGCGATTCTCAACAGTGAGAAAGAGACATCCTCCGTCCTTAATGGTCTGGTTTTGGTGTTCATCGGTTAGTGTTTTCTCTATAAAGCTCAAAATCGATGCCCTGGTTCTGTAAAGCTCGCCGATCTGGTTTGATGTTCACCATGGATAGTTGGGAGTTTTCAAACATCTGAGCACCTCAGCCTCCCAACCCCGTAAAACGTGTTCAAGAAAGAGATGAAAGAGAGAATTGTCTTATCAAAGTCACATGCGTATTGATTTTGAAAAGAGAGAAGGAAGCTTCACGTGGGAGAGAGAAGAAAGGAGAATAGAAAAAGGAAAAAAAAAAGAAATAGTAATAATTCATTAAAAATGAGAAATATAAGAAAGAAAGGAAAATGAAGTAAAATAAAGTTAGAAGCGTATTGATTTTGGAAAGAGAGAAGGAAGCTTCACGTGGGAGAGAGAAGAAAGGAGAATAGAAAAAAGAAAAAAAAAGAAATAGTAATAATTCATTAAAAGGAAGAAATATAACAAAGAAAGGAAAATGAAGTAAAATAAAATTAGAAAAAAATTTTATAGGCATAAATACTTTGTAAAATATGAGGTATATTTAAAAATATTATCTTTTATAATTAAAGTATAAATATTTTTATTCATGTTAATTAAATTAAATTATTTTTAGTAAACTATAATATTTTAATATGACCGGTTTGACCTCCGGTTAGACCCCGGTTAGACCCTGGTTGACCCATTAATCCTTAAACCTGTATCGCAACCGGTTCATTGATCGGTCCGATTTTTTATTCCTTGGTTCCATCAGAATATGGTCCAAAAGTTGGGATTCCTTCCAAAGTAGTCTCGTTCATCACGGCAGAATGAGACTGCGGCTGCTCCATCGGAAATATCAAGGTCTGAAACACAAGTGGCGTTGACTGTTAGAATCTTTTAAAATGAAGATATGTGTTTTTTATAAAGTCATGTTGATTAAATTAAAGGATTTATATGAAGAGTTGTGTAAGAAGTTATAATATTAAAAGTCACAAATATTATGTTTGTTTAATTTTTGGAGACACACGTGAAAGGTTATAATCAGAGATGTAGCAGCCATCACTTGATGAAAACTCTATATAATTTTTAACAGTATTTTAACTTTTTTGTCACATAGGATGACTCATAAGTATTAGGGATTGACTTGCAAGCGAGTCAAAAGTTTAGGGACTGAGTCATAAGTGAGTCAAACCTTTAAAGATCAAAAGATTGATTTTTTCCATTGTAATAAATAGAAGTTAGTTGGGTTTAACGATTATACCACAATTTTAAAAGTTTATGGTTATTTTTGTTCTAAAAAATAATTTATAATTACTTTTACAATTTTGATAAAATTTGAAGTTTATTTTAACACTTTAACCCTATATTAATATAAAAGCATGTCATACTTCAAATCTTTGGAGCAAATTTGTGTTGATAATTTGTTATAAAATTAGAGAAAAATAAGAAGATTAAGTGCTTGTTTGGAATAGCTTATTTTTGGGTAATAAGTGCTTATAAATCGTGATTCACGGTATAAAAGGTAAGTATGTGAGATGAGTTTTATTTCGGTTTACCTAATAAGCACTTATATTCAAAAAATAAGTATTTCCAAACATGCACTAAGACAATAACCTATCTCATTCACTTTTTTTTATTGGTATACAAAAATGCAAATGCCTTTTATATATGGCCTCTACTTATAGACTTCAATCATTCAAGTCTAATTCTAAGGTTACAAAGAAATAAAGAAGAACATAATAACATTAACCATGAAAAAACTGCTCTCAAGTTATTCATTGGAGGTTATTATATGATTTAAGATAATGAAGATGAAGGTAATAGAGTGAGTGGTTATGGACGTCCACTCATGCAAAGTTTATAATAATGGGAAAGTAATTAGTACCCTTTTTTGTCCAAAAAAAATTAGTAACCCTTCAGTTCTTTATTATAAGAAATATCTACAACATGTATTATGTTTTATTTATAAGAAATATTTAAAGAATGTTTAAAAGTTTTTTGTTAGTCTCCTATTTTGCCCGCATTGAATCACTCATGTTAATTCCAATACATCTATTATTATTGATAATAATTATTAATTAATGAATATAATTCATAATGCAAAACAAATATCACTCCTAATCTTACTTTATAATCTATAACTGTTAGGCAAAGAGGACAGGAATGTCTCTATTGATTTCTCTCTATCTTTTTCTTCTCTATTTAATGTATTTACCATTATATCAAATTTTAATGGTTGAAGTTTATTTTATTTATCATAGTAGGTTTTTATTATATTTAATTTTATAATAATATTTCTATATAATATTAAATCTTAACCATTAAAATTTAATCTAACGACGAATACATTAAATGAAAAGAAAATGGAAAAAGGGATCCATGGACACGTACTTAAGAGTGGGCATGGATTGAGTGGAATTTATCCCTGAAAGATGAGAGCTTAGATATGAGTTGGCCGACGTGTTTTGCGTTGCTATGCCGTCAGCTTTGGTTGAACCGGAACTCAGGGGTCTTCGAGGGGAAAACAGTAGGAACAATCCAAATCTTGGCTCAGGTTCATGCTCAAACTCGATGGTCGAACTCTCAGTTATTTTTGTCAAATCTAGAGTTAAAGAAAGCCTCCAGGTGGAAGCTACCGTACAATAGTTGGATAAAGTTGAATGTTGACGGGGCATGCAGATATGATGGTAGTGTAGCATGCTGTGGGGGAATAGCTAGAAATCATGAAGGATGTGTCCTCGGAGGTTTCTTGCTTAACTTGGGACGTGGAAATGGCCTATATGCAGAGATATGGAGTATTCTTATGGCTTTGAAACATGCGTGGGATTCAAGTTGGAAGAAAGTGGTAATAGAATCAGATTGTGGGGAGGCAGTAGATCTTATTGCATGCGGGTGGAATGACAATCATACATATGGGGATACACTTGTGGAGATTTCCCATTTCATGCAACGTAACTGGGAGATTTCTATAGCATGGTGTAGTCGGGAGATAAACCATGCAGCTGACCATCTTGTGAAGCATTCATTGGGCTTGCCTATGGGGGCTGTATCGTTCGTTGAGCCTCCTCAGTTCCTGGCTGAAGTTTTATGTAATAATATTGAGTTTTAAGTAGTTTTAGTTTGGATTGTAAATAAAAAAAAAAAAAAAGATTTGAACTTGAACACTAGAAGGCAGCTGCATACGCGGGTTTAAAGTAGTTTTAAACTTTCATATGTACTAAAATATAAGATTAAGCTGATATATCGCATAAGAAATTGAGCAAATAAAAAGAAAAAAAAAAAGGTGAATACCATTTTAAATTACCCAGTTTTATTCCTATCATTAATCATATTGAACTGCGATAAATCACTACAATTGTGGAAGGTTAGAACTTGTTGTATTTAATCATCAACACGTAAATTATAAGCTACGCACAAGGGGAATAACGCTAACCAAAGCGGTTTATTGCTCAACTATTGCAAGAATTGATAAATCAGCTCGAGCTTTTTTACAACACAGAAACTTGGCAACTGCTCTGTTTCCATCTGCCTTTGTAATGACTCCAAAAAATAAAAAATAAAAAACTCTCATGAACTATAACTCCTAATGCTCAGCAACAAACTCAGAAAAAAGAAAGTTTGAGAATTGACAGTAAAAGGAAAAAGAAAGAGGAAGAAACAGAGTATAAAATAAGAAACAGAGCCTCGTTGGACAAAAGAAGAAGAAACAGAGTGTAAAAACAAGACAAGAAACAGAACATCATTGGACTGATGTGTGAAACTTGGTTATTTGGCAACTGCTACACTGAGAATATCAGTGTAGCCAACCTTTTTCCTCAAACATTTTGTTAGCTTAACAGCATCAACTCCTTCTCCAACCACCACCACTTTCTCTTTTTCAGCTCCTTCTAACCCCACAAAGCTCACACCTGCAATATCATTTCCCATTTCAGTTTCATATTCATCACTATATATATATAAACTTAATTCACTTCAATACAAAAACTTTAAGTTCTTCATATATCTCTCACTTACCATTGGCTGAAGCCACAAGTTTGAGTGCTTTGGTCCTGCATTTCTCGCTGTTCATATTCACCTTCATCACAATCTTTTGCTGCACTCAAACATATATATAAGCAAATGCAAAAATGGTGTCAGCCAAAAAAAAAAAAAAAACACAGTACTGACAAATTACATGCGAGCAAGAAATTTGCTATACTACATATACCTTCATGTTTAATTGGATGACGGATAAGTTTAGATCAGAGTTTGAAGTTAGCTATACGTTGATGGGGAGTGAAGGTTGCAACCCTCTTTCTTTTATACTGGTCAAGTCAATGCGAGGTCAAATAAAACTAAAACTATTTCACCAAAAAATAGTGACAACGTAACTTCGCTTGATGTTTCTTGCTACTATATGTAAGGGTCAAGATTGATGTGAAGGAGTTATTAAAAAATTACTACATGAGAGCGTCGACGTGTGGACTACGTTCTTCACGCGTGTAGAAAACGCGTTTGGTTTAAAATATAATTTGGAAATGACCATTTTAACCTTATCTGTGCAATGTGAAACCACGAATTTTCCTCGCAGGGGACCATATACTGTTAAGGGTTAACATGGGTCGTTTGAATTTAATACAGCAAGTCAAGTCAATTGCTAATTTTTTTTTTTCAAAAAAAAAAGAAGAAGAAGAAAGAAGATGAATCCAATTCGACTTCTTGATCTGTCATTCTGTTTATTACTACCTCCTGTCTTAAATATAGGACATAATTTATAATTTAAATTGTACTACAAACTATGTCCTATATTTAGGACCGGAAGGGATATTTGTTTGTCAGCTTGGTTTGAGTTTAGAAGGGTGCAATTGAAGCTTTCTCATATCATGAATCACTTTACTGCCTCTCCTGGCCTATTTTTGATCAACTAGATTTGTTAAAATAATAGGTTCAGCCAGAGGAGAATGATCAAATTCTAAAAGAGAAAATCACTATTAGAATCCTACACAGCAATTCAAAATACTACTATATATTAAAAAAAATCTTTAAAATAACTAACATAGAGTTAGTTTAGTGGCGTAAGGTCTGTTAGATCCCTCTGAATCTTAAATTTGAGTTTCAGAGGAGATAAATATGCTGGAGGCAGCCACAAACCTCAAACTAGATATTGGATGATAATATCAAATCATTTTTTTCGGTCTATATGGCTTCTGATCATATTAAATTTAATCATAATTATTTTTATAATCAAAATTTTAGGTGAGTTGGGTCCCGAGGGTTCACCAGAGTCAGAGCATGTCTCCAAGCTCAAAGAGCTCTTATAAAAGTATTTATATATCGTCCACCAACAAGATCCTCATATCAGTGGGATTCGAATTCACAACTTTATAATTATAGGCCAAAATCCTTACCAACTGGACTAACCTTTATTGACAATTTGATCATATTAATCACTATGGAAATATTATTATTTTCATGATTATCGTTCAATAGCTAATACAAAATATTATTAGCTTTAATTTCAACTATGAATTCCATTAATGCGATGTGATAATGTTTATTACCACTCATATATACACGTTCCTTGATTTCAATAGCACACCATCAATTTCCTTAAATATTTGTCTTCAAAACCATATCAAGAATCTTTCAAAGCTATAGAAATCTTTTGTGTCATTTGATGTTTGAATCATGAGGCTTCAAGGCTTGATATTTTTAACAATTAGATCCTCAAATTGTCACACTTTTTTTTTTTTCGTGGCATGCTATTTATTAGAACCACAAGATGATCTTTTCCCAATAATTATTATCAAAAGTGTTGAGGCTTATGTCAATCTATATAAGTGTATTATGGCTACTAACCATTTAATAATATAAAATTATAATAACATATGTCAATTTGATTATCACAATAAGAACAAATCTTGAACTTTTAAATTATAAATTTAGAAATATAAGCGTAACGTAAAGTAAGTATAAATGGTAAATTTTTGTAGGGGAATATGATGAATATTAATCTTCTATTATCCATGTATCAATAAAACGTAAAAAAATGGAGACAATATAGATCCATAAATAAATATAAGGGAGAGAATAACTTAAATTGATTATATATATAGAGAGAAAGAAGCCCACAAACTTATAGTATCACAATATATATAATTCAAAAATATAGATGCAAATAATTAAATTATGTAATTTAAAAAGTTGGTTAAAGACAGTAAATAGTAAATATGTAATATATATATATATATATATATAAAACTTACTTTCTTAAAACATCCTTATTTTTGGAGAAGGCAAGTGGGAGAGAGAACAATTAAAAAATGATATAAGAGAGAATGTGTGAGAAAAAAATATGAGAGATAAATAATTAATTATGAATAAAATTAGAAAAAAAAATGTATTAAATGATAAGATGAAACCAAACTGTATATCATATAAAAATCATACCCCTCACACATTTGACTGTTATATTTTAGGCAGAGGGAGTATAATATAAGTATATATATATATATATATAAATGGAGAATTACTAAAAAAGACCTCATGGACAACTTATTTACTAAATGGGACCTGGGAAGATATCTTGCACAGAGAGGGAAGATATCTGCACACGGAGGGGAGATATCTGCACATGTAGGGGAGATTTCTGCACACGTATAGGGAAGAATTTTGCACACAGGGAAGATCATCTGCACATCTGGGAAGATATTCTGCACAAGTGGAAGATAATCTGCACGCGAAGGTCCAATTTGGCAAATAAGTTGTCAATAAGGGATTTTTTCACAATTTTCCCATAAATAAATGTGGCAAATGCTAATCAGATAATAAGGAAAACGGCATATGTAGGACCTTTGTAGGCTGTAGGCTATGGAAGTATTGGGAGCGAAAGCCGGGGAGTATTTCTCATTCATTTGCACTGTGTGCAATAATATTTTGTATATAACCTCTATTTATATGACTTCAGACATTATTGAAGACTAAACTAAAGAGTTGCAAATAATTAAATAAGGTAATTAAGCAACAAAATGATACAATTGTATATATATACTAAAAAACCTTCAATTTAGGAGTTACAAGGTATAATATCATTAACTATGAGATGGAATCCTATAAGTCCATAGAGTTATGAACATCCACACATCATATTATTTATAACAGAAAATATATAAAAATTGATCTTATTTTTTCTTTAAAAAGGTATGATTGTTTTTGTTATTTTACAAAACACTTAACTAAAAATAAATTACCTTTTTTTTAATAAAAAGACATAATGATAATAAAGAGTTTGCAAAGTATCAAAGCAAATGTAACAAAAAAATTGACGAAAATAAATAAAATTCAGTTGATTTTTTTGGAAGATTAAAGAAGTTAATTAAATTACTTTAAAGTATCTATATTTATCTTTTTTTTCCCAAACTAATTTGTCAGACTTAAACTACTATATAATTTAATCATATACAATATATAATATAATTAAGTAACTTATTTAACTTTCTTAATTTCTCTAAAAAAACTAAATTTTATATTTAGGACCGAAAGCAATATAATTTGTTTTGCCCTTTAGTTGGGTCATTGACATTGGGTCAAAAAAGTAATATGTGGTGTGTACTCTATGTGTAGAACCGGGGATACGGGCCGGCCCTTCACGGGCTGGGGCTTAAACGGGCTGGCCCGTTTAGGCCCATTTGCTAAAAAGTACAATAATTTTTAGGCCCTCGTCCCTACAGGGTTGGCCCTAAACGGACTTAAACTCATTTTAATTCAAAAAAATTTCTTTTTCAAGTTTTACAATATATTTATTATTTTGCTTTAAATTGATATGCATTATTTTTAAAACTCATAAATTTTTAGTTAAAATAATCATCTAATGTCTAAATTAGCCTATTTTTTAAAGTTTAAATTAATAAATCATTCTAGAAAATAAAATAAATCAAACCAATTAATAAATGTTTGTCCGTTATTAATACTCTATTGGGTACTTAAATGTCTCTCATATTGATAATTTGATATAATGATATTATATTTATTAATTTATTTTAAAAAAATTAAACGGGCCTAAAAGGGCTTGCCCTCAGGACTGCAGAGCCCGCCCTTTTAGCCCCGTTTCTCTTTTTAGCCTCTAAATCATAAGCCCGGCCCTTAAAAGGCTCAGGCCAACCCGACGGGCTCGGTCCGAATTCCCGGCTCTATCTATATGCAACGAGTTCTATCTTCAAACTCCGCTTCTCTTTCATCTTAAGTTATATTATTGTTGTTCTGTCACACTATTTTTGTAAAAAGGGTTAGTTAAATAGAAGTGCTATGTCTTTATTTATTAAAAAAGCGGTGAAATTATTTCTTTGAGAATAGTGATGCAACTCAAATGATACATTTTTATTGTTTTGTATATAATTACTTTTTAACTACCGTGTTCTACAATCAACACAGACCATGATCTCCCATCAACAAGTCATGTTGATGGCCAATAGGTTGAGGACCATAACTTTCAAAAAATTATAGACTATTGACTCCATTTTCTTCTAGATCGTGGACTTTAATTTCACTCTATCCGATCCTAATATTCCTATACCCTACCTCCAATTCTAAATATAAATTTCAGTTTATTTTTTTAAAAAAATTAAAAAAACTAATTAAATTATTTTAAAGTATCTATTTTTATCTTTATTCTCCAAACTAATTTATCAGACTTATAAATTATTATATAATTTAATTATATACAATATATTATATAATCATTTAACTTATTTAATTTTTTTAATTTCTCTTATAAAAAATTAACTGAATTTTATATTTAGAAGTATAATTCATTTTGCCCTTTAGTTGGGTCGTTGACACCGGGTCAAACTTGGCAACTCCAGTCTACCACTAGTCTTATTAGTAGTATGATTTTTTAAAATTATAATCATTAGTCTAATTGATTTAATCACACCTGCTAATTTCGGTGAAGTGGTATGTTATAGATACCTTAAAATAGTAGCCAGAGGGAGTATTATTATTAAGAAAGATGACGTAGTGTCTGCTTTTTCATCAAATTAATTTTCCTCAAGTAACTAGTAAAAATGGGTTAATATAACTTTTGGTCTCTGAAATTTGATCTGATTTTGGTTTTGGTCCCTCAAGTTTGAAATCAGTGGTTTTGGTCCCTGAAGTTTCACCCAATTTTGGTTTTAGTCCCTCAAGTTTGAAATCGATGGTTTTGGTCCCTGAAGTTTCACCTGATTTTGGTTTTGGTCCTTCAAGTTTGAAAAGGACTTGGTGACCCGTTTTTGAAACCCGACCTGACCCGAAAAAAAAACCAAGTCCCTTTCAAACTTGAGGGACCAAAACCAAAATCAGGTGAAACTTCAAGGATCAAAACTACTGATTTCAAACTTGAGGAACCAAAACCAAAATTAGGTGAAACTTGAGGGACCAAAACCAAAATGAGATCAAACTTCAGGGACCAAAAGTTATATTAACCCTAAAAAGAAATAGACCTTTTATTATCTGGAAAAAAGGCCATTGTTAATTTTCCTAAATAATTAAACACCTTTCAATATTAATTTATAGTGCTGTAATCTAATTTATCATATTAATTGAAATGTAGAAACGGATTAGTTGACACCGTTTAGCACATTTGGTTATCAATATGCCTTTCAAAATGAGAGGAACGGAGAAACAAATAATTATTAATTGAAAATTAATTAATATAATTAATGATGTAAAAAAAGAAGAAAAAAAGAACACCACTGCTTTTTTTTTTTGGTTGCCCACCCGGTTCACCGAAACTTTGCTCCGACTATATTCGGATCCGACCCGCGTCGCGCACCTGGCTATGGTGGGAGAGCTTCCCAATATGAATTTTCTGTATACACAAGGCTGAAACCCGAGACCTTACTTAAGTGGAACCAAGCCACTTACCACTTGGACCAACTCCCATTGATTACTTTATAATCTGTAATTGTTAAGGATGGAGGCCCAAGAAGTTGCAGCCAATAAATCATCATGTTGATAACTTTTGATTCTCTTCTTTAGGTTAACTAGATAAATCATCTTGTAACCCAAAAAAAAAAAAAACTGGATAAATCATCGTTTTTGATAAACCTTCGATTCTCTTCTTTAGGTTAACTATATACTCATATGAGATATTCATTTACCTTTTTTTCATGCGTTTAAATTTCTACCATAACTTATTGTTGGGATTTAAAAGTGAATGTATAAAAAAGTCCATTAGATTGAGGAAACTTATGTACTAAAATGTAAGATTGAGGTGATAATTGCATAAGAAATTGAGCAAATAAAAAGGTAAAAAAAGATGAGCACCAGTTATGAGTGTTTGAGTTTCTTCCAAACTTAGGTTTGCGCAACCCGAGACAAAACCCCTTCCACACATTTATCTCGTAAGCCTTAAAAGCTATTCTCAAAAGTTAATCCAAACACACACGAGCATTTATACATTTTAATTACTCAGTTTTATTCCTATCATTAACCATTTGAAATGCTATAAATCACCACAATTGTCAACTGTTAGAAATTGTTGTATTTTATTAACATTAAGTCCCCCATAACCAACAATATGGCTCATCAATAGTCTTATGTTCTGTCTAACAAAGTAATATGTGGTGTGTGCTCTATGTGCACCGAGCTCTATCTTCAAACTCCACTTCTCTTTCATATTAAATTATACTCCTTCTGGTTTTAATTATAAGATAAAGTTGATTTTTTTTGGAGAAATTAAAGAAATCAATTAAATTATTTTAGAGTATTTTTATTTTTATTTTTTTTCTCCAAACCAACTAATTTGACTAATAAAATAATATATAATCTAAGGATACTAAAAATATAAACACTCTAAAGTAATTTAATTGGTTTTTTTAATTTCTCCAAAAAAATTAACTTTATCTTATAATTAGGACCGGAGGGAATATTATTATTATATTTTCTGTCACGCTATTTTCTATAAAAAGGGTTAGTTGAATAGGAGTGCTACGTCTTTATTTATTGAAAAAGCGGCAAAATTATTTCTTGAGAATAGTGATGCAACTCAAATGATACATTTTTATTGTTTTGTACATAATTACTTTTTGACTACCATGTTCTACCATCAACATAGACCATAATCTCCCATCAACAAGTCTATGTTGATGGCCAATAGGTTGAGGAGCATAACTTTCAAAAAATTATAAACTATTAATACCATATTTTATATATTACTTATAGCTAATGTGCATAACGTTTCCTAACCATGTTGATAAATTAGTAATATTACAATAAAATTGCAAAAAAATAAAATAGAGAACCTAAATTACCGGCCCCAAAATTATTAATAAAAAGTTTATTCCCCAATTGTATCGGGATCTAAAATAATTCAAAGTTATAGGAGGGCCAAGACGGTCACATTTAGGGCTTGTTTGGTATGAGGGGAGGAGAGGTGAGTAGAAGAAAAAAAATTTTGAGTTGAATTTAAAAAAATTAGAAAAATGGGGTTAAAAATTTTTAATTAATTTTTCTTACTCTTTTATCTTATATATTCTCTTTATTAAAATTTTATTACCCTACTTCTTCAATTTTTTAAAATTCAACTTATAAAAATTTTATCTCCCCACCCTTCCCCTCCAAATCCCTCACACCAAACAGACCCTTAAGACTTGTTTGGTTTGAGGGTAGGGGAGGGAAAGTGGGCCGAGGGAAAATTTTTTTGAGTTGAATTTAAAAAAATTAGAGAAGTGGGGTTAAAAATTTTTAATTAATTTTTCTTACTCTTTTATCTTATATATTCTCTTTATTAAAATTTTATTACCCCACTTCTTCAATATTTTAAAATTCAACTCATAAAAATTTTCCCTCCCCTCCTCTCCAAATCCCTCGCACCGAATAGACCCTTAAACCTCAACTCCAACATGATGGCCAATTCCTTGTCTATATTAGGGAGGGGAACTAAGGGCCCGTTTGGTACGCTGGAATTGATTTTGATGGAAATGAATATGGATATGAATATGGAAATGGATTTGGATATGGAAATGGAAATGGGGATTAAAAGTATGTTTGGTATGTCATGGAAATGAGATCTAATTTTTGTATAAAAATACCAAAATGTCCTTCAAATTTTTATTTTTATTTTTTTGAAGGTAGTGGAGGGTAATAGATGGAAATGATCATATGGAATTGTAAATCTGAGGTATTTTGATGGAATTAATTGGGTGAAATTGAGCCTATTTGACTTCCACATGGAATTGGAAAATCTTCCAATTCCATCATACCAAATAAGCATCATAATGAAATTGATCCTCAATTCCATTTTCATCACCCCTAATTCCATCATACCAAACAGGGCCTAAAGAAGTTGGGGTGGATGAATCATCAAGCTGATAAACGGACTTGGCTTGCGTCCGCTGCCTCAGCGTCCGCTGCCGGTCCTTTTCTCTAAAACTACACCGTTTTGGTGTAGTTTTGAGATAAAATGTTGGCTGATCTCTTTTTTTTTTTTTAAAAAAATTGTGTCTAGTATTTTGAAGTATTTTTTTGGATTTATCTAATATCTTAAAATATTTTTTAAGTAACGTGCGCTGTCCTAAAATAATTTTTAGTGCTTTTAACCCTTTAAAATATTTTTTTAGTTATACTCAATCTGTTAGCAGATTGATTATAATTTTTTTAGTGTTATTTTTTTAGTTATCCTTAAAATAATTTTAGTTGTTATTTTTTTTGTGCTGATTTATTGATTTTCACCCACTCTAAAATATTTTAAAGTAATTTTTAAAACTGAAAAATACATTAAAGGTAAAATTATAATCAGTCTGCTAACAGACTGAGTATAACTAAAAAAATATTTTAAGGGGTTAAAAGCACTAAAAATTATTTTAGGATAGTGCACGTTACTTAAAAAATATTTTAAGATACTAGATAAATCTAAAAAAATATTTTAAAATACTAGACACAATTTAAAAAAAAAAAAAAAGAGATCAGCCAACATTTTATCTCAAAACTACACCAAAACGGTGTAGTTTTAGAGAAAAGGACCGGCAGCGGACGCTGAGGCAGCGGACGCAAGCCAAGTCCCTGATAAACACTGTCCCGTGCCTCGTACAAGTGAAAATATCTAGTTTATTATCACAGCCACAAAGCATTATTTCTGAATAGAGAGAAATCGTTTTCCACAACCATATTTATTATAATCATATTCTTATTCTCTCTTCCACTGTCCTTTTTATTATAATAATTTTATTATTATCTCTTTTATTCCCTATCTAGTTAATCTTTCAAAAAAAAGAAAAGAAAAAAAATCACAGCCGTGAGTTCTATGGATTTATCAATTTTAATGTTTTATGGTATAATAAAAAATTACTATATTTAATATAACATCCAATTAACTTTTTGAGAGAGATAAAAAAAATTAAATAAATTACTTTAAAATATTTATATTTATCATTTTTTTAAAACTAATTTTTTTAACTTCCAAACTAAAATAAAATATAATGATACACTATGATATATTAAAAACCAAACGGTGTAAAAATCAATAATCCAACACAAAAAATATAAGAAACCAGGTAAGTCAGAAAACAGAGCGGGTCACATCTTAAAAGCGTTCATGATGTTTTCCCTAAACCACTGGGAAAAAAAAGGGAAATTAGAACAGAAGTGCAGGGAAACTAAAACAATATGCACTATATATATATAAATCCTTATGTCTGCTATATTGCTAAAATCATCATTAAAGTGTGTGAAAAATATACAAGAAACGTGGTCTCTTACGCAAGAATAGAATTATAGAAAACAAAGCCCATCCCCATGGCCAATGAATTCAAAAACTGCAATTTTCCACTGAGAACTCTTTATGTGGCATTTTCACAGAATGCAAGGCATACTTTACAGCCTGCTAACAATTGACAAGGGGGAGGGAGGGAGGGAGGGAGGGAATGGCAATTGTTGCTAGGTGTGCAAAGCCATAAACAAGTTCTGCTTACGAGCATGCTCTGGAATAAGCCGATTGACGACATCTTGCGGTATACCGGAGAGCTCTGCCAGCACAAACAAACACATGAGGAAAAGGGAAAAAAAACAGTAAACGTTAACATAAGGGCAATTTTTTCTCAATAAGTGTATGTTTGGATTAGCTTTTAGAAAACAGTTTTTACGATTTACAAGGTAAGTACGTGAGAGGAATTTTATCTTAGCTTGAGGAAAAGAACTTCTGAAACCATGATTTGACAGTTATCCAAACATGCACTAAGTCTGTTTTCCAAAGGTTTCACTATTCTTTTTTCTCATTTTTTTAAGATTCGAAAAGCCATTTCATTTTATTTATATGGTTATCTGACTGAGTCACAAGCCTCATGCTCATCTTTGTTAGTATAGGATACTTTTTGTAGATTGTATTCGTTCAGACTTCAGAGTTTGTACTGTGCAGTGTACACATTGTTCTTTTCAGGTTCCTGACAGTAAATTTTGCGATAAGAACCTTGTTCAACTTTCCACTTTCCTATTTATCGGGTCGTAGTGACAACTAGTGTTGAATGCTGCAAGCAATTTCTAATATTGTCATTCAGCATAACTCTTACTAATAACTTCAAGTACAATACTAGACTGTACTGATCAATCAGGCAGTGATTGAAATTACCTGCAGCTTTAAAGTTAAAAAGAGGAGGGAGTGGGCGGCCATTAGGAAGGCGGGTATTTGGATCCCTCAATTCATCAAAGAAAGGATGAATGCAAGCTTCCAACTGTAGTACAATACAATGTGGAGCACCAACTGTTAAAATAGTATTCTAGTTCCAAGAGAACAAGAGAGTAACAAAATGGAAAGACCAAACTTACAGCAGTGCATCGCAAATTGGGAGAATACTGAAAGAACCTACACACAAGGTCCACCGCTTCAGGGGGTAACCGCTTCTGAAAGACCTGTCAGATTATAAAGATATTAGAGTAAATTCCTTTAAAGCAATGATTAGTAAGACATGTACAAAAGGTTTGCCAAGACTTCACATGTACATATATCAATGGAAGTGATTGATAACAATATAGACTCAACAAAGACATTCAAACCATTGTGCAACTGCAATCACTTTACAATAATGCAACCTCTAACAAGTCTGTCAACTTAAACAGATTGTTCCATCTTAACATATCTGGAGTGGGAAGTGTCTTTAAGACCCAATATCTATACTAACCTGGTAATGGATTGTGATCAAAATTCAATACAAATTCAATCCCATGCCAAATCGTGCAAATCTTCCGTGTGGAAAACTACACATACTCAACAAGGATACCAGCTTACCTCTTGATCCTGTTTACTGACCTTGTTCCCCACTATGTGACGCCACTTTAGCGTAGCCATAATAGTTTAATCCTCTTCAAGCATGCATCAAACTAATAGCGTTACCTGCCATGGCTTGTTCTTGCTATATACTTTATATTTCTCTAACCAACAATAACCCTATTAAAAATATATAAGTTGGTCGGCTATGGGGATTAAACATTAGCAAGGTTTATGCTTCACTGTTCCCATCTATCCGATGAGTGATGACCACTAACCCATTCCGTCATTTCCGCACAGAACAAACATACTGAATACAATATGCTTAGCATGAGCCATGATCCAGACAGAATTCTCACCATACCTAAGGAATGAAGTATCAAGTTCATTCTAATAGCTTCTCAATCAACTAGCTTTAACAATTACTTGTTAAAAGTTAACACTTAGGGGAAAGTAAGCATGATGCCATCAAATGAAACACCAAAAAAAAAAATATATGTATGTATTTAAAGTGCTCATAGTAAAAGCTCAAATAATTCTCTGCTCATAGCATGAAGAGTTTTTATTTAAATATTAAACATTGAATATTGAATGAAGAGAGTATCCATAGTAAATTATAGGATCTGTGACGAAAGGGGGAAGAGAGAGAGATGATACCTTGTGCCATGGATGAGGTTTGATCTGTGGAAACTTAAATTCAGTATAATTTGGGTTCATGCATTTTATCTCTTCCCTGGTTGGAGTTCCCAAAACCTGAGAGGAATTATCCAATTAAATTATATTTTGTAGGCACAACTGAGTCACGATGAACAACGTAATTGCTAATACCAAAAGAACAATAACAAACCTTTATCAAGGCAGTTTACATTTTGCTCTATTTTATTAAAGCTAGCTCAAAGCACGAAGAGAAAAATCAAGAATTAAATGCATCTTCAGATACAATATTGGAAATAATTTACGAGCAAACAAGACACAGTTCTACTTTCCAACTTTTATGTAGAGAAAACATCAAGATCCCCAGAACCTATACCATTTCCTGATAACTCACTAAATTTACTATACTTTGAGTCTAAGATACAGATAATTAACAATTTATTAATTCAACTACTAGTCTATTACAGAGTAATAGGATAGTCAAATCCACCTCTTTTATATGGTTAATTGAAGAAAAATAACCCTCACCTTAATGATTTCAACAAGTTGGTCAACTCCACTTTCTCCAGGAAACAAAGGCTGGAAAACAATTTGAATTTTAGGGAAAAGGAAAAGGCCAAAAGATCAAATGAAAAAAACACACACATACACACATTTATTCAAGCATCAAAACCAAATTACCTGTCCAAGAAGTAATTCAGCCATTACGCATCCTGTTGACCATATATCTATAGCAGTTGTATACTCAGTGGCGCCAAAAATAAGTTCTGGGGCACGATAATATCTTGAACAGATGTAAGAAACATTCGGCTCTCCCTTCACCTGATGAAATAAAATATGGATAAAATTTAAGCCGAAAAAGAAAACGCTTCCATCAATCATCAGCATTCAGCAGGGCTGGCTTAATGTCTTACCAACACTTTTGCACTTCCAAAATCACAAAGTTTCAGCTGATGTGTATGTGGATTCACCTGATATGAGCAACATGCATTTGACTATCAGTTGTGGGGAAAAGAGAACATAACTGCTGCCAACTCAAGCATTAAAAAGTTGTATATGTGCACAATTTCAACCATCTTTTCTCTAGATGAGGCAACCTAAATCATAATCATTTCAAGATGACAATGAGAAGCAGGCTCCTAAACAACAAGCCAAAAGGATAACCCTTTTATGCAAAGGTCCATCTAAACCTCTCTTCCAATCACTTAACGGAGCAACAATGGAATAAATTTTCTGCTTGGTTTTAACATGTGGGTGATGGAAGAACACAGCATGTTTAATTACTTCAGAAATATCATAAATTCAGTATGTTCAAGCCCTTACATTAGCATGGCACAGATGCTAGAGCAAAAATATTGAGACATCCCTCGGCCATCAGCCCCAATAAATTCAGTTCTTAAACTTAAAAAGATTTACCGTAAGCAATCCTCAGAATGACTGTTCTTTAGGACCCAATACCTTCCTAAATATGGTACGAGTTTAAAGGAAAATCCCATGTCTCTGTTTCATTAAGAAAGACCCTAAAACAACACTGCCAGAGCAGGAAGAATTAAAGGCATGGATAATCAAAATGGTTGTAAAGTGTAAACCCAGGATTATGAAACCATTCATCATAAGATAAACTTCAGGAAAAAAAGTTCAAAGACATCACCATATGACAAATCTAAAGTGAAAAATCTTTAAAGACAAAGGAATGAATTTTTTCCCTCAGACATGTGAGGATGCAGCCATCCAAACATTTCAACATAAAAGACAGCGACTCAAGTGGATGTCTCACTAGTAGATTCTGAGGTTTGATGTCGCGATGGCAAATTCCAATGCAGTTATGTATGTATGCAAGAGCCCTGCAAATCTGCAACCAAGTTCAGGAGAAAACAATAACATGAATAAGGCAAGAAAAAATTACTAGATTTGAAAATGTGCAGAACACATGATTGACTCTTGAATTCTTAGATTCTGATCTTGTGAAAATATCGTCCAAATGCAAAATCTGCGTCCACTATATTTTATTTTCCATTTTCAGAAACCTTCTCTCTCTCTCTCTCTCTCTCCTTCTTTTAACAAAAGAAAAGTTCTACACCCTTCCACGGACATAAATTACCACTCTATGGATTTGCCAATGAAAATATTATTAGAATTGTTCAAATGAGGCCATCTAAGGCTAAGAAACATGATAATAAATAAAAAGGTAGGGCTTAGAAGATATTAGATAGTTTTCCAGGGAATGTATATATACTGCAACAACATCCTCTCATAGTGGGTTATTTGTAATTCGGGGAGCAGGGGAGCGTTTTTCCTGATTTGCCTCTGTAAAAGCTAGAACCTCCGTACCTGATAGGTGTAAAGCTTAACATATATTAAAGGCATTCGCTGGCTGATCCTGCTATAATTCCTTGCAACACGATTAACAGTTTCAGGAACATATTCAAGCACAAGATTCAAGTAAAGCTCTTCTTTGTCGGTCGTTGAAAAGAAAAAATGCTTAAGGGCGACAACATTTGGATGATCCAGCATTTGCATAATCTGCAACTCCCTATTTTTGTAGCGCTTGTCCTGAAGAACCTTTTTAATGGCTACAATCTCTCCAGTTTCTCTGCATTTTGCCTGAAAGAAGCATTAAAAGAAATCAGAATATGGTAAATCAAAATCATGCATTTTCAAAACTATACCAAGTGCAAAACTATGTGCTTCGCCTCACTTGGTAAACAACACCAAAAGAGCCTGTTCCAATCACATGCTCCGCAATATAACTGACATTCTGTGAACTTAAAGAAAGCAATTGTTAGGGAAGTTGTTATGGGTTGAACTGATTTGCATAACCGCAAGAGTTTTCAGTTACCAAAAAATGAAGATTTTTTTGTCCTTTTTACCTGCTTCGATTGGCCATTTCGACCACCAATGCTGGTTCTTATCACATGTCCGGTTTCAGCACCCACACCATCGATTATGTCAGGCTCACTATCCTGCAAAATAGAAAATAATAAAAACTCAAAAGTGACGCAAAAACAAGAACTGCTAAAAAAGTGAAGTTTAAAAGACAGTGAATTTGAACTTCAGTGTGCTTTTGAAGCAGGTGCACTCACTATACATGACAAGAAAACCTCTCTGCTGCTGCCTACAAGTGACCAATCACAATAGGGAATACCCATTTGGGAGATGACCCAAACTCATTCTACGAGCTCAAATACTTGAAAGAAATTTTGAAGAAACAAAAAAAAAAAAAAAAATTGAACAAGGGCCAACTAATAGTTGAGAGCAACTCACTCTATCCTCATCATGGTCCACCTTGTCCCTCAACCTCATCTCAAACATCTCTCTCCCAAGCCAATCCACCGAACTAGATGACTCTCTGAAGCCATTAGCAGACCTGGAACTGCCGACCCCACCATTTCCAAGGCTTGCAGACGCCATGGGTGACTTACACAACTATCACAAATATCGCTATTTGCTACCTTTCGAATATTCGTTGATTCCGAATTCCTCCAAGCAACTATCAACCTACAACAATTTAATAAGAACACGCTCAAAATGAGAAGCTGAATACATAAACTGTGAATGAGGTCCATAACAATTTAAAATACAAGTGGAAACTCGCGGAGAAAGTTAGTATAAAAGAATAAACACAAAAGCATGCAGAAAAGGAATATTAAATAAAATTTCAAAAAAGAGCAGCTTTTTTAAGATTTATCAGATCTAACCTTTTAAACATTCAAACCTCAAACCAAACCCCACTTAACATCAATAACAGCGCACATAAGACTAAATTCAATAAAAAGCACAAAATATCCAAAAATTTACACATAACATCTAAATAAGGAAACACAAGCTCACCTGCAAGCTTTTCTGATCAATATCGAACCACTGCTCTTGCATTTTACTAAGCTTCCAGTTTCCGAATATGAACTCTTTTTTCCTCAAACGAAAAAAAAAAAAGGAAAGAGAGGCGATCGAAGAGAGTGAACTACTTGCTCGCGATCCTATGAACCCGATAGGTATTTCTTTACAATTTTTCTCGGCAAAAGCAGTTGAGAGAGACGCCCTGTTTCTGTGTGAACTCTTTCTCTGAGAGCTTTTTCTCTTTCTGTTTTATTTTCTGATCATCGTTCTGATACATATCCATTCCGTTTTCGATGCTCTCATACCAACTACACGTATTGGGGCTGGTGGACCCTGTATCCGTATTATTATGATTATTATTGCCAGAAATATTATTATTATTATTATTATTATTATTAGGGTTAATATAACTTTTGGTCCCTGAAGTTTGATCCAATTTTGGTTTTGGTCCCTCAAGTTTGAAATCGGTGGTTTTTGTCCCTAAAGTTTCATCCAATTTTGGTTTTGGTCCCTCAAGTTTGAAATCGGTGGTTTTGGTCCCTGAAGTTTCACCCTATTTTGGTTTTAGTCCCTCAAGTTTAAAAAATGACTTGGTTTTTTCCCGGGTCGGGTCGGGTTTCAAAAACGGGTCACTAAATCCTTTTCAAACTTGAGGGACTAAAACCAAAATAGGGTGAAACTTCAGGGACCAAAACCACCAATTTCAAACTTGAGGGACTAAAACCAAAATTGGGTGAAACTTCAGGGACCTAAACCACCGATTTCAAACTTGAGGGACTAAAACCAAAATTGGATCAAATTTCAGGGACCGGGGGGTGTTCGGATTAGCTTTTGGAGAATAGCTTTTACAGTTTACGAGGTAAATATGTGAGAGGAGTTTTATCTCGATTTACAAAAAAATGTTTCTGAAACTTAGGTTTTGAAGGTTGCCGAACACCCCCTTTAAGTTATATTAACCCTTATTATTATTATTATTATTACAAAACTCCGATAAACTCTCCCTTCATGTAAGAATCAGTGTATGCTATATTTTGTTTCTAAATATAAAATTACAGACCATCTTATCTAATTTTTTTTTTTGGGTGATTTTGTTTATTCTCTTCTGGTCTTTTTTTTAAAAAAATAACTATTAAAATTACGCAGTTTAAAATGTTAGTTAAAATAAATAAATGTGTAATTTAAATATTTTTTTTTTCAATTACACCCTTATTTAAAAAGAGTGTATATAAGAGGTGAAAATTTATTATAGAGAGATAATGAGTTACATTTATTTAATGAAAGTAAAAATAGAAAAACCAGTTTAAAATTTCAAACAAATAAAATTTGATCCTTATATTAAAAACCACCATAATGGGAAAGAATGTTCTTTATAAAAAGAACTAGAGGGAGTAATAATAAAATATTGGTAAAAAAGATGGTATCTATGTAAATAATTAAATGAGCATTTTAGAGAAATCAACTCATTTTTTTATAAATAACTAACTTAATTATTTTTATCTAGAAATTATTTATATAATTCTTATGTTTAGGAGCTATGAAAATATTGTTTTTAAGTTATGATTTATGAACACTATGAGCTAATCTATCTATCTCAAGACAAGAGGACTAGGCCTCTAGTACAGATAAAATAATAGCTGGCAAAAATTAAGTTAAAAATAAAATCTTACGATACTTCTAACAATATGCGTAAATATAATCCTTCATTTTTTTTTTACCATAATATAATCCATCATTTAATATAGTATCAATATGATAAACTCGTATAAATTACTATCAATTGTATATGTTAAATTTGATAACAAATTCACAAAAAAAAAACCATAAACTTCAAAATATCTGAAGTCTTATTTATAGTATTTTATACTATTGCAGACATTTATATACACATTAGATTCCGTGCATTGCGGAGAGTTGATAAATTCCGATTTATTATTAATTTTATTACATCCACAGTCTTACAAGAAAACTATGAGACAATGATATGGAAAATAAAATAATGAGATATTACCAAGTAAAATAGTTTTGGGTGAAAGGATTTTTTTTATAAAAAAAAATAATTGATGCGATTATTAGTAACGCTATTGAAATTCTATCTAAAGATTTGTCTTTTATGAGTCAAGATTGCATGACAAAGTCTTTGATTTTTTTTTAATTTGTCATGTTTTTATTAAAAAATTTAATTTAATAATCAACGCTGCAACATGGCCCATGGCTCATTGGACAGAGCACAATCATGCAAAACAAACAAAAGAAACACATACAAGACTGGAGCAGATTTATCGGTTTTTTTTTAAAAAAAAAAAATCCTCAAGTTGTAGAATCATTCTCTTTTTGACCCGGCAATATAAATTTAAAATTTCAAAATAAAAGAATAAACAATTAAATTTTATAAAAAACGTTCATGTTTTTTTTTTTATTATCGGAAAAAAACGTTCATGTTTTGGAATCATTGCATTACAACTTCAATAGAATTAGAAAATAGGAATTCAGTGGATTTTGTCTCTATATGATCCAACGCAAAGGAAATGAAATACAGAGTAGGGTGTGCTTCTCGAGATATCATCATCTCAAAAGTAATTAATTAGATGAAATTATTATTATTTATCCATAATAATATAATAAATTAAAATTAAATCCAAACACAAGGCAAACTAGACTAATTTACATGTATAAATAGAAATTATGTCTTTCTTTTTTTTTTATTATTCTTTACCAAAACGGAAGGAACTCACGTATTCAATATACTTCCTCGGGTCTTAATTATAAGATAAAATTGATTTTTTTAGAAAAATTAAGTAAGCCAATTAAATTATTTTAGAGTATTTTTATTTTTTTCTCCAAACTAATTAATTTGACTAATAAACTAATATATAATCTAAGGATACTAAAAATATAAACACTCTAAAGTAATTTAATTAGCTTATTTAATTTCTCCAAAAAAATCAATTTTATCTTATAATTAGGACCAGAGGTAGTATCTATGGAATATCAAACACACAACCTCCTAATTAAGTTAAAACTTAAGGATGTGTTTGGCATTAATTGAGCTGAATAACTCCGACAGAAATGATGTCATTAGCTCTTACTGTTTTAGTAAAAATGAAACCACAACGTCCTATTGTACAAGTAATTAACTTCTTTGAATGAAAAATGAGTTAGTTAAGAGAGGTTACAAAGGATAATCTTTTAAACTTACTAAAAATTACACATATTTACAAATGATATTTGAATGAAAGTGGAAGTTAGATAATTAACTTGCAAAGAATAGAAAAATTTAGTTAGTCATCTTTAAAAAAATGCAAGTTTTCTTAGAATACCATTGGCAATAATTTATATTGAAAATTACTCCCTCATACAAAAAATCTCTTTAATATATATAATCAATAGGCATAATTAAAAGAAATTATAAATTTAATAGACAAAATGAATTCAAGTATAGTACCTAGAACAAAAACAAACTCATGGAATATTACTAAAATACCCCATACTAAAATAGAGAGTCTATTGCCCCTATGATAGGTCTAACAAAAGCTCAAAGTGACATTAAAAAATTAACCAACACAATGTGACATAGTTTAACAAGATTTACTTTTTTATGGAATGATGATGCCCACAAGTACAAAAATGTAATCTTTAATGCAAGCAAGAGTGGGGACATGCATGTGCGCGCGTGGACAAAAGAAAAGGGTCCTTGTGCTCTGACTATAACTACTAAAGCATTATTGTTAACATCAACTACACAATACTCAATGATAGAGACAAACACCTTCAATTCATTCATTAATTTCCTCATATTAATTATTTGGATAAACTGATAAGGGAGTTGTTCCAGCTTAACCAAGGGTTTCGAGTTTGAATCTTAGAAACACAGCAATGTAGGTGGTAGGAATTCCACTTGCAAGGATCTCAACCCGCCGATTTGGATTAATCTAAATCCGTTGATGTACCTAAAAGATGATCTGACCTGAGATACTGGATACTCACGAAGAAAAAAATCTTCATATTAATTCCATATAGCTAGCCCTCACATGCATATGATTCACCCTCCATTCTACTTTTGCAAAAGATGAAGATGACCCTTTTGTGGTTTTGATTTGATTCACTCTCATATTTGAGTGTGAGTAGGTCCAAGTTCTTTTTTTTTTTTTGGATAATGGTGTTTGATTTGATTGGGATTGTGTACCATTGTGAGTAGGTCCATATTTTTTTTCAGAAAAGCATGTTGGCTCATTTTGATTTGTTTTAGATACAAAAACCAAGTAGATCAGCCAACAAAATTAGTTACTTGAGATGTGAGCGCTAGAAAAACCAAAAGTTGTTTGATTTTTATTGATAGATTTTTTTTTTTCATTGTAAAAAATAAACATATATATTTCCTCCCTCTCTATCTATAAATATAGGATTTTGATAACTAATTTGTAAAAATAAAAAAATTAGTTAAGTTAGTTACTTAAAAATCCATTACTAAGTATAATTAATAAGGATAATTTGAAAAGCAATTATAAATTTGGGAGACAAAGAGGATTTGGGTCTTACAGTTAGAATCAAAGAAAACCCCTTAATTAGCTCCTACGTTTAGGACAAGGGGAGTAGTATTTATTATATTCTAGTTATAATTATTCCCTTTTTATGCTTTTTATTCAAAGACATGAATACAATTTTTCATCCAGCAAAATTCCTTTCATTCTTTTCTTTTTTCTGTTACATAAAAAAGGTAAACCGTGAACTTTTCACCCTTACCTCTTGAGTTTTATATACAGAATCAAACCTTATGGCACACAATTTTCCTTGGTTTCAGAGAATGAGTAGATGAGCAGTCCAAGAACAATTTTTCTTCCACTATAATCTGCTTAGCCAATTTAAGAATATACAGCATAAATACTACATGTGAAAAAAGAAGGAAAAAATAATGGCACAATCAAGACCTTCATTTACATATTATATAATAAATGATTACATACCTATACAACAACATATGTTGGGATGAAATAATGCTTGAAGAGCTGAAACTTAGCTCACATATAATTTCATATTCCAATTGCATCAAGCAACTCTGAATGCAGAGACACCGAAACCAACGAATTCGCGACAATGGCGCCGCTGGCGGCAACCGCGGGGACTCCGATGCCGGGGAAGGTGGAGTCTCCACAACAATAAAGCTGTGGTATAGGGGTTGAATGTCCTGGAAAAGTACCTTTACCAGCTTCTATGGCTGGTCCATATGTCCCTCTGTGTCTCCTAAGAAACCTTTTATGTGTTAGAGGACTTCCCACCAGCTTTACTTCGCACTTTTCTCGGCTAAAACCGGGACCAAGAGCACGTTCCACGGCTCTCCACATTACCTGACACAAAACATTAATGAATCAAACTTGTACAAAATGGCTTGAAAGGATAACGGAAATAATCTTGGGCAGATTAATTTTTATGGATCACTAGAATTAGCATAAAGTGATGGAAACAAATAATAGAAACAGGATTACTTGAAGATAATTTTAGACAGTCAAGGACTAGGCTTGCTCAAGGGGGATTAAGATTTCTTGTAGTAGTAAACTTAGAAGAGATGAAGACAACGATGACAACAAGCCTTATCCTGTTAGGTGGGGTCGGCTATATGGATCACACGACGTCATTGTGTTCTATCAACAACCAAATCCTTGGATACATTGCTGAGTTATAGTATAAAAGAAATGTATGTATGGGATCCGGTTTCTCTCTTTTCACCCATTTTCTATTTTTTTTCCTTCTATCTTTGTTGAAAGACAAACCATACATACTGTCATGCTTGGACTTAAGATTGGTCCAACTCATGAACAAGAATCATGATGAGGTGGACTCAAAATCCGTTTGAAAGTACATTGCTCAGGCATTGAATAACTTGTAGTAGACTATGGTACTTTTGCTGGGATCTCTGTCCTCCTTCTGACACTTAAATTACATGTGTAACATCATCCACATCTTGAAGGTGATAAAAATTGAATGAACTTTCAACTTTAATGAATATATAAACTCTTTCTAAGATTTTTTTTTATTTTTTTTTAAATTTTTTCTGAATCCATGGGTTAGTTACGAAGTTTGAAACAAGAAGATCTCCCCAGATTTCATGATGCAAAACAAATATGGAGAAATCAGATTCCACGTGTTTAGCTTTGCAGATCTTAGTATTTTTTTAGTTCTGAGTGGTTTAGGGAATCAGCTAAATCTCACTAAATAACTAAAGCCAGTTAACATCTAATTAATATCAATGACCAAAAAATTAACTGCTAACTCATTTTCAACTAGCTTGGACAAGAGTTTATCTACTTGAAATGACTGTTTTCAGAAGGACTAGCAGAGTAGGAGACACTTGAATGCTTATTATGTTAGGGCCTTGTTTGGCACACAAGCCTGAATTTTGATGGATTGAGAATAGGACTGGGATTGGTAGTAGTAGTGGGAATGAGAGTAGGAATAAGGTTTTAAACTTGTGTTTGGTACGGAGTACTATCAAATCAGATTCAAGCATTTTTTTCATTTTTAAGAAAAATCAAGTATTTTAGTTTGATTGAGGGTATTTTTTCTAAAGATATGCTACAATCCTTTTTCTTTTTAGATTTTGCTACCATTTAAAAATGATTCTCTCTCTCTCTCTCTCTCTCTCTCTCTGAACAAAGAAGGTGCCCTTCCCCCTTAAAAAGTAGACTTTTCTCTTCATGCCCAAACTGGCACTAAGTGTATATTCACATACCTCTGACCTCGCAGCTTTGAGATCTCTGTATTCAGCACTCCGGCGATCAAGCCCTTCCCACAACTCAAATGGTTCAGTTCCTGGCAAATAAGCATGTAACAGGTGTTTCCCCGGTGGGGCCAGATTGGGACTAAGCACACTAGGTACTGAGATCAACACAACATTCTGATCAGCATCAACTCCTCTTTCCCATTCATTTACAACTATGTGATGAATTCCCAAATCCTTACGTATACCCTGGTCAGAAAGACATCATAACAATGTTATATCCCCATTTTTTGTTTAAGAGCTTCAAGTGTATAATGATAATTAGTCTCCATAATGGCAAACCTCAGCATCAAATCCTAAATGGAGATGCATGAATGATTCACATTGAGGAGTAGAGATAATCCTGTCAGAGTATGACTTAGGAACAACTTTCTTAGGTAACAGTTTTAAAGTGTCCCACATTGATGCATTGCTGACCACGGCCTTTCTAGCGCGTATAAACTGCATAATACACATATTCACACCAATAAAGATATCAACAAATGAAAGTTGATTTAAGCCTTCTGTCTGTGTGTGTGTGTGTGTGTGTGTGTGTGTGTGTTTTATTTTTATCCCCGAAATACACTTACCTGACCATTTCTCAGCCTGACCCCAACGGCTCTGTCCCTTTCCACAACAATATTTTCTACATGACTTTCAAGAGAAAGCCTTCCACCGAACTTCTTAAGTCCTCGGACTAGGGCATCTACAATAGCAGCACTTCCATCTATGGGATATTCAAGACAGCATCCTGGCTTGTACCATTCTGCAAACATGTAAATCTGGAAAATTGGGAAGAAAAAAAAATTGTTCAGATATTAACAACAACAATTAGTAACAAATCCCTAAGGAAAATGCTATGAAGCTAAGTAAACAGAGATACCTTCAACTTCAACTAGGTTCATTATGTCAGTGGGATCACTTCATCTCAAAACTAAACAGTTTTCAAGTCCATGAATAGTTTTATTCTAATCTCTAACCCTCTCTCACATGAAAGCCCTTTAGGCTTGTTGTGTAGGCAAAGCATAGGCCCATCATACCCTGATTCAAAACTTTAATCCTTAACCACATAACGATGGGGCTTTGATTTCATGTTAAGGACTGCTTCAACTTAAAAGCCTAAGCTAAGGATCATAAATAATTTTAGCATATATCTTCCATATTAGACTATATAACCAGAAGCGTGTTTGTGAGTTATAATGGTTGTTTGAGATAAATAATATTTCAGCAACTTTATATGTGGTTACCATCTCTGCTGAGAGTATACCATTAGATTTCACCCCAGCGAGCAAGAATGACAAGAGATCAACCCAGTTCCTTATGAAAGGGTCTTTCAGCTCCAATGAATTGATTATTTCTGAGAATGGTCTAAGAAGTTTAGTAGCACCAATAGCAGCTTGAGGTCCCATCTGAATAAAAGATTTTAAGAGAGAAGGGGCATATCTAGCTCCTGCAGTGGAAAGAACACCCAAATCTCCTCGAATAGATAGAGGAGGAAGAGCCATCGCTGCTGTAGACAATGGAAGTATAGCATCCTGTCAAAGATGTTTTTCATTTCGACATATGAGAGGTAACAAACAGATTTCAAGTTTGCATGTCAACTTTTGAATAGAAAGATATCTTGAAAGAAGTAGGCAGAGTACTAGCAAGCACTAACCAGGAGTTTCTTCCATTCTGTCACAGCATTTGGACTTGCATACTTCTCAAGGTCCTGAAAGATAATCAAGTGATGAAAATGAAATTACTTTTGGCATCAAAAGTTTATGATAAAGCAGAAAAAACAGCAGGTTCAACGAGTATAAGATAACAAAACTATTGACAGGTTTGTAATCGACATTTGGAATGCTTTTTTCTTAGTAGGTCTTGCACAAAGCTAGATTAGCAACAAGCAACACCGAGAAGGATAAGATCTACAAAGTTAAAGTATGAACCAAACACAAAAGAATGAAATTTGCACAGTGAAATTTCATATTTTTCATCAAAGTGAACATTACATAGAAATAAAGCTTTCTCTGAGCATCTAAAAACACAGGATACTAGAGGTGGAAAAACATAGATCATTAAAAATCACCTTATAAAATTCTGTAGGCCCTATGCGTGACAGGAATTCACCTTCAGGGATGTAAACCATCCATGAGTCATAAGTGGCACACGGGAGAGACTCACCCAAAGCATCCAGAACCTAACCATAAAAATAAAGGACATTAAACTTAGGTGCTTGAAATTGAATGCAACCTTTAAGTCCAATCAACATTTCAATCCAAGCATATTTACCAACGCTGATGCAGTAAAATATCATAACATCAGTGCCCTAAACTGATATGTGTTGAATCGGTCAGAACCATGAAGGTAGAAATTGGGAGATATACTGTCATCAGTCATCACTCTTATAGAAGCCAAAAAAAGTGAATTACCCCCTCTATCTCTTAATATAAGATATATTTACCTAATTTGATTAGATTAAGGAAGTTAGTTAAATTAATTAGTATAATATGTGTTTT
Source organism: Inga oerstediana (assembly GCA_963210345.1). Classification (NCBI taxonomy): domain Eukaryota; kingdom Viridiplantae; phylum Streptophyta; class Magnoliopsida; order Fabales; family Fabaceae; genus Inga; species Inga oerstediana. The sequence goes on from OY723400.1 coordinate 82,352,749, forward strand.
CTAAAACATCCTAGTTATCTTCATTAATTTCCTCTCCTCTTTGAGTATTGTTGAGGGAGCATTAATAGGGATAAATTAGGAAAAGACTGACAAATATGAAAATTATGTTTTATAGTTAGGACAAAGATCAACTCACCAAATATGTCCTATATATGTCCTATATTAAGGACTAGAGGGAGTACCTGTGCAAGAGGATTCGCCTGAGTACCTCTTGATTGCAACCCGGAGAATAAAGATGGCCCAGAATCAAACTTATACCCTTTGATATCAAAAGAATGGGCAGCTCCACCAGGAAGGTCATGGCTTTCTAACACCAGCACATCTTGTCGGTATCTTGCCAACAGTGATGCACAGCTGAGTCCCCCTATACCACTGCCAATGACAACAACATCGGCTTCAGGCTTCCCTGAAAACCATCCCCAATTCGCATTAGAAGTTTCATTTTCAGGCTCCCACACATCAACATAACGTAGTTCTAGCCAATGAAACCAACATAGCTGGCAATTCACATTTTCTCGTTTATTCTTGAAATAAGAATTAAAAACTACCTAAAATAATTATATTTATCCCTTTTTGGCAAAACACTACACCTAGCAGAGACTTCAAACTTGAAAATATCAAGTTCCTAAGAAATAGCCAGATACAAGAATGCAATTCACAGATTATCACATGCATCCAATCCTTCCCTTTCATGTACATGGAGAAAATTTTCAGCGAATACCTTATTGACAAAATTGGACGAGATGAATGTTAAAAAAAAATTCCAAGATAACAGATTTAATCATGGAAAGCAAAATTGAGATGATGGGCAGCTTCAGATACAAGTTCAGGCTATTCTTCTATATTAGAAAAAGAATCAAAACAACGAAAATATCGCTCCCATTGAATGATTATACCATGATAATGCATATTTCCCCTTTTGGGTCAGCAGGGAATGACAGTAAATTAGCCCCCTCGAAACAAAAACCAAAACTTGAAAATGTACAGACACGTATCCAAAATCACCATAAAAATAAGAGAAAGTAAGAGACCTGAGAAGGAGTTCTTTTCTTTGAGGGAAAGAGAAGCACCAGAAGAGAGCTCCTGAGCGTTGGAGCTTCGCGCCAAAACAGATTTCCTATTGGATGAGAATCTAAATGTGAGAGTGTGAGGGTTAAGAAATTTGACGAAGTTGGGGAATACGCCAACTGCCATGGCTCAACAAAATTGGAATGCCAAACACAGAGCTTGGACCCTCTTCCTCTTATGGTGAGATTCAGAAATGAGAGAAGAGTCATGTATCCTTCTTCTTCTTCTCTTCTGTGTGTGTAGTTTTGAAATTAGCCACGTCACTGTGAAGTTCAGTTGTCATAATATCCTCTTTCCTTTTCATTTTTTGTTATTTACTCGATAAAAAAAAACAGCATTGACCAACGAGCTGTTTGTTTGGCATTACGTTTGGACTCCACAAATGTTTATATACGTAAATTGAAATAAAACTCTTTCTATATTTTTGTTTTAAATATCGTAATTTATGATTAAAAAACTGTTTTTTTTTAATTTAAATTATCATTTCAAACAAGCACCAACAGCACTACGCCTGTATTAGCATTTCCCTTTATTTTCTATTTTATCTTCCCCTCAGAAGTATACAAGGAAGACAAAGGGAATATTTATTTAACCAACCACGGGTTTGGGATTTTTAGGGCAAGAAAAGAGGGAGAGACAAGATTGCCCATCCTCCCTACTCTGTCTGTCGGGTCCTTAATTTAAGATGTTAAAGGGTGGTCCAATACTTAATATAAGATATATTTATATAATTTGATTAAATTAAATAAGTTAGTTAATAAAACATATATTTTCTAAAACAATCTAGTCATCTTCATAATTCTCTTATGTCTTCTTCTTTTTAGTTATTGTTGAGGGAGCATTAATGAGGATAAATCAGGAAAAGATTGATAAATATTAAACATGCGTCTTGTATTTAGGACCAAAATCAACTCTTTAAATACTCCCTCCGGTCCTAATTATAAGATAAAGTTGACTTTTTTGGAGAAATTAAGGAAGCCAATTAAATTACTTTAGAGTGTTTATATTTTTAGTATCCTTAGATTATATATTAGTTTATTAGTCAAATTAATTAGTTTGGAGAAAAAAATATAAATATAAATACTCTAGAGTAATTTAATTGGTTTTCTTAATTTCTCCAAAAAATTCAACTTTGTCTTATAATTAGGACCGGAGGGAGTATGTTTTATATTAAGGACAGGAGGGAGTATTAGTACTCGTTTGGAATGGTTTATTTTTAGGCAATAAGTGCTTATAAATCGTGATTCACGATATACGAGGTAAGTATATGAGAGGAGTTTTATTTCGGCTTGCGTAATAAGCACTTATATTCAAAAATCCTAAACATACACTTAATCTTCCATTCTTCTTCTCTCTATAATCATCCAATCTTTAACTTGTTCTTCCATTTATGAAATGCTCTATATTTCTTTTTTTTAAGAAAAAATAAACCACTTGATGAACGGTTTTCGCAGGTTACACCACTAATTTCAGAACAACGACTAGTTGAACTTGAACCAGCCAATCTTGATTGTCCTTTATAAGTTATAACATTTCAATAATTTATTCACGGACATGCCAGAGGCTTTAAGATATGCCCTTTCAAACCAATTAGATGAAGTCATCTCTGAATCTGGTAATTATGTATTAATTAAATGTTTAAATAAGAAATGTGAATCTCCAAAATGAAGATGTGACGTCTTACAGAAGAATATCCTTGATGCAAGGAAATTTATACAAAATCACTTGTGTAAATTTTTAGGAAAATAAATTTAGTGGCAGACTGGGTTGTCAAAACTTCAGCGGAGACTTCCAACAAAGCTGAGAGAATCATTAGAAGAAGATTGCAAGGGTGTTGTATTAAACACTGAATACTTTTGTTCTGGGTTTTGTTTGTTTTGAGACTAGTTTGCTCTGTTTGGCGGTTTCTATTTTCTGTTTATTCTGTTGGTGGACATTGTACTCGATATGTCTCTTAGTTTGAAGTATTGAAGAAACTTTACTTCGTTGGCAAGAAAATTTTTTTTTTAAAATTGTTCTCAGAACCTTCAATTATGCTTATTTTTGCCCCCAAAAAAAATGGTGCGACTTCACTTTTCAAGTGAGCTTAAATTCACTTTCCTTAATAGCATGTATCGAACTTTAGTAAAAAAATGTACTTGCTTTTTTTCTCAAATAAAGACTGAATCTTTTTTTTGGGGGGAGGGGTGGGTACTTCATTCACCTGTCATAATTTAATTAAAAAAACACAACAGAGAATTTTGCACTTGAGTTTACTAATACATCAGGTTTTGTATGCCTGACTAATTCTACCCCAAACACTAATTTTGAACCTTGAGTTCTATCCATATTAACATTTGCATAAAAAGGTTGCAAGGATGACCATTTTCCAAACAAATTAATTGAACATATAATGAACCAGCAATGTAACACAGCTATGTTCTGCTGAGAAATCCAACACCACAATCTCTGTGTACAAAGGGTATATATATATATATATTCTTTTGGAGCCAAAATCAGGTAGCATCCACACAGTAATTAACTTCTGCAAGACCGCATCAAATCGTTATTACCACACCAACCACCTATAGTAATTCCCATATGTCTGGCCACTACTAGAAACTCCATTGTCAAATCCTTAGGCTAGAGACAAGAGCCTGCAAAATCGCCCTTTGTGTTTCGTCTCAGTGCTGAGCAGATATCCCTCCAAAACTGTCCAGGGTTTTATAAGCAGGCACTCACTTTGTATTTGGCAGACTGATGATAATAACTAAAAGAACAGGCAATACATAATGCCCTGTGCTTATATTTACAATTCAACTACAGAAGACGACCCATCTACAAAACCTGACTATACCCATACTCATTCAAACTTCAAGGCTAGGCGAGTATAACCACGAGTCACCAGGCAAGCGGCAACTCATATGATACAAGGGACATTCCATAATTTGTGATACCACCCTCATTTCATTTCTCTCATTACTCTGGGCCATCTTCAATGAAGTTATGTTTGAAGGCTGTAGGTAACTCAAATGCATCAATTTGGATCAACTGTACTTTCCTCTGTTGTATGAAAAAGAACCCTTTTTTGACCACAAACTCGTTTACTTATAATTATCTGTCAACCAAAAAAGCAACAGAATCCAGCCACCAGCTAAAGATGCTCCAAAATTGTAAGTCAGCATGCTTTTCACTGAAAGGAAAATTATCAACCTTGATACAAGTGAATACCAAAGCAATGACCTTGACTAACTCAAGCCCAAAGTTAAGCTATGAACATAACGAAGATTTACCATATCTACTTTTAATTGATAGAACCAATAATAGTCTCATTCAACTCTTTGCCCCTAAGTCCTTATCTAATTGCATGGTTGTCAAATAGAAATCTTCTGGTCCTATTTATAAGAGCGCAATAACCGAATTACGCGGTCTAAAAAAGCGGTTAAAGTTAGTTAAAAATAATAAGTATATCTGAAATAAACTATGTTTTCCAAGTATGCCCTTATTTATGAAGGACAAGGAAGAGAGAGAAATAAAGTAAATATGAGTATAACCAACCTTTTAATTAATGCAATACACATAATTAATGAACCGTAGTAATGAAAAACACTCATTAAATGTCCAAACTCCTCTTGTAAAAAGGGGTTAAGGCAATTCAAATTTTGGGTTCTTATGAAAAGGACCACAGCGAGTATATAATTATGCATGTAAACCAATTAGATAATTAAGTACATTAGAATGGAATTGTTTTAGATAACTAACGCCCCACTTTCTCCCTCCTTAACACTTCTATTGTCAATCTCATTATGCTTGCCTACTTTTACTTAGTTAATTAACAAGATCATGCAATCCTTGCATTACTGTCATGCCCGCTACCTCAGGAAGAGATAAAAGAGCTTTTGGTAAGAAAAGGAAAACCAACACCTATAGAGCTTAACATTGGCACATTAACAAGCATTTTTAGAGATATGCATCCCATTTCCAGTTCAGAAATATGTCTTACCAATCTAGATATTTTAAGTGCCAGAACTTGCTTTTTGCACCCACACTTGTTTCTGAAAATTTATTTAAAAAATAAAAAAAAGAGGTATTAACCATGTATTCAACTATTAAACAAAAGAGGAATATGCAGCGTATAATCATGCAAACAACTTATATACCTCATGTGAGCCATAAACAGACGCACTGCTTCTTCTTGGATGCTTCCCTTCACTTGAATTAGAATAGCCATCAGCATCCTTCATCCCGTGGGTTGGTCCACGACGACCAAGATGCTTACTGAAGCCTGAACGTCAAATAAGCATTGAAATTGAGGGGCACACACTACAAATGCAATAATTACAAGCATAGACAAAAAGGACAGGAATGAAGCCAGTCAGTAAAACAACATCAAAGATCTGCCATTCCAAAACCAGAAACTAACCATTTTCTGATGACTGACTGGAACGCGCATTTCCAAGAATTTTTATGTCCCCTCTTTTTGCATCTGACATGTCATGTTTCAACTCTGTGTGACTTCCTATATATACACAATCCATGAATAAACTTCATGTGATGATAAAGAGCAAGCAGTAAGAGGTTTTCCGGAACAATTCAGCCATCAATATAAGAGTTGTACGCTTTAGCTAACATGATTTTATTCCACCCCCGCCCCCCCCCCCAAAAAACGTTTACAAGATAATTCACAGGCACTAAAAAATACAAAGGAAGGTCAGTACCTTTAGTAGTATCTACTTGTGAGGTTGCAGATGATGACAAAAAGTCATCATTTCCATTAGAAAAAGATGACCATATGCCACGATCAGGTCTATCCTTGTGTCTGACATGGCTTCCCAGCCTCTCACTAGAAACATGCATATCATTTGCAGTAACCCTATCTTCTAGGGCCCCATTTGTACCCCTTGTAATCAATTGCACATGTGAGGGACGAGGTGCCCGTTTTTCCTTCTCCAGAATGGATGTTGGAATTTGCTGCTCAGCGTGGGGCCTGGATGACTGGCTTTGCTGTGATTCCTTGTTTGAGAGTATGCGTCTAATTATCCTTCCACTACCTTCCCGCCTTTGGTTCTGCTTTGGAGTGGCTGAGCCAAGAGCTGTCTTACCTGAAGCTAAACTGTGCATCTGTGACATGCTATTGGAGTCAGATATCTGCTCGGTCAGTTAAACAAAAGAAACATCAGACTCCAAAATACATAGAACTAGCCATTGGATTACAAAGAGGGGAATTCAGAAGCTCACAGTAATTGTCTCCCTTTTTTTCCCTCTAAGAAGCAGGATTTTCTTCTTCCCAGAATCATTAAGTCCAGCAACTCCTGAGAAAAAAGAGAAAGTGAAACAAATTTACATTGAAAGCAACAGAAGTTTCACTAAAAAAAATAAATGTCACACAAGGAACTCTCCATCTATTGAGAAAAATCATTATAACGTTGGGATAATTTTGCGTATGTATTTCCCAGAGTTTCAAATTCCATGTTTCATATACTAAAAAAAGTGCAAATTCAAAAAACTTCAAGAGTTCAAGCAGTCTTGAAGGTGACAAGATAATCAAATACTTTATAATGGTCACTGTTAGCATGACTATGATAATAGGAGACAGACTACGACAACAGTTGCTGTTAAAATAATTGAGCAAACATGACTATCATAAAAGTCAATGTTAAAAAGTAAGGACCAGAGGAGGAGGTCAGCAACATGCATGATCTGTGGTAATTATTATTAATACATAAATAGCCCATTGCAGTTCAGATTATTCCCTACTTTTGAAACTCATGATCATAGTAACCCACATGTCTTATAGTGAAAGGAAACTCTTGCGTCTTTGCCTCCAAGCCTCAAGACATAACAATAGCCACACTGAATTATCAACAATTTGGGAAATTTGGATTCAAACATACCACTCTCATCTTCCAAGGCTTGATTTACATCAGCAGAGGCTGTCAGTGTAGTTCTATCAGAAAGATGCTGATCACCTTGCTTTGGAACAAGAACGTAAGTTGATTTGTCTTTCACAGTAGCACTTTTAGCAGGGTCTCTGATAACATACTGTCCATAATAAAAGAAAAAATTTAGACAATGTCAGAACCAAACGTGGTAAAAAAGGCTTTGTTTTGGGATAAAAATATTACTGATGATCTTTACCAAAAAAATATATGACTGATGATAATTGATAATAATACAACAAAATACAAAATAACAGACACAAGATCATCCATTCACAAAAGTAAAAAAAAAAATAGAACCACCCAGACACTATCTCAAGTATTTCAATCCCTTTAAAGATCCGCAAGAGAAACAGTTTTGGCGCCTGAAAATAGCTAGATAGAAGTTTCTGGCCAACTTGACAAATAAAGTTACAGGTCCTCTGAGACAGGCTAACGATTAGTAGCAAGTTTGCCCAAGCTAGTAAATGCAAATTGGAAATTTCACATTATGCATCCGGAGGACATTTTTGCGTTGTATTTTTTAACATATTAAAGTCTAAAGCATCATACCATGGTGGTGGAGACCCTTTTCCTCCCAGAACCACGTCTTAATGAGCTAGAACTAGGACTACCACTTGATGATGCACCAACTCTTCTGCTCACTTTTCCATTAGATGATGATCTCTGGTCAAATATAAAACAGACAAGGACATAAATGAGAAGACATAAATGAGAGACACAAATGCACATAAAATGCCAACCAAATAATTTTGTTTGAAATTTCCTAAGTTTGTTTTAGTGAAGAGATACCCGTGACCCCTTGGCAGCTCTTTTCTGACGCACAAAGTCCATCAAAGGTGTAACTATAGGAATGTCTTTTGCAGCACTTCCTAAAGAACATAGACCAAATAATTGAACAAAAAAACTGTTTGCCTCTTCAAATTATGTACAGTTACTTTTAAATTTATCGAACATATTTTGTATAAGTCAACTAACCAGATCGTTCTGCTTCCCTTCTCTCCAACTGTATCTCAGCACTGGGAAGATTCTCAATGGGCTTGCCAAGAACTTCAAGAAACTCCAGATACTCAGAATCTGATTTTTCACCATGGAAACACTTCTATTTATCAGAAGGAAGTGATTCTATTAGAACACATATCAGTGTAAAAGACGTCATTCTTTGTCAGCAGTACCTTTGTCTATGGTTCCTTCACGGACATCCTTTTTTGACACCTGTTTCGGAACACGTTGCGAAGGAGCATATTCAACAATTACTTTGAATTGAGTTCCTGATACAGAAAACCAGAGATACAGAGGATCTGATTCAATATCCAATCTCAACCTTCAAGGCTTCTAATTCAAGAAAATGTACAATGCATAACAAAAATATAAAAGAACGTAAAATGCATCCCCTTTGGAGTGGAAGAAAGGAGTTTTATTCCAGTTTTAAATTTATAAATCATAAACATAAAAATCAAGGTTTTAAATGCCATAATGATTGTGATAAAAATTGACCAATAATAGTAAATATGCCTAATCTATCTCAATAAAATATCTAATTAATTACCCTTCTCGTTCACAAAGACATGCCCATCAAAGAACTCGGCGAACTCTATAACATCCTCTGGCTTCTTGAAGCCGATGTAGGCTCTAGAATAAGAGAGATGCTTCTGGCTGAAAATTTTCAAAAAATAAAATAGTTAAACGAATGCCTTTGACAGCTATTAATAATCAATTATGTGATTGGCGAAGATTCATCCATTAATTATAACACGTAGTACAGCATTGAGCCCTTAAATGTGAAAAAGCCCCAATTGTGAGCAAATTGGGTTCAGCTCCTTAAAAACTTGAATTTGAGTATAAATGGTAATTTGGCTGATGCTATACACCCAACCATGAAACCGACAATAATTCATGTCAAACCGCTACCAATTTTTGTCTTTATGTATTTACACGCCATACAAGAACATAGCATTATCCGTTTCCAGTAATCTAGTTTTCTCCCTGCCGTTACACTGAATATACAAGACAAATGACAGATAATAAGACAATTCCGAAGATTCATTCCCCAATTATTTTCCTCATCACTTGAGTCTACGTAAATATTAACCCAAAAAAATCCAAGCAACACCTTGGGCAGCCATTGCTATAGCCCTTAACCATCCAACTTTTGATGATATGAAGCGTCCGTGGCAAAGTTCACAAACTAACAGACCTATGAAAAAAAATAAGCAAGGACGAAAAGGTGCATTGCAACCACCAAACACTATCACTGATCCCGCGATAACAGATTCACTTAGCACCCATTCAAGAAATATGTGAAGACCTAAATTCGATTTTCAATAAAACCCAATCGAAATAAATAAAAAACAAAAAGATATATCCTTGCAAGTTACAATACTAATAAAACACAAACCTAAACCCGTTTTTGCCAGGACGAAAGGAAACCCAATTGTAGCGCCCAGCAAAGGAGCCATCGATTTGGCCCAGAAGCACGTCCTGAGTAATGGTCGGAGGCAAGTGCCGCAGCACGACCTTCGTCCGATCCAACGCAGCCTTCATACGAACAAAAAATCCCACGAAGCGAAAAACCCTAACAGTCGACAGACACTAAAAACGATGAAAAAGGAAGAAAAGCCGGAAACCTCAGTGAAATTACATCTTCTCCGCAGCTTCTTGGCGTCAATCAGGAGAGTCCCAATGCCCTAATTTGGTTGAAAAACCCCAAATTGCCATGAAGAGAGGACCCAGAGTTCAAACCAAAGCAGTTGCGAGTGAAAGCATATACGGTTGCGTTTTAAGCTTCCGTTTTGCATGCGAATATACGAGGTGGCCTTTTTGTCAACGGAAAAATTACGCCTAAGGACCAATTCCACATATGTTTATTTTTAAAAATTCCAATGAATTTTGAGAAATTATTATAAAAATTTGCTAACTAATATTCCATTGCAAAATTTATTACCAGAGATGTGTGAGTTTAACATAGATTCTATCCATACAACTCGTTTCCAGTTTTGTATAACTTACATTCAACTATGTATAAACTGGAAGCTTCCACATGTAGTTAGGGCTTTGTTGAATATAGTTGTAGAAAAGTTGTATATATTCCTTAGATATTTTTATACAATAAATTTTATAATAGGGGATTTTTCAGCAATTTTTCCTTATAAATAAAAAAATATGATCATTCTCTAAAAAAGAATTTATTGCCTATTTATTCTTATAAAATTAAATGAAAAGTCATAGAAACTTAAAAACTCATTAAGATTGATTTTTTATTGTGTAACTATGTCAAAAATTAAAGATTGCTGGAAAAAAAAAAGACTGTGTTAAGGATTGATTTAATTGAGAAGTTTTTTTTTTTCACCTTCAATTTAAATGAGAAGTTTAGACTATGTATGTGTACATGTGTGTGTGTGTCAAGTTGAGGGGGCTTGTGAATATTTTTATTTCTCCCCCGTGTTTTTAATATAAGACATATTTACCTAATTTGATTGTATTAAATAAATTAGTTAAATTAATTAATATTATATATATTTTTTAAAACACCGTAGTTATCTTCCTTTATTTCCCCATTCCTTCGATTACTTGATGTAGGGGTAAATCAAGAATAGAATGATAAATATAAAAATTATGCTTTATATTTAAACCAATATCAACTCTCCACATGTATCTTTTTTTTTTTTTTAATTCATAATATGGCCAAGCTAGCTTGGAGAGTATATACACCAAAACAATCTAAACATCAAAAGCATGTAATGCGTCCTCCCTCATGATGGGAATACACCTAGGGTGAGGAACTGGTAAAACAACTAAGCACTGAACTAAATTATGGGCATCCCTCGCCAAAAAATCAGCACACCGGATTGTATCTCTCGGTGTATAGCGGAGTTCAATGTCCCAATCAGAATAAAGTAAATCCCTAACTGCATTAATTTCCAACCTAAGTGGGTGGCATAGACCACTATCCTGCATAAGCAAGTGGTATGCCTCAAGTGAATCTGTGTAAGCCACCACTTTCTGGAACCCATATTGTCTACACAGTTGAAGGCCTTGGTGTAAGGCCATAAGCTCAGCAGTAGTTGGCAGGAGAAAGCCAAGTCGACGCTGAAAGCCAAGTACCCAATGTCCTCTATGGTCCCGAATAAGGCCCCCATAAGCTGCGTTGCTATGAATATCCACTGAACCGTCAATATCTAGGTGAACATGTCCCTCCTGTGGTAACTTCCAGGCATGATCGTCCCCAACGCTGTAAGAAAAGATCTGGTGCTTCAGGTTGCTCGCTCACTTGACTGCTCCACTCGGCCCACGTCAGACTCATAATCACTATGGACCTGCTCCTCTGACCCTATCCGTCCTGTCACCATGCCTTCATCGCCCCTAAAGGTCGGTGAGGATCTGAAATCTTGAGGCTCCACCGACGATCGAACCAGCACCGTTGTCTCTCACCGTCACGGTACCTGCCGCCATCGCGGACATCTTCTTCTCCGACCTGACCCCATCTCTCTTCTCCTGTCTGTTTCGGTTGCCCTGCTCCGTCGCCGTTCCGTTCCTTTTCTCCTCACCGTTCCCGCTCCTTCTCTCCGTCCCACTCCCTTTCTGTGGCTTCCTGCTCCCAAACCGAGATCGACGGCCGTTGCTCACCAACATCCACTCTCCGAATGGGTCCTTGGTGTTGGCTTTTGGTTGAGGCACTGATGGATTCCGATTTTGTAGATTGGGTTGAGACTGCCCTGGAGCTGATTGTTCCTTATCGCGATATGTCCAAGTACACTGGTCTTTGTGGTGTCCATAACGGCCGCATGAAAAACATATTATGCTCAGTCCCTCATACTCTACTTGGTAAACCGAATGAGCTGCAATTACTCATGAGACAAGTTTCTTCTGGAGATCAAGCTCGACACAGATCCTGGCATACTTACCCCTCTCAATTTTTGCCGATTCAGTCGCAATGTCAGACGGGGTAAGCATATCTATTTTGACTGTTCTGCCAATGTAATTCCCCAGCCTTGTAATGAATTCCTTATTGTAACACTGCATTAGGATGTTAGGAATCCTGATCTAAGTGATTATTCGTCCAAGAGGGTTGTTGTAAGGGTCAAAGGTAGGGGACCATTTTTGTACCAGAATGGTGTGCTGCTGCACCACCCATGGCCCCCCGTATAATACTTGTTGATAGAGTTGTCCCCATTCTTCTTTTTGGAGAAAATGAACCAGAAAGTAATTATTGGGCATATCCACCAGATCAAATTGGGATGTCCGTCATATACGGCTCAGATGTGCCTTTAACGTGTAGACATTATATTTTTTGCCTAACACAGTTAGAATCAGTGCTGCATTCCAGGGGCGACACCAAGCATTGTATTCTTCTGCCGTCACAGGGACAACCGGGTGGATCTTCATAAGAGCTTGTTCCTCCTCAGTAAGCTCTGGAAGGTCCCATTCCATATTTATTGTATCCGATAATAGCTCCTCTTCATCCATATAATCACCTCCATGAGCAATGCCATTAAAACCAACAAGGGAATCCTTATAGGAGGTAGTGGTAACCAGAGCTATCTGTTGGTGGGAAGCTTTATGTTCCATGGAGATATCAATCTCTAAGGAGAGTTCGTTCGGCGTAGAAGTATCCATTGTGATGCAAGTAGAATTATTTCTTGTCTTTTTATTACTACCACTGGCTAGGACATCAGATGGCCGGTCCGGTGGAAGTTTTCGGTGAGGTTGGTCATCCATGTTGAACAGAGGTGAGGATGGTGGCACACTGTTCAGAAGAGAGAAATCCGTTCACTCACTTCTCCTATTTCAGTGTTAATTCTCTCCACATGTATCTTAGATTAGGGACAAGAGGGAATATAAAATCTGACAAATCCCTCACTTTAGATCGGCGTAGCTAAACGCTAATCATTTTCTTGATTGTTGTATCATTTAAAAAGCTTGGAATGGGGCGGGACATGATTGTAATCATCATGAGAATGAGTTTATCAATCAATTAAATATATACTACTAAATTTTGTAAATAAACAGTGATATATCCTAATAACCATCTTACTTGGCAGTTTAAACTAGGGGTGTGCAACTTTTTCCCGTCTCAATCCCGAGCAAATCGGGATGGGATTTTCCGGTTCCGAAAATTTCGGGACGGGAAAAATTCGGGATTAGAAATTTTTTTTTGAGATCGGGATCGGGAATGGGATTTCTCGATCCCAAATATATATATATTATGTATAATTTTTTAAAATATTTAAGAAAGCAGGACCAAATGCAAAATAAAATGTGAAAATCCCTAACACTCTCAAGGTAATATCTATTCTTTTAGTTAATTTTATTTATTATTTATTAAATAATTCTAATTTTTTGTTCTTGTCTTCGTGCTTTTTGTAGCTAAATCGACAACTTTAAGCATGTATTAGACTAATGATATATTTGTATTGGACTAATTTGATACAATATAATATTAGATAAATTATATATTTATACCAGACTAAAGAAAATATAACAAAAAAATTAATATAGGAATTTTTAAAAAAAGAAAAAAAGAAATCCGGGATCGGGAAATTTTTGAAATCGAGATCAGAAATGAAAATCATTCCCAAACCCTTCTCGAGATCGGGAATGACATTTCCCGATCCCGTCCCAATCCCAAACACCCCTAGTTTAAACCAATAAACATCAACAATCTATTCTTTTTTTTGCGGTTATCAACAATCTATTCAGACCATGAAAAAGCAATCCATGTCATTTTGTAATTAATTTTTTCAAAATAAGTCTTCCCACTAGTCATCTTTCATTTACTCACAATTGGGCTTCTACATGCGTACCATCCACAATCATTTATTGCCCAACATATTCACTATGTATCCCTCTATTCCCCAATCCACTAGTCAACAAATGCATATTCCGCATCAGTAATAACAGGCAAGGATGGCTCCTATTGGTTGTCATGGACGGTATGTGTTTTTCCATTAAACCGTTCCCAACCATTGATACATATAACAAGAGAAAATTGGATTGGTCATACAATGCATTGGATGTCCACGTCGTGGCAGACAAAAAGCCGCGCCAGAGAGATTGTGCTTGTTTGGAATAACGATTAGAGCCTTCAAAAATTGTTTTTCAATTGTAATTTACAGTATATGAGAGAAGTTCTTTTTATTTACGTAAAAAGCACTTATAACCATGTTAAAAGCTATCCCAAACATACTTACACTATTGGTCAATGCCATTCTTCTCAGATATTGCCATTTGTTATGGAGTCAACGAATGGGAATAAATCCCTTTCCCCATGCATCCATGTCTGAACCAATCTCTTAGTTTTCTATCAAGTGCAGCTCAAGAGGAGGAGATTATTCCTATTGGTTCACGTAGACATTGTATTACACCCTTATCTTATTTTAACTTTTTCAGAGTATTTGTGGAAAATGATAAGCGATTCGGTGGACAACAAATGAATAGTTAAATATACTGATAATATATGCATGATTCAAAAATTCCCCATAGGAATTCGTGCATAATAATTACAAACCTTGTAGCCACATAGGGCTCTAGGGTATCTAAACTCATCCTAGTGAAATGGCGATATCTTCCCGTCTTCATTCCACCACTGCAATCCCTTCATACGGTTCTCTTCTTTGTTCTTAGAATATCTTCTGTCTCCTCCTGTCTAAACTGTTGGTAGGGGAGGGTGAGATTCGAGAGAATCTCAGTAGGAAACAGTTACCATAATGTATGCATGATAGATGTTATGTGCATGACATATTAACTTTAACTAAATGCATGCCCCATAATGACATTTCTGCATGCTCAATGTTTCATGCAACAAAACTATAGCCAAAGTAATAATAGAAACAGAGCGTCATTTATTCAAATGTTCTCTATACAATCAGGTAAAGCAATCACATGCATCACTACACAAGCAAAGATATCAAATACATGCACGTAAGGTACGTCCCCAACCTTAATCCTTTTTCACTTTGAAACGTATGCCTCGTAAAGCGTGCCAACGACGGGGTTTCAGTTTGGTCCTAAAATGTCAAATGTACAAGAATTAGGTTACTACTCATTCATGTACTGCTTTAAACTCGTTCCATTGGTTCTATGTTGGGTTATTTCGACAACCATTGGAAGTTCAAACAAGTGCCCATGGGATTGGAAAAGTTAAACCAATCAAAAAAGTGAAAATGCTGAAACAAGGGTCTTGGCTGTGACTAAAAGTAGGTCAAAAGGTTTTTGGCTGTGGCAAAAAATAACTCAAAATGTTTTTGGCTGTGGCCAAGAAGCTATCATATTTCTTGGTTGAACTTCCAAAAATCATAACTAATTCCATAAAAATCAAAATGGGGTGATTCTAAGTTCTATGAAAAGCTCTTTAAGTTCTCTACATAGGAAAAATATGAACCACCACTATCTACAACCAAAAAATTCCAAAATTTCATAAATTCCCTTGTTGTTCCAAAATTAAGTCCAAAAACAAGGCACCAATTTGAAAATTCATAACTTTCAATCCACAAGTTAAAGTTTCTTATAATACCTATCAAATTAAAGTCCAGGATGTCTTTAATCTTAAAAAGTTTCATAACATTTGAACTTGGTTTGGCTAACGAAATGTATGTCATGGTAACACTGCCTCACAGGAAATAATTAAACAGCATGCATTTGCATTCAATAGTTTCCATATTTGTGTATAAATTTCTAAAAATCATGAACACATATATTCCCACACAATTTTCCCTTCTAAATCCAATGGAACCATCAAAATTATAAAATTCCATCTCTAACTAAGCCTTCCAAACAAGTTTGGCTGAAATTCAAGAAATATTAGGGAAAATGTGTTGATTTCAATCCACCAATCTCCTTCTCTTATTACTCCTAATCACATGATTAACTACTTAAATACTACATGAACATGATTAAGGGGGATTTTGGCAGCATTTCCCCCTAGGGTTTCATACTTCCATATTTACAAAACATCCAAAACCAAGTCAAAACCAACAATAACAACCACAACAACAAATTTGTAGCACAAGAGGATTAAAGTTTGGAGATTAGTTCTTGATTTCTTGACTTTCTCTCTCCAAATGTCACTGTCTACACTCTTTCTCCCTCTCTTGATTTTGCTTGCTAAACATGATTTTCATGAAGATCAAGAGGTTAGAGAAGAGATTACACAAGTTGGAAGGCTTGAACACTTGAAAGTACAAGCCTTACCTTTGATGTTCCTTCCTTGAGCCCTCCTCTTCTCTCTAAGTTTTTCAAACCTCCCCCCCCCCCCCCGGCGCTATGCTTGGACATGAATATGGGTTGAGAAAAGATGAAGCAAGACTTTGATAAAATATCTCCACCTTTTCCCCTGATTAATTTTATTACAAAAATGATTTATGACATGGCTTATGTACTTAAGCCTATCCCTTACCAACTTATGTCATATAATCCCGTTACATGTGAATTAATTTTTCCTCCTCCTCCTTTGCCCAAAAACGTCCAAAGGTCCTTTATAATCCCATTTGGGCTTCATCCATTTTGTTTAACCAAATACACAAGAATATTATATTTTAATCTCAATTGAACATGTGTCTAAACCTTAATCAATTATTATTTAATCCATTGGCTTGGATTAATGACATTTGGCACATTTATGATTCAAAATAATTGTTTCCCTTAATTAACTGAAGTTAGCTTCAATTACTTATTAGGTACCCTCTTACATAGCAACACCTTTTATATTAGTATTAGATAGATATTAGATATTAGACTATTAGTTTACTCATCTTTAGATGTTTAAAGCATTGAGTAATGATGTATTAAATAATCGGGGTGTTTTTTGAAAAAAATTTCATTTGTTGGGGATAAGAGCAGAAGTGACAATGATCCTTCTATAGTATTTATTATTTATGTTATTTACTGAATGAATTGAAGTTCTTTTTTAGGGAAACATTGTTGAAAGTTTCAACATTTAAGTTACATAACATAAGCAACAACATTTTCGAAGGACAATTATTATGTTTTCCTTATACAATAGCAGGGT
This sequence comes from Inga oerstediana, assembly GCA_963210345.1. Lineage (NCBI taxonomy): Eukaryota > Viridiplantae > Streptophyta > Magnoliopsida > Fabales > Fabaceae > Inga > Inga oerstediana. The sequence continues at coordinate 82,369,741 of OY723400.1, forward strand.
CATGTCATATGTTGACCAACACATTCATCAAATCGTCATTTTCCAACATTTGAATTTCATTACTATATAGAATCAGGGGCATGTGAAATGTCCTATGCAAAATCATCGTCTGATACAATGTAATTGGCATCACATATTTACAGCAACGCATGAATCAAGATAAGTTGAATATTGTAGAGTGCCTTAATTAACAATAAGTAAACTTCTTCCGTGTAATCATAGATTATCAAAGTATCAATAAGAAAGTTCAAGTTTTTGAAATCATGTTGTAATGTTTGCTTTTCAAATCTTAAAAGCATGATATGATTTAAATTAAAAAAAAAACAAAATCTACTATTTTTCTAAGCATCCTGAATGATTGGTTATTTTGGTTTATATCTATTATTTTGGAATCATATGGTGGTGCTTTTCATATCGTTTTTAATTCTCATACTACACAGAAGCAAGAGGAATTTGTGTTCTTGGTATTGCTTGCTTATGGAGGATTTGATTAAAAAAGCAAAGGAATTTATAGAGCAGTTGGTAGATGTAAAAGCAAGAGGCAATTGAAAATTTCCTGCATCAAATCCTTGGATTATGAGCTGTTTTCGGTAGGTGATTGTAGAACAGTGTGTTGACTGTCATGTAGGTATTGTAGGTTACTTTTTCTAGTTTTTGGGGATGGTCAGCTTCAACAATGTATTATTTTTAATGTTGGATGTAGTTTGAATAAAGGTTATTTTTCAATCTCTTATAACTTAGATTAAATTATGTTACTTTTATAGCTAAGCACACACTTTTTTTATTCTACTCTATCCAAATCAATTAGGGTGATGTGGTTTGAATTTTTTAGGGTGGACATTCTAATTGATTTGATACTAAATTGTAGGAATTGGGTGACGATATGAGTACTAAAATCGTGGGATTATTTGATTTAATTTGATTATTGTATATTAATATTATATTCCCTGCTTTTGCAAAGATCTATGAGGCAGAAGCACAAACAAAATCGAAGAATGGGAAGAAAAGTGAAGAAATAGAAACATCAAGGAAATCATTATGAATGCCCACTTCTCTATTTCTATTATGTTTTTCTACTTATCCTATATTACTAAAAGTATGATAAAATTCCTAATGAGACTTCGAAAGTGGAAATAACCAAGAATGCTTTTTAGGGGGTATGAGGATAATTACTATTAGCTAAAAGTCATTTTTCATGATTGTTTGATGTGATAATGATTTCCAATAATGCAATGTGGAAATAGATATTTATGAATTATCATATATCATGAGATCATGCAATTTTGATCAGTTGGGACCAACTGAAATTTCCATAAGTAAATCTTTTTGGGGATTGGCTTAGTCAATTATAGTAATTATTTAATTGTTGAGTATTGAATTTTGAGAATTGAGAATTGTTTCTTTGCTTATTTCTTTTGTTACCTTTTTGTCCTGCATTACACTCGCCCAAGTTATTCTTTCATGAGATGAATCCGTGGTGCTCTATTTTGCGGGCAAAAAATTTCAGATAAATTTGGACAAAAATGTTATAGGAGTAGTTTGTTTTATTCTTTTTTTCTCCAAATTATTGGTTTACCCGAAAACTTGGGATTTTTTGCAAAAGTTAAAATATTTTGTTTTCTTATTTGTTCAAGTTGTCTTATCAAGTTGCAAAATGAAGTCACCATCTACAGTATCTATATATTGTCACTTTTTCTTGACTAGCTAAGCCTAGCTGAAGATGGTGGGGGATTTTTTTACAAGATATTTTAGTATTTAATTATTATACTAAAAAACTTACTGATGTAGTATTTGATCTATTGATATTTTTGTTACAGGTGGTATTTACTTGACAAATTGCGTCAACAAAAAAGGACTTCTAGAACCCTACCAAATATTGACAAATGAGAGGTATAGCTCCAAGAATCGAGGATAGCTTGAACCTTCACTATTGGGTCAAGGGTTTAGTTTTTAATGCATACGTTTTTTGGTTGGATGGATGTGGGTAATGATTTTTATATCTTTTTGGAATATTTTGTTAGCTTGGATATGTATCCAAACATTTTGATATGTAAATACCATGAGTTTGAAATTCAACATTATGAATATATTGTGTTTTTTATATTTTTATCATCCGGATTGTTCATTTTTTTAGTGCGATATAACCATATTATATATTTGAATATATATCAAGAACTTTATACCTTTAATAACATCAATGAAGTCATCATGCTTGTTTGGCTTAATTTGATTTTTGTATATTCTTTGATTTTTTTTTGATTGTTTGGCTATCGTTGTATATTAATTATAGCTACTTTTTTTTCCTATATCTTTTGCAAATTTCAACATTTGAAATTCAACTTACATACTCTTTTTGATGCCCTTCTTTTTGGCCCATTTTGCATATATTATTTAATTTGATTTGATTATTGTATATCAGTGATATAACATTGTATATTAATAGTATCTCCTATATTTCTGTTGAGATCGATGTACAAAGTGAAAATTATGGTATGATTTTGGTATGTATTTTGTGACCGTAAATGGTGATTAGCAGTGAATGATATATGGTTAAGGAATATTTAAGATAGTTGCATTAAAATTGTTTTGTATTAATTTGGAGGATATGCATGATTTATGAATGTAATAAAAGTGAATGCATGTAAGGTTAGTTTGTGAGTTAAATGTCGTAGATGTTGCTCCCGCGCAACGCGCGGGGGAATTGTTGCTTGTTATATAAGTAAAAGAATCCCTCGCATTGCGCTGGAGTGCTAGGGGAACACAAACAATTATGAAATGTGAAACAATGAGTCTTTTCAATCTCAAGATGTAATGATTTAGTTTTTCCAATGTCAAGATATAAATGTTTGCATTAATGATCAACATAAGAAGTAAGAATGGTGAAAATTTTTAGAAGTTAGGGCATATTTTATTTCTTATTAAAGGTGTTTAGTTATATTTTTTCTAAGCTAATAGCACTGTCTATATATTTACAATATCAGTTTCACATGTCCGTGCAATGCACAGGGTATTTTGTCTTGAACATAAGTGAAAGAACCCCTCACATCACGAGAGGGTGCGGGGGAACCCATTATAGAAGTGAAAGAATTCCTTGCATGGACGTGAATAAATGTTGGAGAAGAGATTCTAATTCATTATACGGACATAAATCCTTTCGAATCAAAGCTACCATTCAACATGACAAGGAGGCAGTTTTAGATCATCATTTTGTTCGCAATAACAATAAAAAAAACAAGTCAATCCATGTCGAACGTTGGCTTATACCTTATGAGTTTGATTTTTTCACATAGTCAACTATACATTGTATTATAAAGAGTGAAGAGTTTTAATGGGTTGAAATTGCTCATATTTGATGAAAAAAAGAGATGTACCAACATGACGAAAAACATTGTCTACAAGGAAGTGTTTCAAAACCTTATTTGATAAGGATGATGTAATTCAAACATATGATGGTATTCATTTTTTTTTTTTGTGAAATGTCAATTGTAGCTCTTCACCTTTCATGTGCATAGTATGATTGAAAATCTATTATTTCAATTAAAATAGGTTATTACGTAATATTGACCACCAAGAAAAATGTCAACCATGCAACGCATGGGGTCGTTTATCTTGTTCAATCTATATATATGATGTTCACCTCAACTAATTAGTTGAACATGCATCATATTTTCAATAGGTGTCATTTTGCCCCCTCTAGTGCACAAATAATCTTCCTATCAGAGATCAAACAATTTTATTTAAAATAATATTGAACATTAAATGTGGGCACTTCTCACCTATGGGGATTTAATGAGTGGTCTTGTTAATTTCATTTCATTTGTCACATCCAAGTAATTACTGGCCTGATTCTCTAGTTTTAGGTGATCATTGAATTTAAGTTTGATGATATGCGTGATTTTGTTCCATGATCTATTACATTAAAAGAGGCTAAATCCCATGTAAGATCCATTTTTGTACGTTAGTGTAACTAGTTATGTTGATTAATGTTTCGATGCCATACCTGGCGATGTGTTTTTAGTTTGTACTCTTTAGAGTATAGTTTGGTTATAGTGAATAGCTTTCAAAGTGCACCTTTTATTATTGTTTTATGGAATGTAAGCTCATGTTGATTAATATGTGAATGTAAGGATTGATATGCATCTTAATCCAAGTTGTAGTATAAGGTTTAAATTTTAAACATTGTGCTTTTGTATGCTACTGCCTCCAATCTCTACTATAAGAGTAAGTTGCGGATTGAATTTTGTCGTAAATAAATATAATGCCTTAATCCACTTTATCTCTCATGTTTATCATTTTCTTCTTAAATATCCCTATTATTTTGGCAGACACTAAAATCATTTTTATTGATTTAAGGGGAGTTTGCACCAATGGGAAGTCTCCACACAAATGATTTAAGAGAATATTAAGGAAAATCAACACATATTTTTAACAAACAATTAATATAACTAATTTTTTTAATCTATCAAAATTAGCTAAATATATATCTTATATTAAGGACTGGAGATAATATTTAACATTCAAACAATAAGCATTTACAGCTTCTAATTTCCTTACTTAACAATCGTAGCACAAGAATTTACAAGTTGCACTGAGTCTTTGATGATTGAAGAAAAATTAAGTGTTGGCTATATTATTTAGCACTAAGATTTTAAGTATTTACAACTTCTAATTACAATTGTCTACCACTCTGATCTTATTTATAAGTTCTTTTTGACAAAAAACTTTGGTTCTATTTATAAGTCCATTTTCAGGGTTGTAAATGCATTTTGTACTTTTTTTTACCTCTATTAATTGCAATAAACAAAAAGAATTTATTCATGTTAATTTTTGGGACCAATCATAGATAAGGGCGAAATTGGAAATTTAGCCCATAGTTAATGAGTTAACTAACTCTCTTTGGTATGTGAGAATTAATTAAAAAGGAATTATAAATAGGACCAGAGTGGTATAGCTGAAGATAGATTATACACTTATATAAATAGTCTAACTTGTAATCTCATGCTTGAGAAATAATTAAAAAAAAATATTTATATGTCATTGGGGCAGGAGTTCTGACCATAGAGATTAGCTATTTAGTTGAATAATTAGATAGATGACCATAAAGTATCATCATTGGGTGATAGTTCCAACTTGGTTGAACTTTCTTAGAGAGGTGACCCTCACTAAATTCTTTAAAATAAGTAGATAATTAAAATATTACTAGGTACATCTTCTGCATGCATCACCTACTCTAGTGTATTAGCTACTCTAGTCTCAGGGAAATTACATAGTAATAAATAAAACACATAATTACAATAAATTTTCAAACAATCAAATTTTTTTTTAAAATTTAACAAAAATGATTTATCATAGTTTAATTGACAATTTTAATGAAAAAAACTGGGTGAAATATTTTTGTAGATAACAATTAGTATATCACTTTAGGTGGAAATAAATAAACAAATAAGAAGCTAGATCAGTATCTTGCTGTTTAAATTTTATTTAATAGAATGATGACCAACTTTCATTTTTTTTAATAAAAAAAATATAATCCCTCTAGTCCAGAATATAAGACAAATTTGATCTTTTTGGATATATTAAGAAAGATAATTAAATTACTTTAAAATATTTATTTTTATCATTTTTTCTCAAAACTATTTTGCCTAACTTATAAACTGATATATAATCTAATGATGCACAACATATGATATGATTAAATAATTTATTTAGCTTCTTTTATCTCTTCAAACAAGTCAACTATGTCTTATATTTAGAATAAGAGGGAATACCACTTATTGTTTAGTTCAAACAAGAATAGACAAATCAAGTTAACATAGCATACAAAACAAATTTAACAATTGTTTGACTAAAATATACTATAAATGTAAATTTTGTCTTATTTTGTAGTATTTATTTATATTGAACTCTAAAATATTGAGTTACATGTTGGGAAAAATAATTTAAGTTAAAGAAATATGAATAATTGCCAGAAAGAAATGTAAGTTTAAGTATTTGGAGTGTGAACATAAGAAATTATTTTCTCCCAGTTTTTTAAGAAAACATGTATTTCAAGTGATCATATTCATGCCACATTCCACATGTGAGTTGAAGATTCAAAATGACAAAATCAGAATGGATCTTTTTTTTTTTTAATTTTTTGGTTGAGGAAAGGAATTGGAATCACCATGATAGAATATTCGGTTACTTTATAAGTGGAAGTCAATTCCTTTCTGCTCAGTTTTATTCCATTGCCAAGTAATGTTTTACACACATAATTATTAAAGAAATACACACACCCTGTAGTTAAAGTAAATCAAATCTGAAAAAAAAAAAAAACTTATTCAAACGGAATTCTTACCTTTCAGCATGAAATAGAAAACTCTCGATAGAGGAAATTAAACATTGATATCTTTTTATATTGATAAATTTAAGGAAGTAATAAACTGAAATTTGAATTAAATTTAAATGATTAAAACTTATACTATAAACAGATATTCAATAATATATTTTCGTTATTCATAAGTTTCAGGTCAATATATCTGAAAAAAGGTAAATAAATTAAGGGTTAAAGGGGTAAAAATACCTATAAACTTTTCTCAAAAGGGCATCCACCACTACATATTTTTTTTTATACAAAAGTAATCATGAACTTTCAAAAAGGGGTAAAAGTGACACGTTCGTTAAAACTAACTAATGACCATTAACTTCAGTGTAAAAGTACCAAAATACCCTTATCTAAAAAAAATTTATGGTGGTAGATATACTTTTGAAAAAAGTTTATGAATATTTTTTGCCTTTAACCTTTTTTTTTAGATAGGGGTATTTTCGTACTTTACACTGGAGTTAACGGCCATTAGTTAGTTTTAACGGAAGTGTCACTTTTACCCCCTGTATACCCAAAAAAAGTTTATGGTGATAAATGTACTTTTGAAAAAAGTTTATGGGTATTTTTACCTTTTAACTCATAAATTAAATACAGATCCTAAAAGATTTGACATTTATAAGCATGGTTTGTAAATAATGTTTGACTTATAAATATAAAAATATGATTTATAGATATTGATTTATAAATTTGACTTGTAAACCACACAACTTGATTTGTAAATATAAATCTCTAAAAATCCTTAAATATAAAATGAAATGTAGGAGACTTATTTGTATTTAATTTTTTTTATATGAGATCCATGAATAATTTTCTAAAAAATTGATGACTTTCAAAATGATGAATGGGCCTAAGTTTCAAGTTTCAATATCTGTGTGCAACTTATTGTATGGGTTTTGGATTCTAAAGTCCATGAACAAGACGGTCAATTCACTTACGACAAAAAAAATTATGAATGAGTTAGGATTAACAAAGACATATACTCTAATAAAATGGATAAAATAAAATGAAATCAAATCACAAGTTAGACTTTGAATTAGTTAGATATGAAATTATGAAATTTGAAATTCAGATTAAGGATTTGCAGAAATCAAAGCTAACTTGTGATTTGATTGAGAATATATGAAGTTATGGAATTTGACTATTCAGACTAAGGACTTCGAACGGCGTAGGCATAGTACTCCCTCCGGTCCTAATTATAAGATAAAGTTGATTTTTTTTGGAGAAATTAAGAAAGCCAATTAAATTACTTTAGAGTATTCATACTTTTAGTATCCTTGGATTATATATTAGTTTATTAGTCAAATTAATTAGTTTAGAGAAAAAAAATAAAAATAAAAATACTCTAAAGTAATTTAATTGGCTTCCTTAATTTCTCTAAAAAAGTCAACTTTATCTTATAATTAGGACCGAAGGGAGTATAATAATGCAACAATATTCGTATTTTTTTTATCGCGATAGGATGGTAAGTTAAATAGTTAATTCAATTCTATAGATAAATCAAAATATCTGTATACCACATGAGCATGGCATATGAGAGGTTTTCAAATCTAATCCAAAACACAATGAAATCAATAATAAAGCATTTGTTTGGCACAACAATTCTGAGGGTAATTAAAAGCTACGATTGAGCGTCAAAAAAATACGATTAAATCAAGATCAAAGAATTACAAATGTTTGGAATAGTTTTTTATCTTTTTTTTGGCCAAGAGGAATAGTTTTTTATCAATTGAACTTTTGAATAAAAAGTTACTTTAAGTTATAAGCCAAAATTTTTTATTTTTAAATTTTCCACCATGGAGAGAAAAGGAGTTTTTATCATGAAGAGAAGAAATTAATTGCTGTAAAGTGCTCTGATTGAGGCTATTTTCATTAATTAAATTTTTAAAGGGTATTTTTCTCCAATTTTCTCTAAAATTCAACTTACTTGGTGTTTTCAAGTTTTTTTTCTTCTGATAATACATTAACGATTTTAATTTTTATTAAATTTATGTTCCTTTTAATCATTTTACATATAAACTTACTTTTACGTTAATTACCTAAACAGATTTTAGTTTCTCAAACTGACTTTTTTAAAAGTTAAGAGTGAATGTATATATGGTTGGCAAAAAAGAAACAACAGAGCGAATGTATATATGACGCAGGGATCCTGATTAAAAATGATGCATGTTTTATTTTTGATTATATTATATGATATTATATATATATATATATTGTTATAAAAATCATGAGAAGTTTAATTAGCAAGAAGGACTTGATAAATCTTTATATACAAACTAACTATAAATTTAGCACACATAGAGTACTTTGATTTAGGTTCTTATCATTTAATTTTTTAAATATATAATTATAATATATATTTATTCTTTAATAAGATCCATGTCCTTTTAAATTATTCTTTATATAAACTTACTTTTCAATATAATTATCCAAACAAATTTTCAAAAGTCAGACAAAAAAGAAAAGTCATTTCTTTCACCGCCAATCCAAACATAAATCACATTACACAATCTAACTTTAAACCAATCTTAAATTTACAAAAAACAGATTGAAGAAAAGCCACTTTTACCATCACTATTCCAAACACCCTCAAAGACATACCTCCTAGTTTTGAACCCTTGCATGTTTGGTTTGAGCTTGAGGTGAAACCAATCTACATGTTCGGGGCCAAAGTAGCCCTGCATAATTTTACCTACACACACTTCTCTGGTTTTTATTATAACAATTTATTAATTTTAATAGATTAAGGACATTAGTTAAATTATTTAATATAATATATTTCTTCTAAAACACCTTAATCAATTTTTTTGATACTAATATCCTATCGAGGGAATGTCAATAGTATTAATATGAGAACGAAATTGATAAAAATAAAAAATAGGTCTTACATTTAAGATCAATGTTAACTTCCCAATTACGTCAATAGATTAAGAAATGAGAAAGTATTTGGTATTTGAATCTAATCTATGTTTTGCCAACTTTACGAACTTTAAGATAAATGCATTCTTATCTGATTTTGTAATTAGAAGCGGCCTATGTATTTGCCACTCAAGTAAGTCCTTGTTATGTGATGTCAAATTAACTCTTTTACCATAAAAAGTCACTTTGACCCAACATGTGATGATTGGGATGACCTTTTTTAATAAAGTGCTTCTACCACCAAAATTACTTTAAAGTTCAAATAACTTTTTCTTGCTTTTGAATTTTTTTCATATTCAAACTTTCTAAAATTGATCTTCAACTTGTTAGCTAAATTATAAGGATTGTTTTTGAAAATTAATATAAATTTTAGAGAATAAATAAACAATTTTCTAAAATATTACTGCCTCCTAATGTTATCCTATGATACTTTGGGGTAACTAATTAAGTTATTTAATCTACTTAATCAAATCACATATTATGTATCATTATATTATATATCAGTTTATAAATCAAACAAATTAGGTTAGAGAAAAAAATAAGAATAAAAATATTTTAAAATAATTTAATTAGATTTTTTAATCTTTTTTAAAAAAAGCTCACTAGGTATTTCACTTATAGAATGCTAATATCATTTTGACTTTCATACAAAAAAAAAAAAAGAAGAAAAAAACTCCTATAAAATTCACTTAATAAAGAAATTATATTGTAAAGTGGGTTTTATATTAAGGTGGGAGATAGCAGTTGAGAAGATGTTTCTGGCAAAAAATTTGAGTGGAAAAATTGAGGGGAAAAAAGTTCAATTCATAGGATTTGAGGATTTTGCTTTGAGCGACAAAATAAAGCGATAAACAGTGGAAGAAGCGCCTACGTAAACATCGCTGTAAAAAGACTCATTTCGTTGTGACGACTGAGTGATGATGCAGTGAATATATACAGCAACGGCATCCCTAGTTTCTTCTCTTTGGGTAGGGCTTTGAACACTCAGCACTCAGCCCCTTCTCTCTCTATTTGTTCAAAGGGGCAAAAGGAGGAGGACGACGACAACACAACTCTTCACTAGTTGAATCTCCTTGCCCCATATCTGTCTTCTTTAACTTCCTTCCACTCGTGGTAAGTCTTTGCTTAAGCCTTGGTTGCATGCGGCTGCTGTGTCTAATCTGTCTTTGTTCCTTTAAAATTTACTTATATGTGCTTCTGGGATTGTCCTGGTTCTGTTTTGTGAGTGGATTTGTGTTTTAGGTTTAAGGGGTGTGTTGATATTTGGGTGTTTTGCTTTTATTTTCGTTTTTTTTTTGTCACTGAGAGTTTTGTTTGTTTGTTTCTAACTGATGAACATATATAGCCTTGCTATGATGGGAGAGAGAATCCCACCTGGGAGCTATTTCCAGTATCCTCCTCCTGGAGTTCCCGCTTCCCCTATTAGGTCTTCCTCTATTCCTTCAGATCGAGAAAGGTAGTCCTACTTCTAACCTTGCCATCATTACCATCTACTGACTCCTAGTTTCACATATGGCTAGTCATTGATATGCACATAGATATTGTCAAACTTGAATTCTGTTGGTGCTTTCTGATAATTTAGCCCTCTGACAATGTTTGTTTGAGTTTTTGATGTTACCCGGATGTCCTTAGTTTGAAAAAATTATATTTTGCTTTCAAATTTTGTTTGGGAAGTTCTTATGCTGAGTTTTCTTTTGAAAGCATTCTTTTCTAATACATTAACAAATTTTGCTCCTTTTCGTTGTCAAGTTTTATACAAGATGTGAAATATATGTGTGTGTATAATTACACGCATATTTTTTCCTCTTCCAAAAAAAACTGAGTTCTTCACATTAACGTTATTGTAAAATTCTGCAGCTAGTTTATTTTTTATTATACATGCATTATTGCTCTGCTTGATCTTTTTGTAAATTTGTTTTCAATGATGACATGTGTGTCAAACATGAGGAATCGAAATTGAGGACAAAAGGGGAAAATGATTTTGTTTGTTATAGACTCGAGTGACATTGAGGGCCAAGTTGTTGGAATTTGGTACTTTTGCTGCATAAAATGAGATGGATTGTTTTCGGGGAGGGGGAATCTGAAAAGATGTGATAATCATATTTAGTTAGCCTTCCGCCTTCAGCAGATGAAGTCTAGGGCAGAAGAACAAATGTTGGATTGGAAATCGGTATATGTATAATTCAATTTGTGTTTTTGAGCCAGTCTTATGCTTCTATTTTCATTTCACATGCAACAAGAGGTTAAGTAGGAAACTTTACAGGGAAAAATGCCAAAATCTCAAGTGTCACTTTACTGTCAGAATCTTGTGATCAGAGGTTCTGATATGATATTGTCATAAAGGCATTTTGAAAATTAGTTTAGTTGATTAGATGAGCGGCATTAACCATTAGTGACATTAGCCGTTTAGGAGCGGCACTAGCCAAACATGGCCTTAACCATGTCTAATGACTAATGAGCCTAGGGTGATAGGTGCCCCTATTTTAATGAACCCCTATAATGCCTGAATATATGGCAAGGTATCTCTATTGTAATTCAGATTTGCATTGCTGATAAAGTCTAGTGAATAATTCAGATTGTTCTACTCTATCTCTCTTCTACTTTCTTCTATTACTACATCTTCGCCCTCTAATCTTCTTCTCTTCTACCTTAAATTCCCAGTTCTACAACATTCATATTACAATTAGATATTAGTGGTATCAGAGCCAGTTTTGACTATTATATTGTATATAAGAAAGGGGTGAATAACTTAGTAGCCGATGCACTTTCCCGCCTTCCCAAGTTGCAACTATTGCACATGACCTATAGCACTATGTCACCGGAATTGTTGCTACAAGTGAAGGATAGTTGCAATGAAGATGACTTCACTTGTTCTCTACTGGAAAAAGTTCAACAAAATGAAAGGGTGTGGAGTCACTTCACTTGGGATGGTACTCTTCCACGAAGGAAAGGTAAATTGGTTGTAGGTAAGGTAGCTACACTTCGAGGGCAAATTCTAGATTGGCTCCACTCAAGTCCTGAAGGAGGCCATTCGGGAATCCAAGCTACTTATCAACATATTAAAGGTCTGTTTTGGTGGAAGAAGCTAATGAATGATGTTGTGGAGTATGTCAAGTGGTGTGGCACATGCTCTAAATGTAAGTATGAGACTATATCTTCTCCGGGATTGTTGCAGCATCTACCTAGACCTAGTAGGGTGTAGGAATCGATTGCTATGGATTTCTTTGAAGGTCTTCCCAAGTCACAAGGAAAGGATACTATATGGTAGTTATTGACCGAATGAGCAAGTACGCCCATTTTATAATTGCTCGCCCATTTTCAGCCTCTACCTTGGCACAATGTTTTATGGATCAGATTTACAAGCTTCATGGTGCCTCAGTTAAAATTGTGAGTGATTGCGACTCACTCTTCGTTAGGAGCTTTTGGAAGGAATTTTTTCGTGTGTTGGGTGTGGATCAAAACTCAAGTTTTCTACTGCTTATCACCCTTAAACCGATGGACAATCGGAAGTGCTTAATAGGTGTCTGGAGACGTATTTACGGTGTATGTGTTGGGAAAAGCCTAAAAATTGGGCTAAATGGATTTCACATGTAGAATGGTGGTATAATACAACATGTCACATAGCAATAAAGGCTACATCATATGAGTTGCTTTATGGGCAACAACCTCCACTACATACTCCCTATTTGCCCCATAACTCAGTGCTAGAGTTAGTAGATCGTAGCTTCACGGCTAGAGAAGAAGTTCTAACACTTTTGAAGCATCATTTGCACCATGCAGCAAACTTGATGAAGCAAAAGGCCAATTTGCATAAGATAGATCGTGAATTTTGGGTTGGGCAATGGGTGTTTTTGAAGCTCAAGCCCTATAGGCAAATATCTACAGCGACAAGAGCTTCTCAGAAGTTAGCTCCTTGGTTTTATGGACCTTATAAGGTAATAGAGAAGATTGGGGTAGTAACATACAAGTTGGAATTACCACTGGAGTCCAGAATTCACCCCACCTAATGTTTCACCATTGAAACTATGCCCGGATCCTACTGTGAGACCTAGGCATCCTCCCATTGAATTTCTAGAGTTGCCTTCGGCCATGGAACTAGAGAGAATTCTGAACCAAAGGACTAAGAAGCATCAAAAGAGGATGATTACAGAAGTTTTGGTCCAATGGAAGGGCTTACTAGACGAAGAAGCCTCTTGGATAGGCCTTTACTCTTTTCAACAACCATACCCTACTTTTGCGGTTCTTAATCCTTGAGGTCAAGGATGTCTATGGGGTGTTGATATGATATTGTAATAAAAGCATTTTGAATGTTAGTTAGTTTAGTTGATTAGACTAGCAGCATTAACCATTAGTGGCATTAGCCGTTTAGGAGCGGCACTAGCCAAACATGGCCTTAGACGTGTCTAATGACTAATGAGTCCTAGGGTGATTGGTGCCCCTAATCTAATGAACCCCTCTAATGCCTATATATATGGCAAGGTATCTCAATTGTAATTCAGATTTGCATTGCTAATAAAGTCTAGTGAATAGTTCAGATTACTCTACTCTCTCTATCTCTCTTCTACTACTTCTTCTTCACCCTCTAATCTTCTTCTCTTCTACCCTAAATTTCCAATTCTGCAACATTCATATTACAATTAGATATCAGGTTCCTTCTTTCTAAATATCCCATCTCTTGAGTGAAAAAGGTTTGGTTTTTTTCAAGGGGTGGCATATGCTAAAAGCTAATTGGGAGGACATATATTGTTATGTTAATTGAAAGAAGGCCATCTGCAATTCTCACTTCGTTACGAATGTCTCTAATACATTTAAGACTAGTAAGCTATGTGAGAGTAGCAGTACTCATATGTCTTGCTGATGTTGTTGCTGAAAGATGCTATTTTTTGTTGTTAAGTATAATGCTACTTTCCTGTTCTTGCATTCTGGCATTTCTGGTGCGTAAACTGACGGCTAATAACCTGCAGATATCTTACTGAACTACTGGCAGAGAGGCAAAAATTAGGACCATTTGTGCAAGTCCTGCCACAATGTACCCGGCTTTTAAATCAAGGTTTAAAAATATTCCGTTTATTGTAATAGCAAATGATATCATTGATATCTAATTATAAGCTTCTGTTATTTTGATCATATATTGTTCTTTTTCCTTGTTTATAAATATCAAAACTCTTGATATTTTTAAAATTTTTGGAAACAAAGACGACTGTTTGATTCAGTAATGGATGACAACTTTCAATTTATTAGTACCTACAAGTTAACACTGTTGGGGATAACCGTTTCTGGCTGATGTTTAATGCAAATATCATTACTATTCCCACGTAATATTTTTGTATCTGGCATTATTAGTAACTTTAATAGTTAATAACAAGCAATTACTAAAATATTCTCCATCAAGAATATACTAAACCCAAGTGCTGATTATAGTCTAGCATTCTGTACTGCCACTCTCTCTCTCTTTTCCTTTTCCTTTTCTTTTCTTTTGTTCTTTTTTCAACCTTTCTTTCTGTAGCCTGGGTAACTTCTTTAAGCAGGATCTGCATCTACCATGTTAATTCTCTGAAGTTTTTATAGTTCTCTTGGTACATTTTTCTAATTTGTTATTTGAGATTATGACAGAAATCAGACGAGTGTCAGGCTTCAATCAAGGTTTTATAGATCATGAGCGCCTTGAGCCAGACAGTCCATTTAGGTCCTTAGGTCAGCATCCCAATGGTAGACCAATGGATTTGGAGGGATGGCCGGCTGTCCCAATAGAGGTAATGCTACATAGGATCTATGAGTGTTTGGTAATTTTAATCCAAGCAGTCAGAGTTTTTTTTTTTTTTTTTTTTAATTAATTGCTATCTGGTGCTCATTATAAGGAAATCTCTGTTTGATCTCTATTGACTTTTTTCATATTTGTTTGTTGTCATATCTTCACTTATGGCTAGACATTGATATCCATACTGTAAAAAAGCCTCTAGGATATTGGACTGGTTCTATTTCACTGAATTGAACTCAGAAGGATGGTGCCTCTGACTTATATGATGTACAAATCACTAGAGTCACTATGGGCTGGGGCCTAGGCCCACTAACCTAACACATATCTTATATCCTAACATATATAATTGTCTTTGAAAAATGTGTCCCTCATTCAACCATAGTACAATGCAACCTTGATGATAGTTTAATTGAAGTTCTTAAGTCCTTAATGAAGAGCATGTAGTTCTATTTTAAGTGTTGAGGCACATAAGACTCTATCAGTTCTATGATCATGTAATTGAAGGAAGGTTTTTTCTTTTCTTTAGACTTTAATTATTGTTTCTGATATGATATGAATAGTGTCTTATGCTGTCTTCTTTTTACCCGACTCCTGTACCAGTTTCAGTATAGTATATTTTAGCCATCACCAGTTGGCACATGAAATGAAGTTTGTACTCCTTAATCTTCACTGATGACCTGATGGGCTATGACCCGACCCGTTTCCAACTTCTGATTTCTGAAGCTTTATTTCATTGATTTTGGTTATTAATCAATTAGCCTTCCACAGAAAGCAATTTCAACACTTGTTACTGATATCTCATTCGCTTGCTAAATTTTGATTGAAATGGATGAAGTCCAGGGTTCTGGTCTTGTTACAGATGACATTTACATCCAAGCATCTCAAGCAAACATTACTCCAGCTAAGAATGCTAGATGACTGTATTTTTTCATGAGCTTTCGCCTGTCTATTAATGCCAAGAATATCTGTGGTAGACTGGTGGCTGTGAATTAACGTTGAGGACAACATATTGATTTCCGTAATAAAACTTTCTTGTGTGAAATAAATCTAGCCTAAAATTGGATGAGACCATGCAGGTGATTGTCGTTTTGGTTCATTTATTCTTGGATATTTACAAAAAGTTGTCATTCTCCTTTCATGGAACTTGCAAAATATGGCCAGTGGAGACAGGTTGATTCTGAATTTCAATCCTGCCATCAGTGATGAAGGTTTTAATTAGTTTGATCTTGTACAAAATTGTCAACAGTCATCATTGCATAGCAGATGTAATGCTAATAATATAGGATTCACCAAATTTACAGAATGCCATATCTCCAGGGTAACTTTGTATTTCCTAATATTTGCACTGAAGTTGAATAATAGGCTTTCCAATGAGAATTTTGCTATGAGTATTGATGCAGAGTTTCTATCATCGTTTAGATAAGCAACATCTTGGCATTTAATTGCTCCCAGGCAACTTGATTTTGAGGATATGTCATTTAGTTGCTTTACCTTTTTAATGGTGGTTTGTTGCCTAAAACATGGAACTAAGAAGCACATTCAAGTGATGACTTGACTATGTGGCTCACAGTCCTTGTTACAGTTCCAACCCAAAATCTCCATGTTCAAGTGTCTGTTTAAAAGCTTTTGTGTCAGTTGCAAGGCAGCAAAAATTAGACAGTTGTGATACATGAGATGAGATGAACATAGTTTATCTAGTCGTTCTACTTGTTGATGAGGCGGAGGCACAGGAACTTGCATATGAAGATTTATGTTATGATGTTGATATTGATTCCTTCTACCATGATGGTTATATTTTATTGCAATGGGCTAGCATTTTACTTCTAGTTTGCTTTATTTTGCTTCCAAAGATCTTGCAATCAAAATTATCAGTGTTGTATATGGTCTTGTAAGAAACCAGAGACCTTGAGAGACGTGTATTGAATACTTTGGTGCTAATAATTGAGTTGTGTACTGTGGCATGTAGCTCAAGTAGTGGAGACGAGTTGGGAGAAGGTTGAGGGAACTATCCATGGGAAGAAATATAGGGGTCTAGGGTCTCCTTCATGATAGATATATTGAAATAATATATATGCGACACACGTGAAATTTTGCAAGTATATAAAATTCATTAAAAAATATTAATAATAATAGTTGCACACAGGTCTTGCTTAAAATCCTTTCTTAAAGCAGACTTGATCTTGTGGCCTTTTATCTGTTTAATTGGGACTAGGCCTTTTGGATCAAGCAAGCTTTTTGGCCCATGATCAGGTCTGCTGAGGAAGATGTTAAGGTGGCTTTAGTTTCTTATGTTCTTGACTCAGTTTTGGTTAGCTGCATGTTTATTTGCTTTTCTCTTGATAAAGATATTGATTTAAGAAACTGTAGGCATTGTAAGCTCAAGAGCACATAATATGATGTTTAGGAATTTCATAGTCTTGCAAGTGAAAAGCAAATTTGCTTTTGGTGCATCTTTAATGAAGGGTAAATGTCTTTCTTTAGTCATAGCAGAGATATTAACGGAGTTTGAGGCTGAAAGTGAATAGTGTACATGCCATATTTCCTCCATACTTTACTTCCCCCTATTTTTCCAACTATGCTTCTTAGTCATGGATGTAACGAAAATTTCAGTCAAATTTTGAGGAAACTTGGTGGAGTAAGAGTCTTAGATGTGCACACAATTTGTGGCTATATAAAGGACATTCTCATTAATGCCAAATGTCTTCATGCAGGACAATGGACATCTCCAAAGAATGGCATCTTTTCAAGCACCCCCAATGGGTTGGCCTGGTCCCCAAGGAATTCCAACTACCCCTGTAGTGAAAAGAGTCATCCGACTCGATGTACCTGTGGACAAATATCCAAATGTAAGTAAAAGTTCTTGCTCTTGGACTACAGTTGATATCAAGTTTTCTATTTCAATGTACTGTGGTTTTGACTCGAAGCTTGGCAGTATAATTTTGTTGGCCGTATTTTGGGTCCTCGTGGGAACTCATTGAAAAGGGTTGAAGCCATGACTGAATGTAGGGTCTACATCAGAGGTTGTGGTTCCGTGAAGGACTCGATCAAGGTAAAAATGTATACAGTATATACTACCTGAAGAACTGTGTTCTGACTTGATATATCCTTCTTAATTGGTGACTCTCGTTATGGAGCTTGAGTTTGCATTGTAGGAAGAGAAGCTTAAAGATAAACCTGGATATGAGCACCTTAAAGAGCCATTGCATGTGTTGGTGGAGGCAGAATTTCCAGAAGACATTATCAATGCTCGATTGGAAAATGCTGTGGGAATACTTGAAAATCTTTTGAAGCCAGTGGTACTGTTATTTAATTTTTCATGTCTGTTTCACGTTAGTTGGCATCTTTTCCTGTTCAAGTCATTAGTTTTGTTTTAACATGGCAGGAAGAATCCCATGATACCTATAAGAAGCAGCAATTAAGGGAGTTGGCTATGCTGAATGGTACTTTGAGGGAAGAAAGCCCAAGCATGAGCCCAAGCATGAGTCCAGGCATGTCACCCTTTAACAGTACAGGAATGAAACGAGCCAAGACAGGAAGATGACCCTGATAGTTGACGATGGTTCATATCTATATATATATATATATATTCTCAAGCTAAGTTATCTACCTCTGGTCTCCTTAAAAGACTTGATGGTCTTTTGACTGATATAGTTGACCTGAGTCACCCCTGGGGGCTGAATCTTCACAAGCAGCTAGTTGGGATGCCACTGTTTTGGCACTGATTTGTTCGACATGTATGATCGGGATGGGTTATTACTTTATTCGTTCTGTCTAGGATGCTTTGATGTCTATTCTTTGGTGTGTTGACCCCGGGAACTTTGACTGTCAGTTCACTTGTTACAGTGGTAAGTTACAGTGGTAACTAGAAATCAGGTGCTACAGAGTAGCATTACTCCTAATGTAATAGAAGATTCTTTACACTTGTCAGAACATTAGATTACATGCATGTGTCTAGTTATGCATGGTGTTGACCCTAAAATAAATTGAGTAGATATTGTATTGTTGCATGAACATTTGTTATTTCAAATTAGCAAGTGGATTTGGTGAGTTTTGTATCATGGGGTTCCCAAGTGGAACTATAAAGACAATAAGCCATTTATGCTTAGATGTTTGCCATGCCATAGCTTGTGCTGCTATGAACTGTAAATATCAAGGTATTTTGGTGGTGTCTTACTCCAAGTTTGCAGGCTTATCATACTTGTCACTACAAAGAAGACTTGACTGAAGTATCGGATCTTACTGGGATTGTAGGGACATGCTATACTAAGTCAGGAAGCTTTTCACTTTCTTAATTTGTGTTGTTGAAAGATGCTTGCGTTTAAGCCTTTTTGGCTTGCTCCTGTAAATTGATGCTGTTTTTGTTTTAATACTTGTAATAAATAGGTGATAGTGTGTTTGGCTGGAAAATGGTTTTTAACGTTGGACCATGTTTATTTTGATTCATGATTGGTCTGGTAGTGAAGATGAGCATGTGTTTAGTAAGCATATTGTCATTGGTTCAAATACTCATTGAGCAAAGTCATTGATCCGGATTAATTACAAATGGAAAAATGAGTTTGTTTTCTTGGGCCAAAATTACAAAGGAATTGAATAACTTAAAAAAAAAAAAACACACACACATGTGAATTATGTTATATGTCGTTAAATCATTTTGTACATAAATATTATTTTAAAAAAAAACCATATAATATGCTCTCATTTATGCGTCCCTACATGTGCTTGGAGGATCGCTTGCGCATTCCATAGCCTTTCGTTGATAGTGTGTAATAAATAGGTGATAAAATTCCCTGAGTAAGAACTATTGGATCATCACTTATTCAATGAATAGATATAATAAAAAATCCAAATAAATGTTTGTCCTTTGATAAAAGAAAGGATAAGCGGCGGTTTGAAAGAATCAAAATCTTTCGATTTATTATAACTTCTAACTCCTTGAAAAAAATTTTTAAGTCCGGTTGCGGGGTCTAAATATTAAGTATGAATCATAGTTCTAATACTTTAGAATCCATTTTCTATATTCCGTGCTCCAGATACTAGAGTAAATATCCGACGGGGTAAAAAAAAACCATCTCTATCAAGATGACAGACTCACTCTCTGTACTATCAATAGGATCAATTATAACAAGTCACACACTCATATTCTAGAAATACAGAAGAAAAGAAATTCCACGATCGAACTAAACTACCAAACCAAAATAGAATGGGCTAAAAATCTAAGACCCAAGTGCTTCACTTTCTTTGTATTGAAAAATTAGTTAGTCGGTTCTTGTGAATTTAATTCATAGAAATTCCGTCCAGTAAAATGGAAGAATTATAAATCTCCAAAATAATAGATAGAAATATCGCAAATAGGGCCATTGCAACACCCATCAAAGGAGTAGTTCCCCAACCAGGAGCTACTTTACCGTATTCCGAATTCAAAGGTTTCAATAAATTCCCTACAATAGTTCGTCTTGGACCAGATCTAGAACTACCCTCAACAGTTTGTGTAGCCATAAATCCTATTTTTTATTCATTGAGATCTGTTGACTTTGTATATCATTCCGCTGTAAATAAATGATCTTATCCTAGATCCATTTTGGTCTTGAAATTATATAATAATGGAAACAGCAACTCTAGTTGCCATCTCTATATCTGGTTTACTTGTAAGTTTTACTGGGTACGCCTTATATACTGCTTTTGGGCAACCCTCTCAACAACTAAGAGATCCATTCGAAGAACATGGGGACTAGTTGAAGTAATGAGCCTACCAATCAATATTGGTAGGCTCATTACTTCAATTGAGATAATGAAAAATCATTTCATCTTTTTAGTTGGAACTTTAGGTGGTTCTCTAAAAAAGATAGCGAAAAAAATAATTCCTAAAGTAGAAACTAAGAGGAATGTATAAAGCAATGCTTCCATGGATTTGATCGTGGTTTACAATTATAGCTTTCATACCTGTTTATTTGGGATCGTCTCTCGGATAAAGAAAAAGAAAGAACAAGAGTAAAAGAAAAAGGTAGCAATTCAAATCAAGATTTATCCGGTTCCCTATGGCAAATTCCAATCACAAAAAGAAAATAAAGTCCAAAAGGAACAAAACAATGTTGTATCAGACTACTTGTCTTCTTGTAGTTGGATCTCCAAGTTTTTGGAATGCTCCAAATTCTACTTGAGCATCCAAATCTGGGTCGATACCAGCAAAAACATCTCTGAACAAGGTTCTAGCACCATGCCAAATGTGTCCGAAAAAGAAGAGCAGAGCAAACGAAGCATGTCCAAAAGTAAACCAACCTCTTGGACTGCTACGAAAAACACCATCCGATTTCAAAGTAGCATGATCTAATTCAAAAATTTCACCCAATTGAGCACGTCTAGCATATTTTTTCACAGTAGCAGGATCACTATAACTGACTCCATTGAGTTCGCCACCATAGAACTCAACAGTTACACCTACTTGTTCGACACTATATTTTGATTCCGCCCTTCGAAAAGGAACATCGGCTCTAACAATTCCGTCTCCGTCTACCAAAACAACCGGAAATGTTTCAAAAAAAGTAGGCATACGACGTACAAAAAGTTCACGCCCTTCTTTATCTCTAAAGATAGGGTGTCCTAACCAACCAACAGCTATTCCATCCCCATTGTCCATTGAGCCCGCTCTAAACAATTCGCCTTTTGCCGGATTATTGCCAATGTAATCATAAAAGGCTAATTTTTCGGGAATTTTAGACCAAGCTTCTGATAAACTTTGATTTTCGGCTAGCCCAGCACCAACTCTTCGATATATTTCTTGCTGGAAGTATCCCTGATCCCATTGATAACGAGTGGGACCAAATAATTCAATCGGCGTAGTTGCTGAACCATACCACATAGTTCCAGCAACAACAAAAGCTGCAAAAAAGACATCAGCGATACTACTGGAAAGGACGGTTTCAATATTTCCCATTCGCAATCCTTTGTACAGACGTTGGGGTGGACGGACACTAAGATGGAAAAGGCCCGCTAATATGCCCAATGTCCCTGCTGCAATATGATGAGAGGCTATTCCCCCTGGAACAAAAGGATCAAAACCTTCCACACCCCATGCAGGATTTACGAATTGTACCCTTCCGGTTAGTCCATAAGGATCGGACACCCATATTCCAGGACCATACAATCCTGTTACATGAAATGCGCCAAAACCAAAACAAGCCACCCCTGAAAGAAATAAATGAATTCCAAAAATTTTAGGCAAATCCAAAGAAGGTTTTCCTGTACGTTCATCACAAAAGATTTCTAGATCCCAATATACCTAATGCCAGATAGCCGCCAAAAAGCACAAGCCGGAAAACACAATATGTGCCCCGGCCACACCTTCGTAACTCCAAATACCTGGATTCGTTATAGTTCCTCCTGTGATACTCCAACCACCCCATGAATTGGTTATTCCTAAACGAGTCATGAAGGGTATAACAAACATACCTTGTCTCCACATTGGGTCAAGAACAGGGTCAGAGGGATCAAAAATGGCTAATTCATATAGAGCCATCGAACCGGCCCAACCAGCAACCAGAGCTGTATGCATTATATGGACAGAAAGTAAACGGCCGGGATCATTTAATACGACGGTATGAACACGATACCAAGGCAAACCCATGAAAATACCTCTTATATCAACAAAAAATGGACACTATGTAACTTTATTGCACTATAAAAAACTATACTATGGACCCTCTCTTTTTAGTGGATTATCTCGAGTAAAGGATTAATATTTGTTCTAGTTTTTTAGTAATAACGAAAAAATTCTATTCGTAGGAACAAAAGAAGCAGATCTATTCTATACCCGATAAGTAAGAATACGCAATGGTGAAGGGGGGGTTTACTTTATTGTATATGAGTGTTTATATATTTTTATCAGTGAATGCAGACATATTTGTTCATCACTCAAAAAACCTATTCGTAAGAATTTTCCTTTAGTCACTCGGTCTTCCTTTTGTATTTAGGATTTTTTTTTATGAATTTTTTCAATCTATATTTATATTCAATCTATAAATAAAATATGATAAAGACCAATCATTAGGAAGACAATAAACCCATTGTTACGTTTCCGAATCAAAGCAAGAGTGAATTCAATTTTTTTTTTATTTTATGCCTGTTGGTGTTCCAAAAGTACCCTTTCGAGGTCCTGGAGACGACGAAGCAGCTTGGGTTGACCTATACAACCGACTTTATCGACAAAGACTCCTTTTTTTATGCCAAAAGGTTGATAATGCAGTATCGAATCAACTTATGGGCATTATGACATATCTCCATTTAGAGGATCCTACCGAAGATATTTATTTGTTTATAAATTCTCCGGGCGGATGGATCCTACCCGGACTAGCTCTTCATGATATGATGCAAGTAGTGAAATCAGATGTACAGACAATATGCATAGGAATAGCCGCTTCAATGGGATCTTTTATTCTCACAGCAGGAGAAATTACTAAATGTACAGCATTCCCTCACGCTTGGCCTTTCGTTGATACTTGTAATAAATAGGTGATAGTGTGTTTGGCTGGAAAATGGTTTTTAACGTTGGACCATGTTTATTTTGATTCATGATTGGTCTGGTAGTGAAGATGAGCATGTGTTTAGTAAGCATATTGTCATTGGTTCAAATACTCATTGAGCAAAGTCATTGATCCGGATTAATTACAAATGGAAAAATGAGTTTGTTTTCTTGGGCCAAAATTACAAAGGAATTGAATAACTTAAAAAAAAAAAAAACACACATGTGAATTATGTTATATGTCGTTAAATCATTTTGTACATAAATATTATTTTAAAAAAAAACCATATAATATGCTCTCATTTATGCGTCCCTACATGTGCTTGGAGGATCGCTTGCGCATTCCATAGCCTTTCGCAGGATATGGTTAGATGGTATCTTCAGTTGGCCAAGAAAAAAAAATGTAAGGGCAGACTTACACGAGTGTCACCGGTCATAGTAGAGATTATCGCAATCATCTAGGGTTTGCAAATTTGTTGGCATAGGAATTTAACGAATGTCATTCTTTTCACGGATTGTATTGAAGCGGTTCATTTCCTTACTAGGGGTTGTGATGAGAGTAACTCGTTTAAGGAGATCATTAACGAGGCTAGAGAATGGTTATCTAGAGATTGGTATGTCCTTGTTAACCATATCTCTAGAGATCAAAACACTCAAGCGGATTGTTTAGCTAAGCTTGCTCATAGTAGTACTGAGTATTTTGTCATCTTTGATCAACCACCATTTGTTCTTTCAGCATGCATTGGTTGATGAAGGATCGGTAGATATGCCTCTTTTGAGTTGTTGTACTAATCTTATGTTAGATTAATGAATTCCAGTTTTTAATAAAAAAAAAAGAAAAAAAATGTAAAAGGGTGATTTCTGTCTTATTCGCATCAATGATTAAATTAAGAAAAAATGTTGGGACAAAAAATTAAAAAAATACCAATGAAGACGTTAGTGTCAAATCCTCGTCAGCCTTCCTCTCGAGGTTGGAAGGACACTAGAGCGAGTTGATGGCGTACTCTTTTGCAACCAAGAGCACCAGTGAAAACGGAGACTACTCCTATCTGAACTTTTGGGTTACATGCTTTGCTTGAAAAGAGCATGGGACTGTAACTTTAGGGACACAATTGTGACGTCTGATTCCTACGAGACATTGCTTATCCAATCTGAGATTTCAGAAATGCATGAAGATCGGAACATTGTGATAGAGATTCAAGAGATGCTTCTACAAGACTGGAAAGTTGAGTTCAAAAAGATAGGCAGGGATAGCAATAGTTTGATGAACACACTAGTGAAAAGGCCAAAAGGGCACTACATGGTTCACCCAGTCTTCAGGTGTTGGGTCCTGATGGCATAGATGTGTTGGTGCATATTCCTATTCATGTTTAGTTTTACATTGTTTTGCTTTCCGGTGTATAAAAGAACCATTTTCAATAGGGGCAAAATAGCCATTTCAGTTTTATTTTTAATTTTTAGATAAATTTAGAATTTGTTTAAATGTCACACCAAACTTTTTCTTTCTGCCAAAGAAAGAAACTAGCATTAAAACTGAAAAGCGAATACAGAGAGACGTCCAGAAACGAAAACAAAGTCATGCCAAACTGATTCATGATGAGATGATCATGATCACATTATAAAACATTTCATTCCATTCAATTTCCTTCATTTTTTTCAAATCAAAGGAGCCCTACAATAATAAGCCTTTTCCCACTAGCTGAGATTGGCTACATGGATTATATAATGTTGTTGCGCTCTATCAAAGAGGCTGTGAAACTCTTACAAGTGGTCATTTGCACAACAATATGTGAAGTTAACATGAATTCTGTTAAAAAAAATGGGAAAAATAATATTGCCTACAAAGCCACTCACATAAGGGTAGCTGTGACTTGTGAGAGTTGCGAGGAAAGAAGTAAAGAAAAAGGAATGGATGATGAAGTGTCAACTTTCCGTTTTGTGAAAACGTTTTTCTTTTGGACATAACTTCTTCACCAGTAGATGATCTTAAAATGTAAAGAAAGAAGGACTTGCTAATAAAGGAAGAAGGATAGTAGAAGGTTAGTCTAGAAATTCTTGTAGCCTTTGCTTGACAAGTCCTAAACAAGCAAGGTCTCAACGAAACATTTCCATTCCATCCATTATTTCCAGCCAAACATACCCTTAAGCTAAACCTTTAAAATCTTACCCAGAATGATAAAAGCAAAGGTCTAAGGTTGCCCCAAAACATAACAACTGACAAGAAGACATTCATGGAAACCATGTATCGCTTTTTCAACAAGTCAAAACTGAATTTCATTCAAACACATGAATATATCTCAGATGTATCACATACACTGAGTAACCATTTCCCATCGTGTCTTACAATGTCATGCTTCTTTACCTCATCAGTATAGGAAATAAAATAACATACATCTATTTATAAAAAAAAAAATCATTGAATCATTGAATATCATTACAAACTTTTCAAATCCTAACCTCATCATGAAACACAGTATCCCATCTTGACTGCACAAGAGGCAAAATTTTCAAATTAGCACAGCCACCTATGCCTGCATGAAAAGATGAAAATCGGTATGACATGATTATCAAATAAGAATGTCATCGAAAAGAACCAAAAACATGATTTCAGTGTTAAAAAGAATATCTTTTCAGAATTTATTCTGATATGAGAATTCGGTGTTAACATGCAATAAAAGGAGAACATAAATATCAGGCAAAGATGACTTTGAAAAGGCTTGTAGACTGCATAGATTGGTTGTGGATAGCAAAAAGCTTTATGTAGTTTGAGAATTTTTTTTGTCCAAAGACGTAATTTGAGAAGTTAGTTTAGGCCATAATATACCAAAGAAAGATTTCCAGATTTGCATTTTTTAAATGATTGGAAGATCTTTCTATCTGATCTGCAGTGGCTAGCCAAGGAACAAACCTAAAGAAAGTATGTGGGTTCTTCATATTCCAGTCTGCAGAGAAAGCAAAAGGCTAAACTATGAATGAAGACCAACCTCAAATACAATTATTGCGAGATTCTGAACCACAGAGGTCACTCCCTAAGGCCAAGCTCAACCTCTAACTCATCATCCTCTTCAAACAACTTCAATAGGCGAGCATATTGCTCTTCTCTTTTCTTCTTCTGCCACAACTTAAACAGGCAAAAAGAGAACAGAGAAACTACCACAAGTACAATCACTATAATGGCAACTGTAGAAATTTTTCCTTTACGCTTTACCGCATCGCTGGCACCAGATGAATCATCAGAAACGCCTGAGAAAAAAAAATACCCTAAAAAGAAATCAGATGGTGTGGATCTGCACTAGTCTGAGAGAAAGAGAAAGAGCAATGGATTTGAATGAAGAGCATAACTAAAGTTCTTACACCAAGCAAGGTGAAGGAAAACATAAATTGAAAATCATCATAAATAAGGATCCATGCAATTTGAAAGTAGTACAAATTTCCAACCCAAGCAGCGGGACATAATCAAGAAATAAGAATCATGTCTCAAGACAAGGTCCACCATTGAAGTTATAATCCAGAAAGAGTCAATGTCCTAGATTTATGCCCTGGTGCTTATTGCTAAAATAATACACATTTTAAGCAGATACGGTGGGAGTTCAAGCTTCAGAAGTCATGATATGATTTAAAGCTTCAAAATTTTGCCATGGAAGGAACATGCACTTAGATCACAGCAAATACTAAGACAAACAATTCACCCAAATAACAAATAAACACAAGAAAAACCAAATTCATCTATCGAAACTTTGTACGCGGTCAATCAATTAGACTATTTTGCAAAACCAGAGATGGATTATAGCTTATGCACAACACTTTGATTGATATATTTCCAGTCTTTCTCAGATATAAGAAAACGACAAGAAAGTATCTCAAAAAGCAACTGAATATGTTGGCATAGCTTATGCATCTATAGAAAGTAATTAACTAACCCTAATATCTAAGTAAATATGAAATTTGATCAACAAACATGCATGGAAAACAGAGAAGCAACATGCCAATCTAAATTAAGCTACAAATCAAATAAATATCGAGCCAAATCAAACGAAAAGCTTAAGGAATTGCGATAAGAAGCGAGCAGAGATAGAGGGGGCGAACCTAGGATGAATTGTAAGAAGCACGAAAGCAAAAATACGAAAAAATTAAGCGATCTGGTTCGGGAAATTGCACTCATCTCTGTTCGTCTGAAGAGATCACGGATTTTGAAAACAACGCTTCAATGGATTTCTCAAAAGCTCCCAAAAATTTGATAAAATTGATTTTGCAATTTCTCACTCGTTTTTTATGTTTTGCTCGTTTGACCCCCTCTCTTGTTTACTAGTCTGGAAAGTACCGAAGAAAAACTTATACGCGAAATTATGTTTTATATATTTTTATTTAATTAAAATTAATTACATAAACCGAAATAGAATAGAAAATTAAAAGGAAAAATTTCAGAAAAATATACTTTAAAACTTGAAAATTCTGTGATTTTATTTTATATTAAAATGAGTTGTAAATTATTAATCAAGTATGGTGAATAGTTATGATAGGAAACAAAATTAATTTATATTTTTGATATTTTGAAGATATTTTTTGAATTTTAAAAAAATAAAACCTATTTTTAAAATTATTAAATAAATTTACACAAAATAAAATTATTTATTTTACTCTTCCATATTTTTTATTTTTTTTAAAAAAGCACTGTGGTTGAAAAGTCATATCAAATTATAAGCATCTTGGCCCCACAATTGATATACTCCAATATAAAACCTAATTAATTTATTTGAGTATATTAAGGACATAAGTTAAGTGAGTTAATTTAATGTGTTTTTATAAAACATCCTAATTATTTTTTTAATTCCCTCCCTCCCTCTCTTACTTAATTGTTGTTGGGAGAATATTAATCTGAGAAAATTGATGAATATATGAAATGTCCTACATTTACTTGTTTAGGAACTACATCAACTCCTTGATTATGTTTTACCCGAGGTGTATTACCAATATCAACGTCGTAAAAAAATATTTATAAAAATTTTTAAGAAATCTTAATATATATATATATATATAAAGAAATTCGCCAAATCAAGTTTGATTAATTTCTTTTATAATGAATGCTTTCGTTCGTCAAGTTTGTCTTCATTAACAGTTTGATCCTAAAGGTTCTAATCATATAAAATTAATTCTTATAATTTGAAGGTAAAATAATATCGTAAAGACTGATTGCATTTGAATATGAAACTTTAAAAAAATTTTAAAAGGTTACTCACTTAACATCTCATACGAGCAAAATATAAAATCAAGAAATAATTTGCTTGAATTTTAACAAATTGCTTTTACACCATGCTGACACAAAATTTCTCTCCCATATTTCCTTCATAAAATCACTTAAAAAAACTAGTCCTAACCCCCTTTGAGTTTTTTTTTTAGGTCCAAAACTATGGTTTTGGGAGCATCCGAGCAGTGAAAGGGAAAGTTATATCTCATTCCAACAAAGTTATAAAAGTATACGTCTCAGGCCATCGGCTGATCCAGTTCATACGTGTGCAGAAGATACTCTATCACATGCATTTTCTTTCTTTTAAAATGCATATGGCCATATTTACCCAGGTTTTGTTTAGTTGGAGATTTTATTAAGTTATGATAAGTTGGGGTGGAGTTAGAGATTAAAAATAGGTGTTTGGTTGAAAGGAGCTTAGATTAAGTGTGAGGTTTTTTTGTCCTCTAACGGTAATCTCCCCCAATTTACAAAACCTTTAAATTTGGGATTTTTTCTAGGTGAGAAAATTTGTGTTCAATTGTGACTAAATTGCCCAAGACAATTTTTTAAAATTTCAGCACTGCCCTCCTCTATAAAGTCATCTGTCCGTTCGCAGTTCATTTTCTTTCATTCCCTCTCACTGCATTAAATAATTATTTTCTCACTTTTCTTTTCTATAAGCAATGATATTTTTTAAAAGTTATATATATATTTTATATATTTATGGTTTTTAATTGATTTAAATCCAATTTTTTTATTATAACTCATCTTTTTATGTATTATAAAAAGAGAAGAATATGTGAAATAAGTGTATATAATTATGAGAATAATTATTTTATAAATAATAATTCTACCAATAATTATTATTAATAAATATATTGTAAAAGAAGCAGGAAAATATATAGAAGTTTATTTTTATCCACTTATAATTAACTCCCCTAACTTAACTTCCTGAACCAAACAACATATCAAACCTCCCCTACTATCTTCTTGAACCAAACAAGATTATAACCTCCTTTAATCTAACTTAAATAAATCTTACCTAACCTAATCTCCGTTGAATCAAACACAGCCTAACTAAATTCAGTGGATCCAGATATCTATATTTAGAATTTAGATCAAAATTGTAGTACCAGCAATATCAAGAACTTGTATAACACTGTTTCTCAAGTTAAGTGCAACTAAGGCTTTGCTTTTAACTGGAAAAGGAAATAAATTAATTCTACTGAACTCCAAAAACACTTGACAAAAACATACTCTTGCAACAGGGAATTGGTAATTCACTTGAAGCATTTGGCATCCAGAAGAGGCTGTCCCTCAAAAGGCTCACAATCTTCAATCATCTGATTCACTCGCTCCTTTTGAGCTTCATCTGAGATGTCAACCTTAGTCCACTCATAGAGCTCCATGTCATAGCACTCATCAATCACAAATTGAGGGATTTCTTGCCCCCGGAATAGCCACAATCCCTTCACCTTGAATGGTGGTTCTGAACCAATCACGAGCATTTTCCCAAATGCATACTTGCGAGCAAGGTCCATCCTCTGAAGAAATCCACCGACTTTGTTCATGGTCACAAAGGAAACAGTATTCTCATCATTGTATTTGTAATCACAGAACCAAAGAGAGTACCCCTCAGGATCATACATGTCCCAAAATCCTGCAACAATGATTAAGTTTTTGAGACCTTACAAATAATATTGTACCTTAAGTCTCTGGAACTAGGCAACTTTATTAGAAACCTAGAAATATAGCCATACATTTCTGAAATAGAGTTCATACCTTTGATTGCAACCTCACGGAAGTTGGTTTTAGTGTTTGAGTAGAGTCTTTTCCACTCATCCAATATCATCTTACTTGGAGGAAGGAGGTCAAGTGGATTCTTGGGTTTGGGCTTTGGTGCCTCCTCTTCAGCTTCTTCTGCAGGCTTTTCTACCTCTTTCTTAGGCTCTTTCTTTGGCTTGGGTTTAGCCGATTCTTTGGGCTGGGAAGGCTTCTTTGCAGATGGAACAGGAAGGACAGATTCAGTCTGCTTGACCTCTCCTATAATTTTTTGGAATTTTGGCTGGTTGACCAACGTCCAGAAGTATCTCTCAACATGAGGAAACTCTGAGGTGAAGTTCTTAGTCATGAGACGATTGAAACCAAAATACAAATTGCATGTCATGATGATGTCAGCCAAGGTCACGGAATGCCCAACAAGGTAAGTATTAGAGGCAAGGTGAGTGTTCAAAGCACCCAATGCTCTCTTCAATGCAGAAATTGCAGCCTCCTCAGCCTTCATCCAGAAACATGTAAGAGATTAGGCTAATAAAATAGCTGGGCAGTACAAAATTAAAAGAAATAACAAAAATCTTGAAAACATAAACCACCATTTTCATGATAACAAGAATGAACATCGACAATTCATTATTTAGCTGCAACATTTCAACAGCACAGCTAACTGCCCCTAGAATTTCAGCAGCACACTTAACTCCCCTTGTGCCTCACATAAATTATTTGATGAGTAAATTTTACCACGAATCTTTAGAGGATGACAGGAACAGATGAAAAGCACCACAATGACACATGGATTATACAACGGAATTAAACTCAATTCTTAATAATACAGACTTAATAAAATATTCAGAGGCTAATAAACAGGGTGGAATTGTTAACAGTAACATACCGGGGGAAGGTATGGACCATATCCTACTCTTGGTCTGATCCAAGCCAAGATATTAGCATCGATCTCCAATGAAGAAAAATCGATCCATTGTTCAATGTGGGCCTGGTTCATTAACATTAATGATCAGATATAACCAAAAATGCTCTTAGTGATGCATGCAACCTCTTACGCACAAGATAAAAGGGTGAGTTACTATAAAGCCCCCAAAAGTGAATGATGAATAATAATTAGAAAAGCTTACATGATCAATTAGGGAGCATCCAAATAATGGACTGTCAGCCTTCAAGCGAGCAACTGCAGCAAATGAAAAATACACACATACATATAGACATAAAACCAACAATATCAAAAAGGTGAAAGTATATATAGTGCACATTAAAGCATACCATAGCGTGCAATCGCATTGCTCTCAAATATTGGACCATCTGGTGTTTCCAAAACAGGAACCTGTAAAGATAATGCATCTCAAATTCTCAATAACTTCAAGCAAAAGTCAAAATTTTCTTTATTGCAAAGAAAGAGATATAAGTAGCATGCCTTGCCAATAGGGTTCATCTTCAGAAATTCAGGAGTTTTATTAGAGACACCCATCTCAAAATCTTCGACCACCTTAACTTGCACACCCACATACTCTGCTGCAATAAGTGCCTTAAAACCATTTTTGTTCGTGTTTCTTCCAGGGTATAGGATCTAGGCATAAACAACAAAATAAACAAGAAACAGATATTCAGGTAAAAGTTTATCCCACAAGGTTAAAAGACGAAGAAGCAAATATTAGCTTGCAATGAAAAATAGTGATATTATGCAACTCCAAAAATTCATGATAAAATTATTAAGCATGTGCAGATTATTAATACCTCAACTGCTGAATGGAAATGAAGAGTAAGGAATGGAAAAACCCCTTCTTTACCTCCATCCCCTTTCTTGTATGATAAATATTTTTAAGTAGGTGGAGCAAATAAGAAGTTATTTAATAACTTATCCTCATGTACATCTTGTTTCTTCCTTGATGAAACTATATAAGGGAAGGACAATGTATCTTTTACATTGCATTCCGTTCTTTTTCCCAAGGTGTTATAGAATTGATATTCTGTATGAAAGAGAAAGAGGGAAAGAGAGATAGAGAAGAGGAAACAGAGGGATTCAAGAGAGAAGAATAGAGGAACGAAGATAGAGAAACACACAGAGAAGAGGAAGAGAGAAAGAGAGAAACAATTCTGAGCTATTTCATTATTAATCACAGATTGAGATACAATAGGCATGGACTCTTATTTATAGGCTTATAAGCACCGCCTTTCCTAACTAACTTTTCTAATCTCTTTTACTAACTCTAACTAATTCTAACGGCTATATTCCAACAACCTAACAAACCAACTTCTAACTCTTTATTATATTTATATATCAATACCGCCTTCCCAAAAACATCCTTGCCCTCAAGATGGTTGACAACCAAAGACAAAGCTGAAATCAACAAAAACAGAGACTTGAAAATTCTGAAAAACTTCTTGATAGTGTAGAATTCTCTGTATTGAACACTGCTACTTGAATGCTGCTTCTCACTAGTACAATTCACTTGTGTGATGCTGGAGCAAATAGAAGCAATAAATCCAATCCGGACCCCAACTAGCATCCTAATCAACTCTCCCCTGAACCAAGTTTGCAACAGACTTTGTGTAGGAGAGTATTGAAGAAACGAGTGCCAAATTTGCAGCAACCGGTCACTTATATGTTCAGACCTTTTAAGACCCAATTGCAGCAACAAACTTGGGCTATTTTCTTCAAAGGAAAAGCCCAAATACGTATCTAACATTAACCAACTCAGTGGACCATCAAAGTACTTCTTCCACTGAGAGAAATTGCAAGCTAGCTGTACCCCAACAAAAAACTTCTGACCCTTGGAGAAAATGGAGGACAGCTGGAGGTTAGACTTTTCAACCTGAACCAAACCCAGCCATGTACACCCTAAATCTTGCCATTCAGCTCCTTCAAACATATTTTTCTTTGAAGCACAACTATTCCTCTCGACTTGTGAGAGTTCATGAACCGGAGAAATAAAAACGAACAGAGACTGTGAAGAAGGAAGAGGGAAAACAGAGGATGAGACACCAACGAAATCGACACTCGGAGACCCATGACCTCTAGATGAGTGATTCACATTCTTCCATGTTTCTGGGTTTCGGAAATCAGTTGCAAACCCACACATTGGAAGACCAGAAGTATTTGACATCATTTTTGCCTCTTTGCGCATTTTGATTCCAGACTCCATCGCACTCGACTTCGTGTCGTCATTCTGCTCCGTCGCAAATCGCGTGACTTGAGCTTCAACATGGCACTCGGATTCTTGCACAAGATCAGAGGCTTCAAGGCCTTCGTCGTCTTCTTGAACCTCGTTAGGTGCTGTGTGGTCAACTGGGCCTTCTTGGGTGTTGGTCGAACAAGACCCACCTTTTTCTTGATCTTTCAATTCTTTTCTTGCCTTCTCTGTTTGTATTTCAATTATGATTTCTTGCATTCGGGCTAGAATCTTGGCCTCATGCATGATTCTTGGGTAAAATAAACAAACGGAATCTGCTATCTCCTTCTTTAGCCCAGCCATATATGTCATGACGAGATAGCGTTCTGGGAGCTCTAATTTAATCGTGGCATCATCAAAGAAAGCATTAAATTCCTTGACACTACCTTTTTGCCGTAGCCACATCTGGTTTTCATCGGAGTCTTGGAAAGAAGGGGGAGGCATGGTTCTTTTTCTTGTCTCTACCATGCAACAAGAAGAGTTGGCAGAGAATCGGTGTCTCTGATACCACTGTTATAGAATTGATATTCTGTATGAAAGAGACAGAGGGAAAGAGAGATAGAGAAGAGGAAACAGAGGGATTCAAGAGAGAAGAATAGAGGAATGAAGATAGAGAAACACAGAGAAGAGGAAGAGAGAAAGAGAGAAACAATTCTGAGCTATTTCATTATCAATCACAGACTGAGATACAATAGGCATGGACTCTTATTTATAGGCTTATAAGCACCGCCTTTCCTAACTAACTCTTCTAATCTCTTTTACTAACTCTAATTAATTCTAACGGCTATATTCCAACAACCTAACAAACCAACTTCTAACTCTTTATTATATTTATATATCACAAGGTTTCCAACAGAAACACAAAACCAACTCATCGTTAAATCCATACAACATTGAAAGAACCAATTTATCGTTAATTCCATGCAAGATTGAAACAAGTCCCGGCATAGTTTTTACAGTGTATCATAGTTCATCCGGCTTTAGATAAGAAAAATAAAGCACATCCCAGAGCATGAATTTACAAGAAAGCTGATAGACTTAAACAATCAATTAATGCAATTTCCCCAACAATCTTATTGTTTTGTCAATCAAAATTATTATTAGAATTGAACAAGACTTACCAGAGCCATCGCTTCACGAGAAAACGTAACGCAGCTTTAATTCAAGATCTGATAACCAAATCACAAAAGCCAATCAATCGATAAATGCAGCTTGGCAATAGAAAAATGATTGCATTTCTCATTCTCATTCAGAAAATAAGCGAAAAGAAGAAAATTCAGATCATATAGACTTTTTTCTTTTTCCTTTTTCGATGCAAACGAACAGAATACACACAGCAAGACAATAATCAGAAATGAACAGAGGAAGAAAATTAGGGAATTTGAGAGATCTTACAGTGCGAACGTTCCCCTGAAGCCCACCGACTGTGTGAAGGCGCAAGAATGAGACAACGTAAGTATATAACAGCAAGCTAGGGTTTTTGATAGTGAAGTGACCCGGTGGTAGAAGTGTGGTCTCACGATAATTTATTCCCCGTTTTTTCGGGCCAATGGGGGAGAACTGAGTTTTGTTTGTAAAAAAAAAAAATAAAAAAAAAAAATCAAAGAATGGACGTTGAAATAAAAAAAAAGGGTATATTTATTAAACACACAAACAGGAAAAAATAAACAGAGCATGATATCAACATTGTTGGCCGAAGATCATAATATTAGCATTGATCGATATATATTAAATAAAAAAATCATGCTAATTTTTATATTTGCTTTATTAAAATTTTAAAAATTATTATATAGCTATAGAAGTATTAAAATTTTGTTTTGTTTATCATTTAGTGATTTTTGAAATATTGTCCAATCAATCATCTTCTCTTTATAATAATTTTTATATTTTAAATTTCAACATATTTTTCTACATTTAATTGTTGAACCACTTTTTAAATTTATTGAGTTGACATTCTCAATCAAATAAAATTAGTAATGTTAAGATTAATAGACTAAACTGAAAATTATTGTAAATTTAAATGGTCAAATGTATACTTTATCTTAAAAATAATTTATTTTTATTTATAAAAATTGTATTATAATTACATTATTATTATTATTTATCATACACACTTTCTTTAACATAAATTTGGCCGGATTTTTATATCTCTTCGAATGCACAATTATATATGGTGAAATTACGTCTGTTTGGAATCTCATTTGGGATCTTGAAACTGACCCTTTTAACCCCTTAAAAGCTAGTTTTTGTTTCAACTTTTTAGAACTGTTTTTACAATATTTGAAGTAAATAAGTAAATATGTGATATGATCATTCTCTCTATTGTAATAATATTTTTATAAAATATTAATATGAATCATTAGATTTTAATCTAATAGTCATGAAGGGATTAAAGGATGAGAGTAGATAGAAAAAGAAAAAGAGAGCCCCTCCCAAACAACTGAACAAGCACTAAGAAAAGTTAATTAGTATGTTATTTTTTGAAGCTCCCCAATTTTGACTTTTGATTTATCTTCACATATTTGAAACTTCTAAAAATATTCTCTTAATATATCATTCAAACAAGTTCGGTTAAACTAGCCTTTTGTGAAAGTATATCTAAATATAAATTATGCTATACTCCTTTTGATCCTTGATGTATGACCTAATTATGGGGTTGATCTTGATACTTAATATAAGATTTATTTTATCATATTTGTCAATATTTTTTTAATTTATTTCTATTGATACTCCTTTAATAATAATATAGTAAGAGAGAGATTAGGGATATTAAGGCAGATGATACATTATTTTAGAAGAAAAATGCTACATTAACTAACTTCTTTAATATAATTATATTAAGTAAATACGTCTTATATTAAAGAAATGAAAGAGTACTAATCAATTATTAATTCAACTTTAATTTGAAAAATGCAGTTGGGATAAAAAAATCATTTACATTTGATCCAAATAAACACTAAGAGGTATTTAGTTATATTTGATGATTTATAAAACTCAACCAAACATGCCCATTTAAAATTGCAAGGTTATGTTTATGTATCCTCACTAGCTTAGGGTGTCTCTGGTAATTTGATATTGTTAGATTATAGTGTTTGTTTGGGTTATATTTAGGGTCTTCAAAAGTACTTATTTATATAAATTGAGATAAAATTTCTCTTATATGCTTACTTTATTTCCCATAAATTATTATTGAAAAGTTATTTTTAAAAGTTCCGATTGCTAATCCAAACAACTATCCAATCACATGGAGAGTAATTTGCAAGATCACAGAAATAAGAACTAAAAGACGTTTTTCACCTGCTCAAGTATTTAATTTTGACCTGGTTTAATTTCCGCCCTTTAAGATGGTCCTGTCTGACAAATGTGTTTTGCTTTGATTCTTGCTTCCCTCGGAGATTTCAACGAAGAACAAAGAAATGGTTAAAAATTTCAATAAGTAGTTAATTACAAATTACTTAATTGTAAATGCTGAGTGAGATCCGAGAAAGCTAGAAGGGCATTTTAGTCATAATGTTGCAGTAATACTCTAACTCCCACTAGCGCTACTCAGTCCCACTCTGCATAAATCCAAAGGCTGTGTCTTCAATTTCGTTGATTCACCTCTGACCCACATCTTCATTCCTTCTTCTCCCTCTCGCATCCGATTTCTCAGGGTACGAGCGCTTTAA
The DNA here is from genome assembly GCA_963210345.1 of Inga oerstediana. Classification (NCBI taxonomy): domain Eukaryota; kingdom Viridiplantae; phylum Streptophyta; class Magnoliopsida; order Fabales; family Fabaceae; genus Inga; species Inga oerstediana. The sequence continues at coordinate 82,407,150 of OY723400.1, forward strand.
TTTTTTTTTTTTTCCTTTTCCATTTCTGTTAATTTGATTTTATGAATTTGCTTCTAAGAGGCGATTTTTCCTTGTAGGGAGACCGAAAATGGCGAGGAGACCCGATGAGGAATACGATTATTTGTTCAAGGTGGTCTTAATCGGCGATTCGGGTGTTGGAAAGTCCAACCTCCTTTCGCGATTCACTCGCAATGAATTTTGCTTAGAGTCCAAGTCCACCATTGGTGTTGAATTCGCCACTCGTACCCTAGAGGTCTTTCTCTCTATGTTCTCTACTTCTCTCTCATTCAATGTGGTAGTTATCTCTGTACTAACGGTGACTCTATTTGCCATCTGATCTGAGTTCAAGAATTCAGTGTCGAAATGAATTCCTTAAACAGATTGTGTGTGTTTGATCTCATGCCTATCAAGTTTTTGCTCCATTCGGAATCGTATCGGATCTAAGTCTGGTTCTTTTGTAAAGTGGTTTGTCTCAGATCTGTTTTCTTGTTGTAACTGTTCGCTTCTTGGATTGTCAATAGGAGTGTAACATTTGGTCCGAGTCCTGGGAATTGGGTTATGTTCTGAATTTGAAGTGAATGCTTTTCAAATTTTGCTTTGATTTCAATCGTATTGTGTCATTTAAATACTTTAACCATGAAGTGGTAATTGTTCATTACTGATAATTGATGAACTCATTTTGCTTCTATAACAGTTGCAATGATTGATGTGTTTCTTGCTGTCTGCACGATGATTGATAGTATTCCTCTTTGGTTATTTGATATGCTACTTTGTTGTTATCGAAACCACATCCCTTCGTAGTTGAATCTATTAACTGTATCACGGTGTTGGAGATAACCTGGACTGCCACGCTATACTCTTTTCTTATTCTTTTCATTCTTACGTTCATTCATTTAATCGAGCGGCCCATAGCTTGAGGGCATTGAGGTTTGGTGTCCGAGTTTTCAATTTCCTTATGCTTTTCTCTTTATTTTTGTTCTCCCCCTCTATAGTAATTCTCCCAGTGTCAATTTGACTGCCTTTTTTTAAATTTTTATGGTGTCTTGGGATGATTGTAATGAATCACACTTAGCCATGGAAAGAGTAATTTCTCTCAACCTATAGCACTTCAATGGCCTGCAGCCAGTCGTGTTTATATTTTATTCCCCAATTTTCTGAAACTATGATTACGATTGTGGGAATTTCAATGATTACATTCAACTTGTCTTGGTAGTTGGTATGTGTATTGTTATGGAATAATGGATGACAGTGCATTAATATTTAATACACTCATCATGCATTTAAACAAGGTAGCTGAGTAGGAAGACATCAGCTATTCAAAACTTGTAGTTCAAATTTTCCATGAGTACTGATAATTGTTATTTTGCAAAAAATGTCTATGTGGTGTATATGTTTTTGATCTCGTGTTACGTGATCTCTTTGGTCTTGTTGGGTTCTGAGGATAGAATGGAATAGAAAGGGAAACAGAATGAAAAGGGTGATTTTTTGAAATGAGAAATGTTTTTTATGTCCTTGATTTAAAAAATGATAAAAAAATTATGTATTTTTGTCAAGTATTGGTAATAGGGATATAATAGAGATTTCGTATCCGCTTCCATTAAGGTAGGCCAACAGGTTGTTGCTCCTCATCAATGATATAATTTCTTTTTGGTAACAAGAAGATGCTTCAAAAAGCCTGGGTTGGATTACTGAGATCAATCTATTAGAGACGAAGCATTGTTGCCATTGGAGGCATCCAGAGAGGAACTTTTGGTGGTCACCTAATTTTGTGTTTCTTGATTGGAAAAGTTTGCATTTTTTGTTCTCTATTTATTTATGCCCTGTTAGTCTGATGGCTAGCTACAAAATTGTCTTCTAAACAAATACGATTTATGGTCAAAGTTTTACACTTTTATAGAATCAGTTGGCGATATTTTCCTAACTTGTAAAATATTCCAATGCACTGAAAAATGTTGGTATGAATGTCCAGGTTGAGGGAAGAACCATCAAAGCTCAAATATGGGATACCGCTGGACAGGAACGATACAGGGCGATAACTAGTGCCTACTATCGCGGTGCCCTCGGAGCTCTTTTGGTCTATGACATAACGAAACCCACAACATTCGAGAACGTTAGCCGATGGCTAAAGGAGCTTAGGGACCATGCTGATGCAAACATTGTGATCATGTTGATTGGGAACAAGACTGATCTGAAGCATCTTCGAGCTGTTGCCACAGAAGATGCCCAGAGTTATGCGGAGAAAGAAGGTCTTTCGTTCATTGAGACATCTGCTCTTGAAGCCACCAATGTCGAGAAGGCCTTTCAGACGATTCTTGCGGAGATATACCGCATCATCAGCAAGAAGTCACTGTCTTCTGGTGAGCCTGCACCTTCTTCTGTTAAAGAAGGGAAGACTATAACAGTTGGGGGAGCTGAACCAGCAAAGAAGCCTTGCTGTTCATCTTCTTGAAGTAATTGTAGCTTTGTATTAGTTTTCCCTACACCTTTCTCAGTTTTTTTCAGTATCATACGATCATATTATATTATATCATGTGGGTTGTTATATTTGCTTGTTTTGCTTATCATTCTTTTGGAACAATATTTTGTTGTTATAAAAGTTTTATAATGATTTCTTATGGTTGTTTTGTGCATTGAGATTTGTATCTGGCTCGAAGACTAAGAATTCAGGCGCAGCTTTTAGAACCTAGAGTTTAGTTTGCCAATAGACAAGAAAGAGGACAAAAGATTAATATTATTTTGAAATGTTTGGTACTAGCCAGTCCATAAAAATTATAATAAATGGGTTTTTTAAACAACTAAGTGACTAACTCGGATTTTATTTTGATTTTTGCTACTACCTTTGGTCTTTAAAGACTGTAATACGCAACTTAGTTGAATTTTTTTGGAGAGATTAAAAAAATTAAATAAATTAGTTTAAAGTATTTATATTTATTTTTTTATACTAAATTAATTTATATAAATTATAAACTGACATATAATTAAAAGATATACAACATATGTTATGATTAATTAACTTATTTAGTTTTCTTATTGTTTGTTTGGGATAGCTTAATTTTAGCTTATAAGTGATTTTTACATAAATCGAGATAAAACTTCTCTCACATACTTAACTTGTATACCGTAAATCATAATTGAAAAGCTGCCTTTGAAGATTCCAATCGCTATTCCAAACAAGCACTTAATCTCTCTTAAAAAATTCAATTAGATCTTATATCAATGATCAGAGAGGACATAGATTTTTATAAGAGAATATCTAAGCTAGAGATCTTATATAATGGAGACGAAAAGAAATAATAAATTAACTTATACATGTACAATAACAAAGCCTTATTTCACTATGTGGGCATTGTGGGGTCAAATTTATAAAAAGATGCATATTTTGAAAATATTATAGGGAAAATTGCTAAAAAAGATCTTATTGACAACTTATTTGCTAAATGGGACCTGAAAAGATATCTTGCACATGGAGGGAAGATATCTGCACACTGAGGGAAGATTTCTGCACACGTAGGGAAGATTTCTGCACACGTATAGGAAAGAATTTTACACACAGAGAAGATCATTTGCACACCAAGGAAGATATTCTGCACACGTGGAAGATAATCTGCAAGCGAAGATCCCATTTGGCAAATAAGTTGCCAATGGGGGATTTTTTCACAATTTTCCCAATATTATATGGTCTTGATGATTAGAAATTTATAAGAAAATATTTCATCATAATGTCAAAATTGAAGAAATATTACATAAAATGGTGTCACTATATAAATTATGCTATTTGACATTCGATATTTTGAAGTTTGGTGTACTTATTTATGCTCTCAAACATTTTACTTTTCGCCCGTTTGTTTAGGTTCTCCAAAATTCATCAACTAAATGACTGACGCAAAGGTCAATGTAATAAAGAATCAGGGTTTTATCTAGTTTTAAAGTTCAAATCACTAGGCATAAAAGAAATTTTTAAAAAATGGTCTATATTGAGGAGAATTACATTTGAAGTTGTATATCACTGTTTTCAAACGATATCTAAATCGTATTACTTTTAATTATATTAATTTAATAATTAAAGATATAGTATTGTTTTAAAAAACAAGAAGCAACGATTGCCTTGCATTGCTCGGTTAACTCATGGGGTGACCAATGGCTCAAACAAACTATGTAAAGCTGCAATCCAGATTCTTTATTGTCATGAAAGTTATAATATATAATACATTTTTTTAAAAAATATATAGAAAGAAAACAAGAAAAATGAAAATAGAAGCTGAAGTGAACCCAAACACAAGCCTTTTGTGTCACCCTTTTTTTTTTTTTTTGCCCCTTTGGGATGTATGAAGGCATGCTTATTCAATTCAGTAAAGATGCCAGTGGCTGCAAAGTTTGGTACCAAAAATAAAAGATGCATGCAAGAAATTACGTAAGTTTAATTCTAAATTTAAGGGTTCATCAGAACTAAGTTTAAACGACAATTAAGACAGACCATAGTTCAACATTTAACAGAGAAAGTTATCCAAATCAAAGGGAGTCAACAACAGGTTATATCATATTAACATAATTTCACAGGAAAGTAGAAAATACAGATGCTTTCTTTCTGATTTAACCACAACAGTTGCTCTTCTGCTGAATTGGTTGTCCCTTCATCTCAACAGTTCCTGTTGACTTGCCACCTGTTGTTGGTTGGCTTCCCATCCTGCAATCACAAGAAGTTATACTAAATGCCCCCAGAGAATTGATTTTTGCGGCATACAAGGTAAATATATGAGAAGAATTTTGTCTCAAAAAGAGTAAATGTGCTTTTTTAAAGCTGATCCAAACAGCAACTAAGTCGTGAAATGAAAGAACAAAAATTTATATACATGTTTGATGTCAATCTCTGTAACAAAAACACGTCATCGGATTCTTGTTCCAATTCACATCTTCTAATTCATAAAATTAAACAGAGTCCATCCAGAGAGAATGAGAAAAAAAAAAGGGCGGATGGGTGTAATAATATAATGTGGAGTCAATATATAATCACAGTCTCTTGTATTGGTCTCACTCCAAATGTATAAATTCATGAATGCGGAAGGTTCAATTTGGATTCTTCTTATGGTTTAAGATTATTGAATCGTTACTTTCAAAAAAATTTCATCCACGGGTTAAATATTTATTGAAGAACATGATGATCAACTCATTAGACAAAAGGGTATACATGAGATTTTCAATTGCTTTCGAAGTAATGAAGTGATTAGAATATGATCACACAGTACCCAATATACAGAACAATAAAAATAAAGTCCAGAAATAGCTAGGAGTAAAATAAAAAAGTGAATACTTAACATCAAACCTCACAATCACATCATTCATTTTTCATCAGTTAGATAATATATTCTAACGACAATAAACTTCCATCACATAGGCAACATATGAGAATGGCAAGTACATGGGAAAGCAAGCATTAAAACTGTCATAAAAAGTAAGGGCTTACACTCGTTATATTGTTAACATTTTCAATTATAGATAATTTTTAACTTCAACAAAGGGGTATAGGGCGAGCAAAACAAATCAAACAAAAACCTAAATCAGAGTATTCATTACTTGTGAATTGATCAATATATCTCAATCATTCAGAAATAAGGAAGTGGGAAGAAAAATACTTCTTTTTAATCTCAGCTGTCATGGTTAAGAAGGCCTGCTCCACATTGATCGAGTCCTTGGCACTTGTCTCAAGGAAAGGGATACCAAGTTCATCAGCAAATGCCTGTAATTCAAACCCATAGAATATGAAGAAGTTAAGTTAGATAAGCAGCACCTTAATTGATTTTTCTTTTAGTACATTTCAAAATTAACAAAATATTATTTATTGCCTGGGCATCCACTGCTAATCACAACATTTGATACCTACCATCCACAAAAATCAGACGATTCCACTCTGTGCCTCATCTTAAGTAGCTTTCAAACTAACCCATTTGCATGTATAAATACAAATATTATTGTCAAGATGTTACAACTTACAAGAAGATCAACAAAAAATGGCTAGAACAGTTAGAAACAGAAAACTACCATTAATAACAATGAAAATATAGAAAACAAGCATGTATGAGCAGAGACCTGACATCCGTTAATTGATTTCTTCACTAGGTTGAACTTGATATAAAAACACAATTGTGAAATTACAACCAACAGTGGCATTTACCTTAGCTGTCTGCGTGTCAACAACCTTGTTATCAACTAGGTCACATTTGTTTCCAACAAGAAGCTTGCAAACACTGTCATTAGCATATCTATCAATTTCATTCAGCCACTGCTTGACATTGTTGAAGCTCTCCATCTCAGTAACATCATAGACAATCTGTTGCAATCTCAAACCATATAAAGTTCAAAAGTTTCATAGATTTTTCTGCTGAGATAAGTCTATATTATATTCCTCACAGTTTAATGACGATGGAACAGAGCCACTTACAATTATTCCATGAGCTCCCCTATAGTAACTACTTGTAATGGTTCTGAATCTCTCTTGTCCGGCAGTATCCCACTAAAAAATGAAAAGGATCGAGAGTCAGATGCTTCACTTCTGATTAAAATTTTACTAAATTAGGCTTTGAAGTATTAGCAAGCACACTAGAAGCATGTTTTAATAAGGTTACACCAAACGCCTAAGCTCCAGATCAAGAGATTGCAACAACAGTGAAGATCAAGAGAAAAATGAACCCGGACAAACCATGAATGGAAAATTTTCTCCAGATCCCCTCTGCATATTCTATCAAAATCAGATATGGGTGCACATTAAATGATATTTGCAACTTTAAATGCAGTATGCTGGGATATCATAGCCCTAATTTACATGGTTTTGAAACACAAATGTGCTAAACAATGAAGTAAAATACCCACTACTTTTCAGATTTCATAAGACAGGCCACAAAGGGCAGCTCAAAACAACATTAATGTAAGTTTCATCACTTCCTTGAACTTGGTATCATGAATATGATCCTAGACAACATCATATATGACATTTGCTTAGATATCATATAAGCCTCATAGTTAGTCACTAATACATATTCCTTTCAAATGAAGACCACGTATAATGAAGGCCATAGTTTCTACTCACAATCTGCAGCTTGACTGTTTTCCCCTCCAGCTCCACAGTTCTGATTTTCTGAAAAAAACAAAAGGAAGTTGCTTATGAATATAAATTAAGGGGAAAAAAAAGACAAAATCGTTAGAAATGTACTCAATAGAGTAGAGAATGATACTCACGAAATCAACTCCAATGGTGCTTATGTAGCTGTCCACATAGGAGTCATCCTGAAAATTATAGAGAACAATGAAATCAAATTAACCAACCAATAACTCGAAACCTTGTTTCATTCTGCAGAATAACCCAAATTAAGCAAAATGAGTGACAATAGAACATAAATGCACCAACAAAGTCAACTCACAGCAAATCTGAGAAGCAAGCAAGATTTTCCAACCGAGGAGTCCCCGATTAGCAGAAGCTTGAACAGGTAATCGCTGAAATCAAACCAAAAGCACGAGAAAACACAGAAATTTCACACAAACAATTCCTGAGCAAGAAAATAGGGAAAGAAAAAAGGGTTAAAAAAAAAGGAAAAAAGTCTTTGGAGGGAAGGGAGCGAACTTACTATTCGTTGCTCATTGGGGTTGCTGATGATCGAAATGAGCAACGTCTCCTGTGGTTACTTTCTCTTCGGGCTTCCGAGAGGAAGAAGAAACGAAAGAAGAGATAAAAGCGACGAAATGGTGCTGTCTCTCACCTCATCATCAGTCAAATACAATGATTCTGCTTTGAAAGAATTTAGGGAAAATCCGAAAGTACCCTTGGTAAAAAGAAAAAAAAAATTATAATAAGTTTTGAAGATGAAAAAAAAAAAATTCTTGAGGAATGTCTTTCCTTCGTTTACCTCAAGAATATTTTTTTATTTTGGTCTGTGATCCTAACTAAATTTTTTTTATTTTATAAGTTTTTTTATTTTTTATTTATTTTATAAATATTTTTATTTATTTTATAAATAATAAAAATATTCTTGTTAAGTTTTTTATTTGTTTTGAAATTTTTTACTTATCTTGTAAATATTTTTATTTATCTTATAAAATACTTTTTTTTTTAAAAAAAGAGAGTATATTATCTTTTTATTTAAAAAACTTAATTTTATTTTAATTCAAAAGTATAGTCAAATTTTAGAATTTTTTTAATTAACTGAAATAAAGTTTATGTATAAGGGTTAATTGAAATTCTCCCCAATTTATATTAATTAAATATTTTATTTTAATTTCGCTGTGCAATTACAGTTCAGGCCATTTCGATTTTCGGCTCTTGAATATATCTTGGCGGTTCGCACGCACATCACTTATTAACCACCATCATCCATACGCGGACGAACTTCATCATCAAATCATTGGGGCACGGTTTTTTTTTTTTTTTACACGGAATCTGAATTTTTAATTCACTTTTTTTGCCCTATCAATCATCTACATTTCTTGAAAATAAATTATGTCTTATGGATAGCTTTATATTTTTATCAGATGTATTTTGATATGACAAGATACATTTAAGTCAACAAAATGATCGCTAATTTATATATTATTATTTGGTATGAAAAATTAATATATAAAAAAAGAGATGATCATGAAATAATTATCTCTGATGGCGCTATTTTGTAATAAACCTTTTAGATGAGGGTAGCATTGATAGAATGTAAAAATTATGCCCCCCTGTCAGTCCAAGAAGACAAGTAAAAGAAAGCTTATGAATGACATCACAAATTGTCACAAACTAACCACATGTATGTGTTGGTTTAACTTATTTTTGGATACACAAACTAATCACAGGTACCTATTGGTTTGGAATAACTTATTTTTAGATAATAAGTGTTTATAAATCGTGATTCACGGTATATGAGGTAAATATGTGATAGGAGTTTTATCGCGGCTTGCGTAATAAAGACTTATTATTCAAAAATAAGTGATACCAAACACATAAGTAATCTCTAATCAAACAACAATTTAAAATGTAGACATCAAACGCATTGATATAATGATTTTGACTACCCATTAGATTGTAGTACCTCAAGTAATTAATATAAAATTTACTATCTCATGTCATTGATATAAAATCCGGTTGACTAATTTGGGGATAAAAAAACTAAATAAATTATTTTAAAATATTTATATTTATTATTTTTATCCAAATTAATTTGTCTTACTTATAAACTAATATATAATCTAACGATATAAAAAAGTATTTCAGAAAAATTATGTAACATACTGCTTCCGGATCTTAATATAAGACCCAATTGACTAATTTGTGTAGATTAAGGAAATAAATAAATTATTCCCTCTGGTTCTAAATATAAGACAAAGTTAACTTTTTAAGAGATATTAAGGAAGCTAATTAAATTACTTTAAAATATTTATATATATCATTTTTCTCCAAACTATTTTGACCAACATATAAATTAATATATAATTTAATGATATACAACATATGATATGATTAAGTAAGTTACTTAGCTTTCTTAACCTCTCTAAAAAAAGTCAACTCTGTCTTATATTTAGGAGCGGATGGAGTACTTAATTATAGCATATGTTACATGATTTTTCTGAAATAGTTATGTGTATCATTGATTATATATGAGTTTTAAGCAAATTAGTTTGAAGAAAAATGATAAATATAAATACTTTAAAGTAATTTATTTACTTCCTTAATCTCCTAAAATTAGTCAATTGGGTCTTATACTAAAGATTGAAAGTAGTATATATGTTATAATGAAGTAATTTATTTAGTTTTCATAATCTCTCCAAATTAGTCAACATAGACTTATATTAAGAACCCGAGGCACTAGTTTGTATTTTACAAAAGATCGTGAAAATTGATTGCTACTCCAACCTCACGTAATATGCCCCCAATCAATCTAAGGAGACAAGGACAAGAAAGCTAATGAATGGCATCACAAAGTGTCTCAAAATATCAACATGTAATTAATTACCCAACAATTTAAAAGGAAGTCATCAAATACTATGTACTAGATATAGAATTTTCAGAAAGATAATGAAAATTGATTGCAGCTCAACTTCACATAAAAAGGTTCAGAGTATTAATCCATGAATGCATAACAAAACTTACAAATCAAAGGAATAATCAGAAGGGTCTCTTTACATATGTTTCTCTGTGAAGTATATATCTATATATAGAAGACATGATAGGAGACAATAATGACTAGGAGAGAATCTTATTCCGAAGATATGAGAGATTCAAAGTACTGAATTTTAATCCTGAGGACAAAATGGCTTATCCAAGTCATCTCTGTGACTAGGAATTGTGAAGTGCCTCAACCTGCCTTCTTGTTTCTTCATATACTTGTCACACAAGAAAGCCCTTGAAAACTTATCTTCCACTTCTCTGTTCACATCATGAACGAACACATCAGTTTCTCCACTTTCTCTGTTCCTAGCCATCATCCCAGCAGTATATATAGCAGTCATTCTCCCAGGAGCTTCTTCATAATACCCAGTTGGTGCATCCACCATTATTAAATCCCATTTTGTCTCATAAATCTCATTGGGCAATCCTTTTAATGCAAGTTGACACATGGAGTACCTAGGATCTCCCACTGCTGTACATTCTGGTCCTTTTCCTACTTCCATCAAATTGTCAGCTTCATTCACCTTGCTGCCATAGGTCACATGGTAGGACTCTAATCCGGGAAACCGGCGCCGGATTTGCTCGATCCATGCCTCATCTTCCTCGAGGAAAACAGTCCGGCCACCGTGGTTGAGGGAGCTCCACATGAGGCTGTCATGGCCTAGGCCAAAGACTAGGAAGTTGCAGGGTGATTTCTTTTCTAGGACTCTTTCTGTTACTGAGATTTCTTTGGATGTTTGTTGTGGGGTTATGGTTGTGGTTGAGTAATGGATGATAGCTTTGGCTAAAGAAGGAGGAATCTTTGTGCAAGAAAGGGAACAATCTTCTTTCGCGCCGCCATCATCATCATCTGAAGTTTTAAAGGTTAGAGATGATGATGTTGCTTTTGATGATGATGAACTTGGAGAAATGGCTTGTTGGCTGTAAGGAGAATAGTTTGGCCATAAAAGTAAGATGAAGAAAAATGCTACCAACAACCCTAGACTCAGAAGCTTAAAGTTGAGGTTTTGATGGGATTTAGTCCTCATACTTCAATACCTAATTCCAGAGAGATTCTCAGAACTGAAGAAGAACTTGAATGAGTTGGTTTGGGTATGTATGTCTATGAGATTTGATGAGAGGTCAAGTTATAAGGTAAAGGTTTGAAGGAGAAGACGAAGATGAAGATATGAGAGAGCGATTGATTAATGTCTTATGCTTGGAGATGAAGAGAAGAAAGAAATCATGCAGAGAGGATAATATATATTTGATGCAGACAAAGGAACTACCGCAAGAATTCCTGATGAAGCAAAACGGTTGAGGTTGTTGGATCTGCAAGTTTGGTGAAGCTTACATTTTATGTGTTATTATGTGTCTAGTTTTTTGACTTTTCATGTTGAAGTATTAATTTTATTTGTTCATCAATGTTTCCTTAATTGGGTGTGTTTCACAAACAAACTCTAAATTGGACTAAAAGCTGAATGGGTGTTTGTTTTTGGGAAAATTACAGTAAGGATCCAAGTAAAAGAAAAAATAAAAAAAATAATCCCTTAAAATCTCAAAATAAAAAAATGGTTCCATTGACAACACTGGGTACAGGTCATTGACAACACCAGGGGCTCTATTGACAAGCTTTTGGGACCATTTTTTTATTTTGAGATTTTAAGGAACCATTTTTTATGTTTTTTCTTACATAAGACCTGACTGTAATTTTTCCTTTGTTTTTTGCCTCTAGGTCAAAATCTAAGTAATTAATAATCTCCACTTCCTTAATTTTAATTTTACCTTAATTGTACTATTTTTGTATTAGAAATAGTTGATGGAATATAACTAATTAGAGTATTGTAGTTATTTACTGAAGTATTGAAAAATCAAATCAATTACTTTTCTAATTAAGGAACCTTGAATTTAAGGGTTTGAGGAAATTTAAATAAAACTTAATGACGATGAAAAGATGTTTGAATATATATGTAACATATGAAGAATATTTTATCTCATATTTTCTACAAATTTATTTTAATTACTAACATCAAATTTTAACCTTGCCACACATGGCATTAATACCATTTGACACTTGTATGATTTGGATCATTTTCTAGGGAGATGCTCTATCCTTTTTCTATGAAGATGCTCTATATATATTCATAAGTTCTCTTCATTTACTCAAAATGGTTTGTAACTTTTTCATTCCATTTAAAATGATCACCTCAAGAAATAAACTATGAAAAATTAATATTGCAAATCTCTCTAAATAAATTGGAATAAAATGGGTCACTACCCTCATTTTCCTTTGAGAAATGTTTTATGGACTACTTATAGGGTCTTGAAGCCATTTACTTTTACTAATTTTCATGGATAAAAAGAGTAATAAAAAATCCATTGATGATAAATATGATCCTAGAATTTGCATAACTATGATTAGGGATGACAATTTTATTTTTATATATTATTACCAAAACAGAGTCCACTGAGAATCAAAAACAGCGTACTGGAGTTTTTAAAAATAGGTAACATAATCAAACTTGACATGTTTATCATGGTTATAAAACAACTACGCGCAAGATTCGGTTGGAAAGATTTTCATCCTAATCTAAATTTAATATTTTCAAGTCTTCTTTTAAGCTATATGTGTTCGCTTCCCATTCTTGCAATGACTTCTCTCATACCCATGCGATTTTCAATTTTTAATAAATTGCATTATTTATATACTGACTTGCTACTCTTTTTTTTTTAATATTGATGTATGAAATTGATGATGAATTAATTCAAAACATATCTTGTATTTGCATCATGTATTCGCTTTTCATTTTTCCGCTCCTGCCATTGCTTGTAATGCCTATTCATTGTATTTTTATATTGATGCATGAAAGATGAATTTCCTTAAAACATATCCTATAAAAAAATATTTCCATCAAATGTGCCTAGCCTCAACTTCCAATGGCCCCTTGTGATTTCAATCGGGTGCAATTTTCAATTTCTCTCATAAATTGCATTATTTAGATCATGTCTTGTTATTCATTTTATTTTTATATTGATATATAAAATTAATAATGAATTTAATCAGTTTATTCAAAACGTCATGACACATTCAATGGCCGCACGGTTGGATGAGGCTAAATTAAAATTGTAAATTGAAAAAGTTTATGCTTTTTAAGTTCATACAAAATTGGAAAAACAGAAAACTACTTTGGTCAACCTTAATTAATCCAAAATATCTAAAATAAAATAATTTGAAATTTGCAATAGAAATCAAAGTAATCCATGAACCAACGAATGTGTAACTTTCCCCTTCCACTTAGTCCAGAATCTTAGAAGGTTACCACTTCAACCAAGAAATACCCAAATAGATTGCTGACCAATAAATGAAGCTTTTCCTTGATTGTTAATGGCAAATCTCTTAAGAAGTGTATGGCTACACTTGGTGTCTTCAACGTCAATAAATTAGTTATCTAACTTTTATATTGATGACAGAATGTAGCAACATTTTTCATTAGAGTAATACAGTGTTAAGCACAACTTAAGAAAAACAGCTACAGCCCTCTGTCACTGGTTAACAGCATAACCAAATGCAACAAAGAAGAAAGAAAATATCAGAAAAACACTCAACTTCTCAATGCATATACAACTTTCCCAGGCCTGCCAATGATATTGCTATAAACATATATATATATATATATATATATATTACAGGCTAACTTTTTGAGTCAATAAAGGTAATGAGTTGGTGGTGGCTGATTACTCTTAGTAAATGCCTGCCTGATTTATGTTATGACAGCAACAAAAAAATAAAGAGAGTTAAGATGTAAATTTATCCTGAAAGTTTTACTACAGGAGCAATGTTACCTTGAAAGTTTTTTTATATTAAATATTACCCCAAAAGTGTTAAAATAGAGAAATGTTACCTTTTTACATTAAAAAGTAAGCGATCAAAGTCAATTTTTTAATGGTCAACATTAGTATTTTAACGTTATGTGGTAACATTGCTACGTTTTGAAACTTCCGAGATGACATTGAACCTGAAAAAACTTTCAGAACAACATTGCCTCTAAATGAAAACTTTCGGGGCAAATCTACACCTTAACCCAAAGAAATATATATAACTCCATTATTCCCAATTGCAAAGCAACATTGATATATAGAAGGGACAAGCGATTATTATACTCCAACCAACATATAACAATCATTAGTTTATACGTGTTAATCTCAATTATAAAGATTTTAGACTAATTAACCAAGAGACTCCAAATATCAACTAAGTACTACTACAAACCCGTATGTAATAGTTAGCAAAGCAACCTTGAAGTTAATATTTGTTATTTTCAGTCTTACACCATTAATTAACTACTCCAAATGGCTCATTCCCTATGAAATGGTCAACTCATTTCCAAATTCAACCTCTACGTACCAGACAGTTAGTTATAAGATCCTAATTTGGGGGGATACAAACACCAAATTAAGCATAGATCAATTTCTCTATTTCTGCACTGCAAACTAGATGTAATATAGAAGAGGGGTAATATATAAAAGATGTCAGTTGTGAGCTTCTAGAATATCTTCCAAGTAGTAACAAATCTCAAAATTCATCAAAAGGACAGTTGCAATATAATAGCCACCATATGAAAGCAATTCAATTGAAAAAATGGAGACTCGAACTCTTATCTCAGCTCCTAGAGCAAAGCTAAAGCAACTGCATTAAATTAAAATATAAACTAATCCTTACATCCTCATTATGTACGTACCTAATATATATCACACCAAATAAAGCATAGATCAGTTTATCTATTTCTACACCAGAAACTAGATCTTATATGAAAGATGGGGTAATATATAAAAGATGTCAATTGTAAGCTTCCAGAATATCTTCCAAGTGGTAACAATATCTCAAAATTCATCAAGAGGACAGTTGCAATATGATAGCAACCAGATGAAAGCAATTCAATTGAAAAAATGGAGACTCGAACTCTCATCTCAGCTCCTAGAGCAAAGCTTGAGCAACTGCATTAAATTAAAATATAAACTAATCCTTACATCCTCATTATGTACGTACCTAATATATATCACACCAAATAAAGCATAGATCAGTTTATCTATTTCTACACCACAAACTAGATCTTATATTAAAGATGGGGTAATATATAAAAGATGTCAATTGTAAGCTTCCAGAATATCTTCCAAGTGGTAACAATATCTCAAAATTCATCAAGAGGACAGTTGCAATATGATAGCAACCAGATGAAAGCAATTCAATTGAAAAAATGGAGACTCGAACTCTCATCTCAGCTCCTAGAGCAAAGCTAAAGCAACTGCATTAAATTAAAATATAAACTAATCCTTACATCCTCATTATGTACGTACCTAATATATATCACACCAAATAAAGCATAGATCAGTTTATCTATTTCTACACCAGAAACTAGATCTTATATTAAAGATGGGGTAATATATAAAAGATGTCAATTGTAAGCTTCCAGAATATCTTCCAAGTGGTAACAATATCTCAAAATTCATCAAGAGGACAGTTGCAATATGATAGCAACCAGATGAAAGCAATTCAATTGAAAAAATGGAGACTCGAACTCTCATCTCAGCTCCTAGAGCAAAGCTAAAGCAACTGCATTAAATTAAAATATAAACTAATCCTTACATCCTCATTATGTACGTACCTAATATATATCACACCAAATAAAGCATAGATCAGTTTATCTATTTCTACACCACAAACTAGATCTTATATTAAAGATGGGGTAATATATAAAAGATGTCAATTGTAAGCTTCCAGAATATCTTCCAAGTGGTAACAATATCTCAAAATTCATCAAGAGGACAGTTGCAATATGATAGCAACCAGATGAAAGCAATTCAATTGAAAAAATGGACACTCGAACTCTCATCTCAGCTCCTAGAGCAAAGCTAAAGCAACTGCATTAAATTAAAATATAAACTAATCCTTACATCCTCATTATGTACGTACCTAATATATATCACACCAAATAAAGAATAGATCAGTTTATCTATTTCTACACCAGAAACTAGATCTTATATTAAAGATGGGGTAATATATAAAAGATGTCAATTGTAAGCTTCCAGAATATCTTCCAAGTGGTAACAATATCTCAAAATTCATCAAGAGGACAGTTGCAATATGATAGCAACCAGATGAAAGCAATTCAATTGAAAAAATGGAGACTCGAACTCTCATCTCAGCTCCTAGAGCAAAGCTAAAGCAACTGCATTAAATTAAAATATAAACTAATCCTTACATCCTCATTATGTACGTACCTAATATATATCACACCAAATAAAGCATAGATCAGTTTATCTATTTCTACACCACAAACTAGATCTTATATTAAAGATGGGGTAATATATAAAAGATGTCAATTGTAAGCTTCCAGAATATCTTCCAAGTGGTAACAATATCTCAAAATTCATCAAGAGGACAGTTGCAATATGATAGCAACCAGATGAAAGCAATTCAATTGAAAAAATGGACACTCGAACTCTCATCTCAGCTCCTAGAGTATTGTGCCTATCTTCTAATAGGAATTAACGAATTCCTTTTTTTCTAATAAATATAGGCTCTCTGTATCATACCGAAAATAAACACTGTTTTTCATGGCTTCCACCAAGACATTGGTAGAAGTTATTGGGTTGTACCTACAAACCTGCCCACCACCAATCACCGCTTCTAGGATGACATCGCCATTCTTGCTCATGCCTAATGGCTAATATGTGCCGAGGTTTTATCTCTTCTGTCGAGATTGAGAATATATTTGTTCATGACTTAGGATTACCATATTCTTTCATAATCCATGAGGAGAGAACACAAGTTGGATAATCACCTGTTTCTTCATCTAATACCTCTATTAATTGGACCACACCAAGCGAGTCTCTTGTTGTCACAATATAATTCAAACTACCCATAGTTGTTCCAAGATCCCCTGAAAGGGTTATTTTTCCAGCCACTTCATGTGCCAGATTGAATGTAAGTATAAGTTCATTGTTTAGATCAAGCCTGCCAATCCAATGAAGAACACCATTCAAGTATACGGGCACATAACAAAGCTCACATGAAGGAGGGATGCTACATTTGAGATATTTTCATGACCATGTGACATATGAGAAAACCCAAGCCAAGTCAATCTGATCACTTCAACCATTACAGTAAACAAAATTCACAACCTTAAAGTCACTGCTGCAACGATCAAAACCAAACCCTACACTGCCTAGGCTGAAAGTGATGGGTGGAAGCTGTACATATTTTTGAATAGTTGGGTTCAAGAGAATGGATCTGAAAGGTTGTTTTTTAATAAGACATGCTAACCCATTGCTTACCCCACTGCTCTAGTGCCTTTAAAATCATTGCCGTTAGGACTCTCCATTGCACGAAACAGATCGAATTGATCGTTATCCCAATGTAGTGAATAAGTTAACTGCCAATATGGAAAATCAGTACATATCCTAGCATAATAGGACGCACTCTTTGGGCATGGACAAACTTTAATGAGGAGGATTTGGCTTCTGGAATTAAAAGTTTGGTCTGTGATGCGGGATATGAAATCCAGACTGGTAATAAAGGTATTCCAGTCTTTGCAAACAAATGCACATCAAAATAGGGTTTGACAATCTAGTCTGACCAAAATGTCTTAAAATATGTGGAAAGGAAGAAAAGAAATGCCGTCATTTAATGCTATGAGTTTTGCTTTCTGGGAAGGCCTCATGAATTGGAGTTCAATAATGGGAGAAGACTGAGATTGGTCAACAATGAAAGTATGCTCATTATCCATGACTGCACAAAGATAAAAAAACAAGTATTCATCAATTAAGAAAATAACAAGTATTTTCACATAATTAAAAAAATGATATACATAATAGAGTTGACAAGCTATACTTGCAGATGCATCAGAAAACAAATTAGATTGACCAGTTCAAGCTAGAAAGACGATGAATTAACAATCATTACTACAATCCCCTCATACCACACATCTGAAAATTGTAAATATTAAATTCAGACATGTCAAATGCCTGGCAATAAGCATATTACCTCCTTGCATTCTTATTTAGAACCTTGGCCATGACAACTCCTTAAACGAGTCAAATAAGTGCTGCCTATTTGATATTCATAAACCAAGCTGAAGCTATATCCTATTATAGTCTTCATCCACAGCATAGTTTATAAAAAAAGCTCTTATCACCACAAAAAAAAAAAAAAACTCTTGATTTTGTTAAGCTAAGATTACATCATAAAGAACTAACCATACAATGGTTATAATTTGCTGTCTAGGTGGACCCCTGAACTCATCATTTATTCCATGCTCCCGAACCCATACAACTATCCCAACACGTCATATACCTTTAACTTGATTTCCCACTTTTCAATTACCATAACCCAAAAGTTGTTTGCCTGCCTCTCTTTGAATGATGTAACTTGACAGAAAAAAATTTTGTGACACTTAATTATTTGAGCTTAATTAATTCAAGGGGCCTCATCACTTTCTCATCTCCTTATCTTTCTTTCTTTCCATCCCTTTGTTTTATTCTTCCCTCTTTTTCAACAATCTTCTCCATATTCGTTTAATACCGAAAAAACAATAAAGTTGATCAAAATAAGTCGTTCTAAACCCAACACAAAACACATACAAATCATCGATACCAAGCTTTACACAAATGATAACAGAAATCGAATTTGCATAATTAACATAATCCTCACACTTTACAACAAAAATCAGACTCAGACATGCGACTTTGAGCTTTTAACTTAAACGGAAACAAAATCCAGCCCCCTGCTCAGCTAGCAACGATCAAAAGCCACTGAATATGGCGGAGGAGGAGGATTATGCTTAAACTCTTTTCTAACTCTGATATTTCTCAAAGGTTGTTTCATCACAATTTTCAAGTCGAAAACTGAATAGGAAAAGGAAGAAAACTAGAATACCTCAAAACTGAAACTCACGGTGTCAGGTGGTGACTGGCGAGGAGAGGAGGAGAGGCAGCGATTGGGCGCTCTGCTAGTACTAGCGTTCTCACTTTTCCGTTGATTGCGATTTGCGCCTGCGATATGGACTCAGCTACTCTCTGTTTCTTCCCCTAAATAAGGAAAATAATAAAATCCAATAGCTTGTGAATCAAAAGTGAAAAAACAGTTTTTTTTTTGAATAGATACTGGAATCATCATCTTATTAGAGATATTACAACAACTTTAGCAATAACTCCTAATTTACATCAAGGCCTCTTGAATAAAAGGAGGAGATTGATCAAGGAAACAAAAAATCTCATCTATGCTATGAGAGTATTTAGCTAATTGATCAGCAATATTCATGGTCTCTCTATATTTGTGAGTGACCATAACTTAACAATCTCTATGAAGAAGCATCATAATATCATCTACAATGTCCTTGAAAGAATGATCTCGATCACATCTTCTCAACATATAATTCATGGCCTATATACAATCAGTAACCAAACTAATTTTCTTATACCCTTTGGACCAACACAATTGTAGGCCCTGAATGCAACTAAGAATTTCTGCAAAAATCGGTGGAACATTAAGTAGTTTGCAGCTGAAGCCTCCAAGCCATCTGTTATCTTTGTCCCGAACGTAATCCCCGCATCCACTTCTTCCATCCTCTAAGACTGAGCCATCTACTGCTAATATGATGAAGTCATCTTCATGTTGGTTCCAGTTAGTATGAGAAAGACTAATCCTCTTCTCCATAGCATCTGTTCTGAGAATTTCCTTGTCTGAACATGCTCTAAAGAAACTATGATGTGCATTTAGTCCCACATTAGTCGCCTCAATATCAAACAATTTGTTACAGCGTGAGACCCATGCATCCCAACAAAGATACCCAAACAAGGTTGCCCATGGAACCTTTTTCGTAAATTCTTTGCCAATCTCATGAGTCAGATTCCATTTGATCCAATATGCACCCTGTAAAGAAGAGACTATATTCCATTTTTCTTGTTTGATCACTGATTTCTAACATTCCCTGACAATAGAGCAATCTCGAAACATATGCATCAAGTCTTCATCCATCTCGCATCTAAAATGGCAATCAGCTAACATCTCCAATCCTCTTAGTATCCTCAGCTTCGAATTATGAGTCCTTCCGTGAGCAACTAACCACATGAAGGCTTTAATCTCTGGAACAGACAATCTAAAAAGGATCTTCCATATGTTGTCCGCAACTGATCGAGTACCTGAAAAAAGAAAATGATATGCAGATTTCACAGAGAAACAACCATCAGTGGATGGTGTCCAGTATAATTTATCCTCTCCTCTCTCCTCACATAGGGGTGCACACTGACAATTCGATCAATTACATGGGACGAAAACCAGTACTCCATCTTCCTTCTATTCCACTCACCCCCTCCCAACACATACTCAACCATGCTCTCGTTCCGATCAATGAGATGTTCATACTGTCACTCCCTTATCTCAATTTCAACCTTTTTCAGAGTATTTACGGAAAATGATATGCGGTTCGGTAGGCAACACAGGAATAACATAACTATACTGATAATATGTGCATGATTATATAAATTCCCCATAGGGGTTTGTATATGATACTTACGATTAAAGTAGCCGCACAAGGCTACTAGGGTGTCTAAAATCATCCCAATGAAACGGAGACTTCTTCCCGTCTTCGTTCCACTACTGTAATCCCCTCGTACGGTACTCTGCATTGTTGTTTGCATATCTTCTGTCGTCTCCTGTCTAAATTGTTGGTAGGGGAGGGTGAGATTCGAGAGAATCTCAGTAGGAAACAGGTACCATAATGCATGATTGATGCTATATGTATGACATGTTAGCTTTATCTAGATGTATGCCCCATAATGACATTTTTGCATGCTCAATGTTTCATATAAGAAGACTATGGCCACAACGAAAACAGAAACAAAGCTTCATTTATTCAAATATGCTCTACACAATCAAGTAAAGCAATCACATACATCATTACACAAGTAAAGATATCAAATATATGCAAGTAAGGTAAGTCCCCTACCTCCCGTCTTTTCTCTTCGATTTGCGTGCCAGCAACTCGGGCTCTCAGCTCAGTTCTACAATTCCAAATATACCATTTAGACGCTTCCATAGTGTTTCTGGGGGTTATATGAGTCTTTCTTGAAAAATTACTAAAATGCCCCTAGGGACCCGGCCCGGCCCCATTGTACCCAGTCCGACTGTACTTTTCTCGAAATTCTATCTTGGGCTATCCTGACAAATTTTCGCCCAAGGAATCCATTTCCGGACTTGGAATTACCAAATTCACTGCCAAAAGATAAAATTGCCCTTGGCAGCCCTTATTTCAGTTTTTCAGGGGCATTTTCGTAATTATGCTTTCTCGTCCTTTTCCGAAAAAGTGTCCAACTGTAACCCCACCTAATTTTCACTCCTGAACTCAATGGAACCATCAAATAATTGAAAATCCAACTCTAAGACCCATTTACAGCCCTGACCGAATTATATGGGTTTTCTGGAGAAAAATGGGGTTTTTCGGTTTCGGCTCCGTAAACACATTCCTTTCTACTCCTAACCACTTTATTGACTATTCCATTAGGTTACAACTACCATTTAGTACCAATTTTGGCAGCATAAACCCTAGGTCATCTCAATTTCCAAATTTAAAACCAAAGACAATCCAACAAAATTTCACCGATTAAATTATCCACTGCAGCCAGAATAGTCAATATACAAGAGTTTAGAAGTTACCTCAAGCTCCCACTAGCTTTTCTCAAGAGTGGCTGAAACCCTAGCTTCCCTAATACCAAATTGAGCTTCACAACCTTAAATCACATGAATATGAAGCTTAGGAATGGAGTTATACGCATTAGGAACCGATTTATCGAAGAAAACACTTACCTTTGCAAGTTTTTCCTCCCTTTCTCTCTCTAAGAAAATCTCACACTTCCTCTTTCTTGTTGCAGCAAAACTGACGAAAATGGGAGGAGGAAGATGATAAAATATGATTTTATAAGATATTATAATTATCTAATAATTATTTTTCCATTTTCGGATTTTTACAAAATTCTATCTGCCTAAACTTTGAAAAATCATAACTAATTCTAGAAAAATCGAATTGGAGTGATTCCAAAGCCTATAGAACCCTTATTGAGTCTAGTTTCAAGGAAAAATATAGAATTTTTCTATATTAAATCAAAAAATTCCCAGAATTTCAATCTTTGCATACTGTTCCAGAAATTTCACAGTTTTTCTGTGTTGCCTTCAAAAATTTATATCTTTTTGTATATAGCTCTAATTGAGTCATACGACCTATCAAATTAAATCTTAGGATGTCTACTTTAATCCTGTAAAATTTCATAATTTTTGCTTATCATTTGGTCATTCAAAATTACATGACAAGCTCACTACCTCATAGGCGATTTCACCGAAAACATAATTACTTTATCCAAAATTCACCATTTTACTTTCTTAATACTCCAAAGATATAAGAATCATTAGGAGATAAATTTGGACTTCTGCTAAACTGGGGCTTAGTAGTCCACTTATTTCAGGCTTATTCCCAAGCCTCAAATCCCAAAATTCGGGGTATTACACATACCCCTGAATCAAATCAATGAGATGCCTGTTCATGTCAGACCAATGGTCAAGCCAAAAAGACGAAGAATGACCATTCCCAATCTTTCTCCCAATACCATTTTGAAACTTTTCCCAAACAGCGTTGATTCCTCTCCATGTTAGAGACAAGCTCCTTTGCTTTTTAACATCTGGAATCTCATTATCACCACAGTTATATTTAGCTCTAAGCACTCTCACCTATAAAGCCTCTCTATTACATATAAGCCCCCAACACAATTTCATGATAAATGCTTCATTATGTTTTCGTAAATTCCTAATTCCCAGCCCTCCTGCATTCTTTTCTAGTTGAACTTGATCCCATGAGATTAAGTATAACTTATGGCTTTCTTCAGTATCCCCCCAATAGGAAACCTCTACTGCTCTATTCCAATTCCTTGATAATACACTTAGGGAGCAAAATGGTCTGCATGTAGTACGTGGGCAATGCTGATAGCACAGTCTTGATAAGGGTAGTCCTACTAGCGAGATTCAGATATCTTCTCTTCCACCCAGACAACCTCTTCTTAGTGTTCTCAATAAGTGGTGCATTGAGTGGTGCAAAAGTCAGATAAGAAGCTCTTCTATGGATGATTGGAATACCCAAATATTTTCCTAAATCACTTGTTAATCCAGCTCCCATTTTTCTACTCAACTCCATGGTTCTCGATGAATGAACATTTTTTAAAAAACAGTTATTAACTAGTAAAAGAGCTAAGTTACAAGACTTTTTTTATATTTTTTTTACCATGATGTCATTTCCTCATATCAAAACAATATGTTCAAGGGAAAATTCCATTCAAGTTTCAAACTAGAGAAAAAAATAAAAAATATCCCTTAAAAGCTTAAAATTGATAAAAGTCGCATCGTAATAAATTCTAATTCCGTGGACAAGTCCATGGTGTCTGCTGATAATTCCATGGGTGCGTCGTTAACAAGCCTAAGGGCGTCTATTAACAAGTTTAGGGGCATCCATTGAAAAGTCTATGTGCGTTCATTGACAAGTCCATGATTGAAATTTATTGCAAAAATGTACTACAAGATTTTTTGACAATTTTGATATTTCAAGGGACCTTTTTCATTTTTCTTTTATCTGGGATCTAAATGTAATTTCCGCTATAATCAAAATGTTTTAATATTTGCTTAAGTAAAAAATTATTTCTATGAAATAATTATAGTTCTAATGTTACAAAAAATAAAAACGTACTAGCTAATAATATAAAAAGAAACATCGTACTTGTTCCTTGAATTATTAGAGTTGGTCATTGCGCAGAAAGTAAATGCCTTGTCTAACCCAGTGTGTGTTTGGGTGAGTCACAAAATATGGTTTTAAAATTTTTTTTTCATAAATAGAGATAAAACTCCTCTTATATACTTACATCGTTAAAGCTATTTTTCAAAAGCTAATTTTTTTTTTGGTCAAAATTTCAAAAGCTAATTCAAACACACAATATGCTTGAGAAGAGCTTATCTCCTGAGTCTCAAGATCCAACTCCTCCAGATAAATCACAAGCGGGACAAACACTCAATAAGGAACGTCTGGTCATGTTAGAAAATTTTTTGTTATTTATTTATTTTTCTTGATTTACATCAGTTCTATTATATATTAGCTCCTATTCTAAATATAAAATCAATTGACTTTTTTTTATAAATTCTGGAAGCTAAATAAGTTACTTTAAAGTATATGTATTTATCTTTTTTTTTTTTTAAACTAATTTGTGTGACTTATAAACTAATATATAATTCAATGATATACAACATATATTATGATTAACTAATTTATTTATCTTCCTTAATCTTTTTTTAAAAAAATTCAATTATGTTTTATATTTAAGATTTGAGGGAGTATTATATTTTTACTCGTTTCTTATTATGAAATAAAAATAGAATTTAATAAACTTATGTTTTAAAAAATATTTACTTGTGTTCTTTATGAAAACCGCAGCACCAACTAAGGGAAATTTCATGTCCTGCAATTAAAAATATGATTGTGAGAATATTTGTTGATAATTTGTTTATAGAAAAAAAGATTTGGGCCAAAATTTGTAGTGAAACCATCATTTTTAATATAAATAAATTCCTTTTATGGTTATTATTTTAATATTTTTGGTTAATACATGGATGCCAAATAAAATATGGGCACTTATTATCTTTTTTTTTTTTTCCTTTTCCAACAATGGGCGCTTATTATCAAGCATTCTGGCTAGCATCAAGTAATATAAAAGGCTCTTTTTTTTTATTGCCAACAATAAAAAAGGCCTTTTAATGGTCTATTTTGGGTTGGATTTGATTAGGAAGCAATCATATATATACAAGTGCAGTTGACCGACGAATCAAATTTGCCAATTTTTTTTTTTTTTGCAACTGTGTTAAGAAGCAAAAACCTTTAGCCAGAAATTATGACATTTTTAAGAAGGAAAAGAAAGATTGAAGATAAAATGTTGCCAATAACAAGGTATCCGAATCACCTTCATAGCATCTATTAGATGCATCGCTAGGTGGAAAATATTTTATTTTCATAATATATTACTAAAGTGACTCTAATACCAATGTCTGAATTTAATATCAAAGTGAGTTCTTTTAAAGTTTAACATAAAAAAGTGGGGTAAGATTTGTTTACCAGTAATTAGTAAGTGTGCTATCCTCTATCTACCATAGTTACATTTCATACCGACAAATTAAATAAGATTTATTTGAATTAGTTCAATCTAACTTTTTTTTTTTGTATCAAAATGTTCACACCAACATTCTTAATATTCTTATTTAACCGTCTCACTATTAAATCATACACTCACACCCTTTTACGTTGTACCCAGAGGCGCATCATCCATCCCGCTAAAGAGGAAGTTGCGACAACCAGTGAACTTCAAGCTGAAGAAAGAAGATCTTCGATGTCAACACCGATTGGTAATATATTTATAAATTTCCCGCGTTTGATCCTTTTTTTTCTTCTTCTAAATTATAGGCTTCATGATTTTGCTCACTTGTTCTTGTTGAAACCTCTAGTCGAATCCTATGTTATTTTCTCTATTTTATAAGGTTGGGATATATAAATATAAGCACCTAACATCAAATAATAGGTGAACTTCTTTCACTTTTATGTTTCTGAGTTGAATTTAATTAGGAGGCACTCATATATATATGCACACACACAAAAGTATTTTTGACGGAATGAAATTGGTTCATTTTCTGCCATTTGTATTAAGAAGCAAAAACCACTTGCTAGTATCAAGCATTTCTATTATTTAGTAGCAGTTTGAAGAGACTCCATGCATGTACTTCGAATCTTCCAACTTAAAGTTGTGAACTTAACTTTTTTTTTTTTTTATAACATCTGTTGCTTTGATTACAAGATAACCATCCATACACATATATACAAAATTAAAGTCTAAAGGTGATAAGAGGAAAATGTGAACGGAGGAAAGCAATGAAATGTTGAAGAACAGCTTCATAATTTAGTCAAATCTCACTACAAAAAAACACCCGATTTCTGACGGAACCGTTTCCATTGCAAATTCCGACAGAATTTTGCATGGCAAATTTAGCCATAGAATTTTCGATGGAATTTCTTCCGTGGGAAATTTCGACGGAATTTTCTATCGGAATTTGTTTTCGGAAATTTTCCGAGTGGAAAATTCCGACGGAAAAATTAAAATTTATAAAATTAAAATATTAATTATTAAATAATTATATTTAACCTTAATTATTAAAATTATATTATTATTTATTAATATATTTGTTATTAATATTATATTTATAATTTTATATTAAAAATAATATTAAATTATTATTTATTAAGTATTTTAAATTAAAAAAATATTTAATTTAAATCTATAAATAATTTTTTCGTTTTTATTAAATTTTTCATTATTTTTAATAATATTATATTTAATTAATAATTAATTATATGTATGTATGTTTATATATATGATAATATTATATACATAATAATATGTAATAATATGACATAGGTTCATTTCTACGCAACTGATAAAAACTCGCGCATGAAGGTGTTGGCAGCCTATGGTCGTGGGTTAGGAGAGGCATTTAGAGGAATTATAAGGTGTCGACACGTGCCTCCACAAGGAGGAGACACATGGGAGCCAAGGAATAGGGACAGGTGGTGCTCTAAGAAGTAAACATGTGGCATTTGTCAATTAAAAAATATTTTAAAAAATTTCAAATTTTTTTTAAAAAATAATTTTTGATTTTTTTAAAAAAATTGCAACGGAAACAAATTCCATCGGAAATTTCGGATTGAATTGGTTTTTGTTGAAATTTCCAACCGAAAATTCCGTTGCAAATTCCTTCAGAATTTTTGACGGAGATTCTGAAGGAAAATTCTGTCAGAAATTTTCGACGGAATTTGTTTCTGTTGGAATTTCCGATAGAATGGATTCCGTTGTAAATTTGTTTAAAACGCACCTATTAGTGACAGAACGGATTCAGTCGGAAACGCGTTTTGTCGGAAAAGCGAATTCCATGGTAAATTCCATCAGAAATTGGGTGTTTTTTTTAGTGTCTATTCTACAATTCATGTGGACATACATATCTTGACTTGTGATGGCATACCTAACAAATTCTGATGGGGACATCATGAGCATAATGGTTATGGTAAGAAAGTCATTCCTCTTCCAGCTCGGCGATTATTCAAAATGACTTTACATTAAAACTCGAAGTCCATAGAGGATTTAAGCAGTTCAAGCATTTCCATAACTTACTATCAGTTCGAAGCGGTTCCACATAATTACAATCTTTCAATTAGTTAAAGTCATGAACTTGATATTTTTTTAGCAACACCTGAAGCTTTCATTACAAGATTCAGAACCATACATAAATATGTGTGTGTATTTATATATATATATATATAAGTCTAAAAGTGCAGAGAGGAAAATCTGAACGGTGAAAGCAATCAAATCTTGAAGACCAGCCTCGTAACTTCAGTCAACTCTTTTCTACAATTCTGGCCAGGTTAGAAATTGAAGGCCCCGATTCTTGTATGTGTCTCTAGAGATTCAAAGTTCAACTGAAGATGTTGCTTTATTTGGTGATTTTATTAAGAAAAGAATTTTGCGAAAGTTTAGATAATTTTGGGGTAAAAATACCAATGAAGCCAACTTTAACATGCAAAAAATCTAACCACAAATAAGTGACTTAAGGTTGTCCCATTAGCTCTCATCAGCAGTCAATCATCCTCGTTACCTTAATTTCCTTTCTCTCAACCTTTTCTTCACATTGAGGCCTTGCAACATTGTTATTTTGAAAGCATAACAATTAACAAAACGTGCCAGTCTTATAACTCAAGATCATGTATAATGCTCAATAATTGAGTTTCAGTACTCATCACCTTATGATCACCGAAATCCAAATAATTCAAATTATTCCGAGCTTAGGTTTTTCAATTATTCTTTAAAAAAATATATTTTAATATGTATAGAATCTAAAATAAAGATAATACTTTAAAAAAATTTTTTTTTTTAAATTTCAAAATCATTACTTGAAATTTTTTAATTTGAATTATTCGAACTATATGTGGATGATACAAATCACATCTCAACTATTACCATCAGGGTGCTAAACACTATCACAAGCAACAAAACTCGCTAATTCTAAGATAACTTTTTTTTTTTTTAATTAAAGAAAAGCTTAGATAACTTGGATCCCAATAATCCATTAGGGTTGGGATATACTTCTAGGCTCAAAGAACATTTATCGACATAATTACATGTTACCCATCAACAAAGTTCCTCACATCAATAGAATTTAAACTTGTAATTTTATAGTTATGAGCTTATCTCTTTACCAAATGTACAACCTTTATTGATGGGTAAGAAAACTCTTCCCTATGTTTGGGAGGAGAAAAATATGGGGGGAAATGAAGTGAACGTTAATTTAATTTGAAACATTATTCTGAACTAAAAAAATTCTATCTTTCATATAATATAGTCACGTTACAAGGGGGTGTGTAAATAAGTACATGCGCCCGGTACACATATGGTAATACCAATAATTCTATTTTTCACGTACGTGTTCAATTTCACTTTAATTTGATGGTGTTATTTTTATTTTTTATATATTAGT
Organism: Inga oerstediana; assembly: GCA_963210345.1. Taxonomy (NCBI): domain Eukaryota; kingdom Viridiplantae; phylum Streptophyta; class Magnoliopsida; order Fabales; family Fabaceae; genus Inga; species Inga oerstediana. The sequence goes on from OY723400.1 coordinate 82,435,922, forward strand.
AATTATAATAATAATAATTATATTAAAATTATAAAATATAAATGAAATATAAGAGTTTGAGTTTTTTTTTCTAAATTTTTTTTTGATGTTGATAAATCAAGATATAATGATATTATTGTTAATGCGACGTGTTTATTTTTATATTAAATTTATTTTTATTATTTAGTTTGTGAGGAACTATATTTTGGTTAATCTCTTGACTTTTAAATAAAATATGAAAAATAATTTCATGTTAATTTGACTTTAACTTTAATCTGATAATATTTTTTTTTTAAATTTGGATTTATTTTTTATGGCATTACTGAACATTTTGGTTAAAAATTAAAAAGGAGTATTATTGTTATTGTAAGTGTTTTCTTTCCCTCCATTTATTTCTCCATTCAATTATAATGTAAGCATGAGCATTTGACATCAGTAATTAATGTAATAACAGCATCACTCTTAAAGCTCTGAATAGATATATAGACTGTTGCGATTTATTATTGCTGCAAGTTTTTTTTTAAAAAAATAAAATTCATTGAGCCAAGGATTTCAAGGAAACAAAGCATGCAAGTCATCACTATCATCCATTACGATTTAAGTCTATGTAACACACATTGATTTGAGTAAGTGGATCGGCTATCAAACTCATTTAATAAATTATGATATTAAATAGAAGCAGACACACAAAAAGGGGGAAAAAAGGATTTTACATAAAACCTTAAACCCTAAACCTTATAATCTTAACTCTTAAGAGCAAATGTCAGAATTAAATTAATGTGAAAGTAATTTTTTTTTTTTTTTTGCCTGCGTGAAAGTAATTAATATGGAAATGTGAAAATCAATTGGGCAAAGCGTGTGAATGTGAACTATCATATGTATATATATATAATGAACAGCAGCCTTACAAAACATGAATTCAATCTAAGAAAACACACTATACTCATCATTTTCTTCCTATAAACATATTATACAGCTTTGTACACCTATGATGCTCAAATGTACAACCCATAAACATATACAATTAATTAATTGTATAGAAGCTAGCCAATTAGAGGGCACATGATATATATATATATATATATATATATATAAGTAATGTTTTAATTTGGTGCAATTGATTAAAAGCACACCCAATTAGGGGAAAGTGTACGTTGAAGGCAGTTTATAATAAGTTAATTATGATTAATTAAGTCCTGAGCTTATGATCCAAGGCACCTTTACGAAAGACTTGTTGAATTTGTTGTTCGTGTTGCTTCAGCATTTCTTCAAGGTTCTGCGTTGCTGATTCCAACGGTCCTGAATATTGCATCTTCCCACTCTTCCCTCCATATTCCTGTATCACGTCACAAGCCAAAAACTTCTTATTTATTAAAAAAATTAATACATATAGTTTCATTTGATTTTTAATCAAGTCCTGCATGCAATTTTTTTATCATGTCCTTATAGTTTCATGTGTTTTTAAATAAGATCTCGGTAGTTTTTTTCTTTCTCTTTTTACCAATTTCTTAGAGTTTCACATGATTTTTAATTTGGTCTCTATAGTTTTTTTTTAGAGAAAATTGCATTTAGGTCCTGAACAAGAGAAAATACCACAAGGTGGTCTCTTAAAATCTCAAAATTACATTTAAGACCCATAAAATTTTTTTCCAATGAATTCCAATTCTACTGACAAATCCATAGCCATTTACTGACAAGTCCAGAACGTCCACAGACAAATCCATGAGCGCTTACACTAACAAGTCTATAGGCGTCCATTGATAAGTCTATAGACATTTGATAATTGAAATTTATTGCAAAAAAAAAAGACACGGAACTTAAATGAAATTTCAAGAGACCATTTAGTCGTATTTTCTCTTGTTTGGGACCTAGATGCAATTTTCCCCTTTTTTTTTTACTATCAATGACCTGAAACTAAAAGTGGACGAAAAATATAAGGAACTGATGGAATGAAAAGATACATAAACGTAAATAAAACATGTGAACATAAAGAATTAGGGACATGATTAAAAATAACGGATAAATAGTGCAGATTTATTTTCCTCAATTACATTGATGGTCCATGTTATAAATTACCTTGGCAAGAGGTTTGTTGCGACAAGACATGTTGGATGCAGGCAGCAAGAGGTCGGATTCTCTATACCTCTGGCCGAAGCCACCGTCGTCTCCCCACACGGAGGAGGAGTTACCTCCGTTGGCGATGGCCTGGAGCCGGGAGCCGGTATCCGCTGCCACGGAGTTAGAGAACTTGGAGAGACGGACGGCGTTGGCGGCATTCCAATAGGCTCTCTGCTTTCTCCTGCTCCCAACAAACACCTCGCGTTCTCCTGCAGCTTCATGCTTGATGAACTTCATGTAAGCACTCTGCACCGTGGATTGGCCTGAACGGCACAGTACTTTTGGTCCTCTTGTGCTTGTCGGTTCTAACAGCAGCCCGTTCTTCTCCCGTCTCCGCCTTGCCTTTGGCTCTACTCGATTCTTCTCACAAACAACAAAAAACCATATGTCATGCGCAAGCAATATATGTGTATGTATATATATATATATATATATATATGCTTGTTAAAGAAGAGTTGGGATGAATGAAAAACACACACACACATATACACACACCTCTGTGGCTGCTGAAAGGTGGGACTTGGCATTATCAGGTGGTGGGACAGCTTTAGGGTTTACAGAACTCTTGAAGAGTTCTGGTTCATTTCCTTTCCTCGTTGCCCCTCTTTTTCTGTTGCAATAACATAACAAATTTGTAACATAGATGAGTCTCTGTGATTAACTTCAACAATCCTACTAATATATATATACCCAACTAATTCGCATTTGAATGGGCTCAAACCCTATTGAGTGAACAAATTGGATACTTTAGACGTCGTCCTAGTTGGCTAGTATATTAAGCCAGTATATGTAGTGCAGAATATTTTAATAAAAATTAAACAAATTAAAAATAACTTACTTTATATAAAATATAATTACATTCATTCAAAAATGTATTCATATGAAAGAAAGTTAGCCCTAAAAGAAGCATTTTCTAAAATTATAAATACTGAATAATTATATATCATTTTTAATTAATAGTAAGTAAAAAATTAATCTAAATTTTTGAATAGACTAAAAATTGAAATCTTTAAAATTCTGCATGATATTTAAAAATTGGTATTGGGGTTGATTTTTAAAAAACAGACATTTTTTCTTTTTTTGAAAATGCAAAATGATATTCATTACGTTAATAATTAAAATGTTCCATAGGATACCGGACAGCAGTCATTATGCAGTAAAGATAAGAAAAAAGATATTGAAGCTGAGGAGACATTTTTTTGTGTTTGCACAAATTTCAGAAAAAGAGATATATTGTCACATATTTTATATTTTGCATTAATACTATTTTTAAGGGAAAAAGACAGAAAAATACCACTTGAACTTCAAAATCCCAAATTAATCCTTTGACAAAGATTTGTGTTGTCAATCTCATTACCATTCTTGTCAATCCCATTACCATTCTTATCAGCGGGATTTTGAAGTTCAAATGGTATTTTTCTGTCTTTTTCCCTATTTTTAATTTACTTTGAAACATTTACAATTATTAAAACATCATTTTCGTTTTTGATAAAAGAAAATATAAAATTTTTAAATTTTATGAACTCTCAAAATTTACTTAAAATAAATTATTTTTTTTGCTAGGAGAGACTAAGCTCCTTTATCATATAGCAAATCACTTTAAAATTACAACTTGTCAGGAAATATTGTATTAATCCTCCATGTCGTCAAAATTTAATTTGAAATACATATTTTTTATAATGCTTAATTAAATCACTATTTATTTTGAAATTGACATTTGAAATTAATATTGCTTTTGTTTTCTGTTTTGTTTTATCCAAGATAAAAATTTTAAAATTAAAATAAATACTATTCAAACAAATTCAAATAGAGATGATCAACACCACAGATAGTATGTGTCTCGTAAATGTGAAAAAGAGCAGTTAGTTTAATCATCATCTCTTATAACTAAAAACAATTCCAAGAGACGGGAGCATTTTGAAATCAAGATCCGTCTATTTAATGCAAGCTAAGCTAAAACATTTGAGAATGATTATTATCTGTACCATTGTAATGTAAGTTTACCAAAGTCCCCAATTAATAGAGAGCAAATATGATAGGATAAAAGCACAAGGTGCATGATGAAGAGATGGGATGACATTGACATATACCTTCTGGCTTCATCTTCTCGAAGCTTCACATTAAACTCCTTACTCGGTGGATACCTTGGCATGCTTGATGGCTCACAAGGAAGTGGCTTTGTTGTGAAGAACTGCACAACACAACCCCTCAGTCACACACCAACATCAACAAGAAGTACCAAATTCACAATCTAGTGAAGTTATATACTTCTTCAGTTCTAATACAAAAGCTAGTTTGGAAGTTTACTTTAATTTTAAATGTAGAACTGAACCCACTTCATATGTGAAGTTTATAATTTTTGCTCATACTATCCTTATTAATTGTACATATTAATGATTTTTTTAAAGGGGTGGTTTCAATATAAATGATTAAATAAAGTATTATAAGAAAACCAACACACAGTCTATACAGATAAAATAACTAGCTTAACTAATCTCATTAATCTTTGCAAATTAGTAATCTAAATCCTACGTTAAGGAGTGCTGGAGTGTGTGTGTATACAAGTACCTCGCTCTGAAGTGCTAAGGAAGCAGTTCCTCGATCGTCAGGTTCTATAGCAAGAAGCACATCGAGAAGCTTGAGGGCAGAGGGTGGGAAATCCTTGAATGTCTCTGCAACAACACGCTTGTAAGGGTGTTGAGGTTTGAAAATGGTGGCATGTGGTAGCTTCGACTTCTTCCAGTATCTCTCAGAAGGTGATCCACACAGTTTAAATATCTTATGCAGTTGCTCCACCTATACATACATACATATATATGTGTGTGTATAAATTAATATATTCTTAAAAGCTACATCATTCACAAGTTATTACGATTCTTAATAAAAGATGTGCTTGTGTACTTGCCTCGGTTCGACCGGGCATGATAGGCTCGCCAGCGAAGAGTTCTGCAAGAATGCAACCAGCACTCCACAAATCAACGCCAACACCATAATCTGTGGCTCCAAGTAATAGTTCAGGTGATCTGTACCATAAGGTTACAACTCTACTAGTCAATGATTGGCCATCCACCACAGTGGCTAGCCCAAAATCTGCAATTTTCAAATTGCCCTTATAGTCTATTAGCAAATTTGCTCCTTTTATGTCTCTATGTAGCACCCCCTTCTTGTGACAATGCTCTAACCCTCTCAATAGCTGCTGCATGTAGCACTTTATCTGCACCACCACCACACAACACCAAATTGTAAATAATGCAATTCATTCAAAAATTTGTGCAGATACATAAGGCTACTATAGGTTCTCTATGAGCAATTTGGATTTTGGTTGCTCCTGTACAACATGAACTTGCTCAGACCATGTTGCAAGCAACTTGAACTTGCCCAAGTCTTGCCCAAAGTGATAAGATTCTAAGGGGCAATTCTGTCACTTTATGTGACACTAACCAAGTAGGAGAAGTCACACCAAAATATTAGCTCAAAAAGAGTACGTGACATGCTAAGAGATATCCTACATGGCATTCAACTTCCAAAAGGCGCGCGTGGAGAAAGACAAATAAAAAATTCCTTTTCTCTTGATCAACAACTATGATTGTTTTGGAGTTCGATTGTGTGACTTCCACGTGTAATGGGTCCACATCACAAAGTTATGCAAAAGTAACATGGACTTGTATAGATCTTGCCCAAAATTGTCCTCAAGCAACATATGTTAAATGATGCTTCAAATCATAAGCTCTTCATCTTCTTCTTTTTAGGATCAATCCCGCTTTACTCTATATAATAGGGTTTGCATAGATTAATAAATATAAGTTTCATCTGTCTCATGTCCTTTAAAAAATTATTCATATTATTTTATTTCCTTTCAGCAATAACATAGACTTGCCCGGGCTTTGGCCAATGTTTGCATGAGAAAGTGGGTTTGCACACCATTGAATTGGGAAATGAAGTACCTGTTCTTCAGAAAACTTGATGCCAGGAAGAGCTGCGAGGCCAGTGAGATCATGTTCCATATATTCAAAAATAAGGTACAAGCTGCCAGAAACTCTTGAGGTTATCATGCCTTCAAGCTTCATGACATTTGGATGATCAAGCCTTCGTAGTATAATGATTTCTCTAGCCATGAAACGAACACTTTCTGGGTCCATATTTGCAAATCGAACCTTCTTTAATGCAACTACTTTATTTGTCTCCAAATCTCTAGCTTTGTAAACACTGCTATATGTCCCTTGTCCAATCTGCCATTAAAATTCACAACATCATCAATCTTAATCAACTCGAAGGATTAAGAACATAATAATAATACTGATGCGTCATAGGAATGAAATTACTTTATACCTTCTCTAACTTCTCAAAGGATTCTGATCTACGTGGAATCCAACCACTAATGGCTTCTCCTGCAACAGCAGAGAGCCATGAAGGCCACCCAGCAAGAACTTGGGCTCCTCTCTCTCCTCTTCTTAAACTACCTATCCTATTCAACATCATCATCCTACTTGGTCCTTCTTCGATACTTCTACTTTGCGAACTCCCAGGTTTCCCTGTTGTCCCAACATTCTTCTCACTCTCATCTGATGATATCAACCTTGTATTTACATCATTTGATCCACTACATTCCTCTTGCATTGCATGTTTTTGATCCCTCCTTGACGAACCCTTTGAGGATTTTTTCGTTTTCTGCACATGGTTCTCTGCAACATAATCGTGTGAATGTGTCCCTCTAGAGCATAAGCAACCCATAATAATAATGATCCCAATTTATGGTACTTCTTAAGAGTTCCTCAAATTCTTCTCGCTCAACCTTCTTTCTTGTAATTCAGGGAAACGAGAGAATGCCCAAATCCCCAAATCAAAAGAAAAGGTCAAATCGATTAATTGGGTCGACGACTGAAAATTTCACATGGCGATATCATTACGAACAACACAGCGTCGAATGAAGAAGAAGAATATGTCCAGATCAAAATGGGAAAAAAAAACAACGCCCAAATTTGAGCGATACAGATGAAAAAAAAAGAGGGAGAAAATTAAAACCCCAGAAATCTAACAATCACGAATTCACGAGCACCCGATAACCAAAAAAGAAAATTAAAATTAGGGCAATGAATAAATCGTTGATGAAAAAGAATGAAGAACGTGATCGAATCAGAAGCAAGAGATTCAGACGAAATAACCTAAAAAAAATCTGAGAATCACAATTGGGAAGAGGATGACTGAGTTGGGTTCGATATTTTCTGCAAATTTTGAAACAGAGAGAATAGTTGAGGAAGTAACAATTAATTAACTATATTCAATAATAAAAAATAGAGGAGTTGAGAAAAGGAATAGAGAGAGATTTTCGGAGCTGAATGACCTTACAAAACTGAAGAGGCCAATAATTTCTGGTTTGGGAAACCGTTCTGAAACAGGGGAGGACACAGATAACAGCAACAGAGTAGGCGGGAAATATTTTGTTCGCGTGTAAATTCCGACCTTTTCATTTTTTCCCTTTATTTATTAATATTTATATTTATTAGATTGAATTGATCGAATTACTACTAACTAGTACTGACTCTCTTTTTATAAACCTTGCATCCTCTCTTATAGGAGAAAATCTTGTTTAAGACGCTGCCACACACTAAATATAAGCATTTGAATTAGATTTGAATTGTTGGGCAAAGAAGAATTAGCTTTGAATTGTGTTTGCAGGCAGAAAATTACAACAATACAAGTATATAACAATGAAAAATTCTAGATATTTTGAAATTCTATGTGACCGTTTCAATTATTAAAATCATCAGCTTATCAAATCTATCATGTGCTCGTTTGGAATAGCTTATTTTTTGCTAATAAGTGCTTATAAATCGTGATTCACAGTATACGAGATAAGTATGTGAGAAGAGTTTTATCTCGACTTACGTAATAAGTGCTTATTTGGGCAAAATAAGCCCAACCAAACACTCACCATGTATCGCGTTGCTTACTAGAGTTGTGTGTGTCTCGCTAGTGAGAGAAAAACCTCTCCGTTAGAGTGAGAGTCCAAACCCATTTTGCTGTGCAGTGAAAATGGTGTAGCCGTGAGTGGGTGTGTGAGTTTTTTTATTTTTTCTCTTCCCTTCTACAATTTTCTACTGGTTAGTTTGTTGTTTCTTCTTTCTTCTACTCAAATTTCTTCTATTCTATTTGAGATTTGGGAGCATTTTGCTCGATTTGGTGTGTTGAGGTGATTTAGGGATTTAGCCGATTGAGCTTTCTTGCTGCGACGTTTCCTGTGGTTGTGCAATGGAGATCGAGATGGAAGATGATCGGGAAGTTAAACTTGATTGGGATGATGCAGAGGCGAAGATTGGAGGAGGATGGCTTCTAGTTGGAAAACTGATTTCGACGAGGGCGGTGAACAAAGGAGCTTTTGAGGAGCTGGTTTGAAGAGCTTGGTCACCGAGAAGTAAGGTTGAAATTAGTGTTGCGGGACTTAATAGTTATGTCTTTGCCTTTGATTCTAAGAAGGACTATGATAGAGTGCTGAGAGATAGTACATGGACTATTTCTGGGTTTATATTGAATTTACAGAGCTGGTCACTGTGGTTGACAATGGAGGAGATTGATATGTCCAAATGTCTTTTTTGGGTTCAGGTGCATAATCTGCCTCGAGCTGCAATGACCAAGAGGAATATTGTTAGGCTTGGTGACAAGATTGGTGAGGTAGTATGTTTTGAAGATTCGAAGCTTAATGATTCTCTGTTTAGAAGTTTTGTTCGCATTAGAGTTAAGGTTGACATTACTAAGCCTTTAGTGCATGGTTTCTGGGTTTTAAGGCCGGGTTATGACTGTGTTTGGGTTCATGTGCGATATGAGAAACTTCAATCATTCTGTTTTTCCTATGATATTATTGGTCATGATCAAAATAGTTGTGAACAGGATCTAGTAATGGCAGAATTTGATTCAACTCAACAGTTGTATAATGCTGGTTTGGGGGTAAGGCCGATGAGAGCAGTGGTTGCAATTCTAACCATCAATGAAAGTTTAGGAGGTACGGTGGAGCTGGAGGTGGTGCGTGAAAACTCCTCATCATATCAGAGCGTGGGAGATAATCAAATTAGGGTCGTGGTGGGCATGCTGGTTGTTGCTAACGGTCAGAATCATCATGATGAGGAAATCCCAATAGAGAAAAGACAAGTGGAGGGCATGGATATTTCAAATGGACAGCAAATTTATGAGGCCCAGGAGAATAGGGAGGTCCAGTTAGATGGTGAGGAAGTTAATAGTCCAATCAAGGCTAAAGTTCTACATGATGACAAGGATAAGGCTGCTCATATTGTTTCGTTGGGCCAAACAAGTGGGGCTGATAGTAACAAAAGAAAAGGCCCAGTGATGGATTTAGTCCCAGTGCTGGATAAAAGAGTTAGCCCAGTAAAGTGCATGGAACCCAACTTAAGTAACTCTGTTGAAATAAGAGGTAAGGGCTCTCCGGTTGTTAAACGTGCATTATTTCAAGCCAGATTGCAGGGAATAGGCGAGAAGGATTCCTATTTTGTGGATTTGCCTCCTGAAGAAGAAAGTAGTGCAGAAAAGGCTTTAGTTGCTGTTAAGTCAGTCTATGAAGGTATCCTTATTGAAGAATTAGAGAAGGTATCTCTAAAACGAAGTATGGGTGAAGATTGGGAGCTATCGACGACAAAACATTTTAAGCAACCTGTGTTAGTAAAGGAGGAGAATCTGAAGCTAAGGAAGGATAAGGATAAAAGGAAAAAAGGGAAAACCAAAAAGAAGAGTTGCAAAGGTAAGGTGCGCTTGAAGCAGTTGATTGATGTGCCTATTAAAAAGGTGAAGAATGGTTCTCGTTTCATTTTGTTATCTTCCATTTATGAGGACTTTGTGTTTGCTGCTAAAGATAGGTCTAGTGGTCATCCTGCAACGACCACCCAGGAGCCATGAGTCTCTTAGGTTGGAACTGTCAGGGGGTGGACAGGCAGGAATCTGCGGTTCCTATGTAATAAATTTAGACCAGCTTTAGTTTTTCTCTCTGAAACTAGAGCAAACATTAATAAAGTGGATCGTTTGAGGTGCAGGCTACATTATCAAAATGCTAAATATGTTCCTTCGGTGGGTTTGGGAGGTGGTTTGGCTTTATGGTGGAAGGATGGAGTTTCTTTAGAAATTATAACAGCAGATCAAAATCTCATCCATGTGAAAATATTAAAGGGGATGGAACCGATGGTTGGCTATATAACTTTGGTGTATGGACCTCCTAAAGAACAAGACCGTAGAGATTGGTGGAGGAAGCTGACTCGTTTGAATCCAGGAGAAAAAGTACTATGGATTTGCTTTGGAGATTGTAATGAGCTGCTATTTTCCTTTGAGAAGCTGGGAGGGAGGAATCGGTCCGAAGGATGCATGGTCAAATAAGCAGTTGGATGAAGCAAATGTTAAAGAAAGACTTGATCAAGCAATATGCAATAATGCTTGGAGAGATATTTGCCCAACAGCTCAGGTATGTACCCTTGAACCTATCGGTTCTGACCACTCTCCTCTTTTGATCCACCCTGTGTTTAGTGGTTTAAAGTGTGCTAGAGATTTCAAATTTGAAATGATGTGGGTCGATCATGTTGATTATAATAATGTTGTATCTAATGTATGGGGTAATGAAGGGGTTAGGAGGGAGGGTATAATTGAATGTTTCATGTCCAACTTAGATAGAGTAAGACAAGTGCTGATCAGTGGAGTCAAAAGGAGTTTCCTAATAATCAAAAGGAATTAACTAGACTAATGAGTGAATTAAAGCTCTGTTATGAGGGGAATTGGACTAAAGATGAAGCTCATAAAGCAACTTTGATTGTAAATCAGATCGAAGAAATTTGGGAAAGAGAGGAAAAGAATTGGTTTCAAAGGGCTAGAGTTAATTGGTTAAAAAAAGGAGATTCCAATACTGCATTTTTCCACAAAACAACCATTCAACTTAGAGCAAGAAATAAGGTAGTTAGATTAAAGAATGCAAAAGATGAATGGATTGATGATCAACAGGAAATAGGACAATGTTTTGGTAATTTTTATAAAGGCATATTTTTTGGCAGTGCTGAAAGAGATTTTGGTACTGTTTTAAGCTATGTTGAGCCTCTAGTAAATGAACAAGACAATCAGAGTTTGCTTTTACCAATTACAAATGAAGAAGTTAGAGTGGCTGTTTTTGAACTTGGTGTATTAAAAGCTCCAGGACCTGTTGGCTTTACTGGTCTCTTTTATCAACATTCATGGGATGTAGTGGGCCCTTCTCTGTGTCATATGGTAAAGAGTTTTTTTCAAGATGATTTGGATTTGAATTTATTAAATCATACTAATCTGGTTTTAATCCCAAAAGTAGAGGCAGCTGAATCAGTGGGACATTTTCGTCTTATTAGTTTATGTAATTTTTGCTACAAGGTTGCATCTAAAATAATAGCTAATAGAATGAAAAATATTATGCCTAAGATTGTGTCTGAACAACAAAGGGCTTTTGTACCAGGAAGGCTTATTCAAGATAATATTTTCATTGTCCATGAGGCCTTTCATTATTTGAAGAGTAGTAGGGGAGATGAATATGATGCAGCAATTAAGATAGACTTGAATAAAGCATATGATAGAGTAGAGTGGGATTTTTTGGAGGCATTATTGTTGAAGTTAAATTTTGATGCAAGGTGGGTCTTAAAGATATTAAAATGTATTTCTTCAGTGACTTGTTCTATAAAATTAGAAGGAAGAACAATTGACTCTTTTATGCCTCAAAGAATGCTCCGGCAAGGGGACCCTCTTTCCCCTTACTTATTCATCTTAGTTGCTGATGTTTTATCTCGAATGCTGAATGTACATATAGATAGGGGTACTTTGCATGGAATCAAGATTACTAGGCACTGTCCAGTATTGTCTTATTGTTTCTTTGAGAATGATTCTCTTTTCTTTATCAATGCTGCTCGGAATAACTGTTTGCTATTGAAAAGCCTATGGGATGAATATTGTATTGCCTCAGGACAAAGGATTAATTTGGATAAATCATGTGTGTTTGTTTCCTCTCTTGCTTCTGATGACATTAAAACCTCGGTATGTGATGTGCTGGGAATTCCTAGGGCTGATTCTCCTGGTAATTATTTGGGTCTTCCTATCTTATGGGGTAGATCAAAAGTAGAAGCTATAGCTTTTATGAGAGATAAAGTAAGGAAGAAAGTATTAGGTTGGAATAAGCAATTTCTTTCTCAAGCTAGAAAAGAAACTTTGATAAAAGTTGTGGCTAATGCTATTCCTACATATTCTATGTGATGCTTTCAATTTCCTAAAAAGTCTTGTCAACAATTGGATAGTGTTATTTTTTATTTTTGGTGGGCTCACTCAGAGGGAAGCCACAAAATCCATTAGAAATCCTGGGATGTAATGACAAAAAGGAAATTGGAAGGGGGCATGGGCTTTAAGGATTTCCAAAACTTCAATCTTGCCCTTCTAGGAAAACAGTGTTGGAGAATTTTGACTGAACCTGATGAGTGGTGGGTTAAAATGTTAAAGGGCATTTATTTTCCAAACTGTTCTTTCATGGCAGTAAAGAAAGGGGGAAGAGCTTTTTGGGCATGAAATAGTTTACTAGCTGGTAGGCAATTATTTGAGGATAAGGTTTTTTGGCATATAGGAGATGGGGCAAGAATAGATTTCTGGAGAGGTGCTTGGATTCCTTCTATTCCATATAACTAGATTCTAAAAGAGCTAGTTCCAGTCCTAGCTGAAAATAGGACAGTAGAAAGTGTATTATGGGAGAGAAGATGGGAATTGGAAGACATTGTTATCTTCGATAGTATAAAGCAAGCTATTCTTATTAAGGCTAGGGTCCCGGGATAGAGTGAATTGGTTGGGTAGTGCTAATAGTTTTTATACAGTAAAGTTTGGATATAATTTTTTAAAGGCAACTCTAAATGTTGATATGAGTACAAGGCCTAGTCCCTATAATCCTTTTCCTAAAGAGGTATGGAAAAAAGTGTGGAATTTAAAGGTTCAATCGAAAGTGAAGCACTTTCTATGGAAGGTATGTAGTAAAGCTTTACCTACTATGGAGAATCTTTTTAAGCGCAAATGCAACTCTTCTCCTATCTGTTTCAGATGTGGGAAAGCTACAGAATCTATTGAACACTTGTTGCTTTTATGCGAAGACATCAAGAGAGTTTGGTTTGCTAGTTCCTTGAATTTGACTATAACTGATTTTAATATTAGTTCCTTTGAGGCTTGGTTTTTTATGATTCTTAATCAGTCTAATGATGATGAGTTTGTCCATGCTTTTCTTGCTTACATTTTATGGTTCATATGGAAAAGTAGATGTTCTGTGCTGTATGAACAGAAAGCTCTTGATATTTCTTGGATTCTCAGTTCAGCCAACAATGTTGTGACTAGTCTATGGACAACAAAGGGTTGGTTTGCTACTGATCAAGAGAAATCAAGATCTGCTTCCTGTATTTATAAATGGAGTATGCCACTGAAAGGTGATTTAAAACTCAATGTGGATGGTGCTTTTATAGAGACTAATAAAACTAGTGGAATTGGCTTTCTCTTAGGTGATGATGCAGGTAAGGTGATTAACATGTGTGGTAAGAAATGCCAAGCTGAGTCACCTTTTCAAAGTGAAGTTATGGCTTTGTCAGAAGCAGTTGGTAGTGTGGCAGATAAAGATCTGGGACGTGTTCATGTGGAGTCAAATTGCAAAATGTTAGTGAAAGCTGTGCAGAATCGGTCCAAGTGTCCAGAGTAGAAAGCAAGAATTTTGGTAGATGACCTTGTAGAAATTTTGGAATAGGAATCAGAATATTTCTTTAACATATGTCCTCGTTCTTATAATTTGGCTGTAGATTGGCTAGCCAAAAGTGTTGTGAAGGGGTTGTTTTAGGGTGGTTGGACCATTTCACCCCCAACCTCTCTAGCTAGGATTTTACTTGATGATGTTGCAGGATGTGCTACTGCACAAGATAGGTCTGGTATAGGCTAAGGCGTATGAAACTCTTATGCCATAGTGATGAAAGTTTTATTGTCCAAAAAAAAAAAAAATCTATCATGTATCAATTGTTTTATCTGTTAATTAAAACCTTAATTACTTCAGAATTTCATGGCTTAAAATTCATTTAAAATTGTTAGCAAAAAATAAAAAAAAAATAAAAGGATCTTGTAGTTGTTGTTGTGTGTCACTTTATCTTATTAATCATAGAATATACAATGTCATGATTCCTATCCAAATTTTTTAATTTTGATAACTTAACCTTTGTATAATGGAGATAAGAATGATACTTCATATTGGAATGTATATAACTCCACGGGAAACGGAGATTTGGGTTTTAAGGAGAGAAAATGAACTTAGAAAGGTAAAGTGACGACGACAACCAATAAACCTTTTTCTTTCTTTCTTTTTTTTGCCAACAACCAAGAAACATTTTAAACTAATAGTTAATAAATAATAAATATATTGAATTCTATTGCTTTGGGAAGAGAAAGATGTGTTTTTTTTTATGGTTTATGCAATGGATTATTTTTAGCCTTCAGTGCACCCACCTTCCAGGTATCCGGCGTTAACCTGAAGGCCAACGCCGGATTTACCGACATGGGCCCCTGACAACCGACTAGTCCTGGCGCCCCCAATCTGATAGGCCCGACAGAAATTCACCTCTTTGAGGCGCCCCAGGGGAGAGAGCTCTCAACGGAAATTCTCTACACCTTCCGTTTCCTGGGATCGAACCCAGGAACGGATTGGTGTGGCGCAGATGCCTACCCATCTGCGCCAACTTCCGTTGATAGAGAAAGATGTGTTTACCAATGAGCGATCAATCAAATTATTTTAAAATTTTTTTAAACCCATTGAAAACATTTATCCCAAGTCAAGATTTATATTCGACCTCACTAATTTTATTCTAAAACTAATTAACCTCCCCACTTTACCCTGATTCGAGTAAAATAAATTGAGAATAAAATTTTGTAAGCAAGTCAATTATTAGTTTTTAAGTAAATAATCTACCAAGCAAACAAAGTTCAAACATTAAAGTTAACATTATTTTTTTTATATTTTCATTAATACATGATACTAAATTGAAATTTATGATCATGAATTGTGGGATTCTGCTCCCATAAAGTGAGGAATTATCACAAATTGTTGGAAACACAAAATTTAAATGCTTATTTTATGAAAAAATAAAATAGATAAAAATGTTTATTATCGCAATTTAAATTTCATTATTAAGATTATATAAACTCATCATCTCCATACATTCAACATTTATTAAATTTTATCTTGCAATTTTAGTATAAACATTTTACTTATAATATTATAGCATTTGAATGCATTCAAATAAAATCATAGGACCTTGGCGTAAAAAAAAAACATGATGCAAAATTACATCTGTTGAACCAATTTCATAATATTTTGTTGTTGGATGCAATGATTTCTTAGTCACTTTCTTCACCTAATATTTATCCATAAATTGCATCGAGATAAATACCATCAAGTC
This sequence comes from Inga oerstediana, assembly GCA_963210345.1. Taxonomy (NCBI): domain Eukaryota; kingdom Viridiplantae; phylum Streptophyta; class Magnoliopsida; order Fabales; family Fabaceae; genus Inga; species Inga oerstediana. Next base: position 82,451,482 of record OY723400.1, read on the forward strand.
TAAGAAAACCACTGAGTAAAAAGTAAAAAATAATTGAGGAAAAATATTTAATAGTTCAAATAAAAAATACTATGGTCCATCACTGAAATGTAAAAAAATATCAGAAGGCACTAAACAAACCACCCAAAATTTCCCTATCTTTCAAAAAAATCAATCAACAATATATTTCTATGTTCAATACCAAAACAAAAAAAAACTGGGCCAAAAAAAAGCTAAACAAAAAATAAAAAGAATCTTTTTTTACCATTAAGAAATAAAAAAGAATCTGAACAAACAATTTTTCCGGATTCCCCTCCATATTGTTGGTTTGTACAAAAATTTCCATTCAAAGATAATTATTGTTCATATTAAAAATAAAATAATGATAATATTTAATTTCAACAAACTAATTTATAACGGGATAATCAAATAATCTTACTTCAATTATTTATATCTTTTTGTATCATTACCCTCAATGATCCAAAAAATTCCCAACGGTTCTAACAATCTTATCTCTACATTTAGGGATTATACGTATATAATCTAAAAAGTTGTCAATCTTACTATCAATTATTTATATTATTATCCTCAATGATTTAACAAATCTCAACACGGTTCTAACAATCTTATCTTAGCTTCAAGATTCGGGTGGTGGATTACTTGATTGGGCCTCAGTAGTGCAGTTTTATACTCAATAGATTGAGTTATGATAATATTATTGTTGCTCAAGAAGCTGTACATTTTACGAGAACTAAACCCAACAGAAAGGGTTACGATGCAATTAAAGTTGATATGGAGAAAGCCTTTGACAGGCTTGACTCTAGATTTCTTAAAGAAACTTTGCAAATTATTGTGTTACGACAACCTTTGATTCAGGTCATCATGGCATGTGTAATATCGGCTTCTATGAAATTCTATGGAATGGAATAGAGGGCCCTTCGTTTTCCCTCTCTAGAGATGTAAAACAGGGCGATCCTTTAACTCCTTATCTATTTTTCTTATGTCTGGAAAGACTAGCGCATTTAATTAATATGGAATGTGATCGAGGGAGATGGAAGCCTTTAAAGTTTACATCTACTGGCCCTTCATTATCACATCTTTTCTTTGCTGATGATTTATTATTGTTTGTAGAAGCTTTAGTTAGACAGATGAATGTCCTGCGGAAGACAATGGAGCAGTTTTGTAGCGTTTTAGGGCACCAGGTTAATCTTAGTAAGTCAAAAGCTTTTTTATCAATAAATGTACATTTTAATCGAGAAATAGCCCTTAGTCAAAAGTTGGGTGTTGGGATAACTTCTGATTTGGGCAAGTACTTAGGAGTTCCACTCATCCATTCCAGAGTTGCTAAAGATACATATAAGCATATTACACAGAAAGTGAAGTCTAGCCTCTCCTCCTATCGAAGCATTAATATTTGCTCTACCTTCCTACTAGATGCAATCCTCCCTTTTACCTAAAGGTGTTTTGCAGGAGATAGAAAATATTAGTAGAAATTTCTTATGGTGTCAGAATCAAAATGTGAAGAAAATGCATTTTATAGTTTGACAAAGAATTTTGCAGAACAAAAAAGTAGGAGGATTGGGAATTAAAAATTTGGAGCTTCAAAATAAAGCTTTTATTTTGAAGTTATGTTGGGGGGCTCATTACAAAGCCTGAGGCTTTATGGGTGCAATGTTTTCGTGCTAGATATGATTGTGGCAATAATATTAAGCCACTAGTTGAAAGGAAAAAATTTAATTCTTTTACATGACAGGCAATCACGGAAGCATGGGATCACTTTGTTCAGGGTGTGGGCAAAAAGATCAATAATGGAAGAGATACAAAATTTTGGTGAGATCGTTGGACTCCTTTGGATAAACCACGAATCACCTATGCTACAATAAATATGGTTAATATTAATCCTAAGGAGTCGGTGAGTGGTTTTGTTGGCACAAATGGAAGATGGGATGTTTATAGATGGAGGCAACACTTTTCTCAATGGGTGATCAAGAGGCTTTTGCAAGTTCCTCTGCCAAATGGAGATTCTCCTGATAAAATTATTTGAAAATACTCTGCGGATGGTACTTTTACTGTGAAGGCAACCTATAATTTCTTATTTGCACCAAACCCAAGCAGTTCCAACCGGGTTAATTGGAGAATTTGGCGTTGGTCTAGCTGTGCCTGAAAAAGTAAAGTTTTTTGTTTGGAAAGTAACCCATGAGAGAATCATGACTAATCCCCTAAGAGCTAAACTTGGGCTATCAAATACAAAAGAGTGTCCTTTTGGTTGCCGTTGTGAGGAAAGAGTTTTACATGTACTGAGAGATTGTGAGAAGGCAAAACAAGTGTGGAGATAGCTTATTAAATCTAACACATTCTATTTTTTTTCTCAAGTCATTTGCAGGACTGGCTTCGATGGAATGCTAAACATAATCCAAGCAAACCTCGATTTCAGCTATGGACGTGGACACAAATCTTCGCATTTGTCTACTGGTTACTATGGAAGGCAAGATGCTATCAATTATTTCAAGCACATGTTTCAACCTTGACGAACATCTTCCATCAGTTGTTGTTCACCTCATGGAAGACTTTGCGGGAGGCAAATTTAAACATGCAATATTTACTGGATCTCATTCGACAAACGTTAAATGGATGGTGCCAACCAGAGGTTATGTTAGACTCAATGTTGATACATTGTTGATGAAATAAATTAGGCTGCAGTTGGTGGAATTATAAGAGATGATATGGGTAAATGGATAATGGGATTCCAAAAAATTTAGGAACTTTTCCAGTGCCTGCTATTGAGATTCTTGCTATAAGAACAGGGCCGGAGGTTTGCCGTTCTCTTAATCTTCAAAACATTCAGGTCTATTCCGACTCTATAGAGGCTCTTAACACATTGTTAAGAAGTTGTGGCTCTGATCATCCATTTCGGACAGAGATTGATGACACACGACAACTTATTTTATGGGGATTGGAAAATTCAGCTTTTCTATGCTAACAAAGAAGTAATAGAGTGTGCTAACATTTCAGCCAGAGATGCGCATTCACGTGAGACGCGGACTGTGTTACTACCAGATATCTATCTCAGATGCAGAACTCGGTTCATGCTTGATAGGCAGCATATCAAGGATGACACTAGTTCTTCATCCTAGGTGTTGTCCATTTTAATTACAAGCTTAGGCTTGCCATGTTTTGAGAGAGAGAGAGAGAGGTCAATGTAAATAACCAGAAACTCATCAATTTGAATAATACTCTCTACATTTATTAATAAAGAGATAATTATACCTAAATAATCTCAAAAATCTCAACAACATCAACAATTTTCCTCAAGCAACTGATAATCTAAAAAATCTTCATTTCTCTTCCATTTTTTCCATCTATCTTCTCTGTCGTTACTTTATCTGATAATCTATTTCTGTTTTTCTACTCTTTCCCACACACAACAGGTATATGGACAAGAAACTCCAAAATGGTTTAGCAGATTAATCCCGTCAAGTTATCTTCTGTATCACTGTATCAGTATATTTTGATGTTGTGTGCTTCTTGTTTCATCCTTAGTCCTAGACTAAAGAGTAATTCTTTATGCACTTGCATGTTGGGCGTCATCAATTGTACAAATATAGGTTCACCTACTGTTGTCTTCACGTAATGTTTGCCTTAATTCTTCACTCCATAAATAGCTTGAAGAAAATTGAATCCCATAAAGAATCACTAGTGATGGGCTTGGATGAAAAGGAAGAAAGCAGATATGGAGATGCATAGCCCCCATAGCCAAACAGTATTTATAGGACACCAAAAATGAAAAGAAAACATTATTCAAAATGGTTAGAACAGGATCACACAAAAACCTATGTGATCAACTGGCACGTATACACATGATTAAGCAGATTAGCACCAAGTAGATTACAGAAGTATATAGATAGATTATGATTCAAACATTTATTATAGATATAATTTTCATAGATAATTATATCTTTTTTAAGAAGGTTACTTAGCCTTACTGCTAATAACGAGAAAACATCAAAACAACAAGTAAAAAGATCATATGGGAAAAATTAGATAAAAGTGTAGCATTAAAAATTTTATTGGTGAGAAGGACATGACAAATTTTTGTACACATAGAGCGCCAAACTTTGTAAATTGCGTTAAGAAGCAAAACTACAATTTATCTTTTTTTTAGAAGAGCTACAAGTACAGTATACAATAATATCCATCAACATTTAAAAGTAGCCCAAAATGCTATTTTCGTTAATTTAGAGTAACGGCTGTTAAGTTTGAATTTTAGAACCTAACACGTGGCTTATAATGCCTAGTTAGCATGAGGATGTAGAGGTTAAATGAGCAAAAATACTTATTATCTTTTTCAATAAAAGCTACTGGCACTATAAATAAATTTAGGGTGCAAGATTATCTATGATAATTCCAAAATGGCCATAAAATGTCACTTCCATTAAATTCTTTTACATTGATTGTTTGGTCAAACTAAAATCCAAGTTTTTTAATCCTTGAATGCAATTTAATATCTTAAGATTATTTTTATGAATTTCATTAAATTTAGAGATTTAAATATGATTTTCTATTTTATTGATTTGATAAGGAGATCTAAAAAAAAGACTTTTTCATAGCTTGAGGTGTTGACTATTAGTTAGACTTTAGACTCTTAAATGAATTGACTATTGTCAAGACTTGATATAATTATTGCTAAAGGCAAATAATGGAGCTCCCTCTTAACCTTTTTCTATCACACTATAAGAAAACACACCACAATACATTCTCTCTCAGTATGGTACTTTGATTTAGATCTTTTTTACCAATAAAATTTTTAATAATAGAGTTTTTCCCAGTTTTCCTAGAATATAAATTGTGAATGAATAATATGTTTTTATGTTGGCAGGTAGTGTTTTTATATGTAATATGTTGATTATATACATGTTATATTTTAATAAAAATAAAATATTTTTTACGTTCTAATTGAATGAATGACATAATAATAAAGAATTGGAAATTTCTTTCTAAATAATATATGTTTTTAATATAATATTATCTCTTTATTTTTCAAATATTCCATTTTTTGCCGAAAAATTTTCCAATTTTGAAGGAACAAGGGACCCTTATTGAATTCATATTATCCTTAATCAATAGTAAATTCTAATTGAATTGGCTTTATTTCATGACGATTTGAAATGTTAATAGATGTGCACTTTTTTTCAACAAAATATCTTCTTTTCAAAAAAAAAAAAAAAACTGCATTAGTAGCTAACTGTAAAAACTTCATAAAAAACCATAAAAACAGCATAGGTGATGGTTTGAAGAAAACTGAAGTTCGTGTGAACTTAGAAACAACATTATTGGATTCAATAATTTTAAATAAGCGTCTTTGTGCATCCCTGCCATAGATTCATAGTCCAAACCTTCTTGATACAGCTTGGTCTTGGAGAAATTAAATTATTAGTGGTTTGAGATCCTCATTAGTTAGTTAATATCTTAATAGAGTAGTTAATCTTTATAAGACCCTATAAATAGAGGTCTAATTATTTGGATCATGGTGAGTAGGATAGTAAGATTCACACCATGTTAAGATAAATATTAATATGAGTCTCTCTTTAAAGAGAGAAGTCTCTAAAAGATCTCTAAAGTTAGGATTAATTATTAATCACCTTCAAATAAGGGATGATCATGGTTAAATTCAAATGGATTAATTTGTATCTTGTAAAACTTCAATTCTTCATCAATAAAGATTCTTTCTTATTCTCTTTACATGGTACCAGAGCAGGTCTTTTTGGGTTAAAAAAAAAATAGAAAGAGGAAGGCCCAATTGTTGATTACAGCCCACATGTCTTCTATATCCTAATCTTGATTCATTGGTCTTGCCTGGCTGCTGTGCTCAATCTTTAGGGGTGTTTATGGGCAGAGTTGGGTAGGGCAGAACCATGTGTGATACCTAGCTTGAAAGAAGAACGGGTGGCATTTTGCAGCTCGTTGCCCAACCATGCTCGAAGAAAGCCCAAGTAATTTTGGACAAGGTTGGGCAAGGCGGGCTTGCGTGCCCGAAAATCTTTCAAAAATTAAAAAATAATGAAGTATTAAATAATAATAATACGAAAAAATGTATAATTTGGTGTTTTTTTTTTACCATAGTCCTTTTAAGATTTTATTACTTATATTTGATTCATGGGCCAATAAAAAAAATTAATTCAATAAAGATTATTTTCTTATTATTTGATAGTAATTTACTTTTCAAAAACTCAATTTACCCACTTCTTAAAATATGTGTATGACAAAATATATGCTTAGTAAATACAAAACATGTTTATTCATTAAATTATAATTGAATGGTAAGTAACTACTTATTCAATTATATATATAATATATATATATTTTAAATATAATTATATACATATTTTGGGCAGGACAACACACCTTACCCGATACGTAGCCCAACCCGATATTTGGCCTGACCTAAAATGTTCAAATAATTTATGGGAGCAATTTTAAGAGCCGGCTGGACATTTTTTTATTGGGTTTGACGGGCCATATCGATCTCATGAACACCCCTATCAATCTTTCAAGAAGCCCGGAGATGTATTTGCTGCCGCCGCCCGCCGCTGTCGAAGTATACGTCTTGCCCGCCGACGGAGCACAATCTTCACCGTCAAAGCCTCCTTCAAAGAAAGAGCCATATCCTCCTAGTTTTACGGCCGCTCAGTTCTTCTCTCCTAACTGTAGTGATTTAGTCAACTTTGGCCGTGACTCCGCCGTGGATCTCGCAATTTTTTAATCATTCTGATCACAGTGATTTTGGTTTGCTAACTCGGGCTTCACCCTCACATTGCCAGAAATCTCAATAGCCGAGATTATCAGCGCAAGATAGAGGAATTACGCGATTGATCACGTCCAAGATTCTCAGTCCGAGTGCTTTTGCCTGCCGTCAATCTTAGCCTCAGTCTTTTCCGATTTAAGATTTACTCAGCTTATCTAATTCGGGGTTCAAGATTTGTCATTGACTCATTGCTTCTGCTGCCTCTTCTCCAATGTTTGTCGAAAGATCAACAGTAAGGAGGAGGAGAGTGATGATTTTAAAGTTCGAGTTTGATCATTGGAATGATTGAGTAAAGTCTTCTTCGTATCAATGGTGTTGAAGGGATTCTAAGTTTCTCACAGGAGAGCGCAACTATAATTTTGAGATCCGTTGGGCATTTTGATGGAGGAAGTTGCCCTGGCTACATAGAAGACACCTCTTCTTGCCATTTTGCAGTCTGTGCGATTGAATGGGCAAGAACAAGAAACAAATATGAAGAGCACAGCCAATCATTTTATGAAGGCAGTGTTATGCTTCAGTTTTTCAAGAAGAAAAGTGAGAAGTCAAAGAAGAAGATATCTGGAGGAGAAGAAGACGTGTCTCCTAAAAACCTAAAAGTCTTATTCCTAACAACAAAATGATTTGGCTTAATTTCACTTCATTAAACCCAATTATATGTGTTTGTAAGTTAACACAAGTGTTAACTTTATGGGCACGTTGAAGAAATAAAATTATTAGTTAATTGAGATCTAATTAGTTAATATTTTAATGAGGTAATTAATTTTTATAAGACCTTATAAATAAATAATAATAATATGGGGTTCACCAAGGTGTGTTCTTATTAGCTTTTGGAGAATAGCTTCTGGAGAATAACTTTTGGAGAATAGATTATGAGGAGAATAGATTATGGGAAGAAAGTGATTTTAATAAAATGAGAGTGTTTGGATGATTTTATCAGAATAGCTTTTTTCATGGTCAAATAACTAAAAAGGACATTAACTTTTATGATAATTATATGTAAAGAATAAAATTATATTTTATATATTATTTAAGGGTTAAGATCCAAATTTAACAGTTAAGTTTTTCCTAAAGGGTGTCTGGTACAAGTAAGTTTTGGAAGATGAAAAATAATAATGAACAATTAAAAATGATGTAAATTTAACAAAACCGTTAAATTTTACCTAACGATGTTAAATTATAAGAGAAGAAAACCCCTAACGGCATTAAAAATGATGCATCTTAACCCATTATTTAACATTAAATTTCATAATTAATACCAAAAATGAAATAAATTTGTCTATATGTAATGTTAATTAACTTAATTATTTTTTCTAATATAATTAAATTAGATAAATATATCTTATATTAAAAATAAGAAGGAATATTAAAATTTTAAAGTCTTTTTTTTTTTTAAAGTGATGGACGAGATTGAGAAAAATTGTGAAATTTTTTTAAAAAAAAAAGATAGAAGAGAGAGAGTGCCTGTGGTGTGGGACCTACAATAAAAAATGACCAATAAGAAATAGCAATGGGGCCCACATAGCATGAAAAACAGAAAAAATCAGCTTATGGACAAAACCATGGTTTTGGTAAAAAAAAAACGGGATTGTACCTTTTTGCTGGGTGTTTGGTGATTTTTTGTCAAAACCTTGATTTTGGGTAAATAATCACTTTTCAATAACTATCCAAACACACTCCAAAACTAAAAGTAATAAAAGTTTGATAGGGTCAATGGAGGTAGTATTTTTGCCCCATTTAAAAAAGTTTATAGATATTTTGTATAAAAAAAATTTTATGATGTTACACGTATTTTTAAAAAAAAATTATATGTATTTTTATCTCTTAACACTTAAATTTATTAATATTGTTTCCCTACCTTCTTTTCTTAAGCATCTAAAGCAGTTCATCAATTACTTATGTTGCTGTAAACCTTCATCATTCTCTATTTTATATATCGTTTCGTCTTATTCCAAAAAAAGAACATTATTGTAACAATATGTGTGATGGTCTGTAGACACGCATACTTTCATCTCAAATACTTAAGAGCCTTTATATTCTGAATTCGTAACACACCTCTTCTTAATACTGTTTTCAGGACACCTAAAGTGTGAAGAAATGTTTCACACACCTTCCTGCTAATGTTCTCTCTAGGCCTAACATTGCCTTGCATGAAATTTTTGTTTACTCGGGTACAATATTTGAACTTTGAAATTTGTTGCTCTATCAAAAGAGTATGGAATCTTTAATTCCATATTGGATAAACACACAATTAGTGAATCGGCAAAATAAATCTTATGGTGGGGAGAGAAGCTCAATTGAGACAAAGATTTTATCAATAAAAAAAAGAATGAGAAAAAAGAGAAAAAGCAAAAAATAGCATGATTTTGGTAAAATCAATTAATTCAGAAGACTCTTAATGAGGCCTCTTGGCTCAATTAAGGATTTGATAAAAGTATAGGCATAAATTTGGATTGAGCAATTTTTTTTAATAAAGTAATTCAGAAAATTCTTAATGAGGCCTTTTAGTTCAATTAAGGATTTAATAAAAGTGTAAGCATAAATTTAGATTGAGTAATTTTTTTTAAAAAAAAATTAATTAGAAGACTTTTAACTAACTATAATGTCATCAACAAGATTCTTTTAGCTTTATAATAAGAATATAATCAATTTTTTCCTTTAAAACATTCAAATAGCAACACTATATGATTTGAAAGGCATTTTCAATTTTAAAAAAATTATTTTTTTAAAGCAAAACTTGATTTGTAGTCATTTAATAAAATTTAAAAAAATTGACAGCCTTAAACGGGTCAGTCCGTTTAAGCTTACTCCTTTTGAAAGCTCTAAATCATAAGCCCAGCCAGAAACGGATCAGCGCGACGGTCGATTTCCCTGCTTTAGGTAAATAGAGAGAAATATTAATTATTAACAAGAAACTTAAAAAAATTATATTGGAAGAGAAAATCTACCTTTCTTTATTTTTCTTAGTATTATTTGATGTTAAAAATGAATTTCATTAAAATTTGGAATTAATGTATTCATCATCCAAGTAAAAAAGGCATATAATACGTTGGACATAAAATATATAATAAAGCATTTTTCTATTGAAAGCAAAACTAAAATAAGTTAAGTTGGGTTCAACCGTATAAAAAATCTTTTCAGTAACAACAAGCAATATCTTATAATTTTTTATATATCTAATATCTTAAAATATTTTTCTAACATCAGTAAGTGTCCTAAAATAATTTATAGTGTCATAGTATTCAATATCATAATTTTAGAGTACTCATTGTTATTGCTATCGAGAAAATATTTAAGGGTAAACGTGTACCCAAAATTATCTTAAAATACGAAACACTATTTGAAAAATATTTTAAAGTGCTTGTATTTGTATATACAAAAAATTGCTTTAAAATATTTTTTTTTTGCTAAATACATGTATTCTTCTATTAGAGATAATTCTGTTTGAGATATTGTCTAACACTAAATGTAGGCATCCCTCCCAATAAAAATTCAAATATTTATTCACCACATTAGAGACTACCCCTTTTATTAGATCCAATCTCATCATACTTTAAAATATTTGATGCCATTGAACAAATAATTTAGAATGGGGGATGCAAGTTAAAAAAAGAAACAAAAGTTAATTGTTGAATACTATTTCCTTATGTCTTTTTTATAAGTAATTTTTGTTTTTATTGTGTAAAACGAATGAATAATAAATATGAAAGATATGAGTATAAATATGAGAGAGAATATATAATAAATGAGTAAATGGAAGATAATTAGTAGTAAGTGAAATATAATTAATATAAAATTTTACTTTTAATAAGAATAGAAAAAAAATTGTTTAAATTTTAATACATAAAAAAAATTATTTATAAAAAGGAACCAACTCCAAAAAAAGAGAATGTTGATTGTAAAAAGGGTAGGAAGTGGTAGTATTTATTAAAAAAAAAAAAGGACTAGACTGCGGTGCCCGGCCAGAAAAATATGAACGGTGAAAAGAACGGAGGCCAACTACTGTAACGCCGCCCCGCCATTGACACGTAGGATTAAGCAAACCCGAAGCAGATTCGTTGCTATCCGAAGCAGTAGCTTCGGACGACACAGCTGGTGACAGCCTGTCACCAACAAAGTCCCACTCACCTATTCCCCTAACTACGTTCTCTCTGTCCCTGTGTCTCCTCGCTGCTCTCTCTCACACACACCTTCCTTTCGCTGTCTGGTTCTGTGAGCAAATTAGGGTTTGTGTTCCTTCACCTTCTGATCTCACTCAGTGGCCTTGGGATTCTTCCTTCGATTTCACCAGATCAATATTCTCTGCGCCGTAGGCTTTCTTTTGATCTACCTTTAGTTCTGTTTCCTTGACTTCTTTACTAGCTTCTAGCCATTCGAATGTTCTTACCATGGTTTTCTTTTCCATATTTCTGGCATTCGCTGATTTTCCTGTATATTTTGCTGTTGATTTTGTTATTTTTGTTGAATGCATATGCATTAATGTTCAGATTATGCACCTATTTGCTGTTTTAACTTGTTCAACTGAAGTTTGGATTAAAATATGATCATGTTTTTGGCTTATACTTGTTTATGGAGAGAGCGTTGGAGAGGAAAAGAAGTCAAATTTGTGATTTTTTACCAAGCTTCAAAATTCGAGAAACTTAGAACGGCTCGTTTTGTTTGTATTACCTCACCTTTTCTAGCTGGTTTCGTACTGACCAAGGGTATTTATCATGGTTTGTTTGGGAAGTTTCAACTAGTTGGCTGTTTATTTTTTACTGAGTAAAAAGCTCATGTTAAGGTGCTATTGATGTTTGGGAAAGAACCATGGAAAATGCCTGGTCTAAGTAGTCACTAGTAAAGCTTGTTCTGTTTGTGTCCTTTTACCGGATAGCATACACGGAGACCACCTGTTCGTTTTGGGGTTTGAAGTTATTAGAGTGGATATTTTACTGTTCTTGGGTTAGGCTAAATTGCAGAGAGCATTTTGAATTTCCAGTCGTCCATGGATAACTTCTATCTTTAAGGCGCAACAATAAACTTTCATAAGTGTAATAATTCCATGTTAGTTTCTCCATTGTACAATGAACCTCCAAAACTTCATTCTTTCGCAGTTGCATGTAGAAAATTGTCATGAGGTTATCTATAGAAAAATTCAGTTTATTTGTGTGTGCTGGCAAATTTTGAAGAACAAGGGGTTATGTATTCATGACCTAAAGTTTAGAAAGATTATATTCAATCCAGCCAAGTTGGTTAGGCTCTTAATCAGACTAGAGACTGAATCAATTTTTACACTTAGTTTGCCATCGAAGTATTTGACTTTGCTTATTTTTTTGCCCCTTGATTTTAGGTTCTCAAATTGAATAGTCAATCCTTGAAACATATTTGAGCTTGATGTTTTTCCTGCAGAGTCTCATGGCCTTGATGTGTGTCTGGAAGAATGCTACCTGAGCAAGCAGGAATGTTTTATAATCATCATCGATGTGGAGTTATTGTTTCTATTTAATTTGAATTCAACTACCACATGCGATTGAATAGAAGGCACAACTACCAGAGGATTTCTTGAATCCATGCTGTCAGAGAGCATGCGTGGAATCTGTACTTTGGGTAATGCCCCTGACGAGAATAGCTGCCGATGCATTCGGTGTGGTGACCATTTGTCTCGTAGCCATCTTGACACTTCTTGGTTTTCTGTGCATTGTGTACTCATTTTACTTCCGCTCTCGAATTCATCATCAACGTTTTGTTCAACTCAGTTATTTTAGTGGGCCTTGGATAATCAGAGTTGCATTCATCCTATTTGCAATTTGGTGGGGTCTTGGAGAGATCATTCGGCTAACTTATTTAAGGCGTGTCCTTCACCTAAAATGGCACGAAACTGTTTGCAAATGTTACATTGTATCAAACCTGGGGTTTGCAGAACCATGCCTCTTCCTTACCCTTGTGTTTCTCCTCCGTGCACCTTTGCAGAAGTTGGAGACTGGCATTATGAGCCGAAAATGGAATTGGAATACAGCGGGATGTATTCTTCTTTACTGCCTCCCGGTGTTTATTCTTCAGCTCATTGTTGTTTTGATTGGACCTCAGTTAGACAAGAATAAGGGATCTGGAAAAAAGTTGCCTCATATTTTTACTAGTATGGCTGCTACATCTTCAAAGACATGGGACCATGATATTGCCCTCTGTACTTACCCTTTACTCAGTACTATTCTTCTTGGCCTTTTTGCCATTATCCTGACTTCCTACCTTTTTTGGCTTGGAAGAAGGATTCTGAAACTAGTTATCAACAAGGGTTTGCAAAAGAGGGTCTATACATTAATATTCTCAGTTTCAGGTTTCCTTCCATTAAGGGTTCTTTTCCTTGGTTTATCCGTTTTGTCTGGACCTGAGCAATTTACTTTTGAAGTTCTTGCTTTCTTGGCTTTTCTTGCCCTTGTATGTTGTGCCGGGGTTTGTATATGCATGCTTGTATATCGTCCAGTTGCAGATTGTTTAGCACTTGGGAATCTACAAGATCTAGAGGCTAGGAGGTTTATTGATGATCATAATGATTTTATGTCTCTCATTGCTAACCAGAGTCATCTGGAAGATTATGTCCAAGAAAATGTTGGGTCTAGTCCTGGTAGGTATTCTGATGCTTCAACAAAGCGGGGTTCGATTTCCTTCAGGACAATGGAAAACGCTGGGTCATCAACAGGGGCATTTGTTGAGCTGAGCCTTTTCTCTCCCAGCAGAAATGCACATGGTCTAGGATCTCCATCGCTTCTAGGTTGGCCTATGCGACCCCCAACTCAAGTTACTGGACCATAGAAGCAGAGGCTGGAAACTGATTTACTGAGTGAATGTCTTCAATTTTGTGGAAAAGTTAAACTGATTGTAAAGGCTTTAGCTTCAATAAGGCTTTTATTCTTGTTTTGTTCCTAATTTTAGCTTATAATTGTTTTTTTTTGGTCTGGAATTTACTGAGTACTCCTTTCAAATCCCCCTTGTGCCATCTATAATTTTTTTTCCCAGGCTCGTAATTTTGTATTTACAATGTTTGAATACTTTTAATGTAGTGACGTATTCACCGGAGTTGGAATCTAATCATCTATGGACTATGGGTGACTATGCATGATAAATCTGTGGATAAAAGTTAATTGGTACGTGTTTGGGCGGGAGATGTTCCTATTTTCTTTTGATTGGTACGCCGAGAGCTTTTTGTTGGATTTCATTGTTGTAAAAATCAGGAGTATTAAGTGCAAATATGTAAGAAATGCGACTCTTTTGATATTTTCGTTAACTTGGCTTATTAGACCTAAATTTCTTGGGCCTTCGGACACTGAATATTTTATTATGGACACTCGGCTTATTACCTTGAAATTCTGGATCCTAAGGCGCTGTTGGGTATGAGGGATTGATAAGGGAGGGAGGGAAAATTTTTTAGGGAGAATTTCTTAAAAAGAATTTGAAAATTATAAAATTTCAAATGTCTCATACTAAAAGTTGATTGGAAGGTGTTGGAAATTGATAAGTAATTTTCAACTTGTTTTTTTAGAAAATACTTAATTTAGAATTTTATCATTTCAAAGTTATTTTTCTAAAATATTTTCAAATTTTTATGAGGCGGATTTTAGAAATTAAAGAAATGGAGTTATCAAATTTTAAAAAAGAGGAGAATGGAAATGTAAGATAAAAGGTTAAAAAAAAAACTTAAAACTTAAACTTCATTTGTCTAATCTTTCTAAATCTATCTCAAACTTTTAACCTTAATTGAAGGACCGCCTCTCATCATACACACCCTTTTGGTTTTGCTGCAGCATTTGAAAGAATAGCTTATCAAAGGGGGTTAGGCAATTTAAAATTTTTGCATCAGTTCCAAGTAGCCAACAAATTAATAGAACCGTAATTAAAGACAAAGCAAATGATGGATCTAAGAAGAGAGTGAAGGGGTACAGGCATACTATATTACCAGTGATTTATATTGGGTCGTTTTAACAACTTAGGAACTAGAATCGTATGATAGGTAATTCTTTTTGGTGATATGCTGCTATGCTAGCTGGAAATTTTTAATTTTTCGAAACACATCAAGACCTATTTATGATTATGTGAGTGAAATAAATCCAAATATATAATTTCCATGGTTTACATTTGTCACATAATATAAGAACACTATCACGTCGCACACCTCAAATTTTGTGATAAAAAAAAGGAAGGAACAGATACTCAAAATAGACCTCCTGAAAACATTCCAAGCCGAAAGTCATTTAGTTGCTCCAGAACTCAATCGGCAAAAAGAAAATTGCAAAGTAATCAATCTACGCTTTCAATCAAAATGATCTATAACTTCTCACGCAGCAAAGTAATCACACTCAATTGTACAATAGGACAGACCGAAATCTAGCATCTGAAGGATGCAGGTAAGTTTTTACAGAACCAAGTGTAAAACAAGATATAATGTGGATGAACTGATGACATGAATTAACTATTCTCAAAAGTAAGTTCAATCATCAACTTCAGCTTTAATTTCTTTCAGCAGCTCGTCCTTGTAATCCTCAAAAGTTCCATCAAAGAATTTGACGGTACCATCCTCAACTACCCATATTTGACTCCTCTCTTCATCCTCGCACACAAGTGATATCAATCCAGAATCATGACTAACAAGAACAACTCCACCAGTGAATTCATCCAATGCATCAGCTAATGCGTCAATACTTTGCATATCCAGATGATTAGTTGGTTCATCCAATAGCAAAATGTGGGGCTTTCACATGGATATTGACGTGAACACCACCCGAGCTTTCTGCCCTCCTGATAGCTTGACAATAGGTGTAAGATGATTATGGCTAGGCAATCCAAACTTACCGAGTTTCGCTCGGACTGCTTCTTGCTTACTGAGTTCTTCCTGATCTGGATGGAGACGAAGAAGATACTGAACAGGTGTTTCATCCATGGTTAGAAGGTCCACAAAGTGCTGGGAATATCTTCCAATTCTCAATTTCTGACTTATTCGAACTTCACCCTCAGTTGGAGTCAAGTCACCAGCAAGAAGTTTCAGCAGTGTCGATTTCCCAGCTCCGTTAGGCCCAACAATGGCCACACGAGTCCCCATATCAATGCCAACATCAACATTTGAGAGTCTGAAATCGGGTCGATCTGGATAGCTGAAGCTCACTTCAATAAGCTGCAGCAGAGGAGGTGTTAGTTCAGTAGGTTCAGGGAAGTGAAACTCAACACTGTAATCCCTCTACTTTTGTGGAACCTCTGCTGGGGCTTCATCCTCATCAACCTTGCCCTTGCCCTTGCTTTTTGCTGCTTCCTTAGAAGCAGCAAACTTGACTCGATCCTTGACCTTTTCCTGCTGAACCTGATTTCCACTTCTTTTGGCTGCTTTCATCAGCTTATCATAAATCTCAAACTTTTTATTCATCTCTTTGCGACGCTGCTCATAACCACTTTCAAAATCATCAAAATTTCCACGGTATATATGAAGTTTCATATCATGCAGATGAATAATCTCATTGCAAACTGTATTTAGGAAATCCCTATCATGTGAGACTACCAGCAAAGTCTTCTTCCAACGGCAAAAGTACTCCTCCAACCAGAGAACAGCTCTCAGATCAAGATGATTTGTTGGTTCATCAGGCAATAACAGAGTTGGATGAACAAAAAGTGCTATGGCTAAAGAAATTCTCATCCTCCAACCCCCGCTAAATGATTTTGTAGCACGGCCCTGCATATCCTTTGTAAAACCTAATCCTGCTAGAATCTTTGATGCTTGAGCTTCAGCAGCGTCAGATCCCATCAGCTGTAACTTGTCATACGGCTCAGCAAGCTTCTCTCCTGCATCATCTTCTCAACCATCATCCTTGTCTCCACTTTCTTCAAGAGAACTTGCAATTTGAAGAAGAGCCACTTCTTATCGGGTTTTAACAAGTTCTTCATAAGCTGAAACAACAGCTTCAAGTGCTGTTTTATCATCACCAACTACCTCCTGTTCAACCATAAGCACATCAATATTCTTCGGCACTGGTATCTTCCTCCAGGCAAGAAGCTTCAACAGTGTGGACTTGCCCTTTCCGTTGGGCCCAACCAAACCATACCTCTTCCAATGAGATATCTTCACTGATGCATTCTTAAGGAGTTCTTTACCCCCAGCTGACACAGAAAAGTTTTCTATTGTCACATCTTTCACATTGGCATCGTGATAAACCAGAATAATATGAATGTTGTAGAATAGGGGATTAGGATAGAAGAGAAGAGGATTAGAGGGTTGAAGAAGAGAATTAGAGGAATTAGAGAGAGAAGATAGAGGACGTAGATGTGCTGAATAATACTCTGACTTTTATTAACTTGCAAAACTGACAAATACAAGATTATGCCTTATTTATAAGTTAGAGTGACTTAATGACTAAGCAAAGGCTAAACAAACTAACCTTCCTTTCTAATTCCCTAACTAATTGACTTTGACAACTGTAATTAGAATAACGCCTATATTTTCAATTATTTATTATGTTTACATATCAAAACATCCTTACCCTTGAAGATGATTGACAACAAAAGACAAATCTTAACGTACAAAAGAAAAAAAAAACAATCTAATAGAGTGAAACCAAACTGAAAACATAAGCTTCTTATTTTGGAAAATCTCCAACCAACAGTCTTGAATTCTGTGACTTGATCCTTGCAGCACCTCCCCTCTTTTCTTTTCCTTTGTATTGAGAGAACAAATTCTCCCATAATGCATTCCAAATAACTTTCCCTTAAACCAAATCTGGACCAAAAGTCTTGTAGGAGAGAAGAGCAGCAACGAAACTCCATCTTGCAGCAGCCTTTTATTGAAAATGCCCATAGAAAATATGCAACCCAATTGAAACATTGGGCTCTTGTCTTTACTGCATTTTTCAAAGCCCATTTGTTCAGCTGGATTAAAAAATGCAGTACATCAACAAAATATCTCAGACAGTCTGAGAAAATGGGAACCAGCTATAGTTTTTTCAAACCCAGCTTCACCCAGCCACATAGATCCTAGGACAAAACATTGATGCTTAAAGCAATCCGTAACTCGCCACGCAAACCCATC
Source organism: Inga oerstediana (assembly GCA_963210345.1). Taxonomy (NCBI): domain Eukaryota; kingdom Viridiplantae; phylum Streptophyta; class Magnoliopsida; order Fabales; family Fabaceae; genus Inga; species Inga oerstediana. Next base: position 82,469,301 of record OY723400.1, read on the forward strand.
GCTTATTTTTTAGATGAAGTAACTCGTGGTAACTTCCGATAATTCCAAAACTAGAGTGTTAGCATTGGACGAAGACAATGATGAAGCAAGGGGAGTCGACGACAAGCAAAGAAACAGAGACAGCGATGAGGGAAGGAAACTCGACGGTGGAAAGAAAATAGAGACGTCCAGTGAAGAACACAAAACAAGTAGCGATGGTGCTAAAGAACCCGGTTCCCTATCCTCGTTCTTTCTCAAGGCATTGCAAGACGTTGACCATATTGCTGACGATATTGACGAACCCGATCCAGATGATTTCAATGACTGGGACCCATGACTCACATGTGGCACTTTCGGACTACTTGACGTTGCTGAATTAATCTCACAGGTTGACCCATTAGAAAAAGATTGGTTCTTGGTGCATGTCGACGTGTTTGTGGAAGAATTGGACCCTAAATTCGCTGTGCTCTGTTTCTGCGATTTGTCCGTGTTGTATTTCATTGCTCTTTGATTAACGGCGATCTCCTGGGTACGTGCTAATCGCCGTGCTTCTTGCAAGTTTTTGGGATTAAACAGCTGCACCGAGTCGGCGATTTCATCCCTGAGAGCACCCACATACGTGTGACAAGATAGACCTCGCTCAAGTCCAGTTTCGCTGAAATTTGATCAAATAGAGTATCGAATTCAGTGACTGACCCGGTTTGTCTTAGATGAGTAAAGTCGGTCATGGGTGTTTCAAATGGTTTCCCAAAGGTATCTCGGAGTAGCGCCGCGTATTCAGCCCATGCAGGCGGTTGACGCCAACGTCGATCGATCTCTCGGTGCCACTGAAACCGATCATCATCGAGATGCATGGACGCCATCGTTACCTTCAAAGCTTCTGGGGTCTCGTTGATAACAAAGTACCGCTCGACTTTCTCAATCCAGCTATCCATATCTTGTCTCGTATACCTGGGAAATTCCATCTTGGTAAACTGCGTGGGTCGCTGGTATTGGGGTCGTTCGTTTCCTCCCCTTTCTTGAATTTCCTGTAACCTCGGTGGACCATTTTGAGTAATTCTTTGCACTGTTGCCGTCAAGGTTCTGATTTCTTGAGTCATAGCGTGAAGGTTGTCCTGCATTCCAACGCTGAACCATTTGCAGTTCATCTCAATAAGTCTTTGTAATCATATCATAATAGCCTTGAATCGACTGAGGTTTCGAGAATTCCCACTTTCTGTTCCATCGCTTGATTTCTTTCATCCATAATTCTTGTGTTTTCTTGAAGTCTTGTTTTCACCATGCAACCAGTAAATGACGAGCCGATAATCCTAGGCCAAGAACTGAATTGCTCTAATATCACTGATAAGCCAAAATAATATGAATGTTGTAGAATAGGGATTAGGGTAGAAGAGAAGAGGATTAGAGGGTTGAAGAAGAGAATTAGAGGAATTAGAGAGAGAAGATAGAGGACGTAGATATGCTGAATAATACTTTGACTTTTATTAACTTGCAAAACTGACAAATACAATGGGATTATGCTTTATTTATAAATTAGAGTGACTTAATGACCAAGCAAAGGCTAAACAAACTAATCTTCCTTTCTAATTCCCTAACTAATTGACTTTGACAATTGTAATTAGCCTAACGCCTATATTTTCAATTATTTATTATGTTTACATACCACATCGGCATCATTTTCTCCATCAAGCACTGAAGTCCGGCTTCATATGACCACAGTGAAAGCATCATGGTCATCCTTAAGTGCTTCCGGCTTAGCCAACTCTGCAGCATGGGTAGCAAGAAGATCCTTTTCACGCTTTTTCAGCTCTTTGTCACTGATAGCCACATCAAGAGGCTTTAAGTCAGGCTTTTGCTGCTGAGTGGACTGCTTAGGCACACCATTTTGTTCTTGCTCCTCTTCCATGACTTCTTCATCTTCATCATCAGAGGGAGGAAGATCAATACCGTCAGTATATGCAGAAACTTTTGGAGCAGATTTTGCCTTGGGCTTACTGGATGAAGAAGATACTTTTTTTGGTTTATCGGGTTTTTCATCCATACTGGCAAGCATGGCAGAGACAGAGAACTTTTCCTTCTTAGCCTTTGTGGCAGGGCTAGCTTCCTCTGATTTTTTCCTTCCAATTGCAAAAAAGAACCTGCTACAAGGAAGCAGAATCCATATAAGTTTATGTAAAAATTCTCAACTACACTGCTGCCAAAGAAGAAAATAGGAATTCACAATCACATTAAGTTATCCAAAACACTCAAGTCCCATTGAAATATCACAGTAGAAATTGTTAAAGATCATGTTTGCTATTCCTTTAAAATGTAGCTTATGCACCGTATATATGTTAGAAAGGAAAGATATGATCATGATATCAAGAAACTGAACTAGTCAAATAAAAAGTCAAGATTAAAATGAAATTTCAACTAAAAAAGGTGTTACTAATATGGTTGGGGATATTCACAAAGCATGACATGAAAAATGACTTAATCAGGGGACTATTATAACAATTGCTTTATAGTTCTTTAATAATTTTTCCAAATCAATAACATGAACTATGCAACTTAGAATATACTTCTCATATTTGGCCATCCATGAACCAAATGTTCAAAGTCAAAGAAGCCATGCAATAGCACAAATTTCTCTCTATCACAGGTTACCAAAATAAAACCAGATAATGAACATAATATGAATGTAAATGAAAGAAATAATACTTATTAGGAGTTAAACATGCATCATAAATAACCACAGTAAAATTATTAAATTAGAACCATCAAAGTGCTGGTTTCAAGACATGTAGAGAAATACATATTCTAGTAAAGATGAAAATTACAAAGGAATAGGAGAATTTTAATGGTTTTTCATAGCTTTAATTCATTCAGGCTTGGACACACTTGACATAGTTCTCCATAAATAGACCATGATTTGGCTTAAATGGGGAGAGCTTCCCAGTTCCCTAAAACAATCCAAACTCACCAGAAGGTCGGTTTTGGTTGGCTCAGTTTCGGCAGTTTATAGTGTAGGAAAAACAAGACCAACTAGGCAACTATTAATCTCATGTAAACAAGTAAAAATTGCAGGAAGGTTTCAACGAGTCCCAACCTAACAAAGTAGAGAAAATAACACGGGTTCGACTAGAGATTTCAACAAGAACAACTCTATAGGTCTGCGAAATCACGAAGAGTATAGTTTAGATTTTAGAAGAAGAAAAAACAATAACCCAACGTGCGAAATCTATAGATCTGTTACTAATCGCTGATGATGTTTAAGATGCTCTGTGGCCACTGCGAAGTTCACCAGCTGTCCACTGGGGAACGGACGAACGGTAAAAATTTAAAATTTTATAAAATTATTATTAAAATATTAAATTATAAAAAATAACTAAATAAATTTAAAGTTATTTAGATATTAATATAATAATTAAACTAACAAAAATAAAAATTTCAGAAAAATACTTTCAAAATTTTAAAACCCCAAGTGTAATTTTCCTTTTTCCTGTCTAATGCTTTATTCTTGAGTGATGGTTTTTTTTTTATGACTGCAATGATGTTAGTCATGCCTCTATCCCATGGAAGCTAAGCTAGGCTCAGTTGCGGCAAGGAGAGGGCTGTCGGAGTTCTTTCACTCATTCTCTCTACACCAAGATGATGATGAATAATGGTGGACAGCTTTCTCTCTTACTGATTTTTTTTTTTTAAAATTAAGTCACTTATCCACATCATTAAGCCAAATCATCATAATTAACAATGTTAGCGCCACATCATCATATACAATTAAATTAAAATTGTTTTTTGAAAATTAATAGCTAACTTATACAAAACCCCCTGAACTTTGGGTCTGTTGCATATAACCTTGATATTTCAATGTTTAAATTTAACCCCCGACCTTTTATTTTTTAATTATTAACCCTATGCCATTAAATGACCGTTATTTTTTTTTATTAATAAAAAGAAGAATGAGATAGAAGCAGAACAAATAGCAAGACATATATTGGTAAAACCCGTTAATTTAGAAATCCTTAATGAGTCCTGTTGTCTTAACTAGGGATTTGATAAAAATGTAGGCTTGAATATAGATTTATGCATGTCCAATGGACTTAAATAGGATTTTTCCAAAATAATAACCATAAAAGGCACTTATTTATATTAAAAATTATGGTTTCAATACAAATTTTGGCCGACATCAACAAATCTTTTTTTCTATAAACAAAATTTCAACAAAGAACACAACTAAGTAAATATTTTTTTAAAAAATAAGTTTATTAAATTCTACTTTTATTTCATAATAAGAAATGAATAAAAATATTTTCTCCGATCTTAAATATAAAACCTAGTTTGACTTTTTTTTTTTTTGAGAAATTAAGAAAGATAAATAAATTAGTTAATCATAGTATATGTTATATATCATTCAATTATATATTAGTTTATGAGTCATGTAAATTAGTTTAAAGAAAAAAAGATAAATATATATATTCTAAAGTAATTTATTTAGCTTTCTTAATCTTTAAAAAAAAGATCAATTGGATCTTATATTTAGAAACGAAGGTAGTATATATCAAGGAAAAGAATAAATAATAAAAAATTTTCTAACATGATCAGTTCCTTATTGAGAGTATGTCCAGCTTGTGATTTATTTGGAGAAGTCAGATCTTGAGACTTGAGGACAAGCTCTCCTCAAGCATAGTCGGTTAGACGAGACATAATTTCTAGGGAAAATCACTCTCAGGTCCCAAGTAACAGATATATTCACATAAAAGTCCCAGGAAAAAGTCAAATATCTGATATTATTTTCCAAAGTAAAATGACACACATACCCCTCTTGTAATTTAAACTCTTTTCTATTCAAAGCAAATTCCCAAATCGCAAAACTGTGACTTTCGAACAGGAGCTTGCACTGCCTCTCCGTCCGTCAGTGGTTCGATCGTTTGGCGTGCCTCTTAGTCGCTGGTGGTCGGGTCCAAGTGGTGTCCGTTGTCACTCCTCCCCTCCGAGTGTCTATCGCTGCTTTGATCGAAGTCGCCACTGCCATCTGTCATTGCTACTCCGCCTCCAGTCGCGGTCCGTCGCTGCTCCTCTGGCAGTCATCCCAGTCGGTGCTCCCATCCCAGTCGGTGTCCGTCGCTGCTCCCATCCCAGTCGGTGTCCGTCGCTGTTGTGAGTGTTGATATATGTTGAATTACTCATGAAATTTTAAGAGTTTGTATAGTCGTATTGTGTAAATTGTTGGATTTGTTGCTGTGAGTGCAAGCATTGTCTCATTGCTATCATTCTTGGGCATTGCTGTATATTTGTGGTAGTTTTGAATTACTGAAAATAATTGTTGCTGCCATGAATTAGTCTGAGCATAGTTTATGGCACTGAACTGAATACTTGGTAAAAAAGCAAAAATAAACTTGTTTGGGATCATTTATTAATCTTCCTGACACTTGATTACTTGAAGCTAACCTCTATTTAGTTGCCATAAATTGTTGCAAAGTATGACTGAACTTGCTGGTTTTTGGATGAGAATTGTGAGTTGATGTGAGCTTGGTTTAGGTTCTGCTAGGCTGAGTACATAACTGCAGTGATATAATTGATTGGTTTGGGAAACTGAATTAGCTTATGCGAAATGAGTTTGCTGGTTTAAATTGAAAAAAAATCTGAAAAGCAAACTCATCCTTGCATTTAAGCTGCTGATTTATGATTATTGCATTAATTATGAACTCAGATTGTCCATCTACACGCGGAACTAAAATTTTGGCAGAATTGCATCATTTTGAACACTATCATTGGGCTAATGAATTTTTCCATTGTTTTTTATATGTATACCCTTAACTAAGGTTGTGAGTTTGCAAGCCTTTTAAATTGAATATATATATATACACAAAAATGAATTTTTGCTTGTTGAGATCTTAAACTGTTGCTGTCATTTCACTGCTGAATTTTGCTTCTGATATTGAACATGCTGCCATCCTAAAAACCCTCTTTCAGATCTGAATTCTGAATTTTTATTGTGACTGAGTAGTATTTTATTCTCTGTAAATCAAAGAAACTTAAGACCTCCCAATGTAACAAAGAGATTAAAATAGAATTGTTAAGACCTAAAAACTAAAAATTTATTTACAGCACAAAGTAGATACATATATACTCACTGCATCTCTTTTTTTAAAGAAACCTTTTAATTAGAACCTCTTTTTGTCTCAAAATATAAGATATTGTATCATATTTTTTTCACAATCATTCCATTTTACTTTGAACTTTGTGAAAGTTGTAGGAAGTATATTAATTATAATTTGGAAATACTTCTTTATAAGTAATTTGTAACATCCCAAATTTTATTCACCAAGAATATATTGTAATTATTATATATATTCAATGAAATGATGAATATTTAAGGCCAAAGGAATTAAATATTGAAAATTAAAAGTTGAATAGTGTTTTCAGTGAAATTGCCTGTGAGGTAGTGAGTTTGTCATGTGGTTTTGAAAGACCAAATGATGAGCAAAAATTATGAAATTTTATAGAATGGAATTAGACATCCTAAGCTTTAATTTGATAGGTCATATGACTCAATTGAAGCTATGTACAAAAATATATGAATTTTTGAAGTTAATCCAGAAAATCTGGAAAGTTTCTGGAGCAGCGGTCAAAGATTGAAAATCTGGGAATGATATGATCTCAGTCAGTAAAATTCCATATTTTTCCTTGAAACTAGACTCAATAAGGGTTCCATAGGCTTTGGAATCGCATTAAAATGATATCTACAAAATTAGTTATGATTTTTTAAATTTAAGGCATAAAATCTGCCAGAATTGGCATTATTCCGAAAATTTAAGAAATAAAGTAATCTTCTTTTTTCTCTTAATTATTTTAGAAATTAAGGGATGAAGGAGGAGAAGACAAGTGTCAAAATCCAATGAGACCAAGTGTCAACACCACATGAAAGATGATGGAGATAATTGTTGTGTCATAAGTCCTTACTTATGTCATAAAGTTAGGTAGCCAACTTTTGTACCAATTGACTTGAGTAAATGGAAGGAACACTTGATTTAGTTGGAGTATTAGAGGGAGCACGTTTTTGGCCAACCAAAGAAGAAGGAAATGATAATCAAGGTTGAATGTACACAAAAGGGAAGCATGGCAAGGTTGAGTGTACACAAAAATGGAATGATGGTGTACATGAAAGGTGGAGAAATCCTAACATTTGGTTAGATCAAGGGCTAGGATGAAACATGAAGAGAAAAGGTGAGATAATTTATGAGGCCAATTCCTTCATCTTTCCTTGCTATTTTCGTTCAAGGCTAAAGAAAGAAGAGAGAGAGTGAGTTTGAGAAGCTTCATTCTCTAGAGAGAAGGAAGAAGAGAAAGACTAAGGTAAGTTTTGATTTCTTAAGGTTCTTCTTCTAATCTTCCATAAATCTCTTCTCTAATCTTTTCCTTTCCATAAACTCCATGGATTAGCAAGCTAATCTTCAAGGTTGAGGAGAGAGAGAGGACATCCTAGAGAGAGAAACACCAAGGATCAAGAGGTAATCTCCAAAATCTCAACTTCTTTGTGTATTGAAGTTGTTGTTGGTGATTGTTGTTTGGTTTATGTGATTTTTGGTTAAGTTAAAAAATTGGAAAAGCCATAATTCTAAGGGTTTATGCTGCCCAAAATCCTTTAAATCATGATTATGAAGTGTTTAAATGAGTTAATCAAGGATTAGAAGTGGAAAAGTACAAGTTTTGGAAGCTAAAACAAAAAGCTACATTTTTCTATTTTCCCTTCAATATTTCGGTCAGACTAGAACTGGTACAAGGAGTTGGATTTTCATGAAATAAATGGTTCCATTGGACTCAGTGGGCAAAAATAGGTGGGGTTACAGTTGGGCACTTTTTCGGTAGAGGCCGAAAAAGCATAATTACGAAAACGCCACTGAAATCACTAAATAGGGGCTGTCAAGGGTATTTTCGTAATTTGGTAGTGAATTTGATAATTTTGAGCCCGGAAATGGATTCCTTGGGCGAAAATAAGTCAGAATAGTCTTAGTCAAAATTTTATAAAAACGTGCCATCGGGTCGGGTACGGCAGGGACGGGCCGGGTTCCCGGGGGCATTTTTGTAAATTTTCACCATAGACTAATATAACCACAATAAACACTATGGAAGAGTCTAAAATGATACTTGGATAGGTTATGACTGTTAGATATGATTAGTTTTGATGATGTCAAATATAGATATGAAGTAATAAGAGCAAAAAGTTTATATAATGTATTTCTTTGACTAACTACTATATTTAATATTTTGTAGATTAGTCAAGCAAAGAATGAAGAAGATTGAATTAATGAAAATGAACAAGAGGAAGAAGAAGAAAAGAAATTGAAGATAGTCAAGGAGATGCCTACTCGGATTATGAAGAATGATTATCAAGAGGAAGATAAAAAATAAAGATATTGAAGAATGAAGAACTTGGTAGATCTATCATGAATATCAAGATTCAAGTTGTTAGATGTGATATTGGAGGTTTCTATAATGTTACCGGAGGTTTCTATGATCAAATAATGGTTGAAATATGTTAATATGAAGCTAAGATGACTTATATATGAGTTTTGGCACTTCTAGAGGAGTTATGCTCGAGCACAAGGTGTTATGCTCGAGCACAGGAAGAACATGCTCGAGCACAGACCATTTCACTCGAGCACGGGAGAATACTCTGTTCTACTCTGTTTTATGTTCAGCTTGAGCGAGGTCTGGTATTTTGATCATATCTCTCAAACCACACGTCGGATTGACCCGAAACCGGTGGCATATGAAAGAAGACTCCCAACACGTAAAATTGGCACCAGAATCACATTGAAAGAAGATCAAATGAAGTAGATATGACTCGTCGAAAATGAAATTGAAATCACCGTCTTTTTCTGACACAGGTTCGGTATTTTGAGTATAACTCACAAACCACAGATCGGATTGAGACGAGACCAGTGCCAAATGAAAGTAGACTCAAAGAGCTTTCCATGGATAGCTAATTTGCCTAATTTGAACGTATATTCTAGGAGCTATGCCTTCTGGAATTTGATGCTTGTGCAGACTAGCGAAATATACACTCCTTCGATCATAACTTGCAGAATACAAGGAGTTTGGAGCTGATTCTTGTTGCATTGGAATGCATATGATAAGAGCATTCTTATGATACATCATTTGAATCAAATGAATCAAATTTTTCTAAAGTGGCCCCACATCACCCGCGAGTGTAAAAACTTTCTCTCTGAAATATGTCATGCGAGTGATGTCCAGAAGCATATGAAACGTGAAGAAAGTTGCAACACTCGAGCACTAGGATTCATGCTCGAGCATTGGATGATTTCTCACTCAAGCAGAAGGTGTGTGCTCGAGTGAAGGCTCATATCACCTGCGAGTGATAAATTCATCCCTCTGAGATCCTGATGCGAGTGTTGATTTTGAAAGCATATTCCTTGAGAATATGCGTCTCACTCGAGCAGAGGTATGTGTGCTCGAGTGAGGGACCATATCACTCGCGAGCACAAAATCTCACTCTTGTAAAATGATGTGCGAGTGACAACCCGAGAAGAAGCATGTACGTGAAAACTGAAGGCTCACTCGAGCAGGAAGTTTTGTGCTCGAGTGATGTTGAGAATTCACTCGAGCAGATACGAGAGAAGAGTTGCGAGTGCTTGCCCGAGAGGAAGTCAGAACGTGGAAATATGAACTGCACTCGAGTGAGGCATATTGCACTCGAAGTGAAGTTCTGACAGAAGCAACGAAGAAACACAGAGCCTCATAGCTATCAATCCAAACATGGTTAAACGTTATACAATCATTATGTTTTCACTTGTTATTGTTTCTAAACATTATCTAACATATATTTCAAGTGTAAAACAGGAGATTACATATTTGGGTTGCATCTTCAAAAATGGAGGTCACGTATGAAAATTCTTCACTCAACGTGATGAGTCCCAGAAGCCAGAAATTCAGTTTTTGACCAATGATCCTACATACCCATGACTAATACTTCATCATATTAATGATTAAGTATTTTGCAGTATGAAACAGGATTTTAAACGTTCGGGTTGCAGATTCAAATTACACACAGCAACTACCTACCACGACAAGCAACTGACCCACCATGAAAAACTGTCGGAAACACAAAACGCTCCACAACGTGATGTACAGCTCAAAATGAATCTTCCTGCTGTCCAACTAGACACTCCACCTTGCTTCACAACGGATAGGAGCCTGTTTTTCAAATGTGCTCAACGGACAAAATAACTCCAACGGACGAATGTTCACAACGGTCATCATCTTCATCAACTATAAATAAGATAGCATTCAACTTTGATGAGGAACTAAGAAAGATAGAGGAAACAGAGAAAAACGGAGAAAAACTGAGATTGCGTGCAACTACATAGAAATGTGAATCCTCTGCTTCTACCCATACACTCTCTATTTTCAGTTTCTGTATTACTTATCATTGAGAGAGTGATTATTGGTATTGTACTTCAGTGAGATTATATCCACTCTGTAAGAGAGTCTGTAAACACCTTCATCTACATTTCTGAGTTGATCTCAAGGTAGAGGGACCTTGAGAGGGTTGATTTTCTTACGGGGAAGCAGTAGAGAGAATTGCCGTAAGACATTCTGCTCGTAAGACTTACAAGGTGCAAGCAGTAGAGAACGTTGCTGCTCATAAGACTTACAGGGGTGTAAGCAGGAGAGAACGTTGCTACTCGTAAGACTTGCATGAGTAAGTAGGAGAGGAAGATCTTCGGGATTGCTCTGCTCGTAAGACTTGCCGTAAGGGGGAGTATCTTGATGAGAGAACTTGTAAAAGGTTTCACAAGTACCCGGCTAAACTTGTGGGATTGTAAAGGCTTTTCTTGTGCCTGGATTAAACGAGAAGATAGTGGATTTGAAAATCTCAGGAGGAGCCTGGGGACTGGACGTAGGCCATCACAGATTGGACCGAACCAGGATAAATCACAGTTTGCATATTCTCTTCCCTAAACTCTTATATTTCCAGCATATATTATTTAATCTAACTGTTGATTTATAAACCTTCATACTTACCACTTTCGTTAAGATACGAAAAGATTTCTAAAGTTCTTAAGTTTTTATTATACACCCAATTCACCCCCCCTCTTGAGTGATAGCCGGTTCCAACAATGACCTATTTCTGGTACATTTAATATTTTAGGACCGATTTGGAGGCCGGATACGACACGTTCTTCGAGACACATTTAAAAAAGGGATATTAAAGCTGAGGTAGGGACATTATCCTTCATACACTATACCATAAGTTATGTGATTGTGTGAATGCCAATGTTTGTAAATACGTTTTATTAATCAACACGATTTGCCCAGAGAGGGGCCAGAAGTGTCAGAGGCACTTACACTGGAATTGGTGAAAATCCAACCGGTGCAGAATAGTGGGGCTAGGCCCTACTTATGTATACATACAGATGATATGTTTATAATGTTCATTAATTGGTGCATACATGGCATATATCATATTTACTTTTCGCATTTTCTATGAACGATAGCATGTTTCTACTGGGGTTCTCCGGAATCTCACCCTATTTTTAAATAAACACCTCAGTAGGTACCAGTGGGGCAAAGGGAAAAGACAGACGCCGGAAAGTAAAGGGCACGTGTTTCGAGGCAAGGACAAGAAAGTGGTCATAATTAGTTTATTTTGTGATATTTTGGTGAAATTTGTAAATATTAAAACTTCCGCTGTATTTTCTGTTTTCGTCGACGAACGATATCAGAATTGTAAACGAATATTATTATCAGTATAATTGTACTTTTCTGTATGCCCATTGAATTCCGTCCTTATTACTCTTCGATTATCGAAATGGAAACGGGTGTTGACATAATTGATTAGGGGCAAATATGAAAATTAAAGTTGATATACTTTAGCATTATGCAACACATAATGCTGCTCTCTATGGAGTATGTGATTAAATTGAGTTCATTATAGGAGACTTTTTTCTTTTGGCACCGAAGTTTAAGGTACAAAAGTTGATAAATGACAATATTTTCTACTTTGTGCTAAATCTTTTCTAGCTTGTGCGGACTAGTCAAAGTCATAATTGATATTTTGTGGTTAGGCTTCTTACTGCCGGTATGTTTTAATTGTGATCAACAGAGATATTGAAGATAAGTAGTAATGACATTATGCTCTCTTTTTTTTCATTATGAGAATTTAAATCATGCTTCATACTTCATTATGTTTTAAATATCATTACAAGGAATGGCTTTGTTGGTGGTTTTCTGAATTGATAAGATCATTATATCTTTTCTTTCGTCAAGCACAATAAGGAGTAATGGTGGGTGATTGAAGTAGTAATTATGTTTCAGGTTAAGAAGAAAATGCCTAACAAAAGAAAAAGGAAAGATAAAGATGAAGAGAGGCAGCCAAAAGTGTCTATGATGTTATTTTATAGGAAATGCGTTATGTTATGTAGATATGTTGTTATTTTGTGGGTCCTTTGAGAACCTGATGTCCTTGTATGAGAAAGCCTTGTTGTAGGAAAAACAATCATGCAATGCTTTTTGTTTACTGCCGTATGTAGGTAGCAAGTTCACATTTACAACTTCTTTAGCCATTTTTACAACTGCATGTGCCTTGTTCTATAAGTGGTTATGTTTGTGTTGAAACAAGTTCATTTTGCTGTACAAGAGACTTTGCATATCGCAATGAAACAACCTTTGCTCAAAAAGTTAGTTACTGCAAAATGGGCTGTTTACAACTCGTGAAGCATGTATTAACAACAGGTTGTGTGTGTTTGACAACTTCCTCCAAGTTTCTTCTTGAATCAATGTTTTATCACGTTAAGTATGCCAAACAGACTGTTTATAACTCATAAAGTGTACATTAACAACAGGTTGAGTGTGTTTAACAATGTACTCAAGGTTCCTCCCTGAAACAATTTTTTTCACGTTAAGTATCACAAACGGATTGTTTACAACTCGTAATGCTTGCATTAACAATATGTTGAGTGTGTTTAAAAGCGTCCTCCACGTTTCTCCTTGAAACAATGTTTTATCATGTTAAGTATGACAAACGATCTGTGTACAACTCGTAAAGTGTGCAATAACAACACTTTGAGTGTGTTTTACAACTTACTACACGTTCCTCCCTGAAACAATGTTTTATTACGTTAAGTATGGCAAACGGTCTGTTTACAACTAATAAAGCGTGTATTAACAACACTTTGAGTGTGTTTTACAACTTCCTACACGTTCCTCCCTGAAACAATGTTTTATCATATCAAGTATGGCAAACGTCTAGTTACAACTCGTAAAGCGTGTATTAACAACATTTTGAGTGTTTTTTATAACTTCCTCCACGTTTCTTCTTGAAACAATGTGTTACCACGTTAAGTAAGCCAAACGGTCTGTTTATAACTACTAAAGCATGAATTAACAACACTTTGAGTGTGTTTTACAACTTCTTCCACATTTATTCTTGACACAGTGTTTTCCCACGTTAAGTATACCAAATGGTCTGTTTACAACTACTAAAGCGTCATTAACAACACTTTGAGTGTGTTTTACAACTTCCTCCACGTTTATTCTTGACACAGTGTTTTCCTACGTTAAGTATGCCAAACGGTATGTTTACAACTACTAAAGCATGTATTTACAACACTTTGAGTGTGTTTTACAACTTCCTCCATGTTTATTCTTGACACAATGTTTTCCACGTTAAGTATTCCAAACTGTCTGTTTACAACTACTAAAGTGTGCATTAATAACACTTTCAGTGTGATTTATAACTTCCAACACGTTTCTTCTTGACACAATGTTTTCCCATGTTAAGCATGTGCCAAACGGTCTGTTTACAACTACTAAAGCGTGCATTAACAACACTTTGACTGTGGTTTACAGCTTCCAACACGTTTCTTCTTGAAACAATGTTTTCTCATGTTAAGTATATCAAACGGTCTTTAACAACTCATCAAGCATGTATTAACAACAGGTTGATTGTTATTTACAGCTTACTCCACGTTCCTCCCCGAAACATTGTTTTCTCTAGCTTACACTATGAAGTGGTACGTTTACAACACTATGAGTGTGTTTAACAACTTCCACATCAATATTAACAACTGGATATGCACATATTAACAACACTTCTTTTACTATCATATCAGCTTTTTGTAATCACACAAAGCACAATCACATTCAGTCACTCCCACTTTAAACAAAGCCATACCTCTGTTAGGTTGCCAAACAACAGGCATTCTTTCTATTACATTACCTAAAAACATAGCACAGTTTTTGTATTAACAACTACAAAAGTTATATTAACAACTACGACTGCTCGAATTAACAACAATTTTTTGTTTCCATATCAGCGTTTTCACATCACCCCACCACCATGACAATCAACCATTCCCACTTCAAACATACTATTTCCTCTGTTACCTTTCCCAAAAAGAGAGCACTATGACACCCAACCTCATTTTTTGTAGTAACAACTACAACTGTTATATTAACAACTACTACTGTACGAATTAACAACAATTTGTTTTTTTTTTCGATATCAGTCTTTTCACATCACCCCACCACTATGAGAATCAGCCATTCCCACTTCAAACATACCACTTCCTCTGTTTCCTTTCCCAAAAACAGAGCACTATGACACCCAACCTCATTTTCTGTATTAACAACTACAACTGTTATATTAACAACTACTACTGCACGAATTAACAACAATTTATTTTTTTCCATATCAGCCTTTTCACATCACCCCACCAATATGATAATCAACCATTTCCACTTTAAATGTATCACTTCCTCTATAACCTTCCCAAAAAACAGAGCATTATAACATTAACACTACCCAACCTCATTGAAACCCCAACTACAATGCTCAAGATCATATCTTTACCTAAATCATACTATTACTTATCTACCTTCTACCACTTTGTCCACTGTTGACCCCAAGCACCAACCTTTCACCAACCCTCAATCTCACTTCATCCAACGTTCACAAAAAAAAAAAAAAAATTCAGTTTGTTGTTCTACCTCTGTATCAGTAGGTGGAGCTTGCAAATTTGATCATTTTTCAAGAACTTCAACACTACATTTGATCCCTTCAATGTTGCAGTTCCAACCCATCCCTTTCACTACAAAAAAACATCGATTTTCTGACGGAATTTGCGACGGAATTTGATTCCGTCGCAAATTCCGTCTGAAAACCATCGGAAATTCCGTCGGAAAATTTTCCGACGGAATTTTTTCCGTCGCAAAATTTGCCACGGAATTTGCCACGGAAAATATTCCGTCGGAAATTCTGACCTTTGCCATGGAATTTCCGACGGAATTTCAGTCGGAATTTCCGACGGAATTTGATTCCGTCGGAAATTGAGAGGGAATTTCAGACGGAATTAAATTCCGTCGCAAATTCCGACGGAATTAAATTCCGTCGCAAATTCCCTCGCAATTTCCGACGGAATTTCAGACGGAAATTTTTATAAAATTTATTATTTTTAATTTAATTTTTATTATTATTTTCGAATTTCTAAAATATTTTTAATTTTCAATCGTAGGTTTTGGTCCTTATAGGGGTAAAATAGTCATATAAAAAATAAAATTTATTAGTTATTAATTAATATTAGTAAATAAAATATTAGGTAATAATTATTTATTAGTTATTAATTAATGTTAATAAAAATTTAATTTTAGAAATTAAAAAAAATATGCACATAAGATTATATATATAATTGTGTGTAATAATAAAACACCAAAGCAGTCGAGCTCATCCGGTAAGGCATCGCGCGCGTACGGACGAGGTCGTGGGTTCGAACCAGAGGATGGGCAAGTTGAGTTGCATTTCCAGGAAATATGAGGTTGCGACACGTGGTGGAGGGAGGTTGCGACACGTGGCGGAGGGAGGTTGCGACACGTGGCGGACAGAGGTTGCAACACGTGGCGGATCTGGGGGTCGACGACAAGGTGGATGCCGCCGGAGATGCCACGCGCTGTCGCCGGCGATGAGGGGGCGGTGGCCGGAGTTGCCAAGTGGATTTTTAAAATTTAAAAAAAAAAAAAAATTTGCGACGGAATTCCCGACGGAAATGAATTCCGTCGGAATTTGCGACGGAATATTCCGTCGGAAATTGAGAGGGAATTTGCGACGGAATATTCCGTCAGAAATTGAGAGGGAATTTACGACGGAATAAATTCCGTCTCAAATTTCCGTCTCAAATTCCGTCGGAAATTGCGACGGAAATAAATTCCATCGGAAATTCCGTCGGAAATTTCCGACGGAATCTGAATTCCGTCGGAAAATTTTTTGTGACGCTGTTATTACCTACGGAATCAATTCCGTCGCAAATTCCGTCGGAAATCAATTCCGTCGCAAATTCCGTCTCAAATTCCGTCGCAAACTCAAATTCCGTCGCAAATTCCGTCTCAAATTCCGTCGCAAATTCAGTGTTTTTTTGTAGTGTTTCACCTCGTTTCTTTGTCTCACTAATGGGAAAAGTTGCATCTTCCCTCCTCTTTCTGAAGCTTCGATTTTTACAATTACAATTGGGGGCATGTGTGCCATTTTACTTTGGAAAATAATATCAGAAAAGTCCCTAGGGACTTTTGTGATATTTGAGTTTTTCCTGAGACTTTTCTGTGAATATGTCTGTTGTTTGGGACTTGAGAGTGATTTTCCCTAATTTCTAACTTGAGAGTGATTTTCCCTAATTTCTATGCTATGACCAACTCTAATAATAAAGCAACAAATATGGTGTTGTTATTTTTTTTGATATTATCATCACAAGCTCTCACGTCATGACCAACTCTAATAATTAAAGCAACAAATATGGTGTTGTTGTTGTTTTTGTTGTTGTTGATATTATCATCACAATCTCTCCTCAAACATATTAGGTTAGACGAGACATAATTTCTATGCCATGACCAACTCTAATAATTGAAGCAACAAATATGGTGTTGTTATTTTTTTTATAATTATCATCCAGTATTTGGAGTTTTTATTTTATTTGATACTAGAATTATAATTATTTCATATAAATAATTTGGAACTAGTTTTATTACCGTTTCAACCATTAATATTTAAAATTTTCAACTAATAGTACTCAAAATCATTGTTTTAAAATATACTCCCTCCAATCCTTAATATAATACATATTCACCTAATTTGATTAGATTAAGTAAGTGAGTTAAGTTAGTTAATATGACATGTATTTTCTAAAACACCCTCGCCATATTTCTTAATCCCCTCCTACCTCCTCCTTGATTATGGTTGAG
Organism: Inga oerstediana; assembly: GCA_963210345.1. Classification (NCBI taxonomy): domain Eukaryota; kingdom Viridiplantae; phylum Streptophyta; class Magnoliopsida; order Fabales; family Fabaceae; genus Inga; species Inga oerstediana. The sequence goes on from OY723400.1 coordinate 82,486,515, forward strand.
GGAGCATTAATAGGGAAAAATTAGGAAAAGATTGGCAAATATGAAAATTATTTCTTATATTTAGGATTAAGATCAACTCTCCAAATATATCTTATATTGAGGATAGGAGGAGTAGTAGTTAAGAGATTATCATTATTTTAGATTTTGTGCATATTAAAATGATTTTCTAACAAGTATAAAAAATAAACCAAATTAAGTCTAGCTGATCAACCGAATTAAATTTGGATGGTCTAGATTTCTGTGCTCACCAAAGATGTTGGACAGTAGTGAAACTAAAATCTGAGTTGAAATATTCTGGGGGAATTAAAATGATGTTTCAAAGAAGGAATGCAATAACAAAAAATTCTTAATGACAAGTGAGCAACATGATCCTATTGTCATTTCCTCCATTGGCACTTATTATTACATGTATTGATTTGAGATGAGAATCTCTTTTAGCATATTAAAAAAGAAAAATGGAACTCTTCAAATAGTTTTAGGTACATCATGGTATTAAAGTGTAATAAAGACTAACAGTGTGTGTATATATGCACAAGAATTTATGTTCATAACAACTTAATTCTCAAGTTATGATCCGCATATTTATGTTTTTCAGATTGATTTTATTGTAATATGGCTAATGGGATAACATGAGGTATCTTATTTGGGGTTGACCTGAGCATATATTTTTCTACAAGAATGTCAAAGTTGGCTTCTTTGGCATTACTACTATACATTTGTTGAAACTTCACAAAATTCTTTCTTAAATAAAATTACCAAATAAATATATAAACACCTTCAAAAACAGAAACAAATTATTTGAGAATCTTAACAAAGTGAAAAAAATCAGGGTTAATTTTGAAAACAAGTCCATGATTCCTAGGCTAATACCTGATTAAAGTGAACTACCATTTGATTGGGTTCTGAAAGAATTAAGAATGTTACGTTAAATGGCCAAAAACAGAGAAACTATCAACAGAGGCACAATATAGTGTTAACTCAGAGAAGTACAAACAACAATTTCTGTTTGTTGACGTAGAACAATATAAAGAAAAATCTCATCACACATTGACAAATCGATTGCCAGAAAGAAAGTACAGCGATTAAAGCTTTTAAAACAAGAACAATAAATCAACTCTCTCAAACACAAATACCAAAGGAAACAGTTCAAAGCACACAACAAAACAAATACAATAGTCTTATGGCGCATTTGAAAAAGTGAAGTAAAATCTTCTGTTGAATCCCCAGACACAAGCAACAATCAGAACTTCATTCCCAACCAGGTCATTCTGAAAAAATAATACAAGAATTAGTTAGACGTGTCATCACAAGAACTTTCTGGCTTAAAAGGTAGAAACCTTTTTAGCTATATGTCGAACTTTGACAGCTTCAATACAGGTATAAACATTTAATTTGTTATAAATGTAACTCCAAGTTCAAGCAATTATACAAAATTCTTCTAACTTTCTTGAAATGCGGGGTTTTATATGTGGGTTGCATTACACACTTTTTTTGGTATGACACTTGCAACAAAGTCAATTTGTTTTAAGTTACAGTCTGTTATATTATTTAAGACAGAAATTAGCCTCTTGAGTTCTTTTTTCAAAATAAAGTCATAAGTTTAAGAAGGTTACTAATAAATTTGAATGAAAGAATGATATTATTACGAGTAAAAATGAGAATCAATATGTCATGTGAACCTAAATGGAAAAAAACAAAAAAAAAACAATGTGAGCTGATCTTAAATTGTATTAGAATGGTTGTCAGAACTAATTGATTTATTTAAAAAAAAAAAAGTTGTGCGGAATATAAAGCTAGATATATTTCTATATATGGCAAGATATATTTTAGAGCAGATAAAAATGTATTCCTACCATACATGAGCTTTAGTTGAGGAGGAATCTTGTAACCAGTAGAAATAAATTATAATGCCAAAAGTGAAGGAATAGAATGTCACCTCAATCACTTTCTGAATTGAAAGATGGCATCAGCTCATATGGAGTCTCACTTAATTTTTGATACAGATCTCATTGTCCCCACTCTGCTTTACTCCATTGAAGTTTTTCCCACCATTCTATTTTAGATGAAAAAAATAAAAACCAATGTGAGCTGATCTTTAATTGTATTAAAATGGTTGTCAAAACTAATTGATTTATTTAAAAAAATGTTGTGCACAATATAAAACTAAATGTTTTTATATTTGGCAAGATATATTTTAGAGCATATAAAAATGTATTCCTACTATACAAGAGCGTTAGTTGAAGGGGAATCTTGTAATCAGTAGAAGTAAATTATAATGCCAAAGTGAAGGAATAGAACGTCACCTGAATCATTTTTTGTATTGAAAGATGTCATCAGCTCATATGGAGTCAACTGAGTCAAGATGTCAAGGTCCTCATCAAATGGAGAAAATATTTCATTAAATTTATGAGACGGATCTTCTTGTCCCCACTCTGCTTTACTCCATTGAAGTTTTTCCCACCATTCCGTTTCTGCTCTTATCACCTTTAGCTTTTCGCTGGACAATTCTGAAGTGGAAAGACTTTGGAGTTTTGGACAGTAATAAATTCCCATCTGCTCTAAATTTCTCGCAATGCGCACTCCATTTGAAATGCTAGCTAGTTCAGGCACAAAGAGAAGTGACAACTTTCTCAGTCTTGGAAGAAAGAAGTCTGTTGTTGGTTCGGAGGATGGGCAACTTATGATGCTACGTACTTTGGGACAGTCTTCCACTATAAGCTCTTCTAAGTTGATAAGGCTGTGCAGGAAATCCATCGTGAATATGGTGGACAACTCAGGGCAAGTGTGCAATGCTAACAACTTCAGTTCAGAAAAAACGGGAAGGCCAAGAATTGGCTTGTTAATGACGCTGCTTAGATTTTTCATGTAGAATATGGTCAAAAACTGCATGCAAAAAGATTTTTCATCCACTTCTACAATGCTTTTTTCATCTACTTCTACAATGCTCTGCATTTCATTACATTCTGCCAAAATGCAAAATCGTAGCTGTTTTAGATTCTCCAACCCAAAGTGGGCGAGATTTTTTATGGTCATATGGCGGTCCAAGAAAAATGCCCAGGCTTCAGAGAGAATGGTCTTCACTTTATCAGGAAAATCTTCATCACCATTTACAAAGTTCAAGCTACGGCCACTTTCTCTAAACTTCACCTCAATAGCAGGAGGTACACGTGATATCATTCTTGGTCTGTGATGGCCTATAATGAATCTGAAATTAGACAGACTTTCTTTAATGGGAGCCTGGAAATTAATACTTGGGATATACACATCCAATACTTGCAACTTCTTAAATGCTGAGATTTGTTCAAGAACGCGTTCAAAGTTCTTGAGCCACCATTCATTATCTGAGTTAACTTCAATCCTTAAAACTTTCAAATAAGTGAATTGGGTTAGAACACCATTAGGGATCACATCAAACCTGGAATCATCATGATCAATGTCATTACAAAAAGAGAGAGATAAGCTTTCCAATTTCTTCAACTCTTGGATCTCCTCTGGCAAATGTGTGATCAAAGTGCCATCAAGATCAAGCATCGTGAGATTTTTAAGTCGGCTAATCTCTGGTGGAAGTTCCACAAAAAGCTCACAATCTTTTAGATACAATTCTCTAAGCTCCTGTAGATTGAAAATTGAGTTTGGGAGTTCATGTATGCTAGAGCGTGACAAGTCGAGGATGCTAAGTAGATGCACATGATCAAAAAATGAGGATGGGATTTTCATCAAATTTAGATTGTTTCCCAACACTAAATTTCTTAGTTTGGAGAAATTTAATGACGGTGGAAGGTCTGAGATATGAGTGCCAGAAAGATCGCATTTCTCAAGCTTGTGGAGTTCCCAAATTTCTTGTGGCAGTGCCTTCAATCGCGTACACCCTGCCAACCTCGACTCTTTAAGATTCTCAAGTTTTGCAATTCGTGGTGACAATTCCAGCAATTGTGAACACTGTTCCAAAGACAAGGTTTCAAGCTTGTGGAGTTTCCAAATTTCTTGTGGCAGTGCCTCCAATCGCGTACACCCTGCCAACCTCAACTCTTTAAGATTCTCAAGTGTTGCAACCCGTGGTGATAGTTCCAGCAATTGTGAACACTGTTCCATAGACAAAGTTTCAAGCTTCTGGATTCTAAATATTGCTTCTGGCAGTGTTTCCAGCATAGAGCCTTCCAAATTCAATTCTTTAAGATGAGGCTGTGTATTTACATCATATAAATTCTGCAAGTGAGTAATGGTCAAGTTTAAAACTTGAAGGTCTGAAATTGTTGATGCCAATGCTCCTTCACTCAAGTTCTCAGGAACTTCCTCCCCCAATGCGTGTAAGATAATTTTAATATCCTCAGGCAAGTGGATATTATGCAGACCCAGGGTGTCTTCAAATTGCAGCAAGACAGAACATTCCATGAAATATCGTAAGATACTTTTTGCTTCTTCTTTTGTTTCTACTAGTTGTTGAAAAAACCATCTATCAAACAATTCATCATCACTCGTGATCTTCCAATCTAGGAACTTCAAGATCATTAAACACCTTAGAAGACGAACCTTTTTTGTTTCAGAATTTACATTTGCCCAGATGATGTGGAAGAATGCATTCACTATTGCTTCACGATCTCGATAGAGCTGATTTTCCAATGCGGTTTCCCAGATTTTCACATCTGTCACATGTTTCAATGACTTAGCCATGAGAATAATGGCAAGAAGATGACCCCGACATTTCTCCACAATCTGCACTGCAATTTCTTGGATGGCAATAGAAGAGTGACGAAGCTCACTACCAACAATGTTGCAGAAGAGCTCCCAAGGCAACAAATGATCCTCAGTCTTGATTGTCAGATCCACTTTGCTGGTCAAATAATCATTTGATGATAGTGTTGTTATAAACACCACCACATTTTTAGAATCATTCATTGGTAAACTCACCCTGAGGGGGTCTGCTTTTTTGTCACCATCCCCATCCACCACAAGCACTAAATGTCTGCTTCTTCTATCATTGGTAGTCTGCTCCCGCCTTGCTTCAAGATTTAAGAGCACTATCTCTCTTTTGGTCTCATCATCAATCTGATTAAGATCAATGATTTCAAGATCATCAAATGCTGCACGAATTTGAGAATTTGCTTGCACGTCTTCCACAACAGTTCGTTTTTCTGCATCATTTCTTGTTGAAAACCATATGGTTTGAATCTTCTCAAGTGCTAGCTGACTATAGTGTATTGCATCTGAAGTCAAAGTAAGAGTGAGTTGGTGGAGGGCAAGATGAGTAGCTAAGAGCAGAATAGGTTTGGGCACATGTTTGAGAGCTGTCTCCCTGCTGACGCCGCCACCTTTAATGATCTCTGTTGTGATGTCCTGTGGTATAACGGCTTGTACGTATCTCAGTGGGCTTTCATCATAGAGAAGACGTTCAAACCTTTTCCAAAAGCTATCAAAATCTGGATCATCTGCAAAACTAAGCTCATAGACATCGTTGATCCATTGCTTCAGAAATTCTTCTTCATACCCAATTCTCATGGGGTAGCTCAAGATGAGGTGTACAAAGTCCCGTATCCTCATCAACCTTAGCACGTCTTGCACCAGATGCTGTTTTTTTTTTAAATAAAAACAAAAGGATTCATTAAGGAAGGTATCATCAACAACAATGACAAATGCAAAAACGTTTTAACTAAGAGTCTGAGATTGACCCCTATTATTATATTAAATAAAAAAAAACAATCATAGGTGCGACACTACTAGAACAAGAAGATATGGGATATCAACAGAAAAAAGAGACGTTGTTTCTACCAGCCTCAATCACTTTTCTGAATGAACTCTGTCTAATTCTTTCATATAAATCTCTTCTGATCTGATATGCACAATTTCTCTTACATTTTTTTCCCTTCTGGTCAACCACACTTACGATTTTTTCACGTGTTTTGCCACCTTTTAATAACCATATGGTTCTGGAATTCTATATTTTAGTCCTATTTCACGTAGCTTTCTAGAATCTCGAGAACGTCTAAATGACCATACTTTTTATGTTCTTCTTTTAGCCAAAAACTTGCTTTTGTCAGTTATCTAGTCTAGGCTCATAAGCAAACGTAAGTTCAAAATGTGCATGAAATGAGGAAACAGTTCAGCTTCAGAGAGGCCTCATAATGTGAGTCATCACTTTTACAGTAACAATTGAAATTTTTTTATTGTTAGATCAAATCTTCAAATCTTGCAAATAATTTGTATGGTGAAAATTCTTCGAATTTTTTTTTTTAAAAAAAACTTGTAATTTGAAAAAGGCTTGAGAAACGTACATAGGATTAGTTGTGAATTTCAATATTTTTGACCCATTATTTTAACAGAGGGCTTGTAAATCATCATAAAATGAAAAATGAATTTTGAGGGACCTATGAAAAAGACCACTAACTACAATTGTAGATTTCATAGATTGATTTACAAATTTGAGGGAAAGACTTAGAAAACGTCGCAGAATGATAAAAGTTTTGCAAATTATATTTTAGATTAAAAAAAGTTATGAGTAAAAGTTGTGAAATTAAAAAAAGTTGTAAAAATGGGAGGAAATTTTTAAATAGATATATGAAATTAAAAAAAAAACATAAAAGTAAAAAAGCAAGGTTCCAATTGCGGCCGAGAGAGATGCCAAATAGTTCCTGATGATAGCGCCTTGGACAAGATTGCCTTTAATCGGAGAATATATATGCTCATGAGTAAATCTCACAGGCTTACATGCATATTATTCAAGAGGGTAACATGCATATGATATTATTTAAAAGGGTTAAGGTGCAAAAATACCCATGAAGTTTTCTCAAAAGTGCATGCAACACCATAAACTTTTTTTAGGTGCAAAAATACCCATGAACTTCTCAAAATGGGGCAAAAATGTCAAACCGTTAATTAGTACAAACGTCCGTTTTGTGGGACCCACAATTTTATTTTTTAAGGTGCAAAAATACCCATGAACTTTTCTAAAAAGTGCACCCAACACCATAAAATTTTTTCTGGGTGCAAAAATGCCCATGAACTTTTCAAAAGTTTATGGTGTTAGGTGCACTTTTTAGAAAAGTTCATGGGTATTTTTGCACCTCAAAAAATACAATTGTGGGTCCCACAAAACGGACGTTTGTACTAATTAACGGTTTGACATTTTTGCCCCATTTTGAGAAGTTCATGGGTATTTTTGCACCTAAAAAAAGTTTATGGTGTTGGATGCACTTTTGAAAAAAGTTCATGGGTATTTTTGCACCTTAACCCATTATTTAAAATGTTAAATGACTGCCATGACAACAGTGATGTGGTCCAATAGCGATAAAAAGATCAAAGGGGGACATTTTGATCATTTTCCATATATTATAAATGATACTCAAGTAATTAAATGTTTTGTGATTAAAATGAATAACAACAACCAATTAGAATGAAGGCTGCCTTAAATTCCATAATATGTATGATATATAACTCCAACATATTGGACGTCAACAAGAAGAAAACTTTTTTTTATCCGAATATAGCAACTCACCGGTTTGCCAATAGCGTCGGTGGACGACTTTGATGAACTCTCCCCTTCCAGTGGCCAGGCCTTCAAAAATCAAAGCATGATGCATTAAGAAGGTATCAGATATTTTAAGATCAAAAGGACAAACGTCAACACAACACAAAGAATAATAAATTTAGCTGCTTAATAGATTGACGCCTATGATCATGTAAATTTGAAATCCCATTTTATTAATACTAAAAGAATATTTGAAAAAAGGGACACAGAAAAGTATCACAAGAACTTCCACTCATTCAAAGCCCTCTCCCAATTAGTGGGAGACTCTTGATATTTGAAAGACCTTGCAATATGATCTATAAGGAGCGGAAGACAACGCTGAACCTATTATACGTACTGGTTTAGCGGTTGGTGGTAAATGATTGTGACCCACAGTGTGCCAAAACATCTTCCATGCTTCAGTACGGGATAACCTTTCAAGCTCGACTCTCTTAACATATTCCCCATCCCACCACTGAAGAGGGGTTATTACAACCTTACTATCTTTTTTGTCTTCTGCAATATCCAACTTTTCCAAAATCCCATTGATTGAGTTCCTTACGCCATCTAGGATCAACAAATATCTTTTGTTCTCTAGCACCTTTTGTATTCTTCCAGAAACTTCAGATTCATTACCTTCTCTATCCACCCTTATTCTTTCTGCAATTTTCTGCAGAATGTGAAGGTCAGTCTGCTTATCATGAGCCGCCAGTTTGATGAAAATCACCACATCAAATTCAACGCTACCACAGAAGTGGTTATTTAAGTGTTGCATTATTGTTGTTTTCCCCACTCCTGTTTGTCCATCAAGTGCCACGCATTTTACCCCATCACTTTGTAGCAGAGTCTGAATGTCCTGAAAGGCTTTCTGAAGAGTCGGATACTCCGCAATTGATTTAACACCAGCCTCCTCATAATCAACCAGAATCTCCTTTGGACATTTTTCAAGAAGTTCGATCCCTTCCTTCAGTGCCCTTTTGATCTTCCTTTTAAGACGTGATTTAATCCAACCATGCGAAAACTTATTTCTCTTTACTTCTTCATATTTTTTATTCAAGGAAGTCACCTCTTTCTGAATATTTGATACACGGTTCGTCCAAAGCCTGTAAATATAACTCGTATCTTTCTGTTTAAAGCTTGAAGCTTCTTCGTCTTTGTCCTTTTGTGAAGCAAGTAGCCGATCAAGTAGTTGGTTTAGGTCGTTGTGTAAGTCAGCAAGCGAAATGTGTTTTTCAACTCTGAACCTTAATTCTTGAAGCCAATGATTCCCAAGAGATGCCACCACTGCAGCTGCACCTGCATTCGCAGTAACAACTGCGACTCCTAACCCAGACATTGAGAAACCTTGAAGCCTGCGGGGAAACGGTTCAATAAGTGTTACCAGAGAATATCATAAAACAAGTTTTATAGAATCATTCATTGTAAGATATTTTTGAGACTATGTTGTTAGCTGATCAATACTTTATAAGCTGACTGCTTGAATTGTCACCTTGTTTATATTTTATCTTGCAAATTTGTTTTTTATGAACAATTTACAAATTTGTTCGAATCTTAACTAGGAGGTGTTATTATTGTTTTTTTAAAAGGATAAAGTGTAACCAAAAGTATGTTTACACTTGCACTCAGTATCATAAATAATTTATGATAAAAATTTTATCTTATAATCAACAAATTAAATGTTACTTCCAGAGAATACTATTAATCAACAAGTTTCATATAATCAACAGTTTAAGATCTTTTAAAATTAAACTGTGTTGTTAAGATCAATCACTCATGTTTTATGTTTAATCCTTGAATTATCACCATGATCACATTTTAGTTTACAACTAGTAGGTGCCATTATTGTTTCTTTTTACATTATCAAGCACTGGGATCATAAGGGTCATCAAAGGAGGGCCGGTGTGCCACAACACCACAAAGTGATTCAGCACCACTTTTTTGTCCAATTTTTTTTAAAGCAACGTACCTGCTTAAATTCACCTTTATATAAAACAATAACATTCATGTCATGATTTGTTGATTGGAATTATTGGACTTGAGATTATGGCATAGAAAGTCCCCTCTACTCTAACCCTGATATGCTTGAGAACGACAACTTGTTGCTAAGTCTTAGGATTGGGCCCCTCCGAATGAATCACAAGCTAGACCCGAGACAGAATTTGAGCTCATGCTAAAAAACTTGAATATTAAAGGGTCCAGGCTTGGGCATTTGGATATGTAATAAATTATAACATAAATATATTTTGGATAATTACGATATGTTAATTTTATTTACTTGATTTCTACGTCACATTATTTATCCAAAAATTTCATTGATAACATTTTCACCCAATTTAAAAAGTTATTCAAAACTATATGTTTGTACTTTTATTTAAGTGGTCCCGCATTATCTTAAGAAGACATCAAAATACAATTGGATGAAATTCCCATGACCTACGGTTTTTCTGGGAAAAAAATCATCAGTTTCCTTCTTGTCCTTGACACCAAGCCCAAGAAAAAAACATTAATTGTTTATCAAATCCAGAAAAACCCTTATGATAATTGATAACCAGTTATTTTTAATATGTGTGTGTGTGTGTGTGTGTCTATATATATACATATATAATGCTGTTTATGGTTACTCTATCTGGTTAATATATTCATGCCCGATGAAATGCAGCACATTCAATTTAAGGCAAATAGAATTACATAAGAGAAAACGAAATCTTAAATTAAGTAAAAATATGGATCACTTACTAGTCTATCAAGCGTTTGTATTCTTCAAATGTCTTCTTTCTTTCCTTTTAGCATTATATGCATATATGGATATATATATATATATATATATAAGCACTAGTAGGCAGCTAGCATCAATAAATAATAATCTCTTGACTACGTAAAAGCATCACCATGACATTTTTTTCCTGCAAAACCCAATATCAAGCTAGCATCAAGTAATAATATATAAAATTCTTTCAACAGCATTGTTATTAATACTCTATAAACAGAAATATTACACTAGAAATCATTCATTAAGTGAACAAGCTAAGTTAAGATTTATAAGAAAATCGTTCAATCTAGAAACAATTTAAAGTTATTTGACGTTTATTTTTTTTTAATTAAAAACAAAAAAGTGAACGATTTTGAACGATTTCAATTTTTCCTGTCACAACCATACAGCCACACCTGATATGAAAAGTGAAATTGTTTATAAGCAAAATGATTTCAATTTTTCCTCACATTATGGCATTACCCTCAATGTATACTAAAGCAATTCACAAGAGATTGTTTTTGGAATTCACAAGAGAAATTAATTGAAAAGGAATGATGGCTTAATGGACACTGAGACAAGTTATTGGCAAATATGTACAAATAGAATTCAGAATATTGCAATACACACATTGACACACACACACACACACACTAGCGATACCTGATATATATACCTCGATCAAGGTAGCGTTTGGGAGGATAAACAATGTAACATTAAATTCAAAATACAACTAGCCTTAAGCTAGTGTTTGGGAGGATTTTTTAGAGATAGAATAGAATGAAGTGAGACGGCTAAAAGGATTATGATGCCATTGTTTGGCAAATTTTTTTTTAAAGGATAGAATATCTTGAAACAGAGAATAATATTACAAAATTATGCATATCCTCTCTCTCCACCCCTCCTACTCTTCCTCTTCCTTCTGCTCTAAAATTGAAAAAGCGTAAATATAACCAATTCCATTTTCTTAACTCTATAACAATCATCAAAGTAGTGAAAGAAACGGTTTCTTAATTCTCCTAATAAAAATCCCAAGCAATGGAACGTTCATTCCATTCCACTATATTCACTTCCATCCCATTTCATTCTAACTCTCAAAAATGTTTTTAAAAAAATATTTGGATTTAAAAAAAAGATATTAATTATGAATATAATATTTGTGTGGATATCCATATATCTTTATTATCTAATATTATCTCTAGTGTTTTACAGTTATCTCAAATATTAATTCTTAAGATCTAGTTTCTCCAAATAAATCACAAGTGGGACCGGCAAAATTGAACTCATGTTTAAAAACTTAAATATTTAACAGTTAAGGTGCAAAATACTCATGAGTTTATCAAAAGTACACCCAACACCATCTTCTTTTTCGGAAGTACAGAAATACGTATAAAATTTTAAAATAAGAGCAAAAATACCATCACTGTTAAGATCTGTTACTTTGATTATTAGTTTGATTTAAAACGCTGACATGGAAACTGATTTGGCTATAATATATCCTAGTTGGCAGTGGAGGAAGAAAACTAAAAATAATCCTTAAGCCCATTAATATTAATTTATTATTTTAAAAAATAAAAATTCCCAACCCTAACAGCTTCAGATTCGCGCATCTTCTCCACCTCCCCTGAGCCACAACCTCTCCCTCTTCCTCTCTAGCCCGTTAATATTCTGATATGCGCATATTCGCTCATATCAGAATCATGTCCGCCATCTATTTCTCTATTTGGGTCAGAGCTTCTGAATCGAGAGCTAGTCATGGTTCTTCATTGTGAACTGACATTGGGGTCCCACATAATAGTGGCAGGAAAGCCGTAGGTTGTCAAGCTAGGTGCAGTTCGTCGGGTGGCAGCATCACAGTTTGTCATGGAGTTGCAAGGGTTGAAGATTGTGGATGGTGAGGATCCCCAAATAATTTTAATTCTGGGATATAATCCCAGATTGATGGGGGATTGGAGTCGGAAGCCTGTAATTGAGCAAAAAACTCATTACAGAATGCATTGGGGTTCTCCTTGGCTTCGCGCATCATCTTAAGGTGTTGAGTTATTATTTTTTTTTAAAAAAAACACCACCTTGTTCGATGACATGATGAACGAGGATTTGCACATATGGCTTGATTCCTCTCTTCTTCGATTGATGGCTCTGGGTTTGATTTATCTTTTTGGATTTTGAGTCCTGAGTTTGTTAATCTTATGGATAATGTGATCTTTAAAGTTTATGTGTTTTGAATTCTCCGGTGATGTGACAGTGAAGGAGGTGTTGTGTGGGGAGTGAGGCGTAGAGCCTGTGGTTACCCGAGAAAAAAAAAAGGCGAGCTGATTATTTTTTTTTTCTTTTTCTCCACTGCCACCTTGGTTTAAGATTAGTTCAGTCTTTGTCCATGTCAGCGTTTTAGTCAAACAAACTGTCAATGTAACAGAGGTTAAATGTTATCCTATTTTTACTCCTATTTTAAAAGTTTATGAGTATTTTTGTACTTTCCAAAAGTATATGATATTAGATGCACTTTTAATAAAAGTTTATGAGTATTTTTGCACATTTATCAATATTTAATGGGCCAGACTTGGGCTCTTCCTAATACTCTTTCTGATCTTTTTTATAAGAATCTAAAATTTGAATTGCCTTGATTCTTTTTATAAGAACTCAACAAGAGTTGTCTGAATATTTAATGAGTTTTTTTTCACTTTTACCCATCATTAATTATACATATTGCATTAATTAAAATGTTGGTGATACTTGTATTTATTTTATTTATCTCTCTTACTTACCTACTAATAAATAAAGGCATACTTGGGAAAAAAAAAAGTTTATTTCATACATACTTATTACTTTTAACTAATTTTAACTTCTTTATTAAACCATGTAATTCTGTTATGGAGTTCTTATAAATAGGACCAGAGGGAGTACCATCTTAATCATGAAAAGAAAAACCCTTCATAAATATTTTTTTTTAAAAAAATTACTCTCAAATCCCACGTAACAACATTAATTATCATAAAGTCCCATGAAATCATGAAAATACGCTCATAAAATTCATAACAATATACGTTTCAATAAAATATGTATTTAGTCATGGCTTTTTCTAAATGGCAACTACACTTTTCCTTCCTATTTTTATTATTTTTAAGAGTTTTCCTTTATAGTATTAGTTTCATCCCAATTTTCCTCCATCCAACCTAAGCCTTAAGGTTATATTCATACCTTGCAACTAAAAATACTACAGTTTATGGTATTATTTTTGGTTAATACCCAATTATGACAAATAAAATGATATAAGCGAGAATGAAATGTTGAATGAAGTAAAATATGGGTCACTTGCTAGTTATCATTAATTATTACCTTTTAGCATTATACGATAAGCACCGGGCAGTTAGCATCAAGTAACAGTCTCTTGAATAAAAACATCAACTTCACATTTTTCTCCTGCAAAACCATGTATTAAGTTAGCATCAACTAATATATACTCTTTCATCAACAAATTGATCTCACAAACAGAGAGAAATTAATTGAAGAAACAGCGATGGCTTACTCATACTGAGACAAGTTACGGGCAAATAAGTCAAGTATGATTTAAAAAAAAAAGCAGAGTGAAAGGTTTTCAACTCACAGAGAAATTAATGTTTTACTGAGCTTTTGTTCAGTTTTTACCGAAAACATTTAAGATCATTACTATAAAATTGGAAACCTGATACTCAACTTTTACTCAATACTGAAAATAATTAAAGATTAGGGTTGAAAGTATAAAAGACAAGTCTAAAAAATATTTAAAATAACTATTGAAAAAAAATGAAACCTGATTATTAAAAATGTTAAACATGAATACTAAAAATATGAAAAAAGAGTGATAAAAAACTAATTCAGAAAATACTTTAAGGGAAAAATTGCATCAAGAAATTACTTTAGGATGTTGAATGCTCTTTTGAAAAAATACTTTTGGGTGTTGACTACAATTTCACTTAATATAATGGACTTCTTGGAGTGTTAATGGTAAAGTTAAAATTGTTCCTGAAAAAATAGTTTAAAGAAAAATTAAAATTGCCCTTGAAAAAAATATTTTTGCAACAGCCAGTGCTTTGATTGCAAGATTCAGGACCATGTATATAAATACATATACACATGAGCAAATATCGAATATTATAACAACCCACAAGAGAAATTATGTAGAAATGGACCAAGACCATGCTTACTCAGAACATGGCCAAAAGAGTATCCCTATATGTTTAAGGTAATATAAAATGATGCTGTGTGGAAATATAATAAATATAAACTGTTCAAATAAATAAGTAAAATGATATGTGCTATAATGTCATATATATCATTGTACTTTGAAAAAGAATAAAATCCGAAACTTAAATGGTATTATTTTTATCGTTCAGTGTTGTCCATCTTACCTTTTTCTTGAGAAGCAGAAGCATCGCAGTTACAAAAAAACAAAAATAGACAGTTAAGTCATGAACTTGACATTTGTATGCAAAAAACATTGATTGATTGTATAGGAATACACAACTCCTTGAACATCAAATAATTACGTAAGTCAGAAGAGAAATTAATTAAAATTCAGAAGATGCGCAGTGATGAGTTTAGTGTCATTTGTCGTAATATATGCCGTCAAACTTTTCAATAATGGAATTATTATATAGTTTTGTTATTATATGATGTGAAATAGATGTCTAAATCAAACTATTCATTGATGGATCTATTATTAGTTTAGTGTCTAAATCTGATTATTTTACAAAATTTCGTTTTATTTTTAAAAATACTAAAGCCTTTTTATGTTCTTAATTTCATACATCTTAATATCCAATTCAACATTATTTGAGAATTCTGTCCGAACATAAAGGGAAATTGTTAATAAATTGAAGGAAAAGCCATCAATAGGACTCATTCATGAATGGTAGTATAGTGCAGTCTTGAAATAACCTCATCATGCGGAAAAACACAAAAGAATTGGTCCATCACAGAGGAAAAAAATTAAAAACGAATGAAACAAAAATGAATTGTATGTATAAATGGATGGAGTGATGAAGAAAAAGCGGCCAAAACTAAAACTTGATGATGAAAACTTTCACCTGGGAAAAAGCTCGGAAGCATCAAATAATACTCGATCAAGATATACTTCCGTGGAAAAGAAGCTAGTTTTTATTTATTGAAGGAAGACTAAAAAAAACCTCGATAGTCCATATAACTCATTCACAAACGCAGCGATCTGGTTCATTTAGAAAACTTTTGAGTTCACTTAACAAAAAATAAATTAATATTGATATGGCAGAGGAAGCATGCTTACCCATAGTAATCTGATTCGTCCGCCACAAATAGTTTTCAGAAAGATAAACACCATCAAAGCGATGAGGGAAAACAAAAAACAAGTAGGTAGTATGGTAGAGAAGGCATGGTGGTTACCTGGAAGTCAGAATTTTGAAGGAATAAAAGGGAGTTGAGAAGTAAGCACCCTTGTTTCTTCCTACGAGCCCATATATATGTTCGATATATATCAGCTTTCCTACCAAATAAAGAGAATAGAGCAAAAGGAGAAAGACGACTGAGCAAGAGTTTAGCACTTTACCAATGAGGCCACGACCTTCTTGATGGACTGATAATAATCAAGCGAGAGCGAGTGTTAGGGGCGATGGAAATGGATGAAGAATATACACACACACACACACACAAGTCTTATGACAAATTTGATAGGGCACTTTTGTCTGAAAATCATTATAAACAGGGTATTTTAGTCACAAAATTTTCATGTTTTTCAATGCCATTGGGAACAGGTTCAACTAATCCCATGTGATTTCGTATCAAGTTGCCTCCAATCCTTCATGCCAAACATATCAAATTGACCTTTGCCCACGTACAGAAAATGAGGTAAGCAAGGGATTCAGCAATTTGAGAATATATAATCAAACACCAAATAATGCATAATTTTGTGTTGAATGAAAGGACATAATGCTTTTTAAATAAACTTATGAGTTTAAATGTTATTGATAAAAAAATCGACTAAAGTATACTTTTAGTCTTTTAAGTTTACATAAGGTATACTTTTGGTTCTTTACTTTTATAAAGTATACTTTTAGTCCTATAATTCTAAAATCGTTAATATTGCTCATGGAAAACACTGATGCCGCAAACTCAAATGATAACTCTGTAAGTTTAAGTGATGACTGTGCAATTAAATATTATTAATCTTAAATTTAATATATGTGTAAATTGAAAAATATCTAAAAAGCTAACAAAGCCATCAATATCAAAAAAAAGCCATTTGTCAGTTAATTTAGTTTAACAATCTAAATATATTATATTAAAAATTACAACTTAATATGTTTTATCAGATGCACAGTCATCTATTGAGTTTTCTGCGTCAATATTTTCTTGTATTAGCAATATTAACATTGTTAGAAATATAGGACCAAATTTTATAAAGTAAAGGGATCAAAAGTATATCCCATGTAAAAAGGACTTAAAGTATACTGTAGCCTAAAAAATCACATCAAAGGAATTACTCTCATTTGAGCCGGTAACTTTCCAATTTGAATCAATGGTACTCAATAACAATCAAATAGCTAAAAATAATAAACAATATGTAAATACATAGATGTTGCGTTGCTTCGCGCCTTTGAAAACCCTAGCTAGGAAACAAAATGTACTAGTCTCTTATATTATGTCTTTGAAACTTACACAAAAATATTTTCTTATTCAGGCTTTCACTCTCAAGATTAGGTGATTAACGCCTCTTCATTTTATATTTGACTAGAGGGGTGAATGCGATCTCGTTAGAGAAGAAAACCAATATATTGAAACGAGTGACTTGGTCAAAAAAACAAAAGGGATTTGAATATCGAAGGCAAGCAAGCATCGTCATGACAAATTTATCCAATATAAAATTTTCGATAGCTACCTTTTCTATAGACTTTAGATAAAAATCTAAAATAGATGATATCATGATATTATTCATACATAGATGTTGCGTTGCTTCGCGCCTTTTCTAAACCCTAAACCCTTTTCTAAACAATATGTAAATACATAGATGTTGCGCTGCTTCGCGCCTCTGAAAACCCTAGCTAGGATACAAAATATACTAGTCTCTTGTATTATTTCTTTGAAAATTTACACAAAAATATTTTCTTATTCAGGCTTTCACTCTCAAGATTAGGTGATTAACGCCTCTTCATTTTATATTTGACTAGAGGGGTGAATGCGATCTCGTTAGAGAAGAAAACCAATATATTGAGACGAGTGACTTGGTCAAAAAAAAAAAAACAAAAGGGATTTGAATATCGAAGGCAAGCATTGTCATGACAAATTTATCCAATATAAAATTTTCGATAGCTACCCTTTCTAAAGACTTTACATAAAAATCTAAAATAGATGAGATCATGATATCATTCATACATATGTTAATTATAAATTAATCATCCGGAGGTGGCGACCATCGCATTGCACGGTAGGTCTTCTTTTTTATTTGTGTTTGTATTTGTTATGTTGGACTTTGGGTCCAAGTCCGCCTTTGATGGGCCGGACTATTTGATTAGGATATAAGTAGCCTAATCAAATAAGAATAAAATCAACATTAATTGTAGATTGAGGAATAATTCAGCAATAATTATGGATTTGTTAATTGAGGAAAAAATCACCATAATTAGGGAATTAATTGAGAATCAATTAATTGCTGTCTTGGAGGGCAAGAAGGTGTGCACACGTTTCCTAATTAGTGGCCTCCATAAACCACTATAAATAGGGTGTGCCTCCTCAATTGCAATTCACCCCGCCATTGAGTTTTTTGGCAATTCTCTTCTCTCCTACCATCTTTCTGGTTCTGATGATTTGCTGTGCAAATCACAATTAGGCTCTAGTAGTTTAATAATTGTGTGAGCACAATTATGGAGCCTTGGAGCTTTGACCCGAATCCGAACATGGATTCCCCCAGTACGCCAGATCTCTCCCTCCACCTCTATATATATTTTTTCTTACATTGGTATCAAAGCATTTTGATCCTGTGGCTATGATTATTCTATTTGAATAATAATGTGATATGATATGTATCTCTCCATCATATTTTCCGCTGTGCTACTGCACATTTTTTTTTCAAGCTTTATATCCATAGCCTCTATTGCTTGAAATTTCATTGGATATGCATGTTCTCTGGTTCATATGTGAATACTTTTGGGAATCTGGGCGTATGTTTTCCAAAACGTGAACATGTATGTATATGTATATATTTTGCTTCTGTATATTTGAAAGCTTCAGGTGTGATATATATATATTTGTCGCTGGGTGTTTTTTAAATATATATCGAATGCATGCTAATATCATTTGCACCTTTGGTTATCTTATATATATATATATAATATGTGTGTGTGTGTGTATAATTCATGGCTCAAAGCTTCATTTTCTCTTCTTCTCAAGTTGGGTGTTTTTGGAACTTATGTGGAACCAAAAACAAAAGACTTAACCCCTCAAAGGTTAGAAGAGCCTTTGAAACACAGAGGGCACACATCCAGGTCGGATTACGCAGCGCCATCAACGTCGAGAAAAAATGGGGTGTTTGAAATTGAGTGTTTTTGCCATAAAAGAAGCCATGGATGTGTAGATCTCGAAGAGACGATTCCAACGATGCTTTGAACGTGTCAAATGGAGTTCGGATGAGAGAGAAACAAAGGAAAGAAGTTCGCGGGTCGTTAGTCACCGCCGCCACTTCACTCACGATTTGATCAATAAAATAGAGGTTTTAAGATCAAATAACTACCATGGATTGTAGCTGGCTGAACTACGATTCCAATGACAACAAGAACGCGAAAAACAGAGCAAAAATGAGGAAGATATGGCCTCCCAAAGTTTGTGGGTTGCGATGAAACACTGGAGCTCCAACCAGGTCGGGTTTGACCTAGCTGGAGGTTGAAGATGATGACGTGGCAGTCAACTGCCATGTCATCTGTCAAGCCAACCCACGTGGCGCCAATGAGAGGTTGCCACGTCATCATCAAGTGCCACGGCAGCATTGGTCAACGAATGCCACATCATCCGTTGACCAGCCACATCGATCGAGACACGTCAGTGCCACATCATCAGTGAAGGGGTCAAGGTTGACCAGTCAACGGTCAGAACTGGAAAAAAAACCAGAAATTGACAAGTGGCGCGTGGGGCCCACTGGGCCTTCGTTTGACACATGGCAAGCACCGTCAGAGTGAGGGCGGTGCGTGGAGTTCACGCGCTACCGCCAAGAGTGGCTAACGTTGGGATTTTCCAATTTTTTAGGATTTTTTGATCTAGAGACCTTCTAGGGGCGCGTGACAGAGCGTGGGACCTCCGATTGAGACGCGGTTGGTTCCTAAAAATCCCTAAATTCGAGAGCTTCAATTTCATATATAATTTGCATATATTTGAAGCACGTTTGGATCTGTTTTGAGTCAAAAAGGTGCTTGTATACACCTTAAGATTCCCAAAAATATTGAAATTGAGTCTTTGTGGATTCTATTATTTTTGGGATAGGTTGACTTACTTATTAAGAGTATTTCAGCTACAACATAAGGTTAATGCTGCAAGATTCTTTAAAAGTGAGGGATTATTCAAATGAGTTTTTGAATATAAAATCGTATCCAACTTTGACTCAAACTCTTAGAGATAAAAAACCTAAAAAATTGCAGCAACTTAAAATTATTCAATAATTATTGAATAATAATAAGTCTTCCCATGCTTCTAACCACATTGATCCACTTGGATTGAAGCAATGACTTCTAAAAGTCAATCCTTTATCACAAATGTTGTGACAAAGGATAAGACAGATAGAGATGTTAGAATCATCTCATCAAGTGGGAGGTATGCTGCAATTATATCCAAGTAAGTGGATGTAAACATGGCAAAGAGGAGCTGGACATTGTAGCTAGACGCTACATGAGTTAATATGGTCAGAAGGGCCTATGAGAAGGAGAAACTAGTTAAGAGACAACAAAATGAGGCAAAAAGTTTTTTGAATGTTCTTTATTCACTACTGCAAAAAATGTTTTTAACGTCCCTTATTTAGGCCTTTTAACGTTTGAAAACAAGGGGACGTCTATGTGATCGACGTAGTAAAAAATGGCAATAACGTCCGTAAATAAAAGGAAGTCTAAAGTCTGGACTTTAGTCGTCCCCAGTTTAAAATAGGGACGTCTAAAGTGCTACATGACACTTTAGACGTCCCCATTTTAAAATGGGGACGTCTAAAGTGTCAGTGTAGCACTTTAGACGTCACCATTTTAAACTGGGGACTTCTAAACCCACTTTAGATGTCCCCAGTTTAAAATGGGGACGTCTAAAGTACCTTTTTTTTTGTTTAAAAAAAATCATTTATATTACAGATCTGAACTAAACAGTATTTAAAATCAGAAATTACATATCATCGTCAATAAAATTACAGATCTAGTATCTGAACTCCAAATCCAAAATCTGCACAATAATAACTCTAGAGCTGAAATCTCATAAACAGAAGATGATAACAATAAGATGAATCAGTTGCGAAAAACTTATCTCCTTCTATTATTAAAATTCATTTTCTCGTAATAATGAATAGAGAAGAGCAACAGGGAGAGATGAACCTTATTTTCTCAGTGGGAACGTGGCCATGAAGCATGTTTTGGAGTCTCGATCTACAAACCATAACAACACGAGTTAGAAGATAAAATAAAAGGGAAATCCAAAGAAAAAAGAGAAAGAAGAAAAAATAATAAAAAATAGTAAGAAACATAACAGATCTGGTGAAAAAGAGAGAGAGAAAAGAAGAAGCAAGTTTAAAAACAGTATATAAAGAAGAAGAAGCAAGAGTTAAATGCGTGGTGGTAAGCATTACAGATCTGGTGAAAAATAGAGAGAGAAAAGAAGAAACAAGTTTAAAAACAGCACATAAAGAAGAAGCAAAAGTTAAATGTGTGGTGGTAGTGGTTGCGTTGATGAGAAAGACGAGTGTGCGTCTATAAAACTGACAAATAAAGACTGTCAGTACATATTTGAATTGTTTTTTGCGTCCCCAATTTAATTTAGGGACTCCTAAAGTTGTTTAGTTAATTTTTTCTTTATTTTTTTTTACTTTAGGCGTCCCCAATTCAAAAAGGGACGTCTAAAGTCACACTTTAGACGTCCCCAATTAAATTGGGGACGTCTAAAGTTATTTTTTATTTTTATTTTATTTCTTAAAAATCAGGGACGCCTTTAGGCATCCCTAATATTAGGGACGCCTAAAGTGGCGTCCCTGATATTATATCAAGGACGCCACTTTAGGCATCCCTGATAACATCAGGGATACCAAAAGTGGCGTCCCTGATATTTAAGGGACGCCAAAAGATTAAAAAAAAAATTTAACTTTAGACGTCCCCAATTAAATTGGGGACGTCTAAAGTGACCAAAAGGCGTCCCTAATTAAAAAAAAAATAAATTTAGACCTCCCCAATTCAATTGGGGACGTCTAAAACTATTCAAATCTCACTCAGAATTACAAAAATGCCATCGTCTTTATTTTTTACGTCCCTTTTTTAAAAGGGACGTCCTTTAGGGTCGTAAAATCAATATTTTGTAGTAGTGATCATTGAATTTATGATTAAATTCTCTGTTTTTAGAATTGAATTAAGCATATTCTCTTCTTGTTTTCATGAACATTCATATTTATTAGATGATATTGTATTATCTTCTTTGAATAACCATCTTTGATTGAGTGGGGGTTTCTGGAATATGTCTAGAAATCCAAAGGGAAATGTGTTCAAGGAAGACTATGGTTAAACGGGTGATGAACTAACTAGCATGATTGGGATGGGAGTCAACATAGTTGTCTCCTGAACATGAAACTGGTGAACTTATTATCTAATTATCCTTTGTCTAACTTGAACAAATATGATTTGTATACCATAATCGTCTAAGTTACCAATTATGACAAAGTCTATTTGACTGAGCTTATGAAAACAAGCTCAATAGAGATATCTGTGGAGTTAAAAACTCTTAAATCTCTTTGATTCAAGAAGAATGAGATGTCAGGGACATCCTACCAACTAGTCTTCAGCATTTAAAGGTTGAAGCAACCGAAGAATACAAAAGGTTTATGCTATTAAGTATATAAAGAACAACATTGCTTAAACTTATGTTGGTATGAGCAATATAATTTTATCCAAGCCTTGTGGATAGTGTTGGAAGATAGTGAAATAGGTGATCTTCTTCTATAAAGTTAAAACTAAGTTAAGTTTTAACATAGTGTACTAAGTTTTAACATGTTGTTTAGGCAACACTTGAGGCAAATGTCAAACTAAGAAGTTGAGACAAACTAAATGCCAAGTTCTTTCTAACAAACAACAAATATATGTTGTGATAAGACATCTCCTAGTGAGTGGGAGGACGCTAAATATATGTTGTGATAAGACATCTCCTAGTGAGTGGGAGGACGCTATGTCTCCCAGTGAGTGGGCATATACGAAAATAAAGATTGCCTCTGATATGCATATTGTAACCTTCAGCAATGTGATTCACCACATTGAACTTGAGTGTGAAAGATTGAAGGATTCAAGATCCATCAGTCAGACGAACTTAGCTAAAGAGTGGGAGGATTCATCCTCTAATCCTGATGGCAAGAAACTTATGAGGTAAACTTGATCTAGAGGAGGTCAAATGGTTTCTACAAAGATGAAAAGCTACATTGATAATCCTTAAGGGTTGTAAAAGTAGTAATCCACATGAGTTGTGGATGTTTCACAGAAGCATATGACTTCATGTCAAATGCAAAGCAATAAAGAGATAGAATCAAGGGATTGGAATTTGCACGTTAACTCTGCATAGATAAACTACCTTGATTCACTCCATGCAATTGTAACTGACAGAATTACATCTTTGCTATCTCTCTAGTTAAGGATCGATCAGACTATGATTCTCAAATCCTTTGTTGGATTTTGATGTTTCTTTTCTAGGGATAAAAGATTCCATTTCTTACTACATGTACACCTTGATCAAAGGGAATAATTAAACTAGTAAAAGAGTATTTGCTAAATGTGTGCTAAAGGGTTAATACCCTTATGAATAAGTTGAGAACTCATTCTACCTGGCAAGAAAGATAAAGAAACATTTTTGAGAAAATCCACTGCAATTGGCAAATTATGACGTTAGTGAAACAATGAATGTGAGGGCAAAACACAGAGCTTGGTATTTCGTTAACATTATGGATGTTTACTCAAAATACAATAATGTTTACTTGATTTTTGGCAAGTGTGAAGCTGTTAGATAATGGCTGAACTAGTCAGAAATCAGTTAAACTAAAAGGATAAGATCTTTTTGAACTAACAAGGGTTAAAGACACCCACGTGATTAGTTAAAGCTGCTATGTTACAAGAAAGGCATTGTTAGACAACTATCAATACCTAGAACCCTTCAACATAATAGAGTTGTTGAAATAGAAAGATAGACCTCTCCTTGACATGGTTGAGTAGATAATGGCATAAGTGAGGCCATCAGCCATATGTTGGTATGTAAACTCATGGCTATTATCTTCACACTTAACCAAATGCCCTCTATGTCAGTCACGACCTTACCCTATGAATCATGGATAGGCCTTAGATCAGGCACAAGCTCGTTAAGACCATAAGGGTCAGAAACTTCATATCCATAATTCTTCCTATGAGTAAGGAAGATTGGGGTCAAGGTATACAAGGAATCTCTTTGTGAGATGACTTGAGAACTTGACAAGACATGTTTTGCATTAGTGAAAATGATGGCGGCTCATTGACTGCAAGAGAATTGAGGGACGCAATGTTCATAAAACCTAAATTTTCTAGCAGAAAATGAGCATTAATCATATTGAATCTCTTTAAGAGGTTCACAAGTGACAAGGAATAACTAAGTGTTCCTAAGTTCACTGATCCGAGTGGGAGGATTGAGACCATTTTCACAATGAAAGAGGTAAGAGGTAAGTTATGAGAGAATTACCTCACTCATACATAGGAAAAGAATCCTATAAAATCCATCTCGGAGCAAATTGTCATCTAGCGAATGACTATAAGGGGATAGATTCCCTAATGGATTGAATGCTCTCTTCATCATTTAGAAAGTGATGATAACTACCTATAAGTGTCTGAAAGACACTAGAAGGACCTGCTAAGATGAATTGTAAAGTGTCATGTAAGAGGATTTGGATTCTCATTGAGCCAAGTATATGTTTTAGGCAATTTATAGCCTAGCCAAGAGGCGATTGGGAACAAGTAGATTCTCAAATCTGTTGAGGGCATATAAAACCTAAAACATTTAGTGGCTAAGGGGTACCACAATGAAAGGTTGTTCGTTGTGCGTTTTTAACTCTGAACTTTGGCTATGATAACAAGCTTGGTCTTGAAATTGGATCAAGATGATGTAAAGACCACGTTCCAATTTGGAATTTTGGAAATTGGATGACGAACTCTACATGAAGCAGCTTAAGGGCTTCATAGAAACAATCACTCAAATAGTAGTATATGAGGTTTTCACAAGGTGAAAGCCTCACCAACTTCAAAATAATCGAATAACACTATATAAGTCCCAAACGGTCTATTGATGATTCTTTGTGAAGTCATCTTTTGTCAAATGACATATGAAACAAGTGTCAAGGGAGTCAAAGGAATAAAGGATCAGAGAATCCTTAAATTCTAAGTTGAGAAAGTCATGGGTTGAACAAATATCTTGAATGACAAGATAAACGGAGATTGCACAAGAAAGATACATTCTTTTACACCTAAGACATGTACAAGTGTAATCCTTAGACATCTTAGGATGTCAAACTGCAAACCCATGGACACCTCTGAAGTCAAGGGCATAAACCTAAAGAGGTTACATGTCCTATGAGGAATCCAACATAAGAAAGGTGGATAGAGTCCCATGTGAGACTATAGTTGGTAATATGAATGTACGCATTAGTGTACATAAGACCAAATATTTTTTTGGTCAGACTTGGAAATTGTTTTTGGTCCTGCTGTAAAATGGGCTATGAAAATAACCAAGGATTAAGTTGTCAAGACAACAACTTTCCTTTTGAAAGGATACTCCAATACAAGACCTAGGCAAATGGTGATGGAGTAAGGAAATATACAAAATATTCTTTTCCTGTTATCCATGGAAATAGAACACAGGGCGTGTTGTGCGATCATTCAAATTGTCATATGGCTAAAGTAATTCCTATGAGAGATTGGGAATGAATGGTGGATAGAAGGACTCAAGCGATAACATCTTATGATGAGGATCCTAAGTATCACAGCAAGGCGAAACATAATTTTTGATATATCTCTATGAGAGATATGCTTTCAAAGAGGAAAAGTGACAGTTCAATGACCTTCTACTGACAGAATGTTGGTAGATCTCCTTATTGATCCCATAGCTTGATTTTCATTGAGTTAGTGAAAATCTTGGGGCATGAATAAAATGTAAGGTTGTGAACTTCTTTTATATGAAGATAAAAGAAATAGTATGTATGTTATGAGTAAATACATATAAGGTATACAAGTTTGTATGTTGTACAGGTCAGAAAAGGTTGTTTCACTCACACGAACAACCATCTTCCCATGTTTTACGGGGGCATGGGAGGGTAAGACGAGCAAATGATCACCATGAGATGGTTAAGAAAAATCTTTGCTTTTAAGTCACCTCGATTAGACTGAGATGTGATCTACATGTGTGCATATACACAGAAAATGGATCGAAGCATGAATATAGACCTGTAGGCAGGCAAAGAACTCTTTTTCACAAATGAGATTGTAAAAGAGATATTGTGAAAAAGAAAGTTCTAGTTCGAATGTTGAATACATTTTGGAACTAATGTCTGTACGGTGAAAGATAAAGAAATCGACGTACACCTCAAACCATTCACTGTAGCATGCAATTCATACTGCCTACGCTTAAGAGTTAGACTACAACACGGGATGTAGGTGAAAGATCCCTAGTTCACTACGGTGTGAGTCCCATGAAGGAAAAATCCTTCCACGATGCCCTTAAGACTTAGGCGGCATCATGAAAGCTTGGTTTGGTGACAGCTACTTTAGCTGAAGCTCCATGATCACACTTGATTCGGTCAGACGAGTGAAAACTAGGAAAGCGACCAAGTCAAGATGGACTAATGTTTAGTCAAAAAGGAAGATTTATTCCTAGATATATAAGATGTGCTAGTATCTGTGGTCGACCCCTTACTAGCTCTATGTGTAGCTAGTAAGTGCGGATACTATGTGTGTAGAAGGCAATCTGAGTTAATCAACATATTAACTCAAGAGGGATTAGATATGCCATGAGTAATATGTATGGGAGAATCTGGGGCATATGAGGCAATGAATATATGGCTTACGGTTATATATAGAGGGTGTTCTTGGATGTTGATCCAATATGAATGATTTCTAGTATCACAAGCACCAAATAATCTTAAAGACGTTTTTACCCACGTGGTCACTGCAGACGCCAAGTATGAAACAAGAAAGAGTAACTCACGCACGATGGGAGGCTCATCAAGTGTGAGTGGGAGATGTTGGACTTTGGGTCCAAGTCCGCCCTTGATGGGCCGGACTTTGATTAGGATATAAGTAGCCTAATCAAATAAGAATAAAATCAGCATTAATTGCAGATTTGGGGAATAATTCAGCAATAATTATGGATTTGTTTATTAAGGAACAAATCACCATAATTAGGGAATTAATTGAGAATCAATTAATTGCTGTCTTGGAGGGCAAAAAGGTGTGCACACATTTCCTAATTAGTGGCCTCCATAAACCACTATAAATAGGGTGTGCCTTCTCAATTGCAATTCACCCCACCATTGAGTTTTCTGGCAATTCTCTTCTCTCCTACCATCTTTCTGGTTCTGGTGATCTGCTGTGTAAATCACAATTAGGCTTTAGTAGTCTAATAATTGTGTTGGCACAATTATGGAGCATTGGAGCTTTGACCCGGATCCGAACATGGATTCGCCCCGGTACGCCAGTTCTTTCCCTCCACCTCTATATATATTTTTTCTTACATGTTAATTCTCGTATGATATAGTTACTCGTACTAGTAATAGGATGGATATTAAGTCAGAATATTATTTTTTTAAAAAAATCACACCAAAGTCCCGACTGAGTAAAAATAATATATGAGGAGTCCTATATAACTTGTCAATGACAAGTGAAAATAGCATCATTGACAAATTATAAGATCTTTCAGATATTATTTTTTTTGGTAAAGACATTGGTAATATGATTTTTCATTATTTTTTTTAAGTGGCTATACTGTGTAACTCCCGAATACTACGTAACTCCCCATGCTACCTACCAAAGACTAGCTGTCAAGTACATGAAAGACAAGGGAGAAGGAAAGAAGACAATAATTTCACATGAAATTTGGCATCTACCAAATTATATTGGGTTGCTAGGTGTATGTAGACCCATCTACCAACAAGGTCCAGCCAACGCTTTGGCTTTTTTCGCTTATGCATAAAAGTCCCTTGTCGGCATCTTGTTGTATGTAAGGGACAAAATCAGCTATGAAACATGCTAGAACTTGATATTTAATGGCAGTGCATGGTACGTAGATTATGTCAAATTCACTCAACTCTATAGCCCATTTAACTAATTTACCAGACAGGCCAGGTTTATGCAACACATTTTTTAAGGGATAAGTGGTAACTACTGTAATTGGATGGCATTAGAAATAGGGATGTAACTTCTTGGAGGCAGAAACTAATGCTAAGGCTAATTTTTCAAGTTGAGAGTATTTGGTTTCAGCGTCCATGAGAAATAAAATAAAAACTAATTCATTCAGGCACAATGGTTTTTCTTATTCATCATTAATATTTAATTAAACTATAAAAATGTTTAAAAATAAAATAATATTCAACAGTCACATGTATAAAACATTAAAACTATTAAATGAAAAATTTAATCATAAATATTCATGATTTAACCAATTAATTTTCATAAAATATAAAATGGATAATAATATAACATATGATCTATTAAATCTATTATTTTTAATATGACCAGGTTGGCTACGGGTTGACTCCGGTCTAATCCACTAATCCTTGAACCACTACTTCAACCGATTCAGTACTCAGTCCGGGTTTCAAAACCTTGATAATTTCACATGTAATTTGGCATCTACCAAACTATATTGGGTTACTAGGTGTAACAGGATCTATATAAGGAAATTACATACCAAATTGCAAACCAATTTTACAATAAACAATAAATTAGTTATATGACAATTTAGCAGATAATTTTGTCTCAATTTGATTTTTTGATACGACAACTACATTGGCGACCCAATCAGAATAGTGGACTTCCCTTACTGATCCGATGTCCAAAAGCTTTTGTACATCCTTGTTTATGATCCTGTTATGTTCTAGTGCAAATTTGTGCCGTCTTTGTTTAACTGGAGTGTAGGTCGGATCCACATTCAGTTTGTGCGTTATCACTTTGGGGTTTATGCTTATCATATCTACATCGGACTAAGCAAAGCAATTAGTATTATTACTCAAGAATGATATCAACCTTGTACATCCGAAGTTAGATCTGTCCCCATATCGACCTTCCTCTCTGGGTGGTTGGGTTCTTTGGATACTTCATCCAGCTCATCAACCTTTGGGTGGTCTAGCATTTCTATGGTAGCACTACAAAAAATTTGACTTTCAACGGTGACAAAAGTCACCGCTGAAAGTCCAAAAATAGCTGCTGGGTCACTACTATTGTGACCGTGGCCGAAAGTATTAACGGCGACTTTTTCAAGTCACCACTAAAAGTATATAATCAGCGGCGAAAAGTTAAC
This sequence comes from Inga oerstediana, assembly GCA_963210345.1. Classification (NCBI taxonomy): domain Eukaryota; kingdom Viridiplantae; phylum Streptophyta; class Magnoliopsida; order Fabales; family Fabaceae; genus Inga; species Inga oerstediana. The sequence goes on from OY723400.1 coordinate 82,515,512, forward strand.
ACAAATACCCTTAGAGAACATGTCACCGGTGAAAATAGAGTTTTAGCGGCATTGTTGCCACCAATACTATTTTAGATGGCGACAAAAAGGTCAACATTAAAGCTTCTTTCAGCGATGACAAAGGGTTGCCGTTGAATCTTCTTTCAATGGCAACTTATGTTGTCGCAACTGCTGTACTTTTAGCAACAATGAAAGATCACCGCTGAAGCTATTAAAAATATTTTTTCTTTTTCATTTAAATGTTATCAAAATTAAAACCTTTAATTTGATTAGAAACATTGAAATAAAATACGAAATAACTAAAATTGAAAGATATACCGTATGTAGAACTAATAAAGTATTAAAGAAAAATATTTACACAATTCTTTACAATCATCAAAGTAATTCAATCTCCTTAAAGAGAGGATAAAAATTATCCAATTGAAAGATAAAAATATTCTATCCCCAGCAAATCTCATAAATCCCTTAAACTATCTTGAATTATTGTTTGGCGAGAACACACATGTTGGCAATAGTTTGTGACTTTCGCTGACAAAGGAAAGTAGCCGGAGTTAGGAACTCTTTCAAGGGTTGGTGGGTTAGACTGGAGTCAACCCGTAGCCAACCTGGTCATATTAAAAATAATAGATTTAATAGATCATATGTTATATTATTATCCATTATATATTTTATGAAAATTAATTCGTTAAATCATAAATATTTATGATTAAATTTTTCATTTAATAGTTTTAATGTTTTATACATTTGACTGTTGAATAGTATTTTATTTTTAAACATTTTTATAGTTTAATTAAATATTAATGATGAATAAGAAAAACCATTGTGCCTGAATGAATTAGTTTTTATTTTATTTCTCATGGATGCCGAAACCAAATACTCTCAACTTGAAAAATTAGCCTTAGCATTAGTTTCTGCCTCCAAGAAGTTACATCCTTATTTCTAATGCCACCCAATTACAGTAGTTACCACTTATCCCTTAAAAAATGTGTTGCGTAAACCTGTCCTGTCTGGTAAATTAGTTAAATGGGCTATAGAGTTGAGTGAATTTGACATAATCTACTTACCATGCACTGCCACTAAATTTCAAGTTCTAGCATGTTTCATAGCCGATTTTATCCCTTACAAACAACAAGATGCCGACAAGGGACTTTTATGCATAAGCAAAAAAAGCCAAAGCGTTGGCTGGACCTTGTTGGTAGATGGGTCTACATACACATAGCAACCCAATATAATTTGGTAGATGCCAAATTTCATGTGAAATTATTGTCTTCTTTCCTTCTCCCTCGTCTTTCATGTACTTGACAGCTAGTCTTCGGTAGGTAGCATGGGGAGTTACGTAGTATTCGGGAGTTACACAGAATATCCACTTAAAAAAAATAATGGAAAATCATATTACCAATGTCTTTACCAAAAAAAATAATATCTGAAAGATCTCATAATATATCAATGATGCTATTTTTTCAGTTGTCATTGACAAGTTATATAGGACTCCTCATATATTATTTTACTGGACTTTGGTGTGATTTTTTTTAAAAAAAATAATATTCTGACTTAAGATCCATCCTATTACTAGTACGAGTAACTATATCATATGAGAATTAAAAAATAAAAACACAAATAAAAAAGAAGACCTAGTGTGCAATGCGATGGTCGCCACCTCCGGATGATTAGTTTATAATTAACATATGTATGAATGATATCATGATCTCAAACTATTTTAGATTTTTATGTAAAGTCTTTAGAAAGGGTAGCTATCGAAAATTTTATATTGGATAAATTTGTCATGACGATGCTTGCCTTCGATATTCAAATCCCAATTGTCTTTTTTTTGACCAAGTCACTCGTCTCAATATATTGGTTTTCTTCTCTAACGAGATCGCATTCACCCCTCTAGTCAAATATAAAATAAAGAGGCTTTAATCACCTAATCTTGAGTGTGAAACCCTGAATAAGAAAATATTTTTGTGTAAATTTTCAAAGAAATAATACAAGAGAATAGTATATTTTGTATCCTAGCTAGGGTTTTCAGAGGCGCGAAGCAACGCAACATCTATGTATTCACATATTGTTTAGAAAAGGGTTTAGGGTTTAGGGTTTAGAAAAGGCACGAAGCAACGCAACATCTATGTATGAATAATATCATGATCTCATCTATTTTAGATTTTAATCTAAAGTCTATAGAAATGGTAGCTATCGAAAATTTATATTGGATAAATTTGTCATGACGATGCTTACCTGCCTTCGATATTCAAATCCCATTTGTTTTTTTGACCAAGTCACTCGTTTCAATATATTGGTTTTCTTCTCTAACGAGATCGTATTCACCCCTCTAGTCAAATATAAAATGAAGAGGCGTTAATCACCTAATCTTGAGAGTGAAAGCCTGAATAAGAAAATATTTTTGTGTAAGTTTTCAAAGAAATAATATAAGAGACTAGTACATTTTGTTTCCTAGCTAGGGTTTTCAGAGGCGCGAAGCAACGCAACATCTATGTATTTACATATTGTTTAGAAAAGGGTTTAGGGTTTAGAAAAGGCGCGAAGCAACGCAACATCTATGTATGAATAATATCATGATCTCATCTATTTTAGATTTTTATCCAAAGTCTATAGAAAAGGTAGCTATCGAAAATTTTATATTGGATAAATTTGTCATGACGATGCTTGCCTTGGATATTCAAATCCCATTTGTTTTTTTGACCAAGTCACTCGTTTCAATATATTGGTTTTCTTCTTTAACGAGATCGTATTCGGCCCTCTAGTCAACCATTAAATGAAGGGGCTAATCACTTAATCTTGAACGTGAAAGCCTGAATAAGAAAATATTTTTGTGTAAATTTTCAAAGAAATAATATAAGAGACTAGTATATTTTGTTTCCTAGCTACAGTTTCCAGAGGGGCGCGAAGCAACGCAACATCTATGTATTTACATATTGTTTATTTTTTTAACTATTTCATTGTTATTGAGTGCTATTGATTCAAATTGGAAAGTTACCGGCTCAAATGAGAGTAATTCTTTTGATGTGATTTTTTATCAATAAAACTTAAACTCATAATTTTATTTAAAAAGCATTAAGTCCCTTTTATTCAACACAAAATTATGCATTATTTGGTGTTTGATTATCTATTCTCAAATTGCTGAATCCCTTAATTACCGCATTTTCTGGCATGTGGGCAAAGGTCAATTTGATATGTTTGGTATTGTGTCCGCATTCCCAGCTCATCAGGGTGATGTGAAAAAACATTCTCATCACCAAAACGACGTAGTTTTGGCTTAAAAGAGAAATCTGAGCCATTGATACAAAAATAATTAGGGCCGTCTGTGACATATCTAGTGTCTTAAAATATTTTTTAAGTCTCTCTTCTCATCCAAAAATAATTTTTACTACTTTTAACCCCTTAAAATATTTTTTCAGTTGTGCTCAGTGTGCTAGTAGACTGACTGCAATTTTACCCTTAATGTATTTTTTTAGCTCAAAAAATTATCTTAAAATATTTTTTAAGTAACATATAGTATCCTAAAATAATTTGTAGTGCTTTTAAACCATTGAAATATTTTTTCAATTACACACTGTGTATTAGCAGACTGATTGTAATTTTATGCTTAATGTATTTTTTCAGCTCCAAAAATTACTTTAAAATATTAGATGCTACTGAAAAATATTTTAGAGTGAGTGGAAATCAATAAATCAGTATCCTAAGTTTTTAGTGCTCGTTACTACTAAGAAAGATAAATTAACTGTAAAATTGAAGTCAATTTCTTAAAACACTAGGTACAACCAAAAAAAAAATTTTAAAGGGTTAAAAGAACAAAAAATATTTTAAAGCAATTTTTTTATCTGAAAAAATACATTAAGGGTAAAATTGCAGTGAGTCTGCTAGCATACCGGGCACAACTGAAAAAATATTTTAAGTGGTTAAAAGTAGTAAAAATTATTTTAGGATGAGAAGAGAGATTTAAAAAAAATTTTAAGATACTAGATACGTCACAGACGACCCTGATTATTTCTGTATCAATAGCCCAAATTTCTCTTAGAAGTCAAAACTGCGTCGTTTTGGTGATGAGAATTTTTTCTCTCATCACCCTGATGAGCTGGGAATGCGGAAGAGTTTGGTATGAAGGATCGGAGGCAACTTGATACGAAATCACATGGGATTAGTTGAACCTGCTCCCAATGGCATTGAAAAACATGAAATTTTTTTGACAAAAATACCCTGGTTATAATGATTTTCAGACAAAAGTACCCTTTCAATTTTGTCATACGACTTGTATATATATCTATTCTTTGTCCATTTCCGTCGCCCCTAACACTCTCGCTCTCGCTTGATTATCATCAGTCTGTCAAGAAAGTCGTGGCCTCCTCGGTCAAGTGCTTAACTCTTGCTCAGTCCTCTTTCTCCTTTTGCTCTATTTTCTCTCTTTGGTATGAAAGCTGATATATATCGAACATATATATGGGCTGGTAGGAAGAAACAAGAGTGCTTACTTCTCAACTCTCTTTTATTCCTTCAATATTCTGGCTTTCAGGTAACCACCATTACTTCTCTACCATACTACCTACTTGTTTTTTGTTTTCCCTTATCGCTTTGATGGTGTTTATCTTTCTTAAAACTATTGGTGGCGGACGAGTCAGATTACTATGGGTAAGCATGCTTTCTCTGCCGTATCAATATTAATTTATTTTTTGTTAAGTGAACTCAAAAGTTTTCTAAATCAACCAGATCGCTGCGTTTGTGAATGAGTTATATGGACTATCGAGGTTTTTTTTTGTCTTCCTTCAATAAATAAAAACTAGCTTCTGTTCCACTGAAGTATATCTTGATCGAGTATTATTTGATGCTTCCGGGCTTTTTCCCAGGTGAAAGTTTTCATCATCAAGTTTTAGTTTCGGCCGCTTTTTCTTCATCACTCCATCCATTTATACATACAATTCATTTTTGTTTCATTCGTTTTTCATTTTTTTCCTCTGTGATGGACGAATTCTTTTGTGTTTTTCCGCATGATGAGGTTATTTCAAGACTGAACTATTCTCCAGTTACATGAAATACTACCATTCATGAATGAGTCCTATTGATGGCTTTTCCTTCAATTTATTAACAATTTCCCTTTATGTTCGGACAGAATTCTCAAATAATGTTGAATTGAATATTAAGTTGTATGAAATTAAGAACAAAAAAAGGCTTTATTATTTTTAAAAATAAAACGAAATTTGTAAAATAATTAGGTTTAGACGCTAAACTAATAATAGATCCATAATGAATAGTTAGAATGAAGCACAAGTGAAGTCTCAAGGGTATTAGTATTTCACTCATCTCACCTCATTAGAATAATTTCACTCTAGTTCACTTAATCAAGTTCTTACCGTAGGCTTTTAACAACTCTAACATCTCCGCTACTAATAGCACTTAATGTAATGAATCAAGAGGGCTTAAAAGGCTTGTAATGTTGGATGAATGATAGATAGAATGAATTAATTAGAAAAAAGGAATAGTTGATATGCAAGTTAAAGTTAATGAGTAAGTTCATAGCATCTAAATAACTTGACAAACTTTTGCCAATTCTTCTACAAATTCATGAACAAATGCCTTCTTCATATTTCTTTTGCTTTTCTTTTTATTTACAAAATACTTTTCTATTTTTCTCTTTTCTTTTCTTCTCTTCTCTTCTCTTTTTCATTTATTTTTTTCTTCTTTATCAAATTGTTTTTGCCCCTTTTGACTTACTTTCTTTCTCTTTTCTATATACATGGCATTTCAATATATATATATATATTGTTCAACTTTCTACTGGCACATCACTTTCATTTTAGAATGCTATGAACACTATAAGTAAATGACATGCATACATCATAGGAATGACTCAAAGGGGTAGCAAAGGGTGATGAATGGGGGTTTATGTTTAGGTGAAAGGATTCAAAATTGAATGCCTCTTTCATTTCCAGCACACTAATGCAAATGGAGTTTCGAAAAAGAATTGAAACAAGTTCTAAAAAGTGAAAAACTAAGTGAATATGCATATATGAAGAGAATTTAAGGCTCAAATACCTTCTAACAAGGTTTTCTCTAATACTCATTCTAACACAATCAATTGCATAGCAAGCTAACCACAAAACATTTACTTAACTATTCTTAATGCTAATTTTTTAAATACAATCAATCGAAACATTGTCATCAATTATAATAATGCTCAACTCTTAAAAGCACTGATGATGTAGAAACTCTTTCTTTCTTTCTTTTTCCCTTTTCAAAACTTGGAGTTAACAAAATCCAAAGTGTGGGTTAATTTCTCTTCCCATTCACTTGAAAAGCAAAAACATGATTTTAAAAAGTTTCCAAGACACTAGATCTCATGAAAGCTCAAAGAATTTTTGTCAAATCACACTTCCAAAGTGGCAAATGCGACCCTTTACCACTTAGAGCATACATTAAAGCAAGTCATTCTTGAAAAATTTTTGAAAAATTTTCTAGTTTAAGGAAAATTATTGTTTAAAAGCAACCAATTAATGGGATTCAAAAATGCATTCCCTTCCACCACACTTAATCAACACATTGTCCTCAATGTTTGTAAAACAACTCTATTATACTAACTTGTTCTTTAGTGAAGTGGAAAGTTATGAAGTCCAATTGCAATTGGAGCACAACACGTCAACATCACAAAAAAGAGAGAAGGAAGAAGAAACAAGCCATAATAATAGAGAAAATCAAGGTTAAAAGGCACAATGGTAATCAAGTAGGGTAGTGGCGAAAAAAAGCAAAGCATATACATAGGGAGTTCTTATTCTACTTCCCAAGCTACACTATTTCTACTTTTTCTACTGGGATGCTCTTTCCCCACACTTATCTCAAACAATCAGTTAAACAAATATATAACCACCTATCTAGACATACTAAATGTAAAAGAAAGTGAAAGGACAAGAAGCAACCTAGCCTCGAGGAGGTTTTGATGATGAATCACGGTAGAGCTTGAGGAGGTGTCCATTGACTTAGAAATCCTTTCTAGTAGTCTCATCAAGCAGCTCTACCATGCCAAATGAATGCACCTTAGGGACGGTGAAAGGCCAATATCATTTATCTTTAAGCTTTCTATTCAAGAACTTGAATCGGGCTCTATACAATAGCACGCGACCACCCACTGTGAAGTCCTTTTACACAATTTTCTTATCATAAAGTAGCTTGGTCTTTTCTTTGTAGATGCAGGAGCTCTCATAAGTGTCTAATCTCATTTCCTTAAGTTCTTGTAGTTGCAACTTCATTTCCAAGCTAGATTCATCCACATCCATATTGCACATTTTCACTTCCCAATAGGTCTTGTGCTCTAATTCCACCATAATAGGACATGTTTTTCCATAGATAAGCTAGTAAGGAAACATCCCTTTCAGTGTCTTCAAGGCAGATCTATATGCCCATAATGCTTCTTCCAACCTTAAGCTCCAATCCTTCCTTGAAGGCTTGAATATCTTTTCTAAAATATGTTGGATAGCTTGGTTGGAGACTTTTGCTTGCCCATTCTTCTGTGGATGATAAGCAGTGGATATTTTGTGGGCGACCCCAAGTTTAGCAAGTAAGTTATTGATAACCCTGTTGCAAAAGTGGCCCCCTCTATCAATTACTATAGCCCTTAGTACTCTAAATCTATAAAAGATGTTAGACTTGAGAAACTTGGAAACCATCTAGGCATCATCTTTCCTAGTGGGAATGGCTTCCACCCACCTAGAGAGGTAATATATGGCTAACAGAATATAGGTAAATCCAGATTATGGTGGAAAAGAGCCCGTAAAGTCTATGCCCATACATCAAATACCTCACAAAAACGCATGGGTTGTTGTGGCATCTCATGCCGTTTACCTAGCCCCCATACTGTTGACATTTATCATATGTCTTGCAGCACAAATACGCATCCTTGAACAGGGTAAGCTGGTAAAACCCAGCATCTAACTCTTTCTTAGAGGTCTTATTAGCATTAAAATGTCTACCACAAGCCATTGAATGACAAGCAGAGAGTATTGCCTTGGACTTGGTCTTCAGAGAGTATTGCCTTGGACTTGGTCTTTGAGATACACCTCTTGATGACTTGATCATTGTATAGCCTCCACAAATAGGTCTCATCCCAAATGTAGTGTTTAGCTTCTTGTTTAAGTTTCTAAGCCCTAAAAGGAGATATATGCTGAGGGGTGAGACTAGTCATAATGTAATTAACTAGATTAGCAAACCAATGAACATAGATAGAGATAGCCATAAGGGATGCATCAGGAAAATCATCACAAATAAGGTTAGAGTCAAGTACTCCCCTTGTACCATCTGGCAGTATACTTAAGATATTTGCTATAAGGTTCGTGGTTCCAGGCCTTTCCTTAATGCAAATATCGAACTATTGTAGAAGTAACATCCATCTAATGAGCCTTGGTTTTCACTAAGGCTTGGTGAAAAGAAACTTCATAGCCACATGATCTATATACATAACTACTTTAGAATTGATTAGGTACTATATGAACTTATCTAAAACAAATATAACAGGAAATAATCCCTTTTCAGTGGTTGTGTTATCCTTTTGTGTATTATCCAAGGTTTTGGATGTGTAAGCAATCACATAGGACATCTTGTTATGCTTTTGACCTAGTATGACCCCCACAGCAAAATTGGAGGCATCACATGCTAGGTCAAAAGGGTCTAATCCGGTGCACTAAGAATAAGAGGAGAAATCAGCTGTGCTCTTAACTAATCAAATGCTTATTTACAAGAATGATCAAAGATAAAAACAACATCTTTTTGCAATAGTTTATATAATGGCAAAGCTTTCTTACTAAAATCCCTGATAGATCTTTTGTAAAAACCCACATGCCTTGAGAAGGAACAAAGTTTCTTAACATTAGTGGGGTAGGACAAGGAGGATATCACCTCAATCTTAGCTTTATCAACTTCAATGCCCTTGATAGATATCAAGTGACCAAGTACTATTCCATGGTCAACCATGAAATGACATTTCTCATAGTTTAAAACAAAATTTTTCTCAATTATAGTGCAAGAACATTATCCAAACTATCTAAACAAGCATCAAATGAATCGCTGTACACTGTAATATCATCCATAAAAACTTCCATGCAAGTTTCAAGGAAATCAAAGAACATGGACATCATACAATACGTTAGAATGTACCAGGTGCATTGCACAAACCAAATGGCATTCTTCTATAGTCATAAGTACCAAATAGATAAGTGAAAGTAGTCTTTTCCTGATCTTTAGGAGCTGTTGGGATCTAAAAATATCTAGAACACCCATCTAGAAAATAATAGTGGCTCTTACCCACCAATCTTTCAAGCATCTGATCAATGAAGGGTAAGGGAAAATGATCTTTCCTAGAGGCTTCATTCAAATTCCTATAGTCTACACATACACACCAAGCATTTTGCACTCTAGTAGAGAGCAACTCATTATTTTCATTCTTAACCATAGTGATCCCACTCTCCTTAGGCATTACTTGCACCAAACTAACCCACTCACTATCAGAAATTAGGTAGATGATACCCGCACTCAATAGCTTGGTCACATTTTTCTTGACCACATCTTGAATCAAGGGGTTAAGTCACCTTTGGGGCTGCCTAAGTGGTTTGGATAATTAATTTCACTTTCACTTTTATGATTAACATCTTCATCAATTTCACTTTCTTGTTGAATAATTAATCCAAAATATCTAAACTTTGTCATTTGTAGAATAATTTACCCTCCCGATTTAACTTCCACTTTACTTTTAACTTATCTCTTATCAAAATAGCAATGCATATATTAAGTTCTGTGATTTAGAACTTTTAGTCGTCTCGTATTAAATCAAAATAAACCAAATTATGCAGTGAAGGGTACAACTCGGGTTGTGTTCTCTTAAGGAGCATTTTATTTAATTCCTAAGCTAAACTAAGTGACAAAAAATATTAAGATGGGTTTGAAATTGATTTTTTTAATAATGGAAAATAACCTAGATTACTATTTTTTTGGGTTTATGAGAAATTGTTGAGATAACTAATGAAATTTTGATTTAAACAAATTGATGATGAATGCTTCTTAGAAAAATGGAATATAGGTTATCCTTGATCAAAATGATTTGGGAGTTAAATTACTTACTAAGTCAAAAATTAAACCTTAGCAACTCGTTAAGTCTAATAACATTAATTAGTGATTACCCCTAGAATTCTAGTTAGTTAATTACTTCTTAATACACTATTAAATACCATTTAGTGTGCAATTTAGGATTGGATTTAAGCAACTTGTTCCTCTATACAATGAACACTCAACTAAGATATTCAAACAAGATCAAAATAGTCATAATACTCATTCAAATCATGAAAGAATATCACAAACCCGTTAAACTGAAAGCTAATATATAAATATAAATCTCAAGCCATATAATCCAATCCAAATCACAATTGTTCAATCCAAAATAAGATAAACAACTCGCAATCTCAGTAAATTAACCACATAATATAAAATTCTAACTCAGGAAATCCGTTACATAGTTAAATCAAAAGATTAAAACAAATAATTCCCCTGAATGTATCTCTGGAGCTCAAACCAATCTTCCATCCCCAAAAAGCATGAAATAATTTAGCCTCTCATAGATTTTATCACAACCACAACTGTATTAGACCTTAAGAAACCCATGAGTGATGAATGTAGAGGGCTGAATCTGATAGAGAATGAGACGATAAAAAATATAAAAGGTGGAAGGTGAGTGACAGTGGCGGTGATAGGAAATCTATGGCAAGGATGGTGGTGTGGTCTCCAATTCTTCTTCTCTCCGTTCTCTGCTGAACCTTGTTCGCGGCTGCCTCCAATTGTCTTTCTGGTCTCCTCCTTACTCTTTTTGTTGTTAGTTGATAGCCTCTACCTCTAAAATATTCACCACCTTTCTAGGTTTAGGTCTGGAGGTATGGGCTTCAAGAAAATTCTCAAAATCTGAGTGAATCAGCCTTAAAATCAGACTAAGTGAAGAAAAACGCTGATTTTCAGAAATTTAGACCAAATTGACATTTTTGAAATTAGGGTACTAAAATGTCATTAATGAAATTAGATGTACTTTTTTGTCCTTTGCTCTGATCTTTCTCTGTTCTAAAAGGACGCTAATATTACAAAAAAGCCCTTATTCCTTCAAAATTCCAATAGAACCACATGCAGAATTTCATTTTCCGTTTTAGTGTCCTAGTATTTTACATTGTGATCCTTCAGTTCTAACTTCCAAATTGATCTACATTTCAATTCAATATCTTGTAATATCTTTATTTAAAATTCAAACTTTAAAGAGCAATCACAAGATTATAACAAATATATATTTTTAATATTTATTTTCACACAATCATCTCTAATTCAATTTAATCATAATAAATGCCATTTAGTCCAAAATTAATGATAAAGTCCCTAAATAAGATAATAAATATTATGATAAAATCGGGATATATCATTCTGCTCCTACTCTGACAAAAACCCTTCGACTCTAACGAGAATCCTTTCCCATACCTCAAGTTTAGAATTAATTTCCTTCATAAATCTGAAATCAGCCAACAAAAATTCCCCATGTCTCACGCCCACACCATTCCAATTGTACCGCCCAGTCTCGCTTCAAGAAACTTGTTACGTCTGATAGCAAAACTGCATCTTGATGGTCAGCACCCCAGCCACTAGTGACAAGCTAAAAAGCCCCCCAACAATTGGACTCCATCACTACCTTCAACCAATTTACATCCCAGGCTTGCTTCAACCCCATCAAGATAGCCCACCCCTCCGCATAGAGGCAGTTACCCCATCCAATCCTAAACATAAAACCTCCCAAGACTTGTCCTTCATGATCACGCGCAATGCAACCACAACTGGAGATATCCCCATTAAGGCAACAAGCACCATCAACATTCATTTTAATCCATCCCACAAATGGAGCTTTGCAAGTGGCACACCTCACTATCATACAATCAAACATTTGCATCTTAGAATTTGACCATTTGGCTTGCTCCTGAACCTGTGTAAGGAGCTGGCTGATCCCAACTGCTTTGTCTTGGAATACACCAGCATTACGGTTCAACCATAGTTGTCTACACAAAACTGCAAAGTACACCTGCCATCGAATATTTATAACCTCAAAGTTTTGACTTAGATTCCATTTCATCCAAGCATACACCTCAGTAAACAAAAAAAATCTGCTCTGTTTGCTTACCGGCACCATTCTATCCCAATATTGTTTTGCCGAATCACAGTTACGGAGACATGCACACAGTCTTCCCGGTCTCCACAAAGATAACACGATGCAGAGACCTGCATTCCCATACTTATACACAAACTATTAGTTAATAGTGGTCCTCTAGCAGCCAGCCATAAAAACGTTTTACGTCATTGTGGCGACGATAACTTCCAAACCTTTCTCCAAAGGCCTCGGTTAGACAAACATTGATCATTACATGCAAGCCCATAAGCCGACTTGACAGAAAACTCACCGTTCGATGAGAGACGCCATATAGGCACATCATCCTCCCCATTTGCAACGGGAGGATTTACCTTCTGGATCTCTTCCAACACTGAGCCAGGTACGAAGTTGTCAAACTTTGCCCAGTTCCAACCACCTAATGGTGTTAAATACTCACACACATGCTCCTCCTTCAAAGAATGAGGAATGCTTCTCAAGAAATGACTTAGAAGGTTGTCATGAAACGGAACCCACGGATCTTTTCAGAACTTCGTTACTTTACCATTTCCCAGCCGCCATCCCACGCCTTCCCTGAATGTATCCCAAACATTCTTGATTTCTTTCCATGCTTGAGACCTACCTCGTTGACTTTCCAGGTGAGGAATCAAGTCATCACCACATTTCAATTTTTCTTTCATAACTTTAACCCATAAAGCGTCTCTTCTTTTCACAAGCCCCCTACCTAGCTTCATCATGAAAGCCTAATTTTGCTTTCTCACATGCCGCAAACCCAGCCCTCCAACATCCTTTCGTCTACAAACATCCTCCCACGCCACCAAGTGTGGCCTAAGTCTCTTTGCTGTGCTACCCCAAAGAAACCCACAGTATTTCTTATCAATGTCATCACAAGTGAGCTTTGGCAACCGGGTCGATTGCATTGCATATGACGGTAATGCAGCTACTACTGATGAGACAAGTGTGTGTCTGGCCGCCATAGAAAGTGGGTTTATTTTCCAACTCTTAAATCTCCCATCCATTTTGTTTCGTACATACTGATACATACGCTTTGAAATCTTCTCATGATGCAAAGGAACTCCTTATATAAGACATTAGTATATATATATATATATGTTACTTCTTCCGATCTTTAATATAAAACATATTCACTTAATTTAATTATGTTAAGAAAATTAGTCAATATGATATGTATTTTTTAAAGACACCGTAATCATTTTCCTTAATTCCCTCATTTCGTCTCCTCCTTGATTGTTGTTGAGTGAGCATCAACAGGGGTAATTAAATTAGGAAAATATTGACAAATATAAAAAATATATCTTATATTTAAGATCAATATCAACTCTTCACATATATTTTATATTAAGGACCGGAGGGAGTGCTTCTAAACTTCATAATCTTAATTGCTCTACGCTTCCACAGGCTTAATTAAGAATGACGTATATCAGTTCAAACTCAAACTTAACCCCAAAACAACTCTGTATTCAACTTTGATGACCTTGGCTTTGCAATTGGGAGTGGCTAGTATTGACGAACACGATATTATTATTGATTATATTCCTTAGGGGATGGATTAAGAATTGCGATTCCTCTGAACAAAGGAATTTCAAGGAGTTGTGAGTGAATGGAAAACTCTTTCCCTTCTGTCCTCAGTGACTTGAGTTGACCCAATGCTAATTGTGAACCATTTCCATATGCAAAACAGACCATTCAATTAAATTAGAGAGGTAGTATAAACAGTTAAACACTTAAAAATCTAAGATGCAATTAAATCCATCAATTTACCCATAAATTTCCACAGTCAACCTTGACACAAATTAATCCTAATAATCACACTTCGGGTCAATTCAGGTGCTAAAGACTCAAAATTAAACTTAGAAAACCAATAAAACAAGGAACATAGGCTCACTGAAAATGTTTTCTGTTTTCAATTAGTATATTAATATAAAAATAAAATGACTGTGCACTGTTACCATGCATTTACTTTTTATCGTGTAATTATTACTTTTAAATAATTAATTTTATTTTTTGAAATTAAAATAATTTTTAAAAAATTACACATGAGAGTTAAGGCCTTAAGGGTGTGTTTTGGAGTTTAATTAGAATGGAGTGGAACGGAATACCTATTAAAAGAATGGAAGTGAATATAGTGAATGGAATAGCATATTTCATTGTTTGGGAGTTTCTTCAGGATAATGAACAGTTTCTTTCTTTGTCTTTTTACAAGACCGAAAAGAGAAAACATTTCAAGGAGAATGAACAGTTTTATTTTACCACTATTTGATATTTGTTATAAAATTAATAAAATGTAATTGATTATTTTAAGGAGCATGCTATATATATATGATGTAAATAAAATTAATGTTAAGTATAATTATCCAAAGTCACATATAAACATGTGTCCTATTTTTACAATATTATCGTTTAACTATAAATTCACATTAAATAAGACACATGAAATGATATAACTCAACATAACATATATAATCAACTTGACCTAACATTTTTTGATATGCAATATATTAAAGGGTTAAGCGCAAAAAATACCTACCAACTTATACAAAAAATGCACCCAATACCATAGCTTTTTTAGGCACAAAAGAATTCATTAACGTTTAAACTCATTGCAAAAATGACATGTTTGTTAAAATAGGCTAACATCCGTTACTTTTTATAGTGGGTCACGCTAGACTTCTAAAAGTACCAAAAAGATTTTGAATCTAACTTACTTTAATGATTTGATTCATTTTTAAATTATGTCGATTTATATCCCAGCCATTTTAATTTTTTTTGACAAACAATAATATGTTCCTCCATAATTATTTTCTTATGGTTTTATACTTTAATGATTTGAATCTAACTTACTTTAATGATTTGATTCATTTTTAAATTATGTCGATTTATATCCCAGCCACTTTAAATTTTTTTTTTTCACAAACAATAATATGTTCCTCCATAATTATTTTCTTATGGTTTTATACTTTGCGCCTAAAGTTTGATTCTTAAGAAATTCAGAAAAAATGAAATAGAAAATCAAGTGTGTGAATTGTAAGTTAATTTCTTAAGAAAATTTAGAAAAAAAAATTGAAATATAAAATTCATAGAAAATTTAATAGCATGTACTCCAATTGGCATAGTATACATTATCACGTATAATTGTTGAATTATCACGTCCAATTACTTAGGGTTATTGTATATTTATCGGTGGTAAAAGTATAAAGTTATTAAGTTTAAAGATAGAATTAACGAAATTTAAGCTAGTTTTGATAAAACATGTTAGAAGTGACTTATAAATAGAAGCAGATGAGTATATAATAGTAATTTGTGTGTCAATTTAAAGTTGATGCAAAAAATTCGACGTTATGTTCAGAACAATAGTATAGAATAATTTGAATAGTTAGATAAGTTTTTTTTTAATTAAATAAGTTGAGGGTATTTTGGTACCTCCATGTCTATTTTGAATGTTTATGAGTATTTTTATATTTTTGAGAAGCATGGGTGTTTAGCTCACTTTAGGTAAAAGTTTATGAATATTTTTACATCTTTATCATTTCGAGTTGGGGACATTTTGGTATTTTCAAAAAAATAATGTGGTTCCAACAGAAAAAGGAACGAACATTATCACATTAGCCCATTTTAACAGACATGTCATTTTTGCATTTTAATGGATGTTATCTCATGGACGCACTTTTGGTATAAGTTGGTGGGTATATTTGCACTTAAATCCTATATTAAATGAGTTAATTTTGAGATTAACATTGAATCAGGAAAAGCTGGGCTCATTTCAAGTTTTTGACATGAGTTCAAATTTGTGTTACTTGTGAAGATCAGCATTTCGGCTGCGGCTTGTGATTCGTTTGGGAATTAAGGCCAAATCTTGAGATTTGTGGTCAAGCATATCAATCAGGTAAAGACGAGACGAGACTTTCTGTGCCATGATTGAGTCTAGTTAATAATTCCAACCAACAAATCATAATATGAATGTTATTATTTTATTTGATATTATAATTATGAATTATTTCATACAAATATTTTTTTAATTAAGAAGATATTAATAGGAATCTTTTACTAATATTTTTTTGCTAGAAGAAATATTAAATGAACTTGCAAGGGGATAATTCAAGCAGTCAGCGAATAAACCATGCATGACTGATATCTTGACAACTTATTTTTAAGGGCAAAAACTAATCGCTGTTGTGATTCTACTTATTATTTTTATGTTTTTAGAAAAATTTATAGAGTAATTTTCTAGAATTAGTTTTGAAAAGGAAATAAATTGAAAAAATATGTTTGAATCATTATTTTAAACAAACAGACTCGATCTATTCTTATTTATAAGAGATATTTTGTAAGTATGACATGCTCCTTTTCCTATTCCATTGTACTATTTAATGTCCACACACTCTCTCACCATCACACATTTTCTCTCTCTTTCACATAAATGAGGATATTTTATGCAACAAAGTTAAATTTTTACGTCCTTATTGTTTCAAACTAATTTTAATCAATTTTTCAAACAACATAGTTCAATTAATTGTTTCTTATAAAAAACGTGGAAGAAGTACTCCCTCCTGTCCTTAATATTAGGGGCTGCTGACTTTTTTCTTTTTAAGAATAATAAAGCTAAATAAATTATATCAAAGTATTTATTGACAAAAAATTACATTAAGTATTTATATTTATCGTTTTTCTTCAGACTAATTTGTCTAACTTATAATTTGATATATAAAATAATAATAAAAAATATATGTTATGATTAAGTAATTTATTTATTTTTCTTAATCTCTCTATAAAAATGTCAATTGCCTCTTATATCAAGGATAAGAAGTAGTATCTAAAATGGTGAGGTGGGTGGTGAAAAATAGTTACCTTATTAATATGATTGTCAAAAAGGGGAAAGAACAAATTAGTGGATAAATATAAACAAGGTGAAAATTCAAGGAGTCAACCCATAAAATACGCATGATTGGTCTCTTAACAATATTCATAAAATACGCATGATTGGGCTCTTAACAATATTGTTAAGGGATAAAGAAAATGTTAATGGTCTCTTATATACTTAGTACAGTACAGGAGGTAGTATCTAAAATGGTGAAGTGGGTGGTGAAAAAATGGTTACTTTACTAATATGATGGTCACTAAAAAAAAGAGAGAAAAGAACAAATTAGTGAAATAATACAAGGTGAAAATTCAAGGAGAAGGCAAAAAAAAAAAAAAAAACGGGTGAAAATTCAAGGAGTCAACCCATAAAACACGTATGTTTGGTCTCTTGATAATACAGTTTTAAAATATCTTAAAGGGTTTGATTCTATGATACTTGTTTCATTAATAATATATTCTCGTAATTAACATTTCTCGAACAGATTCACAGGCTTCCAGGTTTCAATGGCTGAGGTGATAGCAATATTTGGGATAGTTGTTCCCGCGGTTGTAGCTTTTGCGGCACCTGTATTTGTGGAATTTGTTAAAAAGAAAATGAACGAGAGAAAAGAATCACTCACTGACATGCATGAAGTGCTAGAGAAGGGATTAGAGGGGCTACTTGCTTTACAAAGAGACAGAGACAGTGAAGTTTCGAGCAATAATGACCAGAAAGATCCGTCTGAGCTTTACAAGACCTGGAAGAAGCATGTATCGAAAATTCAGGGAGAGGTGACTAGCTTGAATATACAATATGATGAAGTAAAGGACAAGAAACGGAGTCTTCGGGATGATCCACGAAGTGAAGTTGAAAAAAAGATCAAAAAGGCACTGAAGGAAGTAATCGAACTTCTTGAAAAAAGTCCAGGGAATGTTCTAGTTGATAAGCGGCCAGACCCGGTCATAAAAAAGATTAATGTTCCACCAATTGCAGAGTATCCGACTCTTCAGAATGCCTTAGACGACATTCAGGCTCTGGTAAAAATGAAAGGACTAAAATGCGTGGCACTTTATGGACAAAGAGGGGTGGGGAAAACAACAATAATGCAGCACTTAAATAATCATCACTTCAATGATAATCGCGTTGACAAGGAGTTTGATATGGTGATTTTCATCAACGTGGCCGCTGATGAGCAGACTGATGCGCAGACTGAAGAATCTCACATTCTGCAGAAAATTGCAGAGCGAATAATGGTGGGCGGAAAAGGTGATGAACTTGTGAGAAAAATACAGACAGTGCTTCAGAACGAAAAATATTTGTTGATTTTAGATGGCGTAAGGCATGCACGCGCACTCAATGAGATTTGGGAAAAGTTGGATATTTCACCTCACAAAAGTGATAGTAAGGTGGTAATATCCACTCATTATCCTCTTGCTTCGAAGTCAAACTATGTTGACCATGCAGTCAATCTCAAAATCTTATCCCCTACTGAAGCATGGGGTATGTTTCGAAATATTGTTGGTCGCAATACTTTGCAACACATACCAAACGCTCGACTGATATGTAAGAGGTTTTGCTCTTGTCTTCCCCTCCTTATAGTTCCTATTGCAAAGTCCTTTACAAATGAAGCTCCCCCTGATTGGGAGACGAATTTGAATGAATGGATGCCTTACTGGCCTGAATATGGAGTTGATGGTTTAGATGAGTTGTTCTCAATCTTGAACATTTGTTATGAACGGTTGCATGATCCAAGTAAACAAAAATATCCAAGCAAACAAAAATGTTTCCTTTATGCTGCACTATATCCTGCAAACAGCATGATATACACAGATTACTTTGTGGAGTGTTGTATAGCTCAGGGCTTTCTTGGTGATGTTGGAGCAGCTACTAACTACAGGACACTGCGCCGTCAAGGTATTAAGCAAACATTGACGCACCTTGTTAATGTGGCATTCTTGGAGGGATCAGGAGAAGAAATGAGGTATGTCAAAATGAATGATTTCTATAGGCAACTTGCATTACATATATCATCCAGAGATCCAAATCCAGAATGTAAAATTTATGTTGACCATGAACAACATGTAGAAGACTTTAGATTAAAATCAGGGGAACATGCTAGCTGGGTATCTATGATTGACAGTAAAAGGGATAATCTACCAGCAAAGCCAAATTTTCGGAGTCTTCAGACACTATTGCTACAAAAGAGTCTGAATTTGGTTGAAATCCCGCCAACCTACTTTTGCAGCATGGCCAATCTTCTTGTGCTAAACTTAAATGGTACTGGAATAAAGAGTTTACCATCTTTGAGAGGGTTAGCTAGTCTTAAGGCGTTCTATCTAAATGGTTGTTCAGACTTGATAATATCTTCATATGATGAGATCCAACCGCTTGAAAATCTTGAGGTACTTGACAGTCGAGGTACTCGAGTAAATTTTGTGCCATATTTGAAACATTTGAGGTGCCTAAGAATCTCATATTCTCCAAATGCTGATTATGATGATATTTCAAGCCTTCACAATTTAGAAGAATTGATCATTGAAGTTGAAAGCCAATTCCGACCGCGATGGGATAATGCTGCTCGAGATATTAGAAAAAAAGCTGATTCCAGAAATATAAATTATAGTTGGAAATATGTGTAATTTGGGGTGGACTCATTATGAGGTTGACAAGCAATTTGAATATGCATTTTTAGCTTGTACTTGATATTTCCTTAATGTTTCTGATACTCATAATGATCAGTGTTGGTGTCAAAAGTAAAAGAATTGTTTGTTCAAGTTTGATGTTTGATTCAAATGTTTTCTTATTGCTTGTAATAATCTGTACTGAACAGCATAAGACTTGTATGTTTTGTTATGCAATTTCAAATGATAGTATGCTGCAAAATCTCAAAAATTATTGTTATCCTTGATATTGTTTTTAATGTTTACTGGGAAATATTTTGAAAGGGGAAGTAAAGATTTTTATTTACAGGACAAAGATCAAGGTCTTTTTTGTAAGATGAAGCTACAATTGTCCCAACCCGAGTTTCTCACTGTTGGGCGCAATACAAATTACAGACCCAAGTATACCACCTACACTTAATTTTGTATTGAGAAAGTGTTGTCCATGATAAAGAGACTTCCACAAGGCATGCTCCCCTTGAATCCTCTTCATTTGTTTTATTGTTTTAGATAGGAACTAAGATTTTGGAAACAAACGTCATGCATCAATGAACTTCAATATGCATACCTTAGATAAAACAATTATGTATATATAGGTGAAGATTAAACCACCTAGTCGTGGTAGTAGGTACTAGGCAACTCAAGTGTATATATACTTACTTTCTTATTATTTTTATGCAAGTGAATAATTACAATTGCAACTATATGTGTTTGATTGAGTGCTTTGATTTTCACGCACTTGATTAGGACATGCTCTCAATTTAATAAGTTAAAGCAATCTGTTCTTTTTGGGTCTAATCTTCATTTTACTGGCTTCCTAAGTCTCATTATACGAACAATAGGGTGAATGGTGACGGACTGACGTCCATTTTGACCGCTTATCGCGATTTGCTTCATTCAATCAGCCTAGAGTTCCATCCCACGGGTTGTTGCATGAACGAGGGATAGGTATCACTTCTGAGTGTTTGAAAGCATCTGACATTATAAAAGCAAAATGATAAACTAAAAGACTACTTTAGAGAAAGAGAGGGAGATTTGGAAGGGGAAACACACACAGGGAATTTAGACTTAAGAAATGTACATAATTTTAATAGATTAAGACAAAGCCCATACATATTGTTAAAAAAAAAAAAAGGAAGCCATGAATCAAGCCGGTCAAAAAAAGATTTATACTAATAAAAAACAAATGGAATGAAGTAATGTTGTCAATAAAGGTAATCATCTTCCTAAGAATCAAAGAACGAAATAAAGAAGGATTGGATAACATGATAGACACAAACTTCACCATGAGTACCAGAACCATCGCCACCTTGGATGGGCTTGGTCTTCGTCAAGTTTCACTCCGCTCTTTCGGTGGCACCTCCTTACTACTCTCTCCCGTTTTTAACATGAGACATATGCACTTAATTTAATTATATTAAGGAAATTAGTTAGGTTATTTTAAATAACAGGTATTATTTAAAACACTCCGACTATTGACCAATATAGAATTGCTCTAAGGGTGTAAGGCCTTGTTAGATCCCTCTGGGTCTTAAGTTCGAATCCTAGAGGAGCCACTTGTATTGGAAGGAGAAGCCATAAACTCCGAATTGGATACCAGATAATAATATAAAAAAAAACACTCTTACTATCTTTCCTATTATCCTCATTCTCTCTCTTCCTTGATTATTGTTGAGGGAGCATCAATAATGGTAAATTAAGAAAATATTCACAAATATGAAAAATATGCCTAAGATTTAGGATCAAGATTAACACCCCAAATATGTCCTACAAGTGTGGAGAGGGTGCTTTGTATTTCCTTACCATTAGCAATGCCTGCCTCTTGCCTTTTCAGTCCTCATACACGAACACTGTCAACAATTTGCAGAAGAACTCGTTACCGGAAAAATAAACAAATCCCAATAAAAATTAAACCAGCAAAATAGAACTAATTAACTCTCCTCTTTAATGAGTAAGAATAATTTACTTCATCAATTACAACCCAGTGCCACATCATGTACCTGCAATCCTGAAAATATCCCCTTAAATCCGGACAATTGTCCTGCCGTTCTGGTATTTATTTAAAAAAAGAAATCCACATAAGCTAAATGGCAAGTCTAAAGAATATGAGATCAAGCAGCCGCCATTAAATAGGGAATTATGCATGGAGAATAATAGAGAGACCAGAAAATTCAAAATATTAAAGGACTAAAATGCGTGGCACTTCATGTACAAAAAGGGGTGGGGAAAACAACAATAATGCAACAGTTAAATAACCATCACTACAATGATAATCGCGTTGACAAGGAGTTTGATATAGTGATTTTCATCAAAGTGGTGGCCGCTGAGCAGACTGATGAGCGTACTGAATGCCTTCACATTCTGCAGAAAATTGCCGAGCGAATGAGGGTGGTTAGAGAAGGCAGGGAACTTGAAGTTGCTGAAAGAATATAGGGATGGCTCAAGAACAAAAGATATTTACTGATTTTAGGTGGCCTAAGGTATGCATTTGCACTCGATTGTATTTGGGGACAGTTGGATATTTCATCACACCAAAATAGTAAGGTAGTAATAGCCACTCATTATCCTCTTGTTTCGAGCTCGGATAAAATTGCCAATATAGTCAACATCAAAAAGTTATCCCAACAAGAGGCATCGAATATGTTTTGAAACATTGTTGGTAACAATCTTTTACCAAACGCTCAACTGATATGTGATAAGTTCTGCTGTTGTCTTCCCTCCTTATAGTTCCTATAGCAAATTCTTTTAAATGTCGAGAGGCTCCCATTGATTGGGAGACGCATTTGGATGAATGGAGACATTGGCCTGATCAGGAGTCGATGAAACATGAGTTGTTCTCAATCTTGAAAATTTGTTATGCACGGTTGCTTGATCCAAGTAAACAAAAATGCTTCCGTTATGTTGCACTATATCCTGCAAACAGCAACATATACACACATTACTTGGTGGAGTTTTGTATAGTTCAAGGCTTTCTTGGTAATGTTAATCCAGCTACTAACTAGAGTGGACTGCGCAGTCGAGACATTAACACAATATTGAGGCACCTTGTTAATGTCGCTTTTTTGGAGGAAGGAGAACAAATGAGTTATGTCAAAATGAATGATTTCTATAGGCAACATGCTCTACATATATCATCCATAGACTCAAGTCCAGAACGTAAAATTTATGTTGATAATGAACAACATGTAGAAGCCTTTAGATCAACATCATGGGAACGTGCCAGATGGGTATCTATGATTGATGGTAAAAGGGATAGTCTACCAGCAAACCAAAATTTCGGACATCTTCAGACACTATTGCTACAAGAGAGGCTCAGGTTGTTTGAAATCCCAACAATCTGTTTTCACACCATGGGCAATAATCTTCTTGTGCTAAACTTAAATGGTACTAGAATAAGGAGGTTATAATCTTTATCAGGGTTAACTAGTCTTAAGGCGTTATATCTAAATGGCTGCTCAGATTTCAAAATATTTCCTGCTGATATCAAGCCGCTTCAGCATCTTGAGGTATTTGACATTCGAGGTACTGGAGTGAATTTTGTTCCATCTTTGGAACCTTTGAGGTGCCTTAGAATCTCATATACTGCAAGAAGTGGTTATAATGAAATTTCAAAGCTTCACAATTTAGAAGAATTGATCATTGAAGTTGAAAAGCAATTCCTACCGCAATGGGGTAATGATGCTGAACATATTGAACAAAATGCTACTTCTTTGAGAAATCTAACGATTTTTAGATACGACTTTAAGTAACTAGGGGTGGACTTATCATGAGGTTCACAAGCAATTTGAATATGCTTTTACAACTTTTGCTTAATTTTTCCTTGATGTTTCTGATACTTGTATTTTCCTTGATGTTTCTGATACTTGTAATGACCAGTGTTGGTGTCAAAAGTAGAAGACTTGTTTGTTCAAGTGTGATGTTTGATTCAAATGTTTTCTTGTTGCTTATAATAATCTGTACTGAACAGTATAAGACTTGTGTGTTTTGTTATGCTTTCACATGATAGTATGCTGCAAAATCTCAAAATATATTGTCATCCTTGATATTTTTTTTACTGTTTACTGGAAGTTATTTTGAAAAGGGAAGTAAAGATTTTAATTTACAGGACAAAGTTCAAGGTCTGTTTTGTAAGGTGAAGCTACACTTGTCCCAACTAGAGTTTCTCGATGTTGGGTAATACAAATTACAGACCCAAGGTATACCAACCTACACTTAATTTTGTATTGTAGTCCATAATAGGGAGACTTCCACAAGGCATGCTTCCCTTGAATCCTCTTCATTTGTTTTACTGTTTTAGATAGGAACAAAGAATTTGGAAACAAACGTCATGTGTCATTGAACTCGAATATGCATATCTTAGATAAAACAATTACGTATATGTAGGTGGAGATTAAACCACTTAGTCGGAGTGGTAGTGTTACGCCCCAAACATACTAAAGAGTGACAGGCATGAAATATAAGATAACCTTATTTCATAAGCCTATTTAATATTCTCTGCTTGCAATTTGCAAGATATACTTCGTTAATATAGTATCAAATAATGATATTATAATATTTATCCATTAACCTTTGTGTAAATATTGAACAAATATCTCTTTTATTGATGGACTTTCCAAATATATTTGTAACAATCAAACAAATAATTCCTAAGGAATATTAAGACTTTTTCTCAATATATATATATACACACACACAGCAAGAGAGTAAACATCATGTCTACAAGATTTTTGGAATGACTTTTCTCTACAACAAACGAATAATTCAAAATCATCTTAAAATTAACTTTACAATATCAATTAATACGACCATCTGATAAGTGATCCATTCTACAATTCATTTGAAGGAGTAGGCTTAATTTTTATGCTATCTGAAACATAAATAATTTGATACGTAAACAAAGTCTCGATACAAAACTTATTACTAAAATACCTGAGATAAATTTGTATAGATTCATACTGGTTTATAAAATTTCATACTATATAGGAGATAAAAGTTATCATTGAAATATGTATAAAAACTAGTTTTCAGATTTGGCATAATCATATGCTGGTATTTAGGGGGAAAAAAATAGAAATTTAAGAAAATAATCATAAGTTCAATATAAACAAAAATTTGATAAAGTAATTTATTTTCATTAATAAATACTGATGAAAACAACTCCCTTTATTGAAAACTTGTTTCACCAAAGGAACTAGCACAAAACCAACAACAGGCGTAGCCCAAAGACCACAATAACAGGTACAGCTCAAAAGCTACAAATAACAGGCGCAACTTGAAGGCTATGAAACAGGTGCAGCTAAAAAGCTATGAACGACAAGCGACCCTCGAAGGTCACGAATAACCAGCGCAACCCGCAGGTCACAAATAATAGGCCCAACCCAAAGCTTATGAAACATGCGTAGCTAAAAAGCTACGAATCACAAGCACAGCTCAAAAGCTACGAATAACAGACGTTCTGTGTCTAGTTCCTCTAAGAAAAGTGTTCACAATCTTATAAGAAATCTTTTCTTTGAATCACTTAGACTTTGATCTAGTAAAATACACACACACACACACACACACACACACACTATGAAACAGTACCCAAAAAAAAATCAAACTTCCAACTTTGTCTCGATGGCATTATATAAATATACATAAAATACTTATGGATCAATGATAGAAGTCAAATTATGATTTCAATTAGAATGAACACTTATTAACATCTATTGTAACTCTATTTGTCTTTCAAGTACTCTAATCCACAAAATTGAAACACACATGAACATTGCACATCACTTATATAAATACTTATATAAAAAAAATCAATATAAGGTAGTCAAACACTAAAATGGCTTCCACGCATTCAGTAGTTCAAAACAACCTTTTTATCACTAATAGCTTCTTTACTTTTCCATTCAACATATATTTCAATGTTAAAATCTATATTTCTTGCTCTTTCTTAACCTTTGCATCAAAACTCCTTTTATTGAAGTCTTAATCTACAGTTCTTTGAAATTATAAAGAAACAGCTTCATATGAGTTAACTTGATGATCAAATAAATTTATACAATATAATTTACTCGATATTACTTTAGCCACCAATATCCACTCATTTGAGTTATAATTTCCATTTAACCTTTTTAACAAACACCTGGTGTGCATCACTAATCAAACAACTTCATCAAGCTTTTTAATCTTCAAATCTCTTGCACAGCATCTTGCATCCAATTTCCCCTTCGACACATTCTAACAAACACATATAACGCATAAAAATTACAATTAATAAACAAACTTCCTTTTTCATATTTAAACCCATTATAAGATTTCAAGCAGCAACACAGCAGCATAATCCTTCTTTCCCTATTCGAACAAGTAGGACTAAGAATAGTCATTCATATGGGCAAAACGATCTTGTTGAAGCAATTGTTTATTATTTTCACTTCTTAAAAAAAATAAGAAGTCGTCTCCGGTGCTTGTTTGAAGAAATGCCATAAGATTAGCGCCACTAAATCCATATTTTGAACTAGTGACATATTGAACAAAGTGCTGCTTCTTCCACTACTACAAAAAGGTTGAAAGGTGGCGCACATATTGTGGCCCTTCCTTAATGAAGTGCCACAGCTGCTTATTTTTTTTTATATTTTATGTTTTTTTTACCAGTTGTGGCGCCTGGGAGGGTAGGTGCCACACTATCTTATGGTCAGGTGTGGCGCCTGTCTGGCCAGGCGCCACACCTGACATATTTTAAAAAAAAAAATTTTATGGTCAGGTGTGGCGCCTGGCCACACATGACCAATTTTTAAATTAAAAAAAAAATTTGTTCAGGTGTGGCGCCTGCCTGGTCAGGCGCCACACTTGACCATTTTTTTAAATAAAAAAAAATTTGGTCAGGTGTGGCGCCTGCCTGGTCAGGCGCCACACTTGACCCTTTTTTTAAATAAAAAAAAAATTGAGATTTCCTATCCCTTCCCCACCAATCAGAACCCATCCCGCCCCCACCCCCTTATCCTTTTCTTTTCCCACCCTCCCCCATCTCTTTCCTTTTCCCGTCTACCCCCCATCTCTTTCACTACCTTTAATTATTCCCTCTCTCACTTTCCCTTTCATCTGCGTGCACCCCGTCCCTCCATTTTCATCTTCACATCTTAAAACTACACTCACACGCGCACACGTCTTTGTTTTTTTCCAACTGCCATCCCCACTCCTATCTCTACTATTCCCTTTTCTTTGTATTGTCCTCAACTTTTGGTCCCCACTCCATTTGGTAGCTCAAATTTCTTCCTTCCCTCACTCAAGATTGCGTCACCAACGGCAATTACGTGGTCCCCCACTCCACTGCATTGATCAACCTGTAAATTCAACTTGCGTTTTCTTTTTATTAATATTTTTTTCAGGTTGTTCTGCTTTTTTTTTTTTTATGGCATGCTTGCGATGCTTTTTTTTCCCTGTTATGACACGCATGCATTTATATTTATATGTCATATATAGCCATCTTCTTCATGTATGGTGTTATTATACTCTTTGTAAATCACGAATAATATATTTTTATAATTTACTGAAATTTACAAGTCTTGCAAAGTGTACACTTAGGCTCTATGCTTTATTTGTTCTATTATTGTCTTTATAAATTATCTTTTAAAAAGAATAAAAGAATAATTCAAGATTAATTTCGGATTCTTTTAGTTTAATATTAAGATGTCAAATAAAATGTACAAAAAATGTTAAACAAAAGTCAGTAATCAACGGTTTATAAAATTTAAATTTAAAATATATGAGAATCAATTCTGTTTCTGAATATTTAAACTTAGATAATCAAATTAACTTTTAATAATACTGCTATTTCTTTTAAAACTTCTTCAAATTATTTGTTTTCCAAAAATCAAAATCATTTATTTAATATTATTTCACGTATTTGGAATTATTGAGTGTTCACAAATGCAATTCTGATTGGAAATGTTTATCATAATCAAATCAAAATTCAAAGTTTTTAAATTATTTATTTTATTCCATCCCATTAATTCAAATTTAAATTGGATTCATGACGTTGTGTAGTGCACAAGCTTTGGGTACTCTTAAGTTTTGACCCTTTAATCGTAAACAACCAATCCTCTGCACAAGATATAATCTTTATATCTATTATCTTTACACATTTTTTCCTATTTAAATTTAAACTTTAAAATTTTTACTGAAGATTTTATTCAAATAAAGTTATCTTTAGTAAAAAAAAAAGTATCAACTATCAAGTTTACAATTCCTTTCGGGCCAACAAAATATATATATATATATATAGTTTACTTGGATAGAAAACTGTTTAGCTTGTCATGCATCATTGTCCACTTCTATCCCATGTCTAACAAGTATTTTTTTTAGGAATAAAATTCAATATATGGAGCAAAAATGTAATTATCATAATATGTGTCGTTATTTAACTAAATATAAATAAAGTAGGCTATTTTAGAATTGAAGGTTTTAAAGCGTGAAATCATGTGTAATCATGAAATAAGACATATGTTAATAATTTGATAAATTAAAGGGGTAAATATAATGAAATCCAATTCAAACGTTCCAGGTCGAAAAAAAAAAGAAATTAAAATGTTCCAGGTCCAAGAATAGTTTGTGGTCAACAAAATTTATTAATGCAATTGATTAATTTATATTTGTGTCATATATATTTGTATATGTCATATACAAAAATATATCTTATTAAACTATTTTGTAGAGTATATATTTATATGTCATATATATTTGTGTTAGTGCTATTTTGTAGAGGTAAGAAAATAATTTTTTGTATTATCTTATTAAACTATAATAGAGAAAATCCCATATAAACCCAATGAAAATAGGAAAAATTGAAATCAGGATAATAAATTGAATAATTCGTTAATTGAGTCATTAACTTATTTAAGGATTTTAAAATATGGATAAAATGACTTTAATATATCAATGTTAATATTTAATAAAATAAAATATAATTTGTCAATATTGTTTAACTTTAAATATATTAACTAAAACCGTAAGGGGAAAAACATACAATAAGGAGATAATGAATGTTGGGATTATGCTTTCTTTTTCATTTTATTTTATTTTCTTTATTTTTTTTTTCTGAATCATATTTTTTGATTTAAGCTAATCATTTTTGATTTTATTATATATTGATGTTTATTACACATATTATTATTAAAAAAAATAACTTAGAACCTCAAATATTTTATTGATTTTTTTTATGTTTAATTTGTGTTTGTAGTTTCAGTTCATCAGTTTATTGAAGCTTCTATTTATGGTATGTTTTTTAAATTTTGAGCTTACAAATGTGATTTTAGTTGAATTTAATAGTTATAATTTGTAGGTGTTCTAATGATTGTTATTGATTAATTGCATAAGCAAAATAATTATTTATATATTCTTAACACTTGTATTTTATTTATTGACTTGTAATGTTTTCTAATTTAACTATGATATATTGTGGCAAATATGGTTTCTTTTGTTATGAGTTGTAAAAAATTATTATAATGCCTGGGAATAATTAATGAATTATTTGGCAATTTAAACATTCAGTTTAAGACTTAGAAAGCTTCAATTATGAAGATTCATGTGGTGTATGTTATTTTAAATTAAAATTGGTAAGAGAATATAAAAGTAATTAGTAAATGCAATAGTCATACAACTAACCACGTACTTTTTTTAAAAAATAGATTGAAGCCCATAGATGGATCGTAAATGGATGTCATCTAATCGATGTTCAAGGGAACATATAGATGGGGTGAAGGATTTTATTACATTTGCAACTGAGCACACAAAAGATCCTGGCAAAATCTTATGTCCTTGCTTATCTTGTTGTTTTGGAAAGCGGATTAGTCAACTTGATTTGCTAGATCATTTAGTGTGTTATGGTATTGATCAAACATATATACGATGGACAAGGCATGGTGAGACCAACGATGCATATAGTGATCGGGTGCATACCACGGGTGGTGCCTCGGATGAATTTGATCAAAGCATGTTTGATGAAGATGATGGTCTTGAAGAAATGGTAAATATGGTTGAAGGGGTGCTTCATAACTGCCCTAACGAATATGAGAAGTTGAATGGTGATGCAGAGAAACCATTATATGTCGGAAGTACTAAATACACAAGATTGCTAGCAGTGTTGAAGTTGTACAACTTTAAAGCTCGCTACGGATTGAGTGATTCGGGTTTCACCGCATTGCTTGAATTGTTGCAAGATATGCTTCCAGAAGAAAATGTACTTCCTACCAAGACATACGAAGCAAAGCGAATTCTTTGCTCTACAACCGGTATGGGATATGAGAAGATACATGCGTGTCCTAACGATTGTGTATTATTTCAAAATCAGTATGCAACGTTGGAGAAGTGCCCTAAATGCAACGCATCTCGATATAGGAAGAAGAAAGGAAAAAGTCCTTTGAAGGTGCTATGGTATTTTCCCATTGTTCCGAGATTCAGGTGACTGTATAGTAATGTAGAGATTGCTAAGCAGTTGACATGGCATGCAGATGAAAGGATTAAAGACACGAAGCTTAGGTACCCTGCAGACGCTCCTCAATGGAAAAAAATTGATCATGAGTACCCTGACTTTACTGATGAAGTTAGGAACCTTCGCCTTGCACTGTCAACTGATGGAATTAATCCGCACGGTGTTTAGAGTAGCACACATAGCACGTGGCCGGTGATATTGATGATTTATAACCTTCCTCCACACTTAATCATGAAACGCAAGTTTATGATGTTGTCCATGTTAATTTCTGGGCCAAGGCAACCTGGGAATGATATAGATGTATACTTGGCTCTTTTAATTGCTGACTTAAAGCTGCTTTGGGATGAAGGCGTTAGTGTGTATGACGGGTACATGGAAGAAAGTTTCACTTTGAAAGCCATGTTGTTTGGCACAATTAATGATTTCCCTGCTTATGGAAATTTGTCAGGATACAGCGTCAAAGGATATGGTGCATGCCCTATATGTGAAGATGACACTCATTCAGTGCGACTTCATCATTGTAAGAAAAATGTTTACATGGGGCATCGAAGATTCTTACCATCACAACATCGTTGGAGGAAGTGGAAAAAGCCTTTCAATGGTGATGCAGAAGAAGGTAGCCCGCCGAAGATGTTGACCGGTTCCCAGGTGTATTCCAAGGTAAAAGACTTGGATAACAATTTTGGCAAGCCTTTTGCAAAACAAATCGAGACAAGCGGTTGGAAGAAAAAGTCTATTTTCTTTGAACTTCCATATTGGAAGTCTTTATATGTGAGGCATTTTCTTGATGTGATGCACATAGAAAAAAATATCTGTGATAGTCTAATTGGCACGTTGCTTAATATCCAAGGAAAAAGCAAGGACAGTGTCCATTCGAGGTTGGATTTAGTGAACTTGGGAATTAGAGAAGAGTTGGCACCGATTGAGCAAGGGTCTCGTACCTATCTACCGCCAGCGGCATACACTCTGTCGAGGAAAGAGAAGAAATTATTTTGTGAGTTTCTGCAAGGAATTAAAGTTCCCGAGGGCTACTCTTCAAATATAAGAACCTTCTATCAGTAAAAGAGTTGAAGTTAAAGAACCTTAAATCTCATGATTGTCATGTGCTCATGCAAAATTTCCTACCGGTTGGTATACGATCCATTTTACCCAAAAAATTAAGGAACACTATCACAAAACTTTGCGTGTTTTTCAAGTTGATCTGCAATAAAGTGGTTGATTCAACCAAGTTAAAAGATTTGCAAATGCTGATTGTGTGTACTCTGTGTGAACTTGAAATGTATTTTCCACCTTCTTTTTTTGACATTATGGTACATCTAACTGTACACTTGGGCAAAGAGACTCAATTGTGCGGTCCAGTGTACTTGAGATGGATGTACCCAAATGAGCAATTCATGAAAATATTAAAAGGGTATGTGAAAAATAGATATCGCCCAGAGGGTTGTATCGCTGAAAGTTACATGGTTGAAGAAGCAAGTAACTTCTGCGCTGATTTTCTATCAAATGTTGACCCTGTAAGAATCCCCAAGTCCCGTCATAATGGCCGAAGATCAGGGAAAGGAATAACGGGGATCGATGTAATAACGATATTAGCAACTGAACGGGACCAAGCCCACTTGTATGTCCTACATAACACTGATGAGGTCGAACCGTATGTAGAAGAACACAAGGATGCTCTCCGATTGGTACATGGTGATAGGAATGAAAATTTATTAACAACAGAACACAATAAACAATTTACAGACTGGTTGAAAAATCGCATTAACGATGAGATGGAGAGGAATCCTGATTCAGTTTCTGAAAAATTGAAGTGCCTGTCGAAGGGATCGAGCTTACATGTATTATCTTACAATGGTTATACAATCAACGGTTACATATTCTATACACAAGACCATGATACACAGAGCACGATGCAGAATAGTAGGGTAACACTTGTTGCTGATTCTTGGCATAGATCCAGTGCTAAAGATACACACCCTGTCTATGCATCAATGTCATACTTTGGTGTCATTGAACGCATATGGGAGTTAGATTACTCTATGTTCAGGGTCCCAGTCTTCAAATGTAAGTTTGTTAACAACAACAGTGGATTACGGATATATGACTTAGGCTTTGTGCAAGTAGACCTTTTTAAGGTTTGGTATGAAGATGATCCTTTTATTTTAGCAGCACAGGCAGAACAAGCATTTTACATTCCTGATCCTGCTAAGAAGAATTGGTCTATTGTACTTCCATCCAACAAGAATCGTCAAGCAGAAGTTGATTTTGAAAGAAATGAATATTTGAACATCAATAATGATGATCCTTCATTTGAGAATTTGTGGTCAGCAGAGATTGATATAGATGGAGATGCATATGAAGATGAAGATAGAGATGGACCCGTATACTTGAGACATGATCATGAAGAGGGAACTTGGGTCAAGAGGAACACAATTCTCAATCCATCACGAATTCTGAAGAATAAAATTTTAAATCTGATGAGAAAAAGGAAAAGATAATGATGTTAGATCCTAAGTTTTGATGATAACAAAAGACAATTGTATGCAAATCATAGTTTTATAAGTTTAAGGAATGTTTACAAAGTTACCAAATGCATATAGCAAAGTTCTGTGGTGTCTGCTGTCAAAATGAACTGGCGTACTCGAGCATAAGTCTAGGACTCGAGCATGGAACTCTTCTATGCTCGAGCAGGTGCGAGTGATAGCCAGAAAGTGTTTGGCCGAGAGCATGCTACTATCATTTCTACTAGTTCACTCAAGCACTGGAGATGTCACTCGAGCATAAGAGTCCTTCTCACTCGAGCACTAGCGAGTGAAAGACTGCGAGTGCTTGGCCGAGAGTCATGAAGTTCAGAAAATCACGAGTGTGCTCGAGTAAGGTTATATATGCTCGAGTGACACATCAGCACTCGCGAGTGAAAAATCTATCTCTCTCAAATTTTGATGCAAGTGCTGATAATAAGGGTATATTACTTGAGAATATTTTTCTCACTCGAGCAGGAGTATGTGTGCTCGAGTGAGGGCCCACATCACCTGCGAGTGTAAAATCTCACTCTTGCTAAAATAGTATGCAAGTGCTGTCTAGAGAAGAGTTTCCCAGTGTAAAGTGCAAGGCCACTCGAGCAGAAGGAGTTGTGCTCGAGTGAGGCCCCACATCACTCGCGAGTGAGAATTTTGTCTCTCTGAAATCCTATGCGAGTGTAGGTTCAAAACTGAAGCACATGGAGAAATATAGGGAGATCACTCGAGTGAGCCCATCCATGCTCGAGTGATACCCTGCCAGAAGAACAAATACACCAAGTCTCACAGCGTTCAATCCGAATATGGTTTAGTGTTATTTATTTATCCTATCATTACTTATTATCATTATTTAACATCATTTTGAATGTATTATAAGTGTGATACAGGAGGATGAACGTTTGAAATAAACAGACACGAAGAAAGTCAAACAACGGCAGACAACATCATTACAAGCTCATACCTACTACATTCAAAGTATTCAAACATACGCGTGTCATTCCACAGTAACAAGCCCCGCTCCTCATTGATCATTACTCAAACGGGCAAAAATTGAACATCTATAAATACAGAGATCCAGAGAACGTCAAAGACAACGAAGCACAAGAATTCACAAGCATATACACGAGTCTCTGTCATTCATATTTTCTCTATATACATATTGATCTTCAGTGCTCATCTATTTGCTCTGTAAGAGAGTTATTATACAATTCAAATTCTATTTTCATTTCATCTCAAGGTATTGGGACCTTGAGAGGGTAGATATCCTTACGAGAGAAGCAGTTGAGATAATTCCTAGTTAAACCTTCCACTCATAAGACTTATAAGATACAAGCAGTAGAGAGCGTTCCTGCTCATAAGACTTACAGTGGTGTAAGCAGGAGAGAATGTTGCTGCTCATAAGACTTGTATACATAAGCAAGTGGGAAAGGTCACATATTGTTTTTCTGCACATAAGACTTGTCGTAAGGGGGAGAGAAATTTCTAGTGAGAGAATATTTCTGCTCGTAGTCCATTAGAGGACAATTGTTGTTTTGTGACATTCTGAGAGCCTATTGAATCTTGGAAGAATAGTGAAAATCTCAGTAGATCTTGATCTCTGAGGACTGGACGTAGGCCTGGTTGTTAGGCCGAACCAGTATAACTCTCTGTGTTTCAATCTTCTCAACTCTACTCTATCTACACTATTTTCATATCACCACATCAAGCAAAAATTTATCACGTCACCCAATTCACCCCCCTCTTGGGTGAAGCTTGCCTCTTTCAAATGATTGCCTTGACTTGTTTACTTGTACATATGTTTTTATAAATTTCAAAATAATTTGCTTTCGTTGACATGGTTGACATTGTGCATTGATGTTTTGATTTGGTTTATTTCACTTGCAGGAGTATGGACTTACCACATGATGACATTGAAGATGTTCCCAGGCACATTGGTAGACAAAGATTTGAGGAGAATGTTAGATGTGGCAGGACAATTATGGCGATGTTGATCAGATTGAGAAGTAACGGAATCAAGTTACAACTGGAGTGGAATGAAAATGGAAACCTGTTCGGCGAGAACAGTACCTCCTTAAATAATTTCATCAGGACTACGGTTTGAGACAGAGTCCCTATTACAGTTCAAAATTGGAAAATAGTAAAGAAAAATTATGAGGATGAGATCTGGGCTGAAGTACAGGTAACACCTTAATTATATAATTGTTCGGTTTGCTTTGTTTCACTTCATTTCAATCTTACATATTATATATGTTTTTTGACTTGTTTACAGAGTATTTTTATTATTGATGTACTACTACAAAAAGGGGCT
This sequence comes from Inga oerstediana, assembly GCA_963210345.1. Classification (NCBI taxonomy): domain Eukaryota; kingdom Viridiplantae; phylum Streptophyta; class Magnoliopsida; order Fabales; family Fabaceae; genus Inga; species Inga oerstediana. The sequence continues at coordinate 82,550,512 of OY723400.1, forward strand.
ATAACGTCCCAAATTTGGCACCTTTAACGTCCCAAATAATAGGGACGTCTAAAAGTTAGGTTTTTTTTATACCATAATTTACATTCTGTATTACCCAGCGAATTCAAACTGCAGAAACAGAATAGAAGATGGATTCATAAACCACACTGTCTGTTACAAACTGGTAAGGACATCCAGCACTACAATCTTTACTATATATACACACAATAACCTTTTATACAACCTACTACTATATATATCAACAAAAACAACCAGAAAGTGTCAAAACGCTGTCATCACACAACTACAAACTGATATAAAATAAAAAGTTTACTTCTCTATATGTTGAAGAAGATGTCCAGCCAAAAGATCTCTGATCAAATCAAGGTCTTCATGTAGGTAGGCATCTTCATTATCAAAAATCTGAAAATTAGAAAGTAAGCTTTGATAAAATGAATATGAAGCAAATGAATTAATTAGCATTTCGATTAGAACACCAAAAATATTATAATTTGAGAATGAAGAAGCGATTACCTTTTCAAAATCACTAGTAATTCCACTTTGAGTTATGTTATACATATAAAGTATAACATAATATCCGCATTCAGTGTTGCCAGGTTGCCGAGGGCACTTTAAATCAAAGGGATGCAATTGGTTGTTAAAATCAATAAAGGTATGTCTAAAAGGACCATTAATGAAACAATTAGGTAGGATCGAATGTACTTACTATCGGATAAAACCACTTTGGCTTTTTAACAACTGTACCCTCGCGTGACCCACCTAGGACTCTATATGTTTGACAAGCACTATCTGTTAGAACCGGCTATCACCCAAGAGGGGGGGTGAATTGGGTGTATAATAAAAACTTAAGAACTTTAGAAATCTTTTCGTATCTTAACGAAAGCGGTAAGTATGAAGGTTTATAAATCAACAGTTAGATTAAATAATATATGCTGGAAATATAAGAGTTTAGGGAAGAGAATATGCAAACTGTTATTTATCCTGGTTCGGTCCAATCTGTGATGGCCTACGTCCAGTCCCCAGGCTCCTCCTGAGATTTTCAAATCCACTATCTTCTTGTTTAATCCGGGCACAAGAAAAGCCTTTACAATCCCATAAGTTTAGCCGGGTACTTGTTAAACCTTTTACAAATCTCTTACTGAAATACTCCCCCTTACGGCAAGTCTTACGAGCAGAGCAATCCCGAAGATCTTCCTCTCCTGCTTACTCATGCAAGTCTTACGAGCAGCAACGTTCTCTCCTGCTTACACCCCTGTAAGTCTTATGAGCAGCAACGTTCTCTACTGCTTGCACCTTGTAAGTCTTACGAGCAGAATGTCTTACGGCAATTCTCTCTACTGCTTCACCGTAAGAAAATCAACCCTCTCAAGGTCCCTCTACCTTGAGATCAACTCAAAAATATAGATGAAGGTGTTTACAGACTCTCTTACAGAGTGGATATAATCTTACTGAAGTACAATACAAATAATCACTCTCTCAATGATAAGTAATACAGAAACTGAAAATAGAGAGTGTATGGGTAGAAGCAGAGGATTCACATTTCTATGTAGTTGCACGCTATCTCAGTTTTTCTCCGTTTTTCTCTGTTTCCTCTATCTCTCCCAATTTTTCTGTTCTTCTTCCAAGTTGAATGCTCTCTCTTATTTATAGTTGATGAAGATGATGACCGTTGTGAATATTCGTCCGTTGGAGTCCCACTGCTTCATTTGAACGTTTGAGCATATTTGAAAAACAAGCTCCTGTCAGTTGTGGAGCAAGGTGGAGTGTCTAGTTGGACAGCAGGAAGATTCATTTTGAGCTGTACATCACGTTGTGGAGCGTTTTGTGTTTCCGACAGTTTTTCATGGTGGGTCATTTGCTTGTCGTGAAACCACCGTGTGTAATGTTTTTTATTTGAATCTGCAATCCGAATGTTTAATATCCTGTTCCACACTTGAAATATATGTTAGCTAACATTTAGAATCAATAACAAGTGAAAACACACTGATCCAATAACATATAATCATATTCGGATTGTTCGCTGTGAGACTTGATGTTTTTGGTCTTCTTCCAGAATATCACTTGAGCATAAATGGCTCACTTCGAGTGATATCCTATTTTCCTTCATATGTTTCAGTTCACGGGTTGTGCTTGCATGGAATTTCAGAGAGACAGAATTCTCACTCGCGAGTGAAGTGAGGTCTCACTCGAGCACAACTACCTCTACTCGAGTGATCTTGCGTTTTCTACTGAGAGTGTCTTCTCGGGTCATCACTCGCACACCATTTTGACAAGAGTGAGATTTTGTACTCGCAGGTGATATGGTCCCTCACTCGAGCACATACACTTCTGCTCGAGTGATCTTGTATTTTGAACTGGGAAGCTCTTCTCTGGACAGCACTCGCAGTACCTTGCTCGAGCACAGAATGCTCATGCTCGAGCATTGACGTCTCTGCTCGAGTGAACGAAGGAAGCATGCCGTTACTTCCTCTCGGCCAAACACTCGCATGCCCTCACTCGCATGTGTGCTCGAGTGAGAATGACTTCTCTGCTCGAGTGCATACCTTAGTGCTCGAGTGTTGCAACTTTCTTCACGTTTCAGCTGCTTCTGGACATCACTCGCACAACATTTTCAGAGAGTCAGTTTTTACACTCGCGGGTGATGTGGGGCCCCTTTAGAAAAATTTGATTCATTTGATTCAAATGATGTATCATAAGAATGCTCTTGCCATATGCATTCCAATGCAACAAGAATCAGCTCCAAACTCCTTGTATTCTGCAAGTTATGATCGAAGGAGTGTATATTTCGCTAGTCTGCACAAGCATCAAATTCCAGAGGGCATAGCTCCTAGAATATACGTTCGAATTATGAAAATTATCTATCCATGGAAAGCTCTTTGAGTCTACTTTCATTTGGCACTGGTCTCGTCTCAATCCGATGTGTGGTTTGTGAGATATACTCAAAATACCGAACCTGTGTCAGAAAGTGACGGTGATTTCAGTTTCATTTTCGACGAATCATAGCTCCTTCATTTGATCTTCTTTCAATGTGATTCTGGTGCCAATTTTACGTGTTTGGAGTCTTCTTTCATATGCCACCGGTTTCGGGTCAATCCGACGTGTGGTTTGAGAGATATGATCAAAATACCAGACCTCGCTCAAGCTGAACGTAAAACAGAGTAGAACAGAGTATACACCCTATGCTCGAGTGAAATGGCCTGTGCTCGAGCATAACACCTTGTGCTCGAGCATAACACCTCTAGAAGTGCCAAAACTCATATATAAGTCATCTTAGCTTCATATTAACATATTCCAACCATTATTTGATCATAGAAACCTCCGGTAACATTATAGAAACCTCCAATATCACATCTAACAACTTGAATCTTGATATTCATGATAGATCTACCAAGTTCTTCATTCTTCATAATCCAAATAAGCATCTCCTTGACTATCTTCAATTTCTTTCTTCTTCTTCCTCTTGTTCATTTTCATTAATTCAATCTTCTTCATTCTTTGCTTGACTAATCTACAAAATAGGTAACATTAAATATAGTAGTTAGTCAAAGAAATACATTATATAAACTTTTTGCTCTTATCACTTCATATCTATATTTGACATCATCAAAACTAATCATATATAACATTCTCCCCCTTTTTGATGATGACAAATCTTTTAAGAAAAATATGTCTGAATGAAGTGCAACATACATGTATAATGCAAAGTGCAAACATACATATACATATTGTAATGCAGAGTGCAACATACATATTTTTCTTACATTTTTCTCCCCCTATTTGACATCAGCAAAAAGTTTGAAATATAAAGAAGTAAGGTTTGTGAAGAAGTAAATAAAGTAGAAATGACTTTAATCACAATGAATGAACCAAGAAAACAATTGACTCTCCCCTATGTGAAGGAACTGAAAATAGATTTGGAGAGGTTTTCAAGAAAACTTTTATAATCAAGATCAATGAAATATATGAAACGTATTCTTGAAATGTAAATAAAGAAGGTTTAGAAATGCTCATGTAGATTTGGAAATTGGTGAAGCGCTCCATGAAGTCCGTTGCTTCTTTGGCAATGCTGGTGCATGCTGTTGTGCTTTGTACAACTCTGATGTACACCACACTTCTGTTATGTAACTCAAATATATATTCATGTTGTTGTCAAGATTCTCCAATTGAGTTGAGCTTCTGTTTAGCATGTTTAATGCTCATTTGTATTGGCATATGTATTTGTTGTTCTGAATGTTACAGCCAATATATATTCCTTGACTGAGTGTTAAAAACATCCTCAAGGTTGATAGAGTCTTCTTGTAGTATGTTGAGGAATGCTATTGCACAAAACAAATTCTCCTGTCATAAAATTTAAATCTTTCTTTGCAAAGAGAATTGTTAGTTCAATCAAGTAACAAATTGTTCCTTTCCATATGATATATTAAAATTAAGATAATGAAAAGAACAATATAAGAATAACTCATCATCAAAACTAATCAAGACATGGTGAATACAGATGAGTATGTTAAAAGGATTTTCTTTCCAATAGGAGATGAGCTTTCAATATAAAACACATGTGAATGTGAAGCTCCCCCTTAATTGATGCATGGTTTTAAACATTTTCATTAGGAAAAACAATTAATTACTCTCCTGGATTTGAGAAACCATTGGAAACTTTATAGAGAAAATGATTTTGACAGTATGAAGATTTAGAGAGAAATTAAATGATAATGCTAATCAGGATTTTTAACAGATATAACCCAATATCACCTGAGTGGTTACTTGAGTGATTCTACTCAATCATTACTCGATTGTATACTCAAGTGATACAACTCAAGGATTTTGAATTAAGCATGAATACAATACCTCACTCGAGTAATATCGTAATCACTCGAGTCATAATCCTCTGTAGTCCATTGGTGCATCATGTCCTAGTCAATATTGGATGATGTGACTAGTACTGAGGGATTCTGAAGTGTAGTCTTTTGTGAACACTTTAGGATACCAAGATGAGCTTAGAGTAAGCCTTTATGTGCATATTGGCTTAGTATGTACCCCTTGCTTAGCAAACATCATTGAGAACTTATAATTTCACCATAGCACATAACACCCTTATTTTGTCATCCATCATCTCAAATAGAACTTTGAAGTTCTGGTTCACTAAGTCACACAGCTACTTCATCTTATCATTGACTAATGATCTCAGCATTGTTTGTAGTAAGCTTTGTGTGAAAGAGTAGAACCTCCTCTCTTAGAGAGCCTTAGACAAATGGAACAAAGAATGAAAGATCATGGAGACCAACTATAGCAAATTGTCGTCTCTCATTTATTGGCCTTGTTCACCATAGCTCTAGTATAGGTATAGCAGATAATCCAGTGAAGATTTAGACATAGAGCTAGGATAGTAGTTAAGAATCCTCATAGGCTCATCAAGCTTGATGATTTTGTGCATCTCAGCATTTTCCTCTGAACATCTCTATTGGCTCCATATTATAGTGAAAATGTCTGATCACCTTGAAATGATAAGGAAGATGGGTAGGCAACAAAGATTCATATTGGATAACTTATTCTTTGCTCTGTGCTGCTTTGAAATAGACTCCTCTGGGTCTACTAAGAGATCTTCCTTCTCTTTCTCTTTCTCTGATTGTATCACTAGCTAGTTATTTGCTAGTGGTGAGATGTTATTTGAGTAATATCACATATTCTGCTTCAACTCACGCTGCAACACTATCAGTCATGTCTTTTCTGTTAGCCTTTGGTCTTTGTATCCAAAAGTAGAGCATTTTGGTCAACTCCTGTAAAAGTATAAACATATGCTCTCTGGTACCCATCTTCTCTTGGGTCCGTATAATATTAGACATAGCAACTCTTATGCTCTTATACAATTAAGCATATGATATTTGAGCAAAGAGTACTATAAACCAACAAAGACCAAGATATATTTTTACCCACTTAAATAAATTTAAACCATTAGATCATGAAGGGTAATGAATAAGTGACATCAATGAATGGTGATTTTCAAAGATCAATGAAGATTTGTAAATACATTTCATAGAAAATATTTCATTGATAAGATTTTCATGCAATAGATGTAAGTTGGATCAAAGAGAGTAGAGAATCTATCTATAATGACCAACTTTTATGAAATGATAAATCATGAATGAAAACAAATTTTCAAGAATGATAATGAGATATGCAAATTGTTTCAAAATCTCAAATGTTCTTTCGAATCATAAATATGCATCATGACATTAAGATTTTGAATGCATGAAAACTCATTTAGGAAGCTTGTTAAATACCAATGCTTATGCCAAAAACAATGGAAGTCAACAGTTATAAAATATATATCAGAAAGCTTCACTAAGGAGTTCAACAAAGATAACATGTTAATTATAAGAGTTAACATGTTCGAGAATTTTCCCAAGGACAAAAGTCATATGAAAAATGAATTAGCCTAAATGGCTTATCTTGGCATATATAGGCATGATGACTTCAGTATTGATCAAGAGATAATCTTGCCTCTTAGTATTATGTCTTAAAATGGATAAATATTTAAGGCAGCAAGACTTAAAGTGCAAGATTCTAGTTACTCAAAAAAATGGATGAAGACAAATGGTAATGCATTTGAGCAACAATATAAGTATAAGAATTTATGGATGATAAAGCACATACTCATTGATCCAAATGACTAGAGTTCTAGAATGTTATCCCGGTAAGTTATCCCACAATAATGGTTAATGCATTAAGATTCAATGCACTAATGAACATTTATAATGCTTGGAATAATGTGGCCAACTAATGATTTATGCATTAGGCACAAGGCTTTCACAAGTTGAATTCTTATCAAGGGAATATACTTGAAACTCATATAGATAGTTAACTTGTTTAGACGTAAGGTCTAGCATGTTAAGGAATGAAGAGAGTTCAAGTATTGGATAGCACATTTAAGATCAATGTGTCAATGATGGGAAAATACTTTGAAGAATGAATTTGAAGCATTCTGACTTTCATTATAAAAATATTAACTTCCAATTTTGAAACCGATTTGAATGTAAACAAGATATGAATAATTTTCAAATAATGTGTATGCATTTTTATAACAAGATGAATTTGAAATCCAAGTAAATTTATGAAATGTGCATTTCAAATTTCCAATTCATAGAAAAATTATGCATAATTTGGAATCTAGGTACATTTTTGAAATTTGCATTTCGAAACTCAAATACATAGAAAGATTATGCACAATTTCACTTTCAGTTCATTTAGCAATCTAAAAACAATTTAAAAACCCATAAATGATTGATTGCTAATGGTATGCAATAATGAGCAAGTTATTCATTACCCAAATAAATAATTTATATAAGCATAATATCAGGTAAGAATAAAGAAGACAGTACCGTGCTCAAGTAATCTCGTAATTACTTGAGAAATTATCCTTTGGAGTTCATTTGTACATAATTCCTTGGCTTTTACCTTCCAATCTTCCAGTTGGTATTATCACTTAAACATTTACTCCCAGTTGTCACACAGTGATGATAATTACTTGATTGGTTACTTGAGTAATGCTTCACTGTACACCTTTTCTTCCTTCATTGCTAGCTAGGCACTTGCAGTGTTGCCTCAAGTAGTACCTCCTTTTGTTTACATATTTAAGATGTAGCCTCAAGGTCCAACTTCACCAAGATTTGAGTGAAATCTTATGTAGTCATAATCTTGAGATGAAGCTCTTCCTTTCTTCTTCCTACAAAACCTTATAGATATTTTTCTTCCTTTGGTATCCAATTTTACTTGGATCCACTCATGGTTACCTTGTAGGAATCATAATTCACATGCTCTAAGAATATAATTAATTTGAGACAATTGAGCATAATGAATTAAACATGTCTTTATGCATAAGAGAAATATTTTCTTTACAAATCATTATACATGCATAAAGAATTAACCTTTTAAGCATTACAATACCTTAATAAATAAGTCTATTAAATGGATTTTTAAGAGATGCGAAAACATAATTTAAAAATCATTTGCAATGCTCATTCCTAAGGTTCCAAAATATAAAACCTCAACAAATATTACAAACAACAGCATAGGAGGTTTTATCATTGTATACCTTTGCCTTAGATATTTGGAGGATTGCTTTTGCTTACCCATTGCATCTTTCTATGATGTTGATACTTTGAATATCTTGCTTTGGGTGCTGGCAACCTTCTCTCAAAATATATAGACTCTAGCAGTCTTTTATTTGATGCTTGAGAGATCCTCCTTTTTGATATAAATGACATGAACCTCTTTATTGGCGCATGAGAAACCCTTGGCTTCTTCTTTATCTTCTCCGTACCCTTATGTCCATTCTTCTTATAATCAGTCTGCACACATAAAGTACTAGATGGACATTTTGGTACCCACATATACTTGGGTCCTTGATTGTTAATATTAACCCTTACATGTTTCTTCGGTACCCAAATATACTTATTTCTCACATGGGAATTTCTTCTAAAATAGCATGTATGAGAAATATGACCGGATTTACCACAATAATTGCAAATTGTATCAAGATATGCATTAAGGGATATCATACAACTATTATGTCGATCATGAGAGTAGAAATTCGAATGAATTTGATTTGAATATTCTTTCTTCCCAACAAACTTTCCAGCATATTTGAAAACATTTTTGCTTTTCTCAATAGAATCACCAATTGGTTGAGAAACAAACTTTTGTAAACTCTGAAAATCATTTTTATGAAAATCACACAAAGAATTGGAACTTTTTACCTTAAGTTCATCTTGAGCTCCGGAGAGTGATTTTTCATGTTCATCCACACTGAGCTCTTTTCGGGAATCCTCTTTTTCTTGTTCATCCATGTTGACTGTATGGAAGTGTTCTATGATTTTTCCATTTTCATCATCAACTTCCAATTGTTCATGCACAGTAGATGCGTAGTGTGTAGTTTCACACGAATTGTCAACACTTTCAACTTCAACACAAATGTTAGAAGCATAAATAGAATCAAGAGTGTCCCAGATATGTTTAGCATTAGAACAACATCTAATTTTCTCAAAATCATTTTCGGTTAAAGCACTATACAGAATTTTCATTGCTCTAATGTTCAATGAAAACATTTTCTTTTCACTTTCAGTCCAATCCTTTCTTGGTTTGAAATCAAAAACATTTGTAAAAACATTCCACATATCAAAATCAAAAGATTTTATAAAACTAGTCATTCTAGCTTTCCAAAACAAAAAATCAATATCTTTCAAAAGAGGTGGGATTGTATAATCAAAACCTTCTAAAAGTATAAAACACCCAAAATTAGCCATTTCAACTCTTGAGACGGTTAAGTCCTTTAAACAAGAGCCCTGGCTCTGATACCAAATTTTAGAACCGGCTATCACCCAAGAGGGGGGGTGAATTGGGTGTATAATAAAAACTTAAGAACTTTAGAAATCTTTTCGTATCTTAACGAAAGCGGTAAGTATGAAGGTTTATAAATCAACAGTTAGATTAAATAATATATGCTGGAAATATAAGAGTTTAGGGAAGAGAATATGCAAACTGTTATTTATCCTGGTTCGGTCCAATCTGTGATGGCCTACGTCCAGTCCCCAGGCTCCTCCTGAGATTTTCAAATCCACTATCTTCTTGTTTAATCCGGGCACAAGAAAAGCCTTTACAATCCCATAAGTTTAGCCGGGTACTTGTTAAACCTTTTACAAATCTCTTACTGAAATACTCCCCCTTACGGCAAGTCTTACGAGCAGAGCAATCCCGAAGATCTTCCTCTCCTGCTTACTCATGCAAGTCTTACGAGCAGCAACGTTCTCTCCTGCTTACACCCCTGTAAGTCTTATGAGCAGCAACGTTCTCTACTGCTTGCACCTTGTAAGTCTTACGAGCAGAATGTCTTACGGCAATTCTCTCTACTGCTTCACCGTAAGAAAATCAACCCTCTCAAGGTCCCTCTACCTTGAGATCAACTCAGAAATATAGATGAAGGTGTTTACAGACTCTCTTACAGAGTGGATATAATCTTACTGAAGTACAATACAAATAATCACTCTCTCAATGATAAGTAATACAGAAACTGAAAATAGAGAGTGTATGGGTAGAAGCAGAGGATTCACATTTCTATGTAGTTGCACGCTATCTCAGTTTTTCTCCGTTTTTCTCTGTTTCCTCTATCTCTCCCAATTTTTCTGTTCTTCTTCCAAGTTGAATGCTCTCTCTTATTTATAGTTGATGAAGATGATGACCGTTGTGAATATTCGTCCGTTGGAGTCCCACTGCTTCATTTGAACGTTTGAGCATATTTGAAAAACAAGCTCCTGTCAGTTGTGGAGCAAGGTGGAGTGTCTAGTTGGACAGCAGGAAGATTCATTTTGAGCTGTACATCACGTTGTGGAGCGTTTTGTGTTTCCGACAGTTTTTCATGGTGGGTCATTTGCTTGTCGTGAAACCACCGTGTGTAATGTTTTTTATTTGAATCTGCAATCCGAATGTTTAATATCCTGTTCCACACTTGAAATATATGTTAGCTAACATTTAGAATCAATAACAAGTGAAAACACACTGATCCAATAACATATAATCATATTCGGATTGTTCGCTGTGAGACTTGATGTTTTTGGTCTTCTTCCAGAATATCACTCGAGCATAAATGGCTCACTTCGAGTGATATCCTGTTTTCCTTCATATGTTTCAGTTCACGGGTTGTGCTTGCATGGAATTTCAGAGAGACAGAATTCTCACTCGCGAGTGAAGTGAGGTCTCACTCGAGCACAACTACCTCTGCTCGAGTGATCTTGCGTTTTCTACTGAGAGTGTCTTCTCGGGTCATCACTTGCACACCATTTTGACAAGAGTGAGATTTTGTACTCGCAGGTGATATGGTCCCTCACTCGAGCACATACACTTCTGCTCGAGTGATCTTGTATTTTGAACTGGGAAGCTCTTCTCTGGACAGCACTCGCAGTACCTTGCTCGAGCACAGAATGCTCATGCTCGAGCATTGACGTCTCTGCTCGAGTGAACGAAGGAAGCATGCCGTTACTTCCTCTCGGCCAAACACTCGCATGCCCTCACTCGCATGTGTGCTCGAGTGAGAATGACTTCTCTGCTCGAGTGCATACCTTAGTGCTCGAGTGTTGCAACTTTCTTCACGTTTCAGCTGCTTCTGGACATCACTCGCACAACATTTTCAGAGAGTCAGATTTTACACTCGCGGGTGATGTGGGGCCCCTTTAGAAAAATTTGATTCAAATGATGTATCATAAGAATGCTCTTTCCATATGCATTCCAATGCAACAAGAATCAGCTCCAAACTCCTTGTATTCTGCAAGTTATGATCGAAGGAGTGTATATTTCGCTAGTCTGCACAAGCATCAAATTCCAGAGGGCATAGCTCCTAGAATATACGTTCGAATTATGAAAATTACCTATCCATGGAAAGCTCTTTGAGTATACTTTCATTTGGCACTGGTCTCGTCTCAATCCGATGTGTGGTTTGTGAGATATACTCAAAATACCGAACCTGTGTCAGAAAGTGACGGTGATTTCAGTTTCATTTTCGACGAATCATAGCTCCTTCATTTGATCTTCTTTCAATGTGATTCTGGTGCCAATTTTACGTGTTTGGAGTCTTCTTTCATATGCCACCGGTTTCGGGTCAATCCGACGTGTTGTTTGAGAGATATGATCAAAATACCAGACCTCGCTCAAGCTGAACGTAAAACAGAGTAGAACAGAGTATACACCCCGTGCTCGAGTGAAATGGCCTGTGCTCGAGCATAACACCTTGTGCTCGAGCATAACACCTCTAGAAGTGCCAAAACTCATATATAAGTCATCTTAGCTTCATATTAACACATTCCAACCATTATTTGATCATAGAAACCTCCGGTAACATTATAGAAACCTCCAATATCACATCTAACAACTTGAATCTTGATATTCATGATAGATCTACCAAGTTCTTCATTCTTCATAATCCAAGTAAGCATCTCCTTGACTATCTTCAATTTCTTTCTTCTTCTTCCTCTTGTTCATTTTCATTAATTCAATCTTCTTCATTCTTTGCTTGACTAATCTACAAAATATGTAACATTAAATATAGTAGTTAGTCAAAGAAATACATTATATAAACTTTTTGCTCTTATCACTTCATATCTATATTTGACATCATCAAAACTAATCATATATAACACTATCATGAAAAGCAAAATGAACATAAATTAGAACCATTCATTTTTTTAAGAGTCAATGAAATACAAACAGAATAACTTACGTGTCGAAGACGGATTTTGTATCTTTGTCTGGCTTTTTACTCAAGGGATCAAACCAATAGACTACGTTGCGGCGGGGACATATAACACACAAACTCCAGTGGTAACTTTAACAACATGTACACATTAAAATGAAGTTAGATGAGAAGACTATTATTTATTAAACTTCTTAAATTGACAAAATGTAAATACGAACCGTTGAACAATGGGTGCTAGATAACAATGAAGTTTGGTATGTCCCATTGCGTAGCCGACATAGTGAGTCCTATGCACCACAGTACAAGTATCCCCTGTCGTATTCGCAGGAAATAAGAATCCATACCAATCACGTATTTCCATGTTTGTGCAGAGACCGTGGAAGATGCTATAATAGAATTAAAATAAGAAATGAATTATTGAATGTATGAAATCAAAAAACCACTAAATGAATTCTATGGGAAAATTGAAAAAAGAACTTACATGATTGCGAATTTCACCCAGCCTGCATCTATCTCTTCCAACTTGATAAACTGCTTGAGATCTGTATTGTCAATCGTGTAGGGATACTCCACTTGGCCCACAATCCCTGGAGGCATCTTCAAGTCAATCTGTTTAATACCCTTGTAGATCTGCTGCAGTCGTGCTAAGTAGGGCCATTTCCTCGCAGCTTCGTCATCCTTTTATAACATTAAAAGACAAATTGTTATTAGGATGCCAACAGATTTTCAGTAATAGTAAGGTAATTCCTACCATTGGAGGTGTTGCGTCTGAACCAATAAGATTGTGAGGCCAAAGGATGAAAGATCCTATCGCTTGACCTAACATGCCAACCTCTGGATCAGGAATAGGGATGGTTGTACCTTCTTCCCCCTTTCTAACACTCGTCACATTCACCCTACGAAAATCCTCCAGAATTTGCTGATGATGGTGGGTGGTAGCACGTGTGTGAACGAGAGCATCAGCAACAACACGCAATAGTGGATCATCTAAATAGAGGGTACAAGGGTCTCCCGACACTGGAGTGGGAGAAGGGTCGCCAAGTGGTTCCTCCAGAGGGTTGTAACTTCCTCTGGTGCTATTGAAGGCCGGGGATTCCTGAGTTCTATGCTCGTCCCTTGCCCTTTGCTCTTTGAACATCTTTGTCATTTCAAGTTGAAGCTCTGGCAACAGCTCTTGTCGGAGCTTGTCGCGAAGGTTGGCCTCGATCTCTCATTCGAGGTCCTCTCGAATCTTGGCCACAACGTCCTTACTAGGTCCAGCTTGTGACGAATAACGTGGGTCTTGTCCAAAATACCTCGCGGCACTAACTCCCTGTGTCTCTCCTCGAACACAACCAAGGTCATCTGCCTTCCCAATAGCCGTTGACAAGATGTCCATCCGTCTACTTGGATTGAATGAACCTTGGCTACTCTGTTCGTCCAGTTCATCCTGTAGAATACAGTTTATCGTAAATGTATCAAAACCACTCGCGATATGTAAAAAATTAGGTACTTATGGTATAACTACTTACAATCCTCGCAGCAACCTCAGCAACAGTCGGATTTATGTACTTCCCAGCCTTAATCCTCCCTGCTTTCCATTTTTTGTGACGTGGAGGAGGTGCAGGGGCCTGGATAACAACGCTAGGATCAGATTCCGCTGCTTCCTTCATTTTCTCTAACTCTTCTTGCATCATTTGCCGCTCAAGCTTCCAATATCCACCGCGAGACATGAAATGTTGATATTTATTTTCTGCTTGCCTCTGTGCATTTGCTGCACTTAATTTCTATGAATGAAAAACAACAAAAATAAATCAACGATATAAAGTATATGAATATTATAAGTTCTATATCATGATGACAGAAATCTTACCAAAAACTCAGGATCTGCTCGTGATGCCGCAAACAACCTCCAGTCCTCTGGAGACAAATATGTATACTGTGCACATAGATCCTTACCCCTAAAGGCCCCTCGAATGTACCGTGCTGTTAGCTTGTTCTTGAAACCTTTCCAGCGTACACGAACCTCATCCATCCAGTGCTTATACATCTGCCTAGTGTCTGGGACATCGTATGTTTGCTGCAAGGTAAAACATAAGATTATTATATTTGAAACAATAAGAACAAAGCTACATTGCATCAAAACTTACATACCAAAAGTTGCTGCCAAATCATGTCTTTCGTTTTTGGGGGAACCAATCTCCAATTATCGTAGGTAATGCGCACTTTGCTTCGAGCCAAAAACCCTACGTAGCTAATAAAGTGGTCTTCCTCAGGACCAACTGGATTCTAATAGCTACCGGTAATAGTTGTTGCATCAACACATGATAATCATGGGACTTCATTCCCACTAACTTCAAATCGTCCATTGAGACACATCTTCTCACATTCGAGGAATACCCTTGCGGCACCTTAATTTCATGCAAACACCCACACAAACTTCTTTTCTCTGCTTTTGATAGTGTATGCGCTGCTGGCTCCATGTATGCCCTCCTACCATCATCTCTTAGTTGTGGATGTAACCGTTCTCTTATTCCCATATCGACAAGGTCTAATCTCGCATTAATCCTATCCTTAGTCTTCCCTGGTATGTGCAAAAGCATACTGATAAGGCTATCACAAACATTCTTCTCCACATGCATCCCATCAATACTGTGTCTCACGTCAAGCGAATGCCAATATGGAAGATCAAAGAAAATGTATCTCTTCTTCCATATGTGCTTCTCACCCGCAACCCTCTGATTCTTACCAAAAGTGACATTGATACGTTCCACTTGACTGTAGACTTCCTCTCCGGTTAATGACTTTGGAGCCATTCCATGCTCCGGTAAGCCGTTAAACCACTTTCTTAGCCTACGATACGGGTGGAACCGATGAAGAAACCTCCTGTGTCCAAGGTAGACAGTTTTTCTTCCATGCTTTAGTTGTTGGAAGTGTGTGTCTGCTTCACATATTGGGCATGCTTTGTGACCCTTCACGCTATACCCTGACAAGTTTTCATACGCAGGGAAGTCGTTTATCATTGTGAAAATCATTGCACGTAGCTTGAAAGACTCCTTCTTATAAGCATCAAACACATCTACGCCTTCCTCCCACAACTTCTTCAAGTCCTCAATCAAAGGCGCCAAATAGACATCAATATTGTTCCCTGGCTGTTTTGGTCCAGAAATCATCATAGATAGCATTATATACTTACGTTTCATACATAGCCAGGGAGACAAGTTGCATATTACAAGGAGAACCGGCCACACACTATGTGTGTAATACCCCGAATTTTGAGACTTGAGGCTAGAGAATAAGCCTAAGATTAGTGGATTGCTAAGCCCTGGTTTAGCAAGATCCCAAATTGTGATTAAGGGTTAATGACTCCAAAAGTGGATGTGGTTAGTGATAAATAACCCTTTTGGAGAATATGATGTGATTTGGCACTCGAATATGATTCGTGTGTGTTGTGAGCAGCGCCGAAACCCTGTATTTGAGTTCAATTGTGGATTAACATCCAAATTGACTTAGAATAGAGGGAAGAATTGAATGGGATATTGGGATGGAAATGGTGTCATGTTGTGGTATTTAATCATTGGAATTGGTTTAAGTTGGATTGGACACATTGGTTGCAAAACTGGAAATGTTGTCAAGTGTGAATTCTGTCTGGGCAGTCTTCTCGTGTGGACGTTTTTAATAGGCAAATGATGTCAGAAAATTATGAAACTTTCCAGTCTTATATTTCATATCTTAAGCTTCAAAATGGACATATAATTTCTGCCATTTCGTTTTGGGAACTGGGAGATATGACTGTCCAAAGTTTGGGATAGAAAATGAACTCTGTTTTGGGGCAGTGATGAGTTTTATGTAATTCTGGAATTGTGTGGTGATTTTTAGTAATGGCCAATATTTTTCCTATAAATAGGACTTAAATATCTTTCATTTGGCTTTGGAATCATCTCATTTTGAGTTTTCTAGAATTAGTTATGATTTTTCAAAGTTTGGGCAGAAAATCTGCCAGAAAATCCGAAAATGGGAATTATGACATCATCTCAATAAAAGATGACATCATCATGGAATTAAATATCTTCTCATCTTCTTCAGCTCCCATTTTCTGTCGTGAGTTTCAGCTGAAATAGAGAGAGAGCATATGGGATCTTTAGAGAGAGAAAGAGGAAGAAATCTCGTAAGGTAAGCCGATTTCTCCGACGATCTAGCTTCTAACGCGTATAACTCCGATCCTAAGCTACTCCTTTATGTTCTTTAAGGTTTGGAAGCTCCTCTTTTGGTGTTTTGAAGTTAGGGTTTTCAGCCACAAGAAGGAAAAGCTAGTGGGAGCTTGAGGTAACTTCCAAACTCTTGTGTATTGACTATTCTGGCTGCTGTGGACAATTTAATCGGTGAAATTTCGCCGGATTGTCATTGGTTTCAAAAATGGAAAATGGGTGTGTGGGGCTGTTATGCTGCCCAAATTTGTACTAAATGATAGTTGTAACCTAATGGAATAGTCAATAAAGTGGTTAGGAGTAGAATGGAACGCGTTTACGGAGCCGAAATCGCAAAACCTCGTTTTTCCCTGGAAAACCCATATATTTCGGTCTGGGCTATAAATGGGTCTTAGAGTTGGATTTTCAATGATTTTATGATTCCATTGAGTTCAGGAGCGAAAATTAGGTGGGGTTACAGTTGGGCACTTTTTCGGAAAAGGCCGAAAAAGCATAATTACGAAAACGCCCTTGAAACCCTTAAAGTGGGGCTGCCAAGGGTAAATTTGTAAATTGACATTGAATTTGACAATTCCGAGTCCAGAAATGGATTCCTTGGGCGAAAATATGTCAGAATAGCCCATGTCAAAATTTCAAGAAAAGTACAGCCGGACCGGGTACGGCGGGGCCGGGCCGGGTCCCCGGGGGTATTTTAGTAAATTTTCAATATAGCCTCATATAACCCCCAGAAACACTATGGAAGTGTCTAAATAGTACATTTGACATTGTAGGATCGAATGTGAAGCCCCGAGTTGCTGCACGCAAATCGAGGAGAAAAGACTGGAGGTAGGGGACTTACCTTACTTGCATGTATTTGATATCTTTGCTTGTGTAGTGATGTATGTGATTGCTTTACTTGATTGTGTAGAGCATATTTGAATAAATGAAGCTCTGTTTCTGTTTTGCTGTGGCCATAGTTTTGTTACATGAAACATTGAGCATACAGAAATGTCATTATGGGGCATGCATCTAGATAAAGCTAACATGTCATACACATAGCATCTGTCATGCATGCATTATGGTATCTGTTTCCTACTGAGATTCTCTCGAATCTCACTCTCCCCTACCAACAATTTAGACAGGGCAAGTGGCTCGTGGAGGGAGCGGCTAGGACTCCTCCGAGATGAGATTGTGTAATTCCCATTTGAAGAATTGTAATGGGCAATTGTACCCTGTGTATCTTTAGCGAAGGTATGTACCCGGGATTGCCGGGATGATTATGTTGTGCACTTTGATATTTATATGAATGTGATTTGTCTTCACGTAGTAATTGTATTCGAAATGTGAATATGAGACCAAGTTTATAAATGATTTCGAAAAGTATTCGTGAAAACCCCGTCATGTGATGGGTTAGTAAATGTTATTTGATTATTATTGGTCTCTATTTCATTTTAATCGCGTATTTCGGATATAATTACGGAGGGGGTTATAGTGTGCTAGTAAGAGTTCTATACGGATTGATGCCGTCTGTACAAAGCCCAAGCCGTAGGTTTCTCGGCTCGCTGCCAAATTGAGGGAACATTTCATCTATTTTTTGCCATTGTAGAGAGTCAGCTGGGTGCCGAAGATATTTGCCATCAGATATTCTCTCATCAGAGTGCCATCTCAACTTCTTCGCTTTTATTGCACTCGCAAACAAACGTTTAAAACGTGGTATTATTGGAAGATACCACATAACCTTTAAAGGTTGCCTTTTACTTGTCACATCACCATAACCACTATCTTTTTTCACTTTGTATCATGCAGTTTTACACTTAAGACACTCACTAAGACCTCCATACTCATTTCTGTACAGTACGCAGTCATTAGGGCAAGCATGTATCTTTTTATACTCCATACCCATCGAAGACAGGATTTTCTTGGCCTCATACATACGATTTGGAAATACATTATCCTCTGGAAACATATCACACAATAGTTTAAGCAGCAATGTGAAACTACTATCAGTCTACCCACAAGTTGCCTTTAAGTTAACCAAATGTAATGTTCCCGTCAGCCGCGTGTACTTACTCCCACTGTACAATGGTGTCTCTGCATCACTCCGCAGGCTGTCATACTCCTGCGACTGCGCAAAGGATTCTGCCTCAACATCGTTAATCATTTTCTCTATTCTATCTTCACCTACGATATCCACATCTTCCTTCTTGTGCGACGGGCAATCCGTTACTTCCTCACCATGCCATATCCACCTTGTGTATCGTAGATTTATTCCATCACAAAGTAGTTGATCCTTTATGACATCAACATCCCGTCGACTCTCATTCAAACAATTGACACAAGGACAAAAATACTTCCCATTTTTTGCAGGAGCATTTTTTTAGCGAATTCAATAAATTCTTCCACCCCTTTCTCATATTCTTCACTAGTTCTCAAAGCATTCATCCAACTATGATCCATTTTGTTACCACCTAAGACATTCCCAATAACATTCATACGTTTAGTACAATTGTCAACGACATATGATGGGATTACCTAATTAAGTTATCAACCCAATAACATTCATAATTCCTTTGGAATACAAGAATTTCTTTAATTTAAACAAAACATATTTTATTTTATTTTATTATATATACTAATTAATGGTAATATACACAAGTAAATTTATATTTAAACAAGAAAATAGACCATTGCACTGGAGTTCCCGAATACATGCAATTTAAGCAATATAAGCACACCAAACACACCAGGCTATAATATCAACTATCTCAATATAAGCAATATATAAGCACAATCTCAACCATTTCAAGTAAATTTATATTTCAAAAAGAAAATATACCATTCTGTTACAAAAAGAAACAAGAAAATAAACTAACCTGATCAGGGGGCGCCCACTAGTATACTGGAGAGGTAGAGAAGACGTTGGAGATCAGAGGTGTATGCACGGTGGGGAGGTGGAGAAAGCAAAGAACCACGGTGGTGTGCACGACAATGGAAGGAAGGAGGTGGAGGAGAGCAAAAATCTACACACTGTTTAAAAATAGATATAAAAATATTTAAAAAATATGTTTACAAGTATCATATTAAAAATATAGGGTTAAGGTACAATTTTAGTAATAAAGTTTTTTGCTATAAGCTTATGGTACAATTAAGTTTTGAAGGTGTGAAAGTAGACACAATATTTTAAAAAAGGAGCAATTTTAGCAATTATGTCTCTTGTTTATGTGGGCCCCACTTGTTCTCCCTTAAATATATTTGATGTTCAATTTTCATCTATCCAACCAAAAGTTAGTTTTTATTTTATTTTTATTGATAAGTAACAATTTTCATTAAAGAAGTAAAATGATAGTCAAGCTACAATCGTAAAAGAGCATTATTGCAGTGAGTTAATAACCTATTACCATATCAAATTAAATTCATAAAAAACCGATTTATATTTTAGCAAGAATGTTCTTGCAGCCTTAGCTTGTGTTGTAATGTGAATACAAATGGATTTTAGAGTTTTAAGGGATGAGTTTAATTTACTTCAGGGCTCTAAGTTTTCTAGATAATTTTCTTCTATTATTTTTCTTGTTTCCTTTCTTTAATGTCCATACTATACTTTCTGAAATTTTCTGGACACGTTGATTGATGACTACTCATCATGTAAAAAACACTTCAAAATTTAACTAATACGAAAATTTTAAATAGAAAGAATAGCTTAGATGCACAATACCTGTTGAATGTTTGCATCCCTTCTGTGTTCTCAACTTCATCAACTCTTGTCTTCAAGTCCTCTTTCATGCTTTGGAGATCTTCCCATTTATCTTTCAGTGACTGCAAATTCTCTTCCAAATTAAGAATATAATCAGCTTCTTTCTTGGCACAACCACACAGACACTTGGTAATGTCACATACAAAGGAACAAAGAGGAAGAAGAAGGGAGGAGGACGGAGGAGTTGAAGTAAAGAAACAAAGAGAGCAAGAGTGTGCCGACGGTGGGTGGGGCAGGTTGAAGAAGAGTAAAGTTATGATGAGAAGACATGTGAGGAGAGAGGGGTTATTGATGAGAAGACGCATGTCAGACAAGTGTCTAACATGCGCCTTTAGGCGTTCCAAATGCCATTTGGGACGCCTAAAGTCTGCCTTTAGGTGTCCCAAATGAATTTGGGATGCCTTGTAATACCCCGAATTTTGAGACTCGAGGCTAGAAAATAAGCTTGAGATTAGTGGACTGCTAAGCCCCAGTTTAGCAAGCTCCTAAATTGTGATTAAGAGATAATGACTCCAAAAGTGGAAGTGGTTAGTGATAAATGAACCCTTTTGGAGATTATGGTGTGAGTTGGCACCTGATGTGATTCGTATGTGCTGTGAGCATTGCCAAGATCTTGTATTTAAGCTTAATTATGGATTAACATCTAAATTGACTTAAAATAGGGGGAAGGCGCATATTGTGGCTAAATGAAAAGATGTGAAGTGTTGGTGGTGATTCACTGAGAATTACCATAATCAGGGGCAAAACGGTAAAGTTACCAACCAATTGGTCAGTTACCGAAGAGGAAACTCATTGGTAACTTCAAGATCAATGGTTAGGATTGATTTGTGCAAGAGATCAAGGGGTGGAATCACATGTGTGTGAGCTTATGTGAGCTCATGTGAGGTTTGTCAAGATCTTGACAAGTGTCAAGACATAAGCCATGGATTTTGGGTCAACAATTCAAACTCACATCTCTCTCCTCTCTTTGTGAAAGTCGGCCAACTTGGGGAGGGAATTAAAGATCTGATTTCCCTTCATCATTTTCACCATCTCATCTTCTCTCTCACACACTCCATGGACGCCAAGCATAAGGGGAGGAAAGAGAAAGCTAGAGGTGAGATTTTGGTTAGCTTAATGTCCTCTAATGCTTAAACACCTTTCTATAAAGTTGTTCATAGTGATGAGAGCTTCATCTCTATGCTTTTAGATTCTTGATTGGAGGTGTTTTATGGCTTGAGGAAATTTGGAAAGATGGAGAATCAAGAAATTGGTTTGGGAAAGAGGAAGAGGTGAGTATTTGAAGCCTTTTGATCCAAGTTTTGTGAATTATCATTGAGTATTGTGAATTTCGAATTTTGCCCTGATTTTGTGTGATTTTTGAAATGCATGAATGGCCTTGTGTTTGAGTGGCAATTGGTGTCTTGATGTGTTATAGAGCCATTGGAATTGGTATGAGAACTTGGAATGAAAAGAGTGGCAATGTGTGTTTGTGTTAGGGTTGTGTGTTGACATGTTGTGAATCTTGTGAAACATGTCAATATAATGTGAATTTGGTTGATTTGGTATTTCCAATGGATTCCTTGTGAAATCTTGTGTGAGAATGATGTTTGATATGGAAATTGAACCATTGGAAGCCAATTGTGCAAATTTGGAAATCTGTCCATTGAATTTCTGTTTCGGGCAGTCTGATTGTGTTGCAGTTTTGAATGGGCAAATGATGTTAGAAAATTCTGAAACTTTCCAGTCTTTAAATTCACATCTTAAGCTTTAAAATGGACATATAATATGTGTCATTTCGTTTTGTGAACTGGGATTTATGTCTGTCCAAAGTTTGGCATCAAAACTGGACCCTGTTTTGGTACAATGTTAGGGTTTTGGTAAATCTGGACTTTTTTGGTGATTTCTAGTTATGGCCAATATTTTTCCTTGAAAGAGGACTTGAATAGATTTCATTTGGCTTTGGGATCACCTCATTTCGATTTTTGTGGAATTAGTTATGATTTTTAGAAGTTCAGCCAAGAAACTGGATTTTCTGGACCGCGGCCAGCGGATTCTGGGCCGCAGCCCAAATGTTTCTGGGCATTTTTGGGCCGCAGCCCATGGATTTTTGGGCTGCGGCCCACCTCCAAAAATCAGCATTTGAACTTTTAAAGGATGATCTTTGGTCAAGTGTTTCCCAAGCCTTTAGGCATATGTTTAGGCTTTGATTAGCCACCTAAAGGTGTTAAATGATAACCAACATTAAGTGTTTGTCTGTTGAGGAATTGGAAAAGGGATTGACCCTATGTTCATGATTTTGATTATAGGGTTGATGTTCGCCCTGATCGTGGTTTGGTATTCATTCTGATCGCGAGTAAGCGAAGCTGGAGCTTACGTGGAAAGAGGGTAGGGAACATATCTCTTCTGCTTGTATTTGATATATGTGTTAGTGTGTTGGTGCATGTCTTAGCTTTGCATAATTGTGAGTAATTTGAAGCTATGTTTCAATTTATGCTATGGCCATAGGTATATTGTTCGAAGCATTGAGCTTGCAATTGTCATTGTGTTATCATGAGTTGTGTGATGCAAGCATGTCATGCATTAAACATCTATCATACATGCATATTGATATTGTTTACCTACTGAGATTCTCTAGAATCTCACCCTCCCCTACTGACCTTTCAGACAGGGTAGTGGATCGAGGATTGAGCATGCAACCAAGGGAGATGAGGTCTCCTTCGGGATTGAAGTTGGTAGTTGGTTATCTTAGTTGGGATGTATATTTGGAAAATTGTATTTGGTTATTTGAATGAATATATGTGGAAGAGGATTTGATTATTTGTATTGAGATTTGTTGTGTAATCCCCATATGAGGGCTTGTATGGGCTAATGCGCCCTATGAAGCTTGAGTAAATAAATGGAATCCGGAATTGCTGGACTTATTACATTGCGTACTCTGATATATTGAATGTGATTTATCTTTGTGTAGTAATTGAATTCGGAAATGTGAATGTGAGACCAGGTTATGAATGGTTTCGAAAGTTATTCGTGAAAACCCCGTCAGTTAGATGGGATATTAGATGTTAATTGTTTCTTATTGGTCTCTATTTCACTTTAATTTCATAATCCGAATATTAATTACAGCAGGGGGTTACACGCCTAAACCCAGACTTTAGGCGTCCCAAATGGATTTGGGACGCCTAAAGTCTGGGTTTAGGC
Organism: Inga oerstediana; assembly: GCA_963210345.1. Classification (NCBI taxonomy): domain Eukaryota; kingdom Viridiplantae; phylum Streptophyta; class Magnoliopsida; order Fabales; family Fabaceae; genus Inga; species Inga oerstediana. The sequence continues at coordinate 82,573,847 of OY723400.1, forward strand.
GTCCCAAAATTCTTTTGGGACGTCTAATCCCAGCTCCTGGCGCTAACAAAAATTTACAAAATTTATATTTCGCGGCTGGAAGCACTTTAGGCGTCCCAAATTCAAATTTGGGACGCCTAAAGGTTCCCCTGTATATATATAATTACAAAAATGCCACCGCCTCCCTTTTTAACCACCTAATTTTCAATTTGGGACGTCCTTGGGGGTGGTTATATCTCAATTCTGTAGTAGTGATGATGCTCGGAAGAACTTTGTAATAAGAAAAGCCGAAAACTTATGCAAAAGTTTCGTTCTGTTCTTGTCAAATAGTTCTTGAGGGATGATAATGATGATATCATTACTACACCACCTTATCAATTGTACGAAGGAATCATTACTCAAGAAATGTGGGATGAGTTTATCAGAACACATACAACTCCTGATTTCCTGGTAAGGGGATTTGTTTGTCTTTCCCTATTACATGTAATGTACGTATTTGTAATTAACATTTATATATTTATATGAATCATTTTGATCTAACTAGGAGTAGAGCGAGAAAAATCGAGCTAACGCGACCAACATGGCATACCGGTACACACAAGGACCTGTTTCATACGCACGATTAGAAAGAAAAATGGTACGAACTGATGATTATTTCATTCGTAATAAAAATTGTATGAATATCATTTAACTTCGACTAACTTTGATGTGCAGATACAAGAATCAGGCTCATATATTACACAGGTTCCACGACATGATCTGTGGGTAGCCGGTGTCACAAATAAGAAAGGTGAAATTCATAGTGAGGAAGCAAGAAGAGTAGCCGAATATTGTGTAAGTATTCAATTATATTATGCGTTCAATAAATAATTGGCTTTACTTAAACGAACTCCATTTATAATAACTAATTTTCATTATAATTCTTTTTGGGAAAGCGACAAATGACACAGGAGGATCATGCGTTATATTGGTTAGGACGATTTATTGAGCAGAGAGTTACCAGTACCCGAGTATGATGGTCGTGTTCGGGGTACTGGTTTTGCAGTCACCCCATCAGCATACTTCGGACGTCAGAAGCGCCTGAATAGAAGTGATGTTTCCCACCTGCGTGACGAGATGGCTAGCTTTAAGCATCAAATGCAAGAACTTCAACAACAAATGTGCTACAAGGAATAACAAGAAGAACAATTCACCGAACAAATGCGTTTGATGCAAGAACAGAATGCGTTGTTAACAACGCAAATACAACAGTTGGTCTAGGGTAGGCCAACACCAAATGTTCCATTCTGTGATAGCCCAAGTTTCAGAGATAGCTTCACTTCCATGCCTAAAGTCCCTTTTCCTTCGGTAATTAATTTCTTTTCTACTTTACTTTATGTTAAATTATAATTAAGTGAACTTTAACATATTAACTTAATTTTCCGTAGGGCGAATTTCAATGCAAGCTATATGTTGAGCAAGCATCCAAGCAAGCGGTTGCAGTGGGTGCTGCCTACAACACTGGTGAGGACATACTGCACAATTCACCGTTGCCCAATAACACACTCCAGGTGAGGGCTGACGTCTGCACGAACAAAGACGCCCTTTTACCGATCCCGTCTCGGGATGAGCAGAAAAAGGTGGCAGATGTTGTAGGTGGCTATGTTGCTTGGCCAATAGGTCTTATCGAGCCATATGAAAAGGTCGTTCATTCAAAATTCCCTGCACTTTTCCTTCAAACTTTCATCTCAAACTATGATTTAATTTTCTAATTTACGCAGGGTAAGATTTCAAAATGTTCAACAACACAACCCAAGTCAAAAGCATCGGCAAGCCAACAGAGCAGAAGAAGACAGACCTCATTTCTTGATCAATTAATATCGATTGCACCACAATTGATCGGTGAGGGAGGAGTGCAATTACGTATTCCAAGACTTATCTACAGTGTTGGTGGTCTAGTTGATTATGTTACTGCCGAGGTCGTGCAGGACATATGTGCTCGTGATTGGGTTAGTGCTTCGGCTATCAACATCTGGATAAGGTACTTCACTATCATCGTTTATCACTGTTATTAATATTTCTCGCTCCATTTCTTTTGTTTCTCATGACACTGTATGTTTTATACCAAGCATTTGGACCATGACGTTTTAATGGATACACACAGGGTCCAATTCGCATTTGTCAACCCTTTTCTCGTTGGTCATCATGAGGGTAAAGTAGATATAAATGTGCAGTCTAATGAGCTAAAAGATTACTTTAGCAAGAAAGCGACACCAAATACATTATTTTTAGTGCCGTATAATGCGAGGTAAGTTATTATTGGTACAATTTTTGTTTTTATTGTTTAACTTCTATCATAACATGATTGTTCAAAAAACAATTTTAAAATATATTTTAGGCGCCATTGGATATTGATCGTTATCAATCCAACGGAACCTTCAGGCCCTCGCATTTACTATGTGGATCCTCTAAAAAATGGTCTTCCACAAGACCATTTTGATATGTTACTATTGATCAATAGGTAAGTATACCTGCCTATGTATAAATATTTGCGTACGTGATTGAATAACCAAAAGTAATCAGTTTCTATTTGTTTTGTTAGCGCATTGACTGCGTATCGGTCGTCTGTCTCGTTAAACTATTCTAAAGCTACTGACCCCCGCCTTAGCTACCCTTAGAAGAAGATACATGTATTGATATTTGACTTTACTTAGACTTTGTTAGTAAACACTTTTTATTCATGAACAGAGTTAAATATTGCATTATATTTTTGCAGTACCCTTTCCAACCTAATGACAATGATTGTGGGTACTATATCATGAAATTTATGAAGGATGTTATTATGCATGATCAGCCATTTATTCCTCAAAAAGTAAGTCATTTAGTTGCACTTCATATTGTGTTGTAATAAAATTAAATTAGTGCCTGACAATTATGTTTTACTGATTTTAATTCGTTCTAACTTGTGTCTGATTGTATATATCTGTAGTATTATGAAGATCAACGTTGTGACGCTTTGACAGACCATCAGGTTAATGAAGTGATCGAGGAATGGTGTGAATATGTGTTTAGGCAAATCTCTGGGTAGCTATATATACTATTAAATTCACTAGCTGGTCTTTTTTGTGTTGTTTCTAATTGCCAATTGTTGTGTCATGCATGTTTGTTGAAGTTGAATTTGTTGTACATTCAGCTAGGTTTACAATATATTGTATAACAATTTTCAGTACTACTTTAGCTAATTAATCATTTGTTGGTATCATTTTAAAGTTACCTATCATTGTTCTTATTAAACCTTGCAGACTATAATTATATATGCATGGGAGATATATATGAGGAAAAAATATGCTAAAAAAACCAATACGAAGAACCCAAAAAATATGCTAAAAAAACCAATACGAAGAATTTAAAAAAAAAACACCTCCTGTGGCGCCTGCGTGAGGAGGCGCCCCAGGAGGTGTTGGCTCCTGTGGCGCCTGGGTGGCCAGGCGCCCCAGGAGGGAGGCCTCCTGGGACGCCTGGCCACCCAGGCCTCCTGTGGCGCCTGGCTACCCAGGCACCACAGGAGGGATGCCTCCTATGGCGCCTGGTTGGCCAGGCACCACAGGAGGTTATTTAAAAAAAAATTTAAAAATCTGTGGCGCTTCCAAGCGCCACAGCTTTTTTTAGTAGCGTCCAGATAGGTGGCGTTTCTCTAGCGCCACAGCTAATGCAATTATAAGCGCCACAACTTTGCTTTTTTGTAGTAGTGTTCGAGAAATCTAACAATTTTTAGATGCATTTTCAACTTTTAATTAATATTTCGTTAATGTTTCATATACTCATAATGATCAATGTTGGTGTCAAAAGTAAAAGACTTGTTTGTTCACGTGTGATGTTTGATGCAATTTTTTTTTTGTATGTCACTTGTAATAATCTGTGCTGAACAATATAAGACTTGATATATATTTTTTTATTAATGTTTACTGGATGTTATTTTGAAAATGGAAGTAAAGATTTTAATTTACAGGACAAAGATCAAGGTTTTTTTTATTAGATGAAGCTACAGTTGTCCCAACTAGAGTTTCTCGCTGTTGGGTAATGCTACAGTTGTCTCAACTAGAGTTTCTCGCTGTTGGGTAATGCTATAGTTGTCTCAACTAGAGTTTCTCGCTATTGGGTACCACAAATTACGGACACAAAAGAATACTTAATTTTGTATCAGTACTCTTGAGCAAGTGTTGTCCCTGTACAATAAAGAGACTTCCACAAGGTATGTGATTGCACCATATTTTTATATGATTTTTCATAACTAAATTAGGATTTTTAATGGATTTTCTAGGACAATATTGCATGAGTAAGCATTAATTTTAATTAGAGACAATTATATTAAATTAATTGTAATTAGGGACAAACTGGTCATAAATTTGTTAATTATTCATATAATTGTTTCTTGGACTTTTGATACTACATTTTGTTTAATCTTGCGCTTCAGAAGAAAATTGGAAATTCAAAAGGTCAAAAGTAATATTTTGAGTATTAGGGAAAACTGCAGAAAATACCCCCAGATTTTGTGAAAATTACAAAGTAAATAAAGAAAAGGATCAACAAAATTACAATCAATACCCAAAAGTTTTAGAATTTGTACTCTGCCTCACAAATATTTCAAACTGTCGCACCAAATCCCTCCCTCAGAACTTTTCATGTCTTCAAATAGGTCCTTGGACCAAACTTGCGTTTTGACCAAGGACCTAGGTTACTATCACTGCTTCCTTAAACAAAGAGGACCCGAGCGAATAAAAGAAGAGAGTTGGGAGTTGGAGAGGGAGTCGCCGCAGAGAGGAGTGGAGCTGGGAGCTTTTGGAGAGGGAGCGATGTGAGGATCTTGAATCAGAGAGTGCGGAGGAAGAGGTTGAATCCACTGTCACCTTCCTCCTCCGTTAGCTCCTTGATTCTCCACCAACACCACCGTCGGAGTTCAAAATCGGTGGAGACAGAGCTCAGGCGTTGGGAGCATCGAATCGGAGCAGTGGAAAGAGAGATGAGATCGTACCACCATAGACTACCATCACCATCGGTTTCTTTCTCTCTCTATCGATATGACAGAACCAGTAACAGCACCGTGAGGAGCTTGGCCGGTGATGTTCATACAAATTCTAGATTCCTGTGAGCATCCCCAGTTTCCGACGACTAGACCCAGTTTCCGGTGAACACTCCTCTTTTTCACAGACCCAGTGATCTTCTTCTTTTCCTCCATTACCAACTTCATTCACCCTCCTTTTCACTGCCATAGCCTAAAGCCTCATACATCACCACTATCACCGTACTTCCTCTGTTTTATTGTCCACTTCATCATTAATCACCACCGTATCTCTCTTTTGTCTTCATCCCACCGTCATTTTCCCCTCATCCATTTGCTCTGTTGTCAACAACACTATCATTACCACCTATTGTTTCTTCTATTCCCTCATTGACCGAACCACTTCCTTCTTTCTTTAATTTGGCTATTCACTCATATTTCCATGGACCTTTGGTGTCTTGAGGAGGTTGTGGCTGCTGTTAAGATTATGAGTGGCTAAATTGCTTGGGTCTTGGTGGTAGAGGAGGTGGCTAGAGCTTTAAGGTGCTACAAAGGGGAGTTCAATAATTTCCATTAGGTCAATTTATGCACAATATTCCTTTTTTGGATTAATGTTGTATTGATATATGTGCATTTTTGAGACGTAGATGAGTGATTATTTGTCTATGATGAATTATCTTGTGTTAAATTTTGTTGTGGTGCACTTGAATTTTATTGAATTTATTTCCTTTTGGATTAATGAAGTTATGCATTCTTTGTGATTACTAGTGCGTGTAATGGATTTAATTTAATTTGAATGTCGCGATTGTACTTTCAATTAAGAGAAAACAAGTGCATTAAGATGATTTTCAGACACACATCAAGTGATTTTTAACAATTAATCTAAGAGATAACTATAAATACGATTGTAGGATTAGTCATTAATTAGGTTGATTGGACCTAATGTGATTGCTTAGGGTTCTTAATTTGACTTGATGTCAAAGTAACTTCCAAAAATATTTTAAAGAAGTTAGGAGAGCCACCAATTTTCCACCAAGGTTCATTTTATCATATAATCCATTTTTAATCCAAGTCATTTCTTTATTATTTTCCGAAAATACTAAAAAGATTAGGAATAGCTTTATTTTCATAAATTTTAATTTAGAGAAAACCAATTTCAAAAACCCCTTTTCTAACCATGTTTATAGCACTTAGCTTTACCTAGGGAAGTCAAAATAAATGGCTCCTTGATAAGAGAACGATTCCGAGTTGTCTGCACTATATTGCATTTAATTCGTGGTAATTTGTGATTTGACCCCGAGGCGACTAAGGTTGTGTCAAATCAATGGCACCGTTGCCGGGGAGTCAATTTTGACACCTTTGGTTTACTAAGTGTCAATTGGTTTAGATTGACCGAGGTCTGCCCTTGTGAGCCTATTAGGTTTTCTTTCATTTTTTTTTATAGTTTTCCTAGGTTTGTAGAGTGTCTTGCATCAAAATTTTTTAGAAAACCAACCAAATATCTTGATTTTTCTTTGTTTTTTGCATTTGCATTATTGCATGTCTCACTTGAATTCACTTGCTTTGTGCTTGGTTGATGCATACTGGTTTCATTGCATTTGGATTGCTTGTGGATAACTTGCTTTTAATGCTATTTGAGTGCATGATTCAAATCTCCAAGTCACAATTTTAGTGATATACCTCTCCCATTTGGATTGTAAGCATTATACTTCTTCATACACATCATACACACTCATATACACTTGCACTCTTCCCACTTCACACCTTTTTGCTTGAACTTGTGTGCAAGATAATTTTGACACTTCATGGATCCATTGCTTGCTTGCTAGCTTTGTATGTCCGACCAACTTGAGAGGGCATTTGATCATTCTTCTAATCTTGAATTTTCCATTGACTTAAGTGATTGTGTTTCTCAAGGTACAACTATGGAAGGAAATGGTGCAAATCCACCACCAAGGAGAACTATAAGGGATGTGACAAGATTGGATGTCACTTAAGATCCTTTCAACATCGCATGCCCTAACTTTGAGGTTAATTTCGAGCTTAAGGGTCCTTTGCTTGCTTCACTACCTCATTTGTATGGGCTTGAGAAGGAAGACCCTTACAAGCATCTCAATGCATTACACTTAGCTTGCTCAAACATGAAGCCTATTGGTGCTCGCCTTAAAGATGTACAATTAAAAGTGTTCTATTTCACTTTGGAGGGGAAGGCGAAAGAGTGGTATATGATCCTTCCTACGCATGTCAATGATGCCCTTCATTCATGGGCTAACTTGAAGAAAGCCTTCTTGGATAAGTACTTTCCTGATGCAAGGAATGATGAGCTTAAGAAGGAGATCTACTCTATCAAACAAGATCCCTTGGAGTCCTTCTATGAGTATTGGATTTGCTTTCAGGAGCTTTTGGCTAAGTGTCCACACCATCAAATCAGTTATGAACAGTTGATCCAGTACTTTCATGATGGTCTTCTACCTAATGAGAAGGGCATTCTAGATGCTTTAGCTGGGGGTTCTTTAGAAGATTGCACTGCTGAGGAAGCATGGTCTCAAATTAAAAGAAGAGCTTGAAACACTCAATAATACAATATGAGAGAGATCAAAGGAGTCTGTGATATAGGATCCAACTAAAGGATGCTCTTACTTGAGTAAAAAATGGATACAGTCACCTCACAACTTTCTCTCATCACTTCTGAGCTGAATCATCTGAGTATCCACCAATCACCTCCTTTTCCTACTTCAAAAGCTCTTGTTGCACCTAGTTGTGATCCTTGTGGTTTAGTTATGCACATTTCAAATGTATGCCCTACTCGCCATGAGGAAGTCAATGCTATGTATCAAGGAAGGCCTAATCAACAACAAAGATGGGACTCTAACACTACCACCTACAATGAAAATAGAAAAACTAACTCTACTTTTGGTTGGAGGAATCAAAAAGGGTCATCTCATCAAGTCCAACCATATGGGTCAAACTGTGGGCAAATGGTGCCACTTCAAGAGTTTAAAGGTGATGAGACTAATCAATTGTTAAAGAGTATGGCCGCTTGACTTACCAGTATTGACAATCGGATGATGGAAGATAAAGCTTTGAATGACAGTCAATTCTCTTCTATTGGCTTAATTTACAAAGGCTCGAAAGTGATAGGGCAAGTGATAGAACTCAAATGTCTCATGTATTCAAGAAGTTGGAAGAGTTGGAGTTGAAGAATAATACCATGCAATCCCACTTAACTCAACTCTCAAATTCCTTAAGTGATGTGCATGCTAAGACTAGTGGTTCCATTCCTTTAAATACCGTTATCAATCCCAAGTCCGTCAATGCTATTGAGTTGAGGAGTGGCAAGAAGGTACATATCCTTGAAGAGATTGACAATGAGGTAGATGAGGAAATAGAAGTTGAAAGTCCACCCTTAAGCCCAATGAAGCTTCCTGATTCTGAGTGCTCTAAAGAGAAGGCTATTATTGACAAGAAGAAGGACAAAGTGGTTGAGCAACCTCAAGTGGAACAACAACCACTTCTGAGAGAGGTTGGCTCTAAGGAAAGAAGCAATTTTAAGGAAGGAGAGTCAAGAGAGCAAGGCACCTTATCCAATGCTAATGGTAAGGACGTAAAAATTTCTCAACTCCCTTTCCCTAAAGCTTACTTTCATGGCAAGAAAATGTATGAGGAACAAACTGAGAAAGAAATGTATGACTTGTTTAGTAAGTTGCATATTAATGTTCCTTTCTTCGGATTGGTTAAGTCTATGCCTAGCTATTGTAAATTCTTGAAAGAGCTTTGTACTAACAAGAGAAAGTTTAGGCCTAATGAGAGAGTTCAAGTTAGCTCTAATGTGTCTGCCCTATTCAAACCACAATTCCCTGTTAAGTGCAAGGATCCTAGCTCATTTACTATACCTTGTACTATAGGTAATGTGCATGTAGCTCAAGCCTTGTTAGACTTAGGTACAGCCATTAATGTCATGCCTAGTGCCATTTTTAAATCTCTTAGTGTCAAGGAACTTAAGAGAACTAGTGTGATTCTCCAATTAGTTGATAGGACCATTAGGGAACTACAAGGTGTCATTGAGGATTTGCTTGTCAAGGTCAAAGATTTGGTTTGCCCTGCTGACTTCTATGTGTTAGACATGTCTTAAGTGTCTAGTGAATCCACCCTTATCTTAGGGAGACCCTTCATGAGAACTGCTAGTACCTTGATAAACATGAGAGATGGGTCGATCACCATGGAAGTAGGTAACTTCAAGCTAAGTTTCAATATGTATGAATTCATGAAGCACCCTTTTGAAGATTACTCTTTATTAGGTGTGAATTCAATTGACATGGCACTTGATGATATGGTTAATGAATATGAGCTTAACTTGTACACTGATGATTATGATCTTAACTGTGGTATTGCATTGGATTTTTGTGATGAACAATTCTCTTCTCCTTTTGTTGGTGATTTTGATTCACGTGGGTCTAAGATTTCCAACATTAACTCAGTGATGGTTGATTGTTAGTTATCCTCCCTCAGTGATTTTTCTCTTATTTCTCTTGGTTCATTGGAGCTTAATTCTTCCGATCATTCATGCTTTAGTGATGATACTTGTGAGGAAGGTGTTTTTGTCAGTGTTTCAGGTCACAAACTATTGGAGGAAGCTGAGTTTGAGGTCGGTAGCTAAGATATGGATGATTTGATTTCCAAGGGGATAGCCCTCACACCAACCAAGGCATCCTCTCGTGTGACTCATTTTGGACCTCACCATATGGTTAAAGGGCCACTTTGTAACTCATCACTTAATCCTAGAACTAAGATTACTTCTCATGCGTTGCGATTTTTGAATGAGCTAATCACTCCTTGTGAAGTAGATATGAAGGAAGCTACTTTCCCCAAGTCTGTTGCTGCTATAGACCAACTGGATGTTCGTTCAACACTTGGGAAGACCAATGCACAAGTGGTAGAATCAAAGGAGCTTAGTACAAATCATGCATTGCCTCCGTTTACAAAGGGGAGTATCTCTACTACCCTTGACCTTCCTATACTAATTCCCTCTATTGTTCAACCCCCTGATTTAGAGCTTAAACCTCTCCTCTCTCATTTGAAATATGCTTTCCTTGCTTCTGATGGGAAATTGCCTGTGATTATTGCAAATTCTTTGTCTGTGAGTAAGGAGGAGAGATTGCTTGATATTTTGCGTAGGAATAGAAAAGCTCGAGGTTAGACTTTAGCTGACATTCCTAGGATTAGGCTAGCTATTTGTACCTATAGGATCCTCTTGCATAAGGACTCCAAACCCCTTAGGCAGCCCCAAAGGTGACTCAACCCCTTGATTTTAGATGTGGTCAAAAAAGAAGTAATCAAGCTATTGAGTGCGGGTATCATCTACCTAACTTTTGATAGTGAGTGAGTTAGTCCAGTGCAAGTAGTGCCTAAGAAGAGTGGGATCACTGTGGTAAAGAATGAAAACAATGAGTTGATACCTACTAGAGTGCAAAATGCTTGGCGAGTGTGTATAGACTATAGGAAATTGAATGAAGCCTCTAGAAAAGATCACTTCCCCTTGCCTTTCATTGATCAGATGCTTGAGCGGTTGGCAAGTAAGAGCCACTATTATTTCCTAGATGGTTATTCAGGATATTTTCAAATCCCATTAGCTCCCGAAGATCAGGAAAATACCACTTTTACTTGTCCATTTGGTACCTATGCCTATAGGAGAATGCCGTTCGATTGTTCAATGCACCTAGCACTTTCCAATGTTGCATGATATCACTGTTTTGTGATTCTTTGAAAATTGCATGGAGGTTTTTATGGATGATTTCTCAGTATATGTCAATTCATTTGATGCTTGTTTAGCTAGTTTGGACAATGTTCTTGCTAGATGCATTGAGAAAAACTTGGTTTTGAATGATGAGAAGTGCCATTTCGTGGTTGATCATGAAATAGTACTTGGTCATTTGATATCTAGCAAGGGTATTGAAGTTGATAGAGCTAAGATTGAGGTGATTTCCTACTTACCCTACCCCACTAATGTTAAAGTACTTCGTTCTTTCTTAGGGCATATAGGTTTTTATCGATTTTTCATAATAGATTTCAGTAAAATAGCTCTACCATTATCCAAACTATTGCAAAAGCATGTTGATTTTGTTTTTGATAATCCTTCAAAACAAGCATTTGATGAATTAAAGGCACACTTGATTTCTCATCCTATTTTTAGTGCACCAGATTGGACCTTACCTTTTGACTAGCATGCGATGCCTCCAATTCTGCTGTGGGGTTCGTGTTAGGACAAAAGCATAGCAAGTTGTCCCATGTGATTGCCTATGCATCCAAAACCTTGGATAATGCACAAAAGAATTACACAACCACTGAAAAAGAACTGTTTGCTATGATATTTGCATTAGATAAGTTCAGACAATACTTGATCAATTCTAAAGTAGTTGTGTATACAGATCATGCAGCTGAGAAGTTTCCTTTCACCAAGCCTAAGTCGAAACCAAGGCTCATTAGATGGATGTTATTGCTATAAGAGTTTGATATTAGCATTAAGGATAGGCCTGGAACTACGAACCTTGTAACGGATCAATTGAGTAGACTACCGGATGGTACAAGGGGAGTACTTGACTCTGACTTTGTTTGTGATGACTTTCATGATTCATCCCTTGTGTTTATCTCTGTCTATGATCCTTGGTTTGCTAATCTTGTTAACTATATTGTGACTGGTCTAATCCCTGAGCATATGTCTTCCTTTCAGGCTCAGAAACTTAAACGGGAAGCTAAACACCACATTTAGGATGGCCCTACTTGTGGAGACTATGCAATGATCAAGTGATCAGGAGGTGTATTCCAGAGACTAAGTCCAAGGACATACGTTCTGCTTGCCATTCAATGGTTTGTGGTGGACATTTTAGTGCTAACAAGATCTCTAAGAAAGTGTTAGATGCTGGGTTTTACAGGCCTACCCTGTTTAAGGATGCTACTTGTATTGTAAGGCATGTGATAAATGCCAATAGTTTGGGGGTTAGGTAAACAACATGAGATGCCACAACAACCCATGCTCTTTTGTGAGGTATTTGATGTTTGGGGTATAGACTTCATGGGTTCCACCATTATCCGGCTTTAGCTACATCTTGCTAGCCGTAGATTACCTTTCTAGGTGGGTAGAAGCCATTCCCACTAGGAAAGATGATGCCCAAATGGTTTCTAAGTTTTTCAAGTCTAACATCTTTTGTAAATTTGGAGTACCGAGGGCTATAGTGAGTGATAGAGGTTCCCACTTTTGCAATAAGGTTATCGATAACCTACTTGCTAAGTTAGGGGAAACCTACAAAATGTCCACTCCTTATCATCCACAAACGAATGGGCAATCAGAAGTCTCCAACCGAGAGATCAAACACATTCTGGAAAAGATAGTCAAGCCTTCAAGGAAGGATTAGAGCTCAAGGTTGGAGGACGCAGTATGGGTCTACATAACTGCTTTCAAGACACCAATAGGGATGTCTCCTTACCGGCTTATTTATGGTAAAGCATGTCATATTCTGGTGGAAATTTGTTGGGTCTGTTCCTACAACAAAAAGGTTGGTTTGTCGAGATGCTCCTGAAGGTTGGTATGTGCGTTCGTTATGGTGTATGGTCAAGAATGCATGAAAAGAAATAATCTCCCCTTAAAAATCGACAAAAGAAATTGTTATATCGTTGTCGAGTCCCCACAGATGATACCAAATTGTAGAACCAAGATTTTGCAATAAAGATTTTTATTGAGGGGTCACCGTTGACGTATAATTTTATAAGAGACATAATAGAAAATACAATGTGATGGAGGGACTAATGGTGAAGAATAGATGATGAACTAATTTAAAGGAGAATATAGAGCAATAAGAACAAAGGAGAATTAGGTATGAGAAAGTGTGCAAAGTAGCTTGATCTCAGCTATTTATGCATCATCGGTCTAGTGGGTTAACTACACTTTTTTAGGATCTCAGTGAATCAGGAGGGCAATTCCTTCTATTTTGGATCCAGGAGCCGTGTTTGTTCTCAGGTTTGACTAAATATCCTGAATGGAGAGTCAGGCTTGGTTTCAGGCTGTGAATACTAGATCTATCTTATTGGACCTTTTTCTACGACTTATCTTAAATATGGGCCCAAAGAGACCAATTTCGACCTAGAATATGCTTGTTTATAAATAGAGTACATGAAAGATAATGTGTATTGTAGAAAGATAATAAGTGATATATATTTAATGGGGGTCAAAATGTAAAAACAAGTGTAATTTTTTAGACAAAAATGATTTGTTCTTTATATTAAGGATGATCTCTATGAGAGAGAATGTTCATTATAAAATTAAAAAGGACCGAGAGAGAAAAGCAACAACTAAGTAGAGTAACCTTTTCATATTGCTTTGCATTACATGTGTCATTAATCATTATTGATCTATTTGTTTAGGCTTCCTTCCATTGTCCATTTGTCAAATATGATGTTGCATGTGTATTACTATAATTAAATCAGGAACCGATGGCTCTTTTCGACCAAGTAGATTCATAAGAAAATTAAAAGCACGTGCTTATCTACTCCATTATTGCTCTCTTGCCTACCACATGTCACCGTTTCTCGTGTAAAAGAATCTGCACCATTTGCTATTTTGCTAGACAACAAACATAGCATGTTGTGTTAACCCACCACTAATAAAATACTCTGTTCATTAGTACTATTAACATTATACTTTATGGTCTTAGTTAATACTCTATTAATTATTTGTTTATATGAGTCATTCTTAATCATGATGCGTGCCAATAATTTTAAAAATGTAAAAACAATAAATTTGGTGAGTCCACTCATGAGTTTGACAATAATGTTCTATAGTTCAGAATATATTGCCTCCGGTTCACAACATAAGTCACTTTTTGAAGAATGTCTTGATCCACAATATAAGCTACTTAGAGAATAATTAATGCTTATTTGTCATTTTTGCTCCTGTAGTTAATGCTTAAATGTGGCTTTTTATATGTTATCTCTTATTTTCTCCTCAGGCGAGATTCTAAAAATATTTTATTTGATAATACTTGACGATTCTTTACTTAGAACCGTTATATACTCTTTAGGAATACTCAATGGTTAAAAATGATAACCGTCATATATAAAAAAAAAAAGTACAAACCACTACAAGGTCCTAATGAAGGCATTTAACCCAAAAGTCTTATAACAACTGAGGAGCATGCAAAGTTCAAATGCAAGAAATGACAACAGTTTTGGTTACTCACTTTTCACCAAGACTTTTTGATCATTAAAAACCTTTTTTAGGATCTCATAGTAATTCTAAAAAAAATTCAAACTCAGACAAAATCATTTGCTAAATTGTCATATAACTAATTTATTGTTTATTATTAAATTGGTTTGTAATTTGGCATGTAATTTCCTTGTATAGATCCTCTTACATTGTAGGGCCAAACTTTCTAGCTTGGGCCCATAGCTGAGATGGCCAAAATTGCTAAATTAGTTCTAGCTTGGGCCCATAACTAATTTATTGTTTATTGTAAAATTGGTTTGTAATTTGGCATGTAATTCTCTAGCAGTCGGAAGCCAGAAAAGGAACCAAACTTATCTCTCTAAGGTCATCCAGGGGAAGTGAGAGTCATTGCGGGATTACGTTGGTAGGTTCAACAAAGAAAAAATCAACATACCACACTGCAATGTACAAACGGCCATTGCTACATTCCGCAAAGGTTTGTTTCCTAACTTTGATCTATATAAGGAACTAACAAAATATACATGTTGTATGATGGAAGACATACTGGCATAAGCCAGGCCCAAATTAAGTAGGAAGAAGATGAGGTAAATGCAAGTCAGTCGTGTTACCATAATACTAAGCCATCATATTGAAGAAATAGAAGTCATAGATGGACTAGCTAAAATTGGAGGGTGGAACTGTATCCAACAACGCACTAAAGGGGGAGTCAAACCAATGGCACATCAATTCCCCCTAACAGAATGCTCCCACCAAAGATAGAGGAATATAACTTTTCTGTCAGTTCGGGTGAGTTAGTACAAGCTCTCATAAAAATGGGGGATATGGTGAGATGGCTTCCCAACACTAAAAAGCTAGCGGAGCAAAGAGACAAATACAAATGGTGCGAATTCCATTCTTATCATGGTCACCGGATAGAAAACTGCATTGCAGTATGAATAGAGGCAGCAGAACTCCTTAAACATGGACACTTCACGGACCTACTTATTGAGAAAGGTAAGTCTACTTTACAAAGCCATAATTCTAACCTCACAGGCCAAAAACCAACTGAACTACCCACAAACCCCCGAACCATCCATTGTATTACTAGTGGTTTAAGGTTAGTGGTGTTACATACTCAGCAGCAAAGCAACATTATAGGCTCCTACCAAAGAAATCCAACCAGAAACGGGTCAAAGATACTTACACAAGCTTAAAATAAGATCAAATCACATTCTTTGAAGGCGAAATGGACCAACCACATGATGACGCACCGGTAATCTCTTTATATTTGAGTAATTTTGATAAGTGTGTGTAGATTGATCTAGGAAGTTCAATCAATATAATACATTTGGAGACAATCAAAGAAATGGGATTAGAATCCTAAATCATTCGGACATGTTCCATATTAGTCTTTAGCAATGGTGCGCCGGATAAAACCATTGGAGAAATAATGCTCCTGAGCTACGCAATAGGGCTGAACCTCCCTTTCAAGTACTAGGTTACAAACTGTTTGTCAGCAAATGAAAACCCGTTCCATCAACCCTTCATCAAGTGATTAAATTCCAAACTCCATAGGGTGTACAAGAAGTAAGAGGAAAACAAAGAGTAGCTCGAGAGTGTTACCAGACAGCCTTGAAGCCTATTAGTGAGCAACCAACATAGCAATTACAGGACCTGCCTATACTACAAACAATTCAATTTTCAACGATGACTTTTAGCGGCAACATTTAAATTCGCCACTGAAAGTATGATTTTTAGTGGCGACTTTAAGTTAACTTTCAGCGGTGACACCAAAAGTCACCGCAGAAGATATAACTATTGTCGTCGCTTCCGAAAGTTATAGTTTTTAATGGTGACCTTCTTTTGCTGTCTCTGAAAGTAGGACTTTCAGTAGCGACTCTTTTGTCACCACTAAAAGTCTTTTCAATTTTTTTTAAATTTTTTAGAAAAATTTTAGCTATCATCATGTTTATACATATATTTGTCAGTAATTTGTTATGAAGAAAATAAAGTATTTCTACGTATTGTTCAGTTAGGGAGATAGTGCGTCACAAATATCAAATAATTTTGTGAAGATTACCTAAATTAATATATTTTTATCAATTGGAATATTTTGTAATTTTTTCTTCTGCTATGTAATTAGAAATTTTATAACTTCATTCTTATAAGACGTGATTATTCTTTTACTCATTTGAAATATACTTGTATATATATGTTTATCACTTTAATCAGATAATGAATTCAAGTCATATAATTTGAATGTTTTACTGTAGTTGGAAAAAAGTAAATTATATTTAATGAGTTAAGAAGTATAAAAATTAGGAATTCAACTTCTCTTCCATACCCTTCCCGTCCTTTTCCCTTCTCCACCATTGGATCAAAATCTCAATGGTCCAGATTTGACATTTTATAAAAATTATTATTATAATTTTATTTAAAAAAAATAAATTTAAATTTCTAAAATTTTATCCAAGGAGCTCTATATTATTATGGAGTAGAATTTTTCCTATTTTTTCCATGGCAGTTGTCAACTATTCAGATGAAATTTTAGCATTTTAAATTTATTTTTGTATTTTTAAGTAAAATTATAATAATAATAATTTTATAAGATGTTAAATCTGGACCATTGAGATTTTGATCTAACAGTAGAGAAGGGAAAATGAGGGGAAAAGGATGGGAAGAGTATGGAAGAGAAGCTAAATCCAAAAGTTAAAACCCTATCTAAATAGAGAAAAATAAATATCAAAATAGCTTCTTCTTGTTTTAAATATATGAAACAATATAAATATATAAACGAATTCAAATAAACTATTAATTTTGATTAAAAAATTGCTCTTTCCAATATTATAACTTATTGATTGTGATTATCTATAATAAATTGAGGATGAAAGGAGATCTGGGATGAATAGCTAAGTGTAAGGTAAAATTTAATATTACTAATCTCGATAGAATAGATATGAGAAGATTAGTGAATGAGTGTGAGGCAAAGAACAATATAATATGGTAAATCAATACAGCTAACTAATTTGGATTGAGTTGGGTAGAACGCATAAAGGACAAAATTCTCTTAACCTGTTTTTTACATGGTTGTACTCTTAGGATTTGAACTCAATCCTTTCGTATAGGATTTGAACTCAACCCTTTATCATGTGAAATGGAACGGTGTAAAGAATATGAATAGAAAAAAGACAGAGAACAGAGAAAATGAGAGAAAGTCCAGAGAGAGACAACTATTCACAATTCAATGCTCTTTCCGTCCCCAAATATAAGCTTCAAAAAACTGCTTTTTGTTTATTAAAAAAAGTAGTTAAAATCAATAAATATGTAATGGATAAATGAACTTATATTTAGGGACGGAGTGAGTAATCAATCATGGTATACTGAAAGCCCTAGTCTACTTATATGAAAAAAGGGACATGTGGTCACTTATGATTAGAGAACTTGATGTAATGGATATAAATAACTTGATGCAAGTATGATCCAACAACAACAACAACCATTCCTAATAAGAGTCTTAAAATAATAAAAATAACAATAAAACAAAATAATATAAAAATAATAAAACATGATACTACTCAAATATTTTCCTAATTTAACTCTATTGATTTGATGCTCCCTCAATCATAATCAAGAGAGATAAAAGGAATTAAAAAAAATGAGTAGGGTATTTTATAAAATACATTTTATGTTTACTAACTTAACTAATTTCATTAATCTAATCAAATTAGGTAAATATGTCTCTTATATTAAGGACGGGAAGGGGTAATTACTTCTCATTTCTTACTCTGTTAATATGCCCTTTTGAACTATTACTCTCAATATTTAAGTTATACAATTTGAAAATTTCACTATAATTTAGAAAAATCAAGTGAAATATATTTAATGAGTTAAAAATGAGAATTAAATCCCTATCTCTAACCAATTTGATTTTGAGTTGATAATACATAGGCACTTCATCGTTGTGTACTTCACATTATTTTTCTTAAATTTATTAGGGAAAATTGTGAAAAAATACCTCATTGGAAAAATAACTGCCAAATGGGACCCTAGTGTGCAAAGAATCTTCCGGGTGTGCATAATATCTTCTCCTGTGTGCAGATGATCTTCCTTGTGTGCAATATTCTTCCCTATGCGTGTACAAAACATCTCCGCCTGTATGCACAAATCTTCCCCCATGTGCACAATATCTTCCCCTCGTGTGCACACGATCTTCTTAGGTCCTATTTGACAATTAATTTACCAATGAGATCTTTTTTCACAATTCTCTCAATTTATTATAGTTATATTATTAAAGTTATAGTTTTTTATTAAAAAATTTGTTTTATTAATTTTTATTGTTGTGTGTGAAAAACCGTGCCCAAAAACATTTGCATATTCCCTCCATTTATAAAGACTAAAACATATTTCGGCTCCAAAAACTTTGCAAATTCCCTCCATTTTCAAGGGCTTTTTACAGTGTTCCACACTTATTCCCACACTAGTGAATCCTCTTCCTCTACACACAACACTTCTCCTTTGTTCTGCGGCTCCCACAACAAACCCCAATCTTCACCTTCTTCAACCTTCAAATCTCGACTTGTCCATGGAGACAGCAAGATTCAGCTTCTCCGAGCTAAGCTACCTCAGCATTTCCTTCCAAAACCTCAAGCTCCACCTTCTCTGAGTTCGAACTGCTGCTCCCAAAAAGCCAAGCTTCACCTTCTTTGACTTCCGTCTGATTCTCTCTGTTCGATTTGCTGCTCCCAAATCCCCAAGCTTCACCTTCTTCGACTTCCAATTGTTTCTCCGACATGCAATGGCTTCTTCGTCTTCAAGCTCTTTCTTGGAGGGTTGAAGGTTTTTTTGTCTCTGTCGCTCACTCCCTCACCACTCCCGCGGCCAAGACAAATTCAGGTGTGTGATTAAGTACTTACTCCTCTCTTTTGTTTTCTCCGTCACTATTAACAATTAATCTAAAGCAAGGAGAAGTGTAAAACAGAACTTGCCAAAATGAATACACAATTAATCTAAAGTATTAGATGTGCAGATTTTCTGGCAGGAGAAGCGCATAGGCTTCCGCATGAATACGAGGAATTAGGGACTTCCCCTACTGAATGTATTCCGCTTTTTGCTTTGGATCGTGGGTTGACACCACATGATCATTCTGTAGGAACTAGCCTATAGACTTATCCCTTTCAAGCTTTGCTTGCCTCTGTAAACAAAAAAAAAAAAAAAAAAGAACTTGCCAAAATAAAATTCATGTTTAGGAAAAAGAGACTCTAAGTAGAAATTCTTATCCCAACTAAAAGCAATATAAGTTGATTAGACTTCTGGTTTAGATATGTTATTGGATATTGATCAGTTTTGTGCAGGAATGCTATACTGCACATTTGCCTGAGAAACAAAAAAATTATAAATGACTTCTTAATTATGTTGATATTGAAGTGTTACAGCCTTTTCTTTTTCTCTTTGTTCCTTCCCTCCTTCTGGGAACCAATTTAATGCAGAAACTATGAATTAATGAGGTCCTCCCTCCCTGCCAGCACTCTTATTCTGCTTATTCTGCAAATTATGCGCTGTACTTGGAGTAGTGGTGATTATATATGCTTATGACTTTTAGATAGGAACAAATGTATTGAATTCTTGTTTTTTATCTACTAATAAGTAGATAAATTGAAGAAAATAATTGTTCTTCATATTTCAATACATCAAAGTGTGATATATTCTTATTTCAACTATATCCTTTTCAGAACAAACCTTTGAAGATCTTCTAGTAATTTCTGCTGCTGTTTGCCACTTCCTTCACTCCTATCCATCCAAACAAGATCTTGTTGGTCTTCAAGCCTTTATGCAGAACTTTGGTCATTTAACTGTCTAGCATTAGTCCCTTCTTGATCATTGACTTGTTGCCTGAAACTCAATTTATATGTGTTTGTTTGATATTTAGCTTTCTGTATATTTACAATTGCATACAACTCATAAGTATGTTATTACATCAAAGTCAGAAATGTTTATTTATAACAGTAAATCATCCTGGTGGTGAAATGCTTCTCAAGACTGTGGAAGGGGTTTTCTTTGGCGGTTCTATGTCACTAGATCATTCCTAGGTCTAAGGATGAAATTTTCTGCACTTCCTTAATATTGTAAATGGATCAGAAATGAAATGAATAACTGGGGTCATGAAGTTTTTCTTTAGGTTCCAGTTTTGTATTTTGCGTTAAAGTTAGGCCAAGGGCTTAGAATGATAGGATCTTCTTCAATATTAATATGAAAGCATTTTGATTTTCATCTTGATAGCATGCAGCACACATGATTAAACTCTCAAAAACTTTTAAAAAGTGAGCACTGTGATGATCTTGCTGAGTTGCATAAGGTTTCTTTTCGGTTATGGCTCCATTGTACTAGCAGAACAGGGCGGCTGATTTAAACATGTGATCCCTTTAACAAAACTAGCCTAAGTTATTTCCAGTTTGAGTAGCTTATTAACCAATGTAAAGGTCCCTGTTACACGTACCTTGGTTGCCTTGAAAAGACAAGGAAATTAATCTGATTTTATTTCTAATTTGAGTAGCATGGTAACCCATGTTTTTTTTTTTAGTTGTTTCCTTTAACCATGATCTTGTTATCCCAGCTGTCTTTCATGTTAGTTCTGCTTTTCATTTTGTTACTGGTGGTGACTTCAATTTATTATAGGATCTATTAAAATTTATGTAATGACCAAATGCAGGTAATATTTTTTAGATTGGAGGTGATTTTAGTAGTTTTGTTAATTATGAATTTGTGTTTTTGTTTTGTTTTGTTATATCCTTATTCTCTTAACACGTATGGGAATTGTTTGTCTTTGTGCCTGTGCACTTTTATTTTGCAAAGTAGTAGACCATAAACAAGTTTAATTTATAATTGTTACTTTATTTCATGAGAACCCCATGTAAGGGGGAAGAACTTGGTTTCTTCTGTTGATAACTTTAAGTATTGTATCATATGCTATAATGTTCATGGCTTTTTTATTTAATTGACCCTAATTTTGCAAAGTAGTAAACCATAAATAAGTTTAATTTATAATTGTTACTTTATTCCATGAGAACGCCTTGCAAGGGGGAAGAACTTGGTTTCTTCTGTTGATAACTTTAAGTATTGTGTCATATGCTCTAATGCTTGTGGCGTTTTTTTTAATTGACTAACTTATGTCTTAATGTGTTCTTCCACAGCGAAAGTCACAAACTATTGCCAACATGTGTGTTCTCGCCAAACAATAATTCAAGATAGTTTAAGGAATTTATGAGATTTGCTGGGGATAGAATATTTTTATCTTTCAATTGGATAATTTTTATCCTCTCTTTAAGGAGATTGAATTACTTAGATGATTGTAAAGAATTGTGTAAATATTTTTCTTTAATACATTATTAGTTCTACATATGGTATATCTTTCAATTTTAGTTATTTCTTATTTTATTTCAATGTTTCTAATCAAATTAAAGGTTTTTATTTTGATAACATTTAAATGAAAAAGAAAAAATATTTTTAATAGCTTCAGCGGTGACCTTTCATCGTTGCTAAAAGTACTATCAGTTGCGACAAAATAAGTTGCCACTGACAGAAGATTCAATGGCAACCCTTTGTCATCGCTGAAAGAAGCTTTAGTGGTGACCTTTTTGTCGCCTTCTAAAATAGTATTGGTGGCAACAATGCCGCTAAAACTCTATTTTCACCGGTGACCTGCTCTCTAAGGGTATTTGTGTTGACTTTTCGCCGCTGATTATATACTTTTAGTGGTGACTTGAAAAAGTTGCTGCTAATACTTTCGGCCACGGTCGCAACAGTAGCGACCCAGCAGTGACTTTTGGACTTTCAGCGGTGACTTTTGTCACCGTTGAAAGTCAAATTTTTTATAGTGCTACCACAATAATGCTAGACCACCCAAAGGTTGAAGAGCTGGATGAAGTATCCATAGAACCCAACCACCCAGAGAGGGAGGTCGATATGGGGACAAAACTAACTTTGGATGTACAAAGTAAGTTGACATCATTCTTGAGTAATAATACTAATTGCTTTGCTTGGTCCGATATAGATATAATAGGCATAGACCCCAAAGTGATAACGCACAAACTGAATGTGGATCCGACGTACACTCCAGTTAAACAAAGACGGCACAATTTTGCACTAGAACATAACAGGATCATAAACAAGGATGTACAAAAGCTTTTGGACATCGGATCAGTAAGGGAAGTCCAAGATTCTGATTGGGTCGCCAATGTAGTTGTCGTATCAAAAAATCAAATTGAGACAAAATTATCTGCTAAATTGTCATATAACTAATTTATTGTTTATTGTAAAATTGGTTTGTAATTTGGTATGTAATTTCCTTATATAGATCCTGTTACACCTAGTAACCCAATATAGTTTGGTAGATGCCAAATTACATGTGAAATTATCAAGGTTTTGAAACCCAGACCGGGTACTGAACTGGTTGAAGTGGTGGTTCAAGGGTTAGTGGGTTAGACCGGAGTCAACCCGTAGCCAACCTGGTCATATTAAAAATAATAGATTTAATAGATCATATGTTATATTATTATCCATTTTATATTTTATGAAAATAAATTGGTTAAATCATGAATATTTATGATTAAATTTTTCATTTAATAGTTTTAATGTTTTATATATGTGACTGTTGAATATTATTTTATTTTTAAACATTTTTATAGTTTTATTAAATATTAATGATGAATAAGAAAAACCATTGTGCCTTTTATTTTATTTCTCATGGACGCCGAAACCAAATACTCTCAACTTGAAAAATTAGCCTTAGCATTAGTTTCTGCCTCCAAGAAGTTACATCCCTATTTCTTTTTTCTTTTTTTTTTTTTTGGTACAAAGGCAAGCATAGCTTGAATAGATAACAAGACCTAAGGGACATGTCCTAAAGAGTGTTCATGAGCTATATCCCCGCATTCCAAGGCAAAAAGATGAAAGCATTCCATAGGGGAAACTCCTATCTCCATGTATTCCTGGCTATTCAAATGAGCCATTCACGCCAGAAAGTCAGCACAACGAATGCATTCTCTATGCGAATGGGAAATCTCTAAATCCCAGTCGGCATAAATAAGGGATCTGGTAGCCAATACGATATCATACAAAGGGTGATCAACGCCGCAATTGGTAGAAAGAAGGTGGATGGCCTGAAGAGAGTCTGTGAATAGCCTGATTTTCTTAAGACCCATCTGCTTACATAGTTGAAGACTGCTTTGGATTGCATGGATTTCCGCAGCAGTCGGGGAAGCATTTCCCAACTTCTGTTGAAATCCACGTAACCAGTTACATCCCTATTTCTAATGCCACCCAATTACAGTAGTTACCACTTATCCCTTAAAAAATGTGTAGCATAAACCTGGCCTGTCGGGTAAATTAGTTAAATGGGCTATAGAGTTGAGAGAATTTGACATAATCTACGTACCATGCACTGCCATTAAATCTCAAGTTCTAGCATGTTTCATAGCTGATTTTATCCCTTACATACAACAAGATGCCGACAAGGGACTTTTATGCATAAGCGAAAAAAGCCAAAGCGTTGGCTGGACCTTGTTGGTAGATGGGTCTACATACACCTAGCAACCCAATATAATTTGGTAGATGCCAAATTTCATGTGAAATTATTGTCTTCTTTCCTTCTCCCTTGTCTTTCATGTACTTGACAGCTAGTGTTTGGTAGGTAGCATGGGGAGTTACGTAGTATTCGGGAGTTACACAGTATAGCCATTTAGAAAAATAATGGAAAATCATATTACCAATGTCTTTACCAAGAAAAATAATATCTGAAAGATCTCATAATTTGTCAATGATGCTATTTTCACTTGTCATTGACAAGTTATATAGGACTCCTCATATATTATTTTACTCAGTTGGGACTTTGGTGTGATTTAAAAAAAAAATAATATTCTGACTTAAGATCCATCCTATTACTAGTACGAGTAACTATATCATACGATAATTAAAAAATAAAAACACAAATAAAAAAGAAGACCTACTGTGCAATGCAATGGATAAATTTTATCAGAATATTTTAGATTTTTATGTAAAGTCTTTAGAAAGGGTAGCTATCGAAAATTTTATATTGGATAAATTTGTCATGACAATGCTTGCCTTCGATATTCAAATCCCATTTGTTTTTTTTTTTTTTGACCAAGTCACTCGTTTCAATATATTGTTTTTCTTCTCTAACGAGATCGCATTCACCCCTCTAGTCAAATATAAAATGAAGAGGCGTTAATCACCTAATCTTGAGTGTGAAAGCCTGAATAAGAAAATATTTTTGTGTAAATTTTCAAAGACATAACATAAGATACTAGTATATTTTGTGTCCTAGCTAGGGGTTTCAGAGGCGCGAAGCGACGCAACATCTATGTATTTACATATTGTTTAGAAAAGGGTTTAGGGTTTAGAAAAGGTGCGAAGCAACGCAACATCTATGTATGAATAATATCATGATCTCATCTATTTTAGATTTTTATCTAAAGTCTATAGAAAAGGTAGCTATCGAAAATTTTATATTGGATAAATTTGTCATGACGATGCTTGCCTTCGATATTCAAATCCCATTTGTTTTTTTGACCAAGTCACTCGTTTCAATATATTGGTTTTCTTCTCTAACGAGATCGCATTCACCCCTCTAGTCAAATATAAAATGAAGAGGCGTTAATCACCTAATCTTGAGTGTGAAAGCCTGAATAAGAAAATATTTTTGTGTAAATTTTCAAAGAAATAATATAAGAGACTAGTATATTTTGTTTCCTAGCTAGGGTTTTCAGAGGCGCGAAGCGACGCAACATCTATGTATTTACATATTGTTTAGAAAAGGGTTTAGGGTTTAGAAAAGGTGCGAAGCAACGCAACATCTATGTATGAATAATATCATGATCTCATCTATTTTAGATTTTTATCTAAAGTCTATAGAAAAGGTAGCTATCGAAAATTTTATATTGGATAAATTTGTCATGATGATGCTTGCCTTCGATATTCAAATCCCATTTGTTTTTTTGACCAAGTCACTCGTTTCAATATATTGGTTTTCTTCTCTAACGAGATCGCATTCACCCCTCTAGTCAAATATAAAATGAAGAGGCGTTAATCACCTAATCTTGAGTGTGAAAGCCTGAATAAGAAAATATTTTTGTGTAAATTTTCAAAGAAATAATATAAGAGACTAGTATATTTTGTTTCCTAGCTAGGGTTTTCAGAGGCGCGAAGCGACGCAACATCTATGTATTTACATATTATTTAGAAAAGGGTTTAGGGTTTAGAAAAGGCGCAAAGCAACGCAACATCTATGTATGAATAATATCATGATCTCATCTATTTTAGATTTTTATCCAAAGTCTATAGAAAAGGTAGCTATCGAAAATTTTATATTGGATAAATTTGCATGACGATGCTTGCCTTCGATATTCAAATCCCATTTGTTTTTTTGACCAAGTCACTCGTTCAAATATATTGGTTTTCTTCTTTAACGAGATCGTATTCAGCCCTCTAGTCAACTATTAAATGAAGGGGCTAGTCACTTAATCTTGAACGTGAAAGCCTGAATAAGAAAATATTTTTGTGTAAATTTTCAAAGAAATAATATAAGAGACTAGTATATTTTGTTTCCCAGCTACAGTTTCCAGAGGGGCGCGAAGCAACGCAACACCTATGTATTTACATATTGTTTATTTTTTTTAACTATTTGATTGTTATTGAGTACTATTGATTCAAATTGGAAAGTTACCGGCTCAAATGAAAGTAATTCCTTTGATATGATTTTTTATCAATAAAATTTAAACTCAATTTTATTTAAAAAGCATTAAGTCCCTTTTATTCAACACGAAATTATGCATTATTTGGTGTTTGATTATCTATTCTCAAATTGCTGAATCCCTTAATTACCGCATTTTCTGGCATATGGGCGAAGGTCAATTTGATATGTTTGGTATGAAGGATCGGAGGCAACTTGATACGAAATCACATGGGATTAGTTGAACCTGCTCCCAATGGCATTGAAAAACATGAAATTTTTTGACAAAAATACCCTGGTTATAATGATTTTCAGACAAAAGTACCCTTTCAATTTTGTCATACGACTTGTGTATATATCTATTCTTTGTCCATTTCCGTCGCCCCTAACACTCTCGCTCTCGCTTGATTATCATCAGTCCGTCAAGAAAGTCGTGGCCTCCTTGGTAAAGTGCTAAACTCTTGCTCAGTCCTCTTTCTCCTTTTGCTCTATTCTCTCTATTTGGTATGAAAGCTGATATATATCGAACATATATATGGGCTGGTAGGAAGAAACAAGAGTGCTTACTTCTCAACTCTCTTTTATTCCTTCAAAATTCTGGCTTTCAGGTAACCACCATTACTTCTCTACCATACTACCTACTTGTTTTTTGTTTTCCCTTATCGCTTTGATGGTGTTTATCTTTCTGAAAACTATTTGTGGCGGACGAGTCAGATTACTATGGGAAAGCATGCTTTCTCTGCCGTATCAATATTAATTTATTTTTTGTTAAGTGAACTCAAAAGTTTTCTAAATCAACCAGATCGCTGCGTTTGTGAATGAGTTATATGGACTATCGAGGTTTTTTTTTGTCTTCCTTCAATAAATAAAAACTAGCTTCTTTTCCACTGAAGTATATCTTGATCGAGTATTATTTGATGCTTCCGGGCTTTTTCCCTGGTGAAAGTTTTCATCATCAAGTTTTAGTTTCGGCCACTTTTTCTTCATCACTCCATCCATTTATACATACAATTCATTTTTGTTTCATTCGTTTTTCATTTTTTTCCTCTGTGATGGACCAATTCTTTTGTGTTATTCCGCATGATGAGGTTATTTCAAGACTGCACTATTCTCCAGTTACATGAAATACTACCATTCATGAATGAGTCCTATTGATGGCTTTTCCTTCAATTTATTAACAATTTCCCTTTATGTTAGGACAGAATTCTCAAATAATGTTGAATTGAATATTAAGTTGTATGAGATTAAGAACAAAAAAAGGCTTTATTTTTTTTTAAAAAATAAAACGAAATTTGTAAAATAATTAGATTTAGACACTAGCCTAATAATAGATCCATAATGAATAGTTAGAACTTAGCATGAAGCACAAGCGAAGTCTCAAGGGTATTAGTGTTTCACTCATCTCACCTCATTAGAATAATTTCACTCTAGTTCACTTAATCAAGTTCTTACCGTAGGCTTTTAACAACTCTAACATCTCCACTACTAATAGCAATTAATGTAATGAATCAAGAGGGCTTAAAAGGCTTGTAATGTTGGATGAGGGATAGATGGAATAAATTAATTAGAAAAAGGAATAGTTGATATGCAAGTTAAAGTTAATGAGTAAGTTCATAGCATCTAAATAACTTGACAAACTTTTGCCAATTCTTATCCAAATTCATGAACAAATGCCTTCTTCATATTTTTTTTTCTTTTCTTTTTATTTACAAAATACTTTTCTATTTTTCGCTTTTCTTTTTCAATACTTTTCTTTTTCATTTATTTTTTTCTTCTTTATCAAATTAGACACACTTTTTTCCCCCTTTTGACTTACTTTCTTTCTCTTTTCTATATACATGGCATTTCAATATATATATATTGTTCAACTTTCTACTGGCACATCACTTTCATTTTAGAATGCTATGAACACTATAAGTAAATGACATGCATACATCACTGGAATGACTCAAAGGGGTAGCAAAGGGTGATGAATGGGGGGTTTGTGTTTAGGTGAAAGGATTCAAAATTGAATGCCTCTTTCATTTCCATCACACTAATGCAAATGCAGTTTTGAAAAAGAATTGAAACAAGTTCTAAAAGGTGAAAAACTAAGTGAATATGGATATATGAAGAGAATTTAAGGCTCAAATACCTTCTAACAAGGTTTTCTCTAGTACTCATTCTAGCACAATCAATTGCATAGCAAGCTAACCACAAAACATTTACTTAACTATTCCTAATGCTAATTTTATAAACACAATCAATCGAAACATTGTCATCAATTATAATAATGCTCAACTCTTAAAAGCACTAATGATGTAGAAACTCTTTCTTTCTTTCTTTCTTTTTCCCTTTTCAAAACTTGGAGTTAACAAAATCCAAAGTGTGGGTTAATTTCTCTTCCCATTCACTTGAAAAGCAAAAACATGGTTTTAAAAAGTTGCCAAGACACTAGATCTCATGAAAGCTCAAAGAATTTCTGTCAAATCACACTTCCAAAGTGGCAAATGTGACCCTTTACCACTTAGAGCATACATTAAAGCAAGTCATTCTTGAAAAATTTTTGAAAAATTTTCTAGTTTAAGGAAAGTTATCGTTTAAAAGCAACCAATTAATGGGATTCAAAAATGCATTCCCTTCCACCACACTTAATCAACACATTGTCATCAATGTTTGTAAAACAACTCTATTATACTAACTTGTTCCTTGGTGAAGTGGAAAGTTATGAAGTCCAATTGCAATTGGAGCACAACATGTCAACATCACAAAAAAGAGAGAAGGAAGAAGAAACAAGTCATAATAATAGAGAAAATCAAGTTTAAAAGGCACAATGGTAACCAAGTAGGGTAGTGGCAAAAAAAAAGCAAAACATATACATAGGGAGTTCTTATTCTACTTCCTAAGCTACACTATTTCTACTTTTTCTATTGGGATGCTCTTTCCCCACACTTATCTTAAACAATCAGTTAAACAAATATATAACCACCTATCTAGACATACTAAATGTAAAAGAAAGTAAAAGGACAAGAAGCAACCTAGCCTCGAGGAGGTTTTGATGATGAATCACGGTAGAGCTTGAGGAGGTGTTCATTGACTTAGAAATCCTTTCTATTAGTCTCATCAAGCAGCTCTACCATGCCAAATGAATGCACCTTAGTGACGGTGAAAGGCCCATACCATTTATATTTAAGCTTTCTATTCAAGAACTTGAATCGGGCTCTATACAACAGCACGCGATCACCCACTTTGAAGTCCTTTTGAGCAATTTTCTTATCATAAAGTAGCTTGGTCTTTTCTTCATAGATGCAGGATCTCTCATAAGTGTCTAATCTCATTTCCTTAAGTTCTTGTAGTTGCAACTTCATTTCCAAGCTAGATTCGTCCACATCCATATTGCACATTTTCACTTCCCAATAGGTCTTGTGCTCCAATTCCACCAGAATAGGACATGCTTTTCCATAGATAAGCCAGTAAGGAAACATCCCTTTCAGTATCTTCAAGGCAGTTCTATATGCCCATAATGCTTCCTCCAACCTTAAGCTCCAATCCTTCCTTGAAGGCTTGACTATCTTTTATAAAATATGTTTGATAGCTTGGTTGGAGACTTTTGCTTGCCCATTCTTTTATGGATGATAAGCAGTGGACATTTTGTGGGTGACCCCAAGTTTAGCAAGTAAGTTATTGATAACCCTGTTGCAAAAATGGCCCCCTCTATCACTTACTATGGCCCTTAGTACTCTAAATCTATAAAAGATGTTAGACTTGAGAAACTTGGAAACCATCTAGGCATCATCTTTCCTAGTGGGAATGGCTTCCACCTGCCAAAAGAGGTAATCTATGGCTAACAGAATATAGGTAAATCCAGATTATGGTGGAAAAGAGCCCTTAAAGTCTATGCCTATACATCAAATACCTCGCAAAAAAGCCTGGGGTGTGGTGTATCTCACGCCGTTTACCTAACCCCCAAACTGTTGGCATTTATCATATGCCTTACAGCACAAATACGCATCCTTAAACAGGGTAAGCTAGTAAAACCCAGCATCTAACGCTTTCCTAGAGGTCTTATTAGCATTAAAATGTCTACTACAAGCCATTGAATGACAAGGAGAGAGTATTGCCTTAGACTTGGTCTCCGAGATACACCTCTTGATGACTTGATCATTGTATAGCCTCCACAAATAGGTCTCATCCCAAATGTAGTGTTCAGCTTCTTGTTTAAGTTCCTAAGCCCTAAAAGGTGATATATGCTTAGGGGTGAGACTAGTCATAATGTAATTAACTAGATTAACAAACCAATGAACATAGATAGAGATAGCCATAAGGGATGCATCAGGAAAATCATCACAAATAAGGTTAGAGTCAAGTACTCCCCTTGTACCATCTGGCAGTATACTTAAGATATCCGCTATAAGGTTCGTGGTTCCAGGCCTTTCCTTAATGCAAATATCGAACTATTGTAGAAGTAACATCCATCTAATGAGCCTTGGTTTTCACTGAGGCTTGGTGAAAGAAACTTCATAGCCACATGATCTATATACATAACTACTTTAGAATTGATTAGGTACTATTTGAACTTATCTAAAGCAAATATAATAGAAAATAATTCCTTTTCAGTGGTTGTGTTATCCTTTTGTGCATTATCCAAGGTTTTGGATGCGTAAGCAATCACATAGGACATCTTGTTATGCTTTTGACCTAGCATGACCCCCACAGCAAAATTGGAGGCATCACATGCTAGTTCAAAAGGGTCTAATCCGGCGCACTTAGAATAGGAGGAGAAATCAATTGTGCTATTAACTAATCAAATGCTTATTTACAAGAATGATCAAAGATAAAAACAACATCTTTTTGCAATAGTTTAGATAATGGCAAAGCTATCTTACTGAAATCCTTGATAAATCTTTTGTAAAAACCCACATGCCTTAAGAAGGAACAAAGTTTCTTAACATTAGTGGGGTAGGGCAAGGAGGAGATCACCTCAATCTTAGCTCTGTCAACTTCAATGCCCTTGATAAATATCAAGTGACCAAGTACTATTCCTTGGTCAACCATGAAATGACATTTCTCATAGTTTAAAACGAAATTTTTCTCAATCTCGTGCAAGAACATTATCTAAACTATCTAAACAAGCATCAAACGAATCGCTGTACACTGTAATATCATCCATAAACACTTCCATGCAAGTTTCAAGGAAATCAAAGAACATGGACATCATACAGTGTTAGAATGTACCAGGTGCATTGCACAAACCAAATGGCATTCTTCTATATTCAAAGTTTATAAGGAGTAATACTCAAAAGGGTGCTTTCATAGCTTTATACACATTGAAGCTAAGCTTATGGCCTCCCACTTTCATGGTGATTGAACCATCTCTCATGTCTATCAAGGTAATAGCTATTCTCATAAAGGGTCTCCCTAAGATAAGGGTGGATTTACTAGACTCATGAGACATGTCTAACATAGAAGTCGGTGGGGAAAATCAAATCTTTGACTTTAACAAGCAAATCCTCAATTATTCCTTGTAGGTGTGTAATGCTCCTATAAGCTAGTTGGAGAACCACACTAGTCTTCTTAAGCTCCTTGACACCAAGAAACTTAAAAATGGCACTAGGCATAACAATAATGGCTATACCTAAGTTTGACAAGGCTTGGGTTACATTCACACTACCTATGGTACAAGGTATAGTGAATGAACCGGATCCTTACACTTAACAGGGAGTTAGTGTTAGGATTGGCAGGCATAGCGGAAAAATTTTAAAATTTTCGCCGATCCTAATCGAGGATCTATCAACGGCGTTTAAATCGAGTTAGAAAGATTCGTACCTTTTTTAACTTAGAGTTTTCACGATCTATAGGAGCCAACACGTTAGGTCCGCTCCCTCTACCGGTATCCACACGAATGCTTCCCAACAAAGACTGCGTGCTAGCGCCTCCAATGCCTCCTAGGATTTCCCTTGCGCCTCTGGATTCTCATGCGTGTATGAGTCTATCTGCTCTATCAAGTTTATAACCTATGAGGGCTATATTTGAATTTCAAAATTAATCTTTATTAATTTTGAAATTAATTAACAATTAATTATCTTGATGAGCTAATTAAATAAATTCAGTTTAAATTAAATCTATCTAACAGTTTTAATTTAACCAATTCATTTAATCCAAATAAAGAGCCATTAGATTTAATTTATCTTCATAAATTAAATCTGAGATACTATCTCTCTATCATATTAGTTATTAAATTTAATATATCTTAATAAATTAAATTTAAAACTAACAGAATATAATAATATAATATAATATATATACATATATATATAATATGTATTTCGAAAATACATATCTATATAATATTATTAACGAATTTTTATATTACATATATATATATAAATATAAAATTCGTCCACCCTAAATTAAACATTATCTCGTGTTGGACCATTCTTGTATGCGACCCTGTAGGCCCATATGAAGTTGGCAGTGGGCCAATAACTGTATTAACCTACAAGTCGCAAGCGGCCTCTAGCAAGACATTACGACTACCCAATTCATATGAGGATCGTTAACACGATGCAACCTATTATACAACCATGTTACGTCCCTTTTGTCACACGATATATCGGTCAAAGATGAGGCATGGATAATGTCATCCTCTTGTTCCTGACCATTACTTTCTCAAATCCTGAGTAGTCTGACAATAGAAATGGAAACTCCTTTCCATCGTAGTATGGTCATACATTTTGTCATACTCACCCATCGAAGGGCCCAATAATATCTCTCTACTAATGTGAGGGACAAATTCCATCTTGATTATTCATATTCCTATGC
This sequence comes from Inga oerstediana, assembly GCA_963210345.1. Classification (NCBI taxonomy): domain Eukaryota; kingdom Viridiplantae; phylum Streptophyta; class Magnoliopsida; order Fabales; family Fabaceae; genus Inga; species Inga oerstediana. The sequence goes on from OY723400.1 coordinate 82,606,604, forward strand.
ATGAAAAACCACCAAGCCCGATTGTAGCCTTTATCATCACTCGGTCAAAAGTGACTTTTGACTAGTTTAAAGCTTAGCAACTCTCATGTAGGAATCCATGATTACCTCAGGTCAAAGGGCATTGTGACGTGGTTATACATGAGAAAGGCTTATGACTTGATCCATGTAGCTTTCTCATAGTGGGTCGGTCTATCATCTTGTACTCTTACAAGAGCTTAAGACTTTAATTTGTATCTCCATATCTTATCAAAGTCATACTGGTCTTGTTTCATCTCTGCTCCCGCATAGATGACCGACCAGGGACAGTTTAGGACAATCTTTATGAATTATCCAAGGATACAATTATCACAGTTAACATGCAAATATTTTGATAACATAATGGAGAATTTCATTAAATTAATAATGCTCAAAGTACAATGATTGGCCCTTAGGGAACAATTTCCAACATCCTCCCACTTGCCCTAGGTACAATCATTAATTTGCCTAATTCCCATTGTCCTAACATGACGCTCATGCTTTGCCTGTGCAAGCGGCTTAGTAAGAGGATTAGCAAAATTGTCTTCTCCTAGTACTTTGCATATCTTTATATCACCTCTATCATTGATTTCTCTAATAAGATGAAATCACCGGAGTATATGCTTGGTCCTTTGATGTGACCTAGGCTCCCTGGCCTGTGCAATAGCTCCACTATTGTCACAAAACAAATCTATTGGATTTGAGATAGTAGGCACCACCCCTAGTTCAGTAATGAACTTTCTGATCCAAACGGCTTCTTTAGCTGCATCCGATGCTGCTATATACTCAGCTTCTATTGCAAAATCTGCTACAGTGCTCTGCTTGGAACTCTTCCAGCTTACTGCTCCACCATTCAGGAGGAATACGTATCCAGATTGTGATTTAAGATCATCTTGGTCAGTTTGGAAACTTGCATCTGTGTAACCGGTTACACAGAGCTCATCATCCAATCCACCATATACCAAAAATAAGTCCTTAGTCTTTCTTAAGTACTTTAGGATATTCTTGACGGCAGTCCAATGACCCTCACCAGGATCTTGTTGGTATCTGCTGGTCATACATAAGGCAAATGAGACATCCGGTCGAGTACATAACATGGCATACATGATAGATCCAATGGCCGAGGCATATGGAACCTTAGTCATGCGATCTTGCTGATCAGGTGTACTAGGACACAGATCCTTGCTAAGATGGATGCCATGAGACATGGGTATGTAACCCCTTTTTGAATCCTGTATACTGAACCTATGCAGTATCTTTTCTATGTATGTGCTCTAACTTAGGCCTATTAGTCTTTTTAATCTATCCCTATAGATCCTAATCCCTAGGATGTAGGTGGCTTCACCTAAGTCTTTCATTAAAAAGGACGTTCCTAACCAAGAGTTGACACTCTGCAAGGTAGGAATGTCATTCCCATTGAGTAGGATGTCATCTACATAGAGCACTAGAAATACAACTATGCTCCCACTAATCTTCTTGTAAACACAAGGTTCATCGATATTTTCAATGAATCCAAACTTTTTGACTACTTCATCAAAATGATGATTCCAGCTCTGAGATGCTTGCTTCAATCCATAAATGGATCTTTCAAGCTTGCAAACTTTATCAGAGTCCTCTGGACACACAAAACCTTCAAGTTGTGTCATGTACACATCCTCAAGCAGCTTTCCATTAAAGAAGACTGTTTTGACATCCATCTGCCATATTTCATAGTCATAATATGCTGCAATGGCAATAAGGATTCTGATTGATTTGGCCATTACAACTGGGGAAAAGGTTTCATCATAGTCTACACCATGAGTTTGAGTGAATCCTTTTGCAACCAGTCGTGCCTTGAAGACATTTACATTGCCATCCATGTCAGTTTTCTCCTTGAAAACCCATTTGCACCCAATGGTTTTCACACCTTCAGGTGGATCGACTAAGGTCCATACCTGATTGTCGTACATGGATTGCATTTCAGACTTCATGGCATTTAGCCATTTCTCAGAGTTTGGTCCCACTATGGCTTCTTGATAGGTGGTTGGCTCATTTTGCTCAATGAGCAACACTTCACAGCCTTCAGTAACCAGAAATCCATATCTCTGAGGCTGATACCGTGTCCTATCAGATCTTCGTGGACCTTGTGTTACTTGAGGAGGCTCAGCAACTTGTTGTGAGTCTTCTCTGATTTCCATCTATGGTTCTATACTATCTTGTGTCTCTCAAACTTCTTCGAGATGTACCTTGCTCCCACTGGTTGTTTTAGAGACAAACTCTCTTTCTAGAAACTTACCATTTCGAATAACAAACACTTTGTTATCGGTGGGATTGTAGACATAGTATCCTTTTGTTTCTTTAGGATACCCCACGAAAAGGCACTTTAAGGATCTGGGCGCTAATTTATCAGAGGCTTGTTGCTTAACATATACCTCACATCCCCAAATCTTGAGAAAAGATAAGCTTGGTTTCTTTCCAGTCCATATCTTATATGGTGTCTTTTCAGTTGCCTTAGATGGAACACGATTTAGTATGAACGCAGCTGTCTCTAGGGCATGTCCTGAAAAGGACGGTGGAAGATCTGTTTGGCTCATCATAGATCAAACCATATCTAATAGTGTTTGATTCCTCCGTTCAGAAATGCCATTCCATTGTGGTGTTCCTGGAGGAGTCAATTGTGAGATTATCCCACAATTCCTAAGATGGTCAATGAACTCTTGGCTCAAATATTCACCACCTCGATCAGATTGAAGTGCTTTAATTGTTTTACCAAGTTGGTTTTGTACTTTATTTTGGAATATTTTGAATATTTCAAAAGATTCAGATTTATGTTTCATTAGATAGATATAACCATACCTCCTCTGGTAGTTGTATTTAATGGTCCACATACATCTATATGTATGAGGCCTAATAATTCAGTGGCCCTCTCACTATGCCCAGTAAAAGGTGCCTTTGTCATCTTTCCTAATAAGCAAGATTGGCATATATCATATGATTCAAAATCAAATGAGTTAAGAAATTCATCTTGATGGAGTTTAGAAATGCGTTTCTCATTTATATGGCCTAGACGACAATGCCATAAGTAGGTTGGATTCAAATCGTTTGATTTTATCCTTTTAGTAGTTACGTTATAGATATTCCCATTATTAGGATGTTCCAAATTTAATATATAATGACCAACATGCAAATCACCATCAGCATAGAAAATGTCATTACGATAAAGAGAACATTTACCATTCCTAGTAATGGAAGTATAACCTTCCTTATCCAAATAAGAAAGAGAAACAATGTTACTACTCAAAGCAGGAACATAATAGCAATTGTTCAAAACTAACAAAAGCCCACTGGGCAGAACTAATTCATAAGTGCCTATGGCTAAAGCAGCAACTTTTGCTCTATTTCCAACTCGTAGGTCTACCTCGCCCTTCTTCAGCTTTCTACTATCCTTTAGACCCTACACATTTGTACAAATTTGAGAACCACATGCAGTATCTAATACCTATGTAGAGGAAGTAGAAAAATGAATGTCTATAACATAAATACCTGAAGCGATAGCCCCGCTATCCTTCTTGTTCTTTTTCAGATCTTCCAGGTAGAGTTTGCAATTTCTCTTCCAATGACCAGGTTCATTACAAAAGTAGCAGACTCCTTCCTTTGGAGGCTTTGCCTTCTTGGGTGCAGACTTGGTTTCGGGCTTGTTTGACTCTTTGGTCTTACCACCTGAGCCATTACACTTTCCTTTCTTTTTCATACCCTTTCCTTTCTGAACCATCAAAACTATAGTGGGCTTTTTCTTAATGCTTTGCTCAATAGTTTTAAGCATCCCATGCAGCTCAGAAATTGATTTCTCCATGTTGTTCATGTTGTAGTTCATGACAAACTGGTCATAACTCTTCGGGAGTGAGTTCAGGATCAAATCTGTAGCTAACTCTTGGCTCATGGGAAATCCAAGCCTCTCAAGGTGATCAATATAGCCTTTCATCTTTAACACATGAGTACTAACTGATGCACCTTCAGCCATCTTGCAAGAATGTAAGGCCTTTGTGGTCTCATACCTTTCTTGCCTTGCCTGTTGCTGGAACATTTCCTTGAGATGGACAATAATCTCATGAGCCTCCATAAGTTCCAGATCTCTTTGGAGCTCTGGAACCATAGTGGCAAGCATCAGGCAACCTACATCCTCAGAGTCATCCTTATGCTTTGTGTAAGCATCTCTCTGAGCTCTTGGAACATTGGCTGCAGGCTCCTCAGGAATGGGTTGATCTAGGACATAAGCCTTTCTTTCCTGCTTGAGAACAATTCTCAAGTTCCTGAACCAGTTAAGAAAGTTTGTCACATTGAGTTTGTCCTTCTCAAGGACCAATCACAATGATAGTGTAGCAGTATTACTGGTTGACATGATTCTACAATTAAAATATGCAAAGTTAGTTAGTAATCTCCCACTAAATTAACAACCCTCAATATAATAATTAGTGGACTGAGATCCATATTTGGCTTAAACTTAAGTCTGCTTTGGCAAGACACTTAAATTCAAGTTATTTAGGTAGGTAACCTATTTACCAATTACATTACATGTAACTCTTAGATGTTTATGGGATTCGATCATCATATGATCCGGCATGTTTAATCCCATATAATGCCTTGAGATTCAAAACCGTTTTGTTAATCTCAATTAAGTCAAAACAATAATGAATATTATGAGCAGCACTATTACTCATGCTTGTCTCATCAAGATAACTCAAGTGCATCCACTTTGGTGGTTTCCACAATTGAGCGATCGAGGTTTTGACAAGTATTCATTAATTGACGGCATCATCACTTAAGATTTAATTCAGAGGGCTCAATTAATTAGTTTTATTTATATGAATGCAATCGTGGTCGTATCTCATACAGATAAATACATATAAACACAAAAGTATTCATGCAATGATCTAATCAAAAGAATAATTTAAACGTGACACAACATGGCTTACCTAACCTAAAATCCTCCCAAGCCAATGAGAGGACTTCTCTAAATAAGAAAAGAAATACATTGAGAGAAACCTCGTTTAAACATTCGAGGAGAGTGAGATGAGAAGAGAATGTACATTGAGAGTATTTAGAGGAAGGCACGGCACCCAGGCTGTATTTAAATATTACAACCCTTTGTAAAAATCTAAAGCCATGTTGTTCACCATACCCAAACAAGTATGAAGAATGAACCACAACAAGAATTCATACAATATGAAAAGCAATAAATGTTTGGATCAGATTATATTGCGCTACGAACAGGTAATCACGGCAATCCCGCAGCCGGTTAGTGGGCGGGGTTAAGGGGCAACGCCCGTACGGGGTTGCAAGGGGCAGCGCCCCTGGAGCTTTTTGAAAAATGCACATTCCTTTTAAAAAGGGACAACCGCTACAAATATTGGTGCCAAAATTTAAAATTCCTTAAATTACATAGTAGCGGTTGTCTAACTGCTACAAATGTTGGCGGCATAATTTAAAATTTCATTTCCCATCACACCTAAAATTTTGTCTTAAAAATCTGGCACCACTTTTGTAGTGATTTTATAACCTTTGTAAAAGAAAATTTCCTAAAAATATTATTCCCCGAAAATTCAAATGGAATTTGTAGCGGTTAACAAGATGCTCCTAGGAAGACAAATCTATGAATGCATGTTGTAGTGGTTAGATGAAACCACTACAAAAATAGTAGTGGTTTGTTTACATGTGCAATGATTCATGAGAACAGCTACAAAAACATTTGCCACTGTGTGTTTTGTAGCGGATTTTTAAACTGCTACTATCCACCATTTTAACCACTACAAATAGGCAAATATTTTGTAGTGAGATCTGAATCGAAACCAACAATAACAACATCTCAGACCACGCCGCTACTCTCAGATTTGTAACTTCATCGATATGGATATCAATCTACAAGGGAGGATGGGGATGGATTTCGATCTGGGGCTAGGGGATGAACGTAGGGGCGGGAAGCATGGTTGTGAAGGCCGGGGATGGGGTTCTACAACCACATCTCTTCTATTAACGACGGTGATAACCTCTGGTCTTGATGTTTCTTTCTTTGTCTTTCTGTTTTATTTTTTGAGCTATTTTTCTAGGTTTCTGAAGATGCTTCTAGATATGTTTTTCTTGATTGTTGGTTGTTTTCTACATCGATTTCTGTTCTTCTTAATTGTTAATTGTTGTTGACTATTGGGTGGTGGAGGTACGGTGGTGGTGTTCCGGCAGGCTCTTTGATTGTTGAAGGCCCTTTCCTTTTCAAAGGCAAGGGCACTTTGGTCTTTTCATAAGAAATATGCATTATGTTGATTAAAAATAATATCTCAATTCCATCGACGTTCCAATTATACTTTTGAAGCCAATTTTACTTCCAATTCCGTAAAAACTCTTCCATAATACCAAACGGGGCATGAGTTCCATCATTATAGAACTCACTTCCAAATAGAAGTGAATTCAATGGTACCAAACAAGACAAAATCACAGTTCAATCATCAGTTCCACTTTCATGCGTTGACTTCCAAGGTACCAAACGAGACATAGAGGATTCTGCCCAAACTGTTATTTGATGCTCAAACAAATTGTTAAATTGATGGGAAAGCAATCAAAATAACTCATGCATGAACGATATTTCATATAACTGGAAAATAGTGCATGTCTTGAAATAATCTCATCACGCTAGAAAGCAACAAAAGAATAGGTCCATCAGAGGAAAAATGTAAAACGACCGACTGAAACATAATTTAAGTGCTTTGGGTAAATTATCGTTAATTATATAGTTCAGACTCATTTGCAAGCAAATTAAATTGTATGTATAAATGGATGGAATGATGAAGAAACAGCTGCTAAAACTAAAAATTGACGATCCTGAAAACTTTCACCCGGGTAAAGCTCGGAACGGTATAAAAACATGTACGAAAAGCCATGGGAAAACTCAAACTCTTTCTTTGTTGAAGCAGGACAAAGAGAAGAGCCTCGTTGGTCCAGAACTCATTTGTTTAGAATACTTACAAATTTGAAAGCGAAAAGGGAAAACGAAAAACAAGTAGATAGTAGGGTAGAGAAGGCACGGTTACCTAGCCATAGTTCTGAAATAATATTAAAGGATTGAGAAGTAAGCACTCTTATTTCTTCCTGCCATTCCATGTTGGATCAGGTTTTATAGCAATTAGAGAATAGAGCATGAGGATCGGAGAAAGACAAGTGAGCAAGAGTCTAGCACTTTACCGGCGAGGCTGTGATTTCCTTCACGGACTGATGATGAGCATCAAGCGAGAGCGTTAGCCGTGGTGGATTTCAACTGAGAATAGGGAAGTATTATGGTATGTTAAGTGCATGTATGGATGTATGGATTGCTACTGAGAACTTTGTTGGTGAGCAATATGTAAACATTCTTTGACCCCGCAGACATGTCTTGACTCTAGTGAGTCCGGACCCAACTCACCTAAACTTTTATCCAAAAAAAAAAAATCAATTGAGTAGTTTCAAGTTATCCTCAGTTCCTTGTACCAAACATATTAAATTGGCTCTTTTCCTAATTAAAATTTATTCCAACCTCCCCCCTCCCTAATTTACGGCTTAAAGTTGAATTGAAGATGAGGGCGAATGTAAGAAAAAAATAACTTCGCATGTAATTAAGTAGTTCCCCTATGGATGATGCTTCGTACAACAGAGGGTGGGAGCTAGAGCCACTAGAGTCTGTTTGGTGGAGTGAAAATATACGGAAAGAAAATTAAAAGCACCTGCCTCATCTCCTCCATTATTTCTCTCTTACCTGCCACAAGTCACAGTTTTCCGTGTAAAAAGAACCTGCACCATTTGCTATTTTCCTAGACAACAAATACTCCCTCCGGTCCATAATATAGGGCACTTCAACTAATTCACGGGAAACAAGAAATGACAGTTAATTCAATAAATGTGTCCTAAATTGAAAGTTTTTTCCATTTTTACCCTTATTGAAAAATGTGTTTGAAAATTTATTGAATGGGCAAATTGGAAATGAGAATTAATTACATGGACAAAATTAGAAAATAAGCATTAATTATCCTACAAGTGCCCTATATTGTGGACCAAGCTATTTTTCTCTAAGTGCCCTATATTATGGACCGGAGGGAGTATATAACATGTTGCGTTAACCCACCACTAATAAAATACTCTATTCATTAGTACTATTAATATTATACTTTACGGTCTTAGTTCATACTCTAGTAACTATTTCTTTATACATTCTTAATCATGAAGTGTGCCAAAACTTTTAAAAATGTAAAAACAATAAATTTGGTGGGTCCACTCGCGAGTTTGACATCAATGTCCTACAGTTTAGATAATACTACCTCCGATCTGTAATATCCCAAAATATTATTAAGGACTAAATGTACAGAATAGATGGTGGGATTAATGGCAGAAGTACCCTTGAAAAGATGACATAAAAGTCAAAGTAAACAGGTGTTAAATTGGCAATTGAAATAATATTAATTAAGGAGGTGTAAGAGGATATTTTTGAGAGCTCATTATCCTCTTCCAAGAAGCTATTTTCGTATATCATGATGCAAGAGCGAGAAACAATTAGATGACCAAGTAAAGATGAAGACTTGGTCAAAAATATCATGCTAAGTCTTTTATCACTCTTCCTCTTCTTCATTTCGGTCAAGAAAATGCTAAGAGAGATAGAGTAAGCATTTAATCAATATACTCCCTCACCAAAAGGAAGTTGGGACAAAGAAAGAAGGAAGTTGGTCAAAGACATACCAAAAGGAAGAAGAAGATATAAGTCAAACAAACCCCTCCCTCTTTGTCAATAATTATGGCTAAGAAGAAGCAAGAAGAGTGAATGGGTTAAAGCAATTAATTCTTCATCAAATATCTAAGGTAAAGTCAGCTAAGTGAGGAAGAGGTAGGAAAGAGAAAAAACAAACTAAACATATAGGAAATTATCATAGGATTTCACCAAGAAAGAACACAAGTGGACCACATATTTTCCTCTCCATTTTGGCCAACTTTTCGGTTAGGTTTTTAAGTGATAAGGGAAGGGAAAAGCTGATTATTATTCACTCTCTTTCTCTCATTCTCTAAGTCGGCCAGCTGAAGCACGAAAAAAACAAGTGAAGAAACAAGTTTAAGGTAAGGGTTTCATCTTGGATTTTCACCTTCTTAACCTCATTTATGGCTCAAGTGTCCTTCATAAAAATTGTTCCTCTTGATGAGAGCTTCATTTCTATGGTTTTAGAATTTCAAGAGGAGGTGTTTTGAGCCATCATCCAAGAACAAAAGCTGAAGAATCAAAGAAAGAACTTAAGGAGGAGCAATAGGTGAGTATTAGCATCAATTTGAGCTATTGTTGTGTTGGTTGAATGAGTATTTTGGTATGTGTAAATTTACCCTGATTTTGGCCAAACAAGGGTTTGGGTAATTCATGATGTTTTGGTTATGTTATTGGTGGTTTATGATGATTAGAAACCATTTGACATAAGTTTGTTGCTGAAATTGAAAGTTGGTAATTGTTGGAATTTATTTTGAATTTTCTGCCAAAACAGAACATGAGGAATGAGTGGGAATTTGTTCATTTTGGATGTTACCATAGTGTTCTACACAAAAAATTATTCGGGAATAGCCCCGGGTTGTGAATTTTAGGTCATTGAAACTCAAAATGTAAATATGGGTTTTCAACCTGAACAGAACTCCAGCGAGGTACTCTACTTGTGTGGTGTTTTTGGATAACCAAATGATCTCTAAAAATTATGAAACTTTCTAGTATAATAGTTCACATGCTAAGCTTCAAAATGGACATATAATGGGTGTCATTTTGATTTTTGTGCTGGGAGTTATGATTTTTCAAAGTCTAGAGAAAATTCTGGCAGATTTGGTTCAAGTGTGCGAAAATTCAAAGGTAATGGCTCATGGTAATATTGTTGAACTCTGAGGTTAGGAATTGGTCTTTTAGGTTAATTGACCACTTTATCTTCTTAGTTGACTTGATTAAATGTCCCTAATGATAACCAACTTGAGTGTTTGAACTAAAGAAGAATTGGATTAAGTGATAACCTGTCGCTCGTAATTCTAATTATAGGATTTGACATTTGCCCTACACGTGATAAACCGGTGCTGGAGCATGAGCGGAAAGAACAAGGTAGTGACCCTTTCTCTTGTATTGCGTATGATGCATTGTATGTATGTCTTATCATTAAGTTGTGAAACTTGCCATGTGAAACATGCCGTTGTGAATATGCCGTTGTGGAATATGATGTTGTGAAATATGCCATGTGAAATATGCCGTTGCGAACACAGCAAAAGCTGTCGCAGAAATGTCGTTGATGTGTAGTTGCTTGTAATTTACTTACATGCTTTGTGATTGTACATGTTATAAGTGAACTGTTACTACTGGGATTCTTTTGAATCTCATTCTTTCCATTGACTAACCTACAGCCAGGGCAAGTGATTCAAAGGAAAAGCAAGTGACCAAGGGCGGTTAGAGCTCTTAGTTAGGAGTTTTAATTTTGGGTAGCTTGTAACCCCCTACCGTAATTATATCCGGATTACACAATTAAAGTGAAATAGAGACCAATAAGAAACAAAACTACATTTTATAAACCCATCTACCAGACGGGGTTTTCACAAATACCTTTCGAAATCATTTATAATATGGTCTCACATTCACATTCCGAATACAATTACTACACAAAGATAAATCACATTCAATATATCAGAGTACGCAATGAAATAATTCCGACAACTCCGGATTCCATTTATTAACTCAAGCTTTATAGGGCACATTCGCCCAAACAAGCCCTCATATGGGGATTACACAAAGTCTTCTCAAATACATAGCAAATCCTCATCCACATCTATATATACACATCCAAATACAAATATCCCATCAATATGATAACCAACTACCAAAACGACTACCGAAGGAGGTCCTCATCGCCCTTGGCTGCATGCTCCATCCTCAATCTACTACCCTGTATGAAAGGTTAGTAGGGGAGGGTGAGATTCTAGAGAATCTCAGTAGGATAACAATATCAATATGCACGTACGATACATGTTTAATGCATGACATGCTTGCATCACACAACTCATGATAACACAATGACAATTTGCAAGCTCAATGCTTCGAACAATATACCTATGGCCATAGCATAAATTGAAACATAGCTTCAAGTTACACATAATTATGCAAAGCTAAGACATGCACCAACACACTAACACATATATCCAATACAAGCAGAAGAGATATGTTTCCTACACTCTTTCCACGTAAGCTCCAGCTCCGGCTGCTCACGATCAGAATGAATACCAAACCACGATCAGGGCGAACATCAATCCTATAATCAAAATCATGAACATAGGGTCAATCCCTTTTCCAATTCCTTAACTCTCAAACACTTAAGTTGGTTATCATTTATGACCTTTAGGTGGCTAATCAAAGCCCAAACATATGCCTAAAGGCTTGGGAAACACTTGACCAAAGATCACCTTTTAAAAGTCCAAAATGCTGATTTTTGGGGGTGGGCCGCGGCCCACAATCCTTGGGCTGCGGCCCAAAACTGTCCAGAGACGCACAGAAACATTTGGGCTGCGGCCCAACATCCTTGGGCCGCGGCCCAAGAAAATCCAATTTCTGGCTGAACTTCCAAAAATCATAACTAATTCCACAAAAATCGAAATGAGGTGATCCCAAAGCCAAATTAAAGCTATTCAAGTCCTCTACACAGGAAAAATAGTGGCCAATGCTGGAAATCACCATACAAATCCAGATTTACACAAAATCCAACATTGCTCCAAAACAGAACCCAGTTTCGACTTCAAACTTTAGGCAACCATAAATCCCAGTTCACAAAACGAAATGACACATATTATATGTCCATTTTGAAGCTTAAGATGTGAACTTCAAGACTGGAAAGTTTCAGAATTTTCTGACTTCATTTGCCCAGTCAAAACGTCCACACAACAAGACTGCCCAGACAGAACTTCCAATTGACAGTTTTTCAAGTTTTGCACAATTGGCTTCCAATGGTCCCATTTCTCATCAAACACCATTCCCATACAAATTTGCACAAGGAATCCATTGGAAACACCAAGTCAACCAAATTCAAATCATATTGACATGTTACCACAACATGTCACACAAATCACAATTCAAACCACAACATAATCACACATTGTCATTCTTTTCATTCCAAATTCTCAAACCAATTCCAATGGCTCTATAACACATCAAGACACCAATTGCCACTCAAACACAAGGCAATTCATGCATTCCAAAAATCACACAAATTCAGGGCAAAATTCGAAATTCACACTACTCAACCATAAATCACAAAACTTAGATCAAAAGGCTTCAAATACTCACCTCTTCCTCTTTCCCAAACCAATTTCTTGATTCTCCATCTTTCCAAATTTCCTCAAGCCATCAAACACCTTCAATCAAGAATCTAAAACCATAGAGATGAAGCTCTCATCACTATGAACAACTTTATAGAAGGTGATTAGAGCATTAGAGGACAAGAAACAAGCTAAATCTCACCTTGATTCTTTCTCTTTCCACCTTGAAGCATGGCGAAAATGGAGACAAGAGAGAGAAATGAAGATGATGAAATGAAGATGATGAAGTGATGCAGATTTTTGGGGCCCAAAAACCGTCCAAGTAAGGGAGAGAGAAGAGAGGAAAAACTTTGAATATTTGACCCAAATCCAAGGGTTCACAATTTGCCAAGTGTCACCATCTTGACACACATCCCATGAGCTCACATGAGCACAACCACATGGGATTCCACCCTTTGATCTCTACACAAATCAATCTCAACCATTGATCTTGAAGTTACCAATGAGTTTCCTCTTCGGTAACCGATCAATCGGTCGGTAACTTTACCGTTTTGCCCCTGAATATGGCAATCCACTTGGAATTACCATCAAAATCATTTTCTCATTCATTTACACCATATATACGCCCTCCCCCCTATTTTAAGTCAATTTAGATATTAATCCATAATTGAACTTAAATACAGGGTTTTGGCGCTGCTCCCAGCACATACGAATCACATCGGGTGCCGACTCACACCATAATCTCCAAAAGGGTCCATTTATCACTGATGACATCCACTTTTGGAGTCATTAACCATTAATCGCAATTTGGGATCCTGCTAAACCAGGGCTTAGCAGTCCACTAATCTCAGGCTTATTCTCTAGCCTCAAGTCTCAAAATTCGGGATATTACATTTCTCCCCCCGTTCAATAAATTTCGTCCTCGAAATTTGACGAACCACTTAATCCACAAACTACGGATGCTTCTTTATGACGGCTTCCGATTCACAATTCATTTCACATTGGATGGTCTCCTCTAGACCACCCACACACAACCGATAATCCACAAATCCGATTCTCGCAAGAATCTCAAACAATGAACGCAACTCAGTTGCCACAAATTGCAATCGGCCCATTTCACGATTGCCGCACAAACATAATTACCACACGATTATTAAACAAATGCAATCGTTTTCACATACGATTGCTACCAAAACCATCATCACATAATCACAATCGTCGCAGGCCCTCCAATTCATGAGTGGCTAGTGCATCTCAATATCCAGAGGCTCTAAATCAGGAGCCATATCATAAAATCTCGGCAGTTGGGCAGCATAGGCCACCACTCTGCTCAACTCAATCTAGTTACCCCTTTCGGGAGTAACCCTACAACCTTAATACATCAAACGACAGCCTCAGCTGTATACACAAACATTCAGCTTCTGCTCTATCCATTTTCATAGCTTTACCCTCACCCGTACACCCACCAGTAACTCCACTAGTGGTAACCGGGACTTTTAGGAATTCACAACAATATCACATTGCAGATTCTAATTTTACGCACCGCCTTTCGGCCCGGGGTTAACACCGGTGCAACCAACGTGGTGGCTAGCCAGGCTGGCCATGCCGGGGTAATTGCCCTCACAAACGAGAACCCCCGATCATGTAGTCGAATTAGCCATCAGCTGAATTAGCTCTGCTCTACTAACCAACTATACCTCAGTCCCAGCTTGTTCACAATTGTCACAGATTCACAATCACACTCCACCCTCATCCCCTTTCTCCGCCGAGAAGACACACAGTCTTTACCCGAACCGTTGTTAGCTACTCAGGGACTGTTGGTATGGCAGTGTACACATATAGCCATTCAGGCTCACCATAGTAGATCCACAATCACACCCTACCCTCATCCCCTTTCTCCGCCGGAAAGACACACAGTCTTTACCCGAACTGTTGTTAGCTACTCAGGGACTATTGGCGTAGCGATGCATACACATAAGATCCACAATCACACCCTACCCTCATCCCCTTTCTCCGCCGAGAAGACACAAAGTCTTTACCCGAACTGTTGTTAGCTACTCAGGGACTATTGGCGTAGCGGTGCTCACACATAGCCTTTCGGCTTTCACATCACACTCCACCCTCATCCCCTTTCTCCGCCGAGAAGACACACAGTCTTTACCCGAACCATTGCTAGCTACTCAGGGACTATTGGCGTGGCAGTGCATACACATAGCCTTATAGCTCATATAGCTATCTGGCTTTCACAAATGGCCCGTCGGCCTTCACAAATAGCCTTGCCCTCGTAAACTACTGCCCCGAAGGCACGGTCCTCCCACTGGAATCACCCAATGGGCCGCAGGTGAAAGACTCACAAATATCAGTCACATCCTGAGCCTATGCCTATCGGGCGCAGCCCACCAGACCAAACCGATCCGGCCCAACCGGGGAGACGGACTCACAGTGCACAATCGTAACAAGCTGGAACTAGGCATATTAACAACTTCACCTTCAACATTTCAAATTCTTTTCACGTATTGGGATCCTTCAAGACCCCCCATTTCACAATACAGCTTGACCCCGAAGTTTTACCTCCCGAAGCCATCACTAACGCATTGCACTTTTTGCAAACTCGAGCTTCTGCTCAACACAATTCTCAAACATCACATTCACCAAGCTTCCGCTGCACACTCTAAGGTCTTTATCCTCATCTGTGCCTTCACAATGTCAGGGTGACTCAATAGGAGTCCCATAGGAATCTCCTACTACCCCTGTCCATACACATAATCTGTGCCAGACCTTGGCTCAATTCAATTCGAATCATTCAGAGCCATAACCAACACATCGTTGAGATCCCATACTCCCAACGTTCCCAGAGCTCTATTCTACAATTCAACGTCATGGCGAGTGCATACTAAGGTTCGTCGTCACGGCGGCTCCACTCTAGGGTTCATCGTCATAGTGGCTCCACACTACGGTACTGTACCCGATGCTTCACTCAGTCACCTAACTGGTCAGCCCCTTCGGTCAGCATCCTCCGTAGGTAGCCCTTTCCAATCAGATCTTACCGTAGGTAGCCCTCTCCGATCAGATCTCACCGTAGGTAGCCCTCTTCCATCACAACTCCCCGTAGGTAGCACTCTCCGATCCGAATCCTCCATAGGTAACTTTTCCCTCTGCTAGATTTACAACTAGCAATCTCGGGTACCTGATACATATTTCAATTCAATTCTAGTACCATGCTCTAGCACCACAGACCATCCAGGTCAAATGCAATTCCTATGAATCAGCCCAGCTATGGAGTCTGATCCTTGGATCACAACTCATCTATCCAAACCTCAATCTTAGTTGAACTGGGAAATCACTTCCCTCAATTCCACGGAGCATTATCAACCCCAACACAAATCCAAATATCTTTGCCAGCCTAAGGCACCATGGTCCCCTAGGTCTTAAGGACTTTAAACACACAAATTCAGGACAACCAAATAATGTATACACATAATCCACAAATCTCAGATATCCACAACACCAGAGATATAAATGTGTATACCACAAACAACCAAAATCACAAATCATTGCCTATTCCTTAGGCAATCATAACTCATCACTCATTCCCTAGCTTGGCCTAAGGGAAATATCCTAGCAAAATCCATCTTTGCCAGGAACTGCAGCTCTGATACCAAAATGTAACCCCCTACCGTAATTATATCCGAAATACGCGATTAAAATGAAATAGAGACCAATAAGAAACAAAACTACATTTTATAAACCCATCTACCAGACGGGGTTTTCACAAATACCTTTCGAAATCATTTATAATATGGTCTCACATTCACATTCCGAATACAATTACTACACAAAGATAAATCACATTCAATATATCAGAGTACGCAATGAAATAATTCCGACAACTCCGGATTCCATTTATTAACTCAAGCTTTATAGGGCACATTCGCCCAAACAAGCCCTCATATGGGGATTACACAAAGTCTTCTCAAATACATAGCAAATCCTCATCCACATCTATATATACACATCCAAATACAAATATCCCATCAATATGATAACCAACTACCAAAACGACTACCGAAGGAGGTCCTCATCGCCCTTGGCTGCATGCTCCATCCTCAATCTACTACCCTGTATGAAAGGTTAGTAGGGGAGGGTGAGATTCTAGAGAATCTCAGTAGGATAACAATATCAATATGCACGTACGATACATGTTTAATGCATGACATGCTTGCATCACACAACTCATGATAACACAATGACAATTTGCAAGCTCAATGCTTCGAACAATATACCTATGGCCATAGCATAAATTGAAACATAGCTTCAAGTTACACATAATTATGCAAAGCTAAGACATGCACCAACACACTAACACATATATCCAATACAAGCAGAAGAGATATGTTTCCTACACTCTTTCCACGTAAGCTCCAGCTCCGGCTGCTCACGATCAGAATGAATACCAAACCACGATCAGGGCGAACATCAATCCTATAATCAAAATCATGAACATAGGGTCAATCCCTTTTCCAATTCCTTAACTCTCAAACACTTAAGTTGGTTATCATTTATGACCTTTAGGTGGCTAATCAAAGCCCAAACATATGCCTAAAGGCTTGGGAAACACTTGACCAAAGATCACCTTTTAAAAGTCCAAAATGCTGATTTTTGGGGGTGGGCCGCGGCCCACAATCCTTGGGCTGCGGCCCAAAACTGTCCAGAGACGCACAGAAACATTTGGGCTGCGGCCCAACATCCTTGGGCCGCGGCCCAAGAAAATCCAATTTCTGGCTGAACTTCCAAAAATCATAACTAATTCCACAAAAATCGAAATGAGGTGATCCCAAAGCCAAATTAAAGCTATTCAAGTCCTCTACACAGGAAAAATAGTGGCCAATGCTGGAAATCACCATACAAATCCAGATTTACACAAAATCCAACATTGCTCCAAAACAGAACCCAGTTTCGACTTCAAACTTTAGGCAACCATAAATCCCAGTTCACAAAACGAAATGACACATATTATATGTCCATTTTGAAGCTTAAGATGTGAACTTCAAGACTGGAAAGTTTCAGAATTTTCTGACTTCATTTGCCCAGTCAAAACGTCCACACAACAAGACTGCCCAGACAGAACTTCCAATTGACAGTTTTTCAAGTTTTGCACAATTGGCTTCCAATGGTCCCATTTCTCATCAAACACCATTCCCATACAAATTTGCACAAGGAATCCATTGGAAACACCAAGTCAACCAAATTCAAATCATATTGACATGTTACCACAACATGTCACACAAATCACAATTCAAACCACAACATAATCACACATTGTCATTCTTTTCATTCCAAATTCTCAAACCAATTCCAATGGCTCTATAACACATCAAGACACCAATTGCCACTCAAACACAAGGCAATTCATGCATTCCAAAAATCACACAAATTCAGGGCAAAATTCGAAATTCACACTACTCAACCATAAATCACAAAACTTAGATCAAAAGGCTTCAAATACTCACCTCTTCCTCTTTCCCAAACCAATTTCTTGATTCTCCATCTTTCCAAATTTCCTCAAGCCATCAAACACCTTCAATCAAGAATCTAAAACCATAGAGATGAAGCTCTCATCACTATGAACAACTTTATAGAAGGTGATTAGAGCATTAGAGGACAAGAAACAAGCTAAATCTCACCTTGATTCTTTCTCTTTCCACCTTGAAGCATGGCGAAAATGGAGACAAGAGAGAGAAATGAAGATGATGAAATGAAGATGATGAAGTGATGCAGATTTTTGGGGCCCAAAAACCGTCCAAGTAAGGGAGAGAGAAGAGAGGAAAAACTTTGAATATTTGACCCAAATCCAAGGGTTCACAATTTGCCAAGTGTCACCATCTTGACACACATCCCATGAGCTCACATGAGCACAACCACATGGGATTCCACCCTTTGATCTCTACACAAATCAATCTCAACCATTGATCTTGAAGTTACCAATGAGTTTCCTCTTCGGTAACCGATCAATCGGTCGGTAACTTTACCGTTTTGCCCCTGAATATGGCAATCCACTTGGAATTACCATCAAAATCATTTTCTCATTCATTTACACCATATATACGCCCTCCCCCCTATTTTAAGTCAATTTAGATATTAATCCATAATTGAACTTAAATACAGGGTTTTGGCGCTGCTCCCAGCACATACGAATCACATCGGGTGCCGACTCACACCATAATCTCCAAAAGGGTCCATTTATCACTGATGACATCCACTTTTGGAGTCATTAACCATTAATCGCAATTTGGGATCCTGCTAAACCAGGGCTTAGCAGTCCACTAATCTCAGGCTTATTCTCTAGCCTCAAGTCTCAAAATTCGGGATATTACATAGCTTGTTATCATATTTTGTTGGGGATTAGTTGTACATGTTGTATCTAATGAATGGTGTGGTGTAATCCCCTATATGGGAAACTTTAAATGGGCAATGTGCCCTGTAAACCCTTTATTAAGTAATCGAAACCCGAGCGTTGTCGGGAACTTTTGGTTACACTCTGATATGAATAAATGAAACCGAACTGCACTGGCCAATTATATTCGAAATGTGAACGTGAGACTGCATTAAACGGATTTTGGAAAAGTTTTAAATTAACCGCTGGTCTCTATTTCAACTTAATGACGCATTCTCGAATTATAATTACGCCTTTTAAGATAGGGGGTTACACGGACCACAATATAAATCACTTTTAGAATAATGTCTTGGTCCACAATATAAGTCACTTGAGAGTAATTAATGCTTATTGTCAATTTCACCCCGTGAAGTTGATGCGTAAATGTGACTTTTTGTATATTCTATCTCATTTGAAACGTAATTTAATATAGGTAAAGTTGAAAAAAAAAATTATTCAATGTATATTTAATGATGTTGCATATGTATTTCTTTAATTATATCGAAAACCGAAGGTTCTTTCCGACCAAGTGGATTCATAAGAAAATTAAAAGCACCTGCCTTATCTCCTCCATTATTTCTCTCTTACCTGCCACAAGTCACCCTTTCCTGTGTAAAAAGAACCTGCACCATTTTCTATTTTCCAAGACGACAAACATATAACATGTGCTAACCCACCACTAATAACATACTCTATTCATTAGTACTATTAATATTATACTTTGCGGTCTTGGATTGATACTCTAGTAACTATTTCTTTATACGGGTCATTCTTAATCATGAAGTGTGCCAAAACTTTAAAAAATGTAAAAACAATAAATTTGGTGGGTCCACTCGTGAGTTTGACATCAATGTCTTACAGTTTAGATAATGCTGCTTCTAGTGCGCAATATAAATCATTTTTAGAATAATGTCTTGGTCCACAATATAATCACTTGAGAGTAATTAATGCTTATTTGTCAATTTTACCCCGTGAAGTTGATGCTTAAATGTGATATTTTTGTATATTCTATCTCATTTGAAACCTAATTTAATATGGGTAAAGTTAAAAAAAAACATAATTCAATGTATATTTAATGATGTTGCATGGGTATTTCTTTAATTATATCAGGAGCCGAAGGTTCTTTCTGACCAGGTGGATTCATAAGAAAATTAAAAGCACCTGCCTTATCTCCTCCATTATTTCTCGCTCACCTGCCACAAGTCACTGTTTCCCGAGTAAAAAGAATCTGCACCATTTCCTATTTTCCAAGACGACAAACATATAACATGTTGTGTTAACCCACCACTAATAAAATACTCTATTCATTAGTACTATTAATATTGTACTCTACGGTCTTAGTTGATACTCTAGTAATTTTTTCTTTGTAAGGGTCATTCTTAATCATGACGTGTGCCAATAATTTAAAAAATGTAAAAACCATAAATTTGGTGGGTCCACTAGCGAGTTTGACATCAATGTCCTAGAGTTTAGATAATACTGCCTCCGGCGCACAATATAAATCACTTTTAAAAGAATGTCTTGGACCAATATATAAGTCACTTGAGATTAATTAATGCTTATTTGTCAATTTTACCCCGTGAAGTTGATGCTTAAATGTGACTTTTTGTATATCCTATCTCATTTGAAACCTAATTTAATATAGGCAAAGTTGAAAAAAAAATATTAATTCATTGTATATTGAATAATGTTGCATGTGTATTTCTTTAATTAAATCGGGAACCGAAGGTTCTTTCTGACCAAGTGGATTCATAAGAAAATTAAGAGCACCTGCCTTATCTCCTCCTTTATTTCTCTCTTACCTGCTACAAGTCACCGTTTCCCGTGTACAAAGAACCTGCACCATGTCAATCAAAAAAAAAAAAGAACCTGCACCATTTGCTTTTTTCCAAGACGACAAACATATAACATGTTGTGTTAACCCACCACCAATAAAATACTCTATTCATTAGTACTATTAATATTATACTTTATGGTCTTATTTGATCCTCTATTAATTATTTGTTTATACGAGTCATTCTTAATCTTGACGCGTGCCAATAATTTTAAAAATAAAAAAACGATAAATTTGGTGGGTCCACTAACGAGTTTGACATCAATGTCCTACAGTTTAGATAATACTGCCTCCGGTCCACAATATAAATCACCTTTAGAAGAATGTCTTGGTCCACAATATAAGTCACTTGAGAGTAATTAATGCTTATTTGTCAATTTTACCCCTTGAAGTTGATGCTTAAATGTGACTTTTTGTATATTCTATCTCATTTGAAACCTAATTTAATATATTTAAAGTTGAAAAAAAAATTAATTCAATGTATATTTCTTTAATTAAATCAGGAACCGAAGGTTCTTTTTTGACCAAGTGGATTCATAACAAAATTAAAAGCACCTGCCTTATCTCCTCCATTATTTCTCTCTGACCTGACACTAGTCACTGATTCCTGTGTAAAATGAACCTGCACCATTTGCTATTTTCCTGGACAACAAACATATAACATGTTGTGTTAACCCACCACTAATAACATTAGTGCTATTAATATTATACTGTACGGTCATAGTTGATACTCTAGTATTTATTTGTTTATACGGGTCATTCTTAATCATGATGTGTGCCAATAATTTTAAAAATGTAAAAACAATAAATTTGTTGGGTTCACTCGCCGAGTTTGACATCAATGTCCTGCAGTTCAGAATATACTGCCTCCGGTCCACACTATAAATCACTTTAGAAGGAGGTCTTGGTCTGTAATATAATTCACTTAAGAGTAATTAATGCTTATTAATTTTACCTCTTGAAGTTGATGCTTAAATGTGACTTTTTGTATATTCTATCTCATTTGAAACCTAATTTAATATATGTAAAGTTGAAAAAAATTAATTCAATGTATATTTAATGATGTTGCATGTGTATTTCTTTAATTAAATCAGGAAGCGAAGGTTTTTTTTGACCAAGTGGATTCATAACAAAATTAAAAGCACCCGCCTTATCTCCTCCATTATTTCTCTCTGACCTGACACTAGTCACTGATTCCTGTGTAAAATGAACCTGCACCATTTGCTATTTTCCTGGACAACAAACATATAACATGTTATGTTAACCCACCACTAATAACATTAGTACTATTAATATTATACTGTACGGTCATAGTTGATACTCTAGTATTTATTTGTTTATACGGGTCATTCTTAATCATGATGTGTGCCAATAATTTTAAAAATGTAAAAACAATAAATTTGTTGGGTTCACTCGCCGAGTTTGACATCAATGTCCTGCTGTTCAGAATATACTGCCTCCGGTCCACACTATAAATCACTTTAGAAGGAGGTCTTGGTCTGTAATATAATTCACTTGAGAGTAATTAATGCTTATTAATTTTACCTCTTGAAGTTGATGCTTAAATGTGACTTTTTGTATATTCTATCTCATTTGAAACCTAATTTAATATATGTAAAGTTAAAAAAAAATTAATTCAATGTATATTTAATGATGTTGCATGTGTATTTCTTTAATTAAATCAGGAAGCGAAGGTTTTTTTTGACCAAGTGGATTCATAACAAAATTAAAAGCACCTGCCTTATCTCCTCCATTATTTCTCTCTGACCTGACACTAGTCACTGATTCCTGTGTAAAATGAACCTGCACCATTTGCTATTTTCCTGGACAACAAACATATAACATGTTGTGTTAACCCACCACTAATAACATTAGTACTATTAATATTATACTGTACGGTCGTAGTTGATACTCTAGTATTTATTTGTTTATACGGGTCATTCTTAATCATGATGTGTGCCAATAATTTTAAAAATGTAAAAACAATAAATTTGTTGGGTTCACTCGCGAGTTTGATATCAATGTCCTGCAGTTCAGAATATACTGCCACCGGTCCACACTATAAATCACTTTAGAAGAAGGTCATGGTCCGTAATATAAGTCACTTGAGAGTAATTAATGCTGATTTTTCAATTTTTCCTAGTGGAGTTGATGCTTAATTGTGACTTTTTGTATGTTCTATATCATTTGAAATCTAATTTTGTATAGGTAAATTTGAAAAAAAAATTATTCAATATATATCTAATGGTGTTGCATTTGTATTTGTTTAATTAAATCGGGAGCCAAAGGTTCTTTCTGACCAAGTGGATTCAATAAGAAAATTAAAAGCACCTGCCTTATCTCCTCCATTATTTCTCTCTTACCTGCCACAAGTCACCATTTTCCGTGTAAAAAGAACCTGCACCATTTGCTATTTTGCTAGACAACAAACATATAACATGTTGTGTTAATCCACCACTAATAAAATTTTCTATTCATTAGTACTATTAATATTATACTCTACGGTCTTAGTTGATATTCTAGTAATTATTTGTTACACGGGTCATTCTTAATCATGACGTGTGCCAATAATTTATAAAATGTAAAACCAATAAATTTGGTGGGTCCACTAGCGAGTTTGTCATCAATGTCCTACAGTTTAGATAATACTACCTCCGGTCCATAATATAAATCATTTTTAGAAGAATGTCTCGGTCCACAATATAAGTCACTTAAGAGTAATTAATGCTTATTTGTCAATTTTACACCGTTAAGTCGATGCTTAAATGTGACTTTTTGTATATTCGATCTCATTTGAAACCTAATTTAATATAGGTAAACTTGAAAAAAAAATTAATTCAATGTATTTTTAATGATGTTGCATGTGTATTTCTTTAATTAAATCGGGAACCGAAGGTTCTTTCTGACCAAGTGGATTCATAAGAAAATTAAAAGCACCTGCGTTATCTCCTCCATTATTTCTCTCTTACCTGCCACAAGTCACCGTTTCCCGTGTAAAAAGAACCTGCACCATTTGCTATTTTTCTAGACAACAAACATATAACATGTTGTGTTAACCCACCACTAATAAAATACTCTATTCCTTAGTACTATTAATATTATACTTTACGGTCTTAGTTGATACTCTAGTAATTATTTGTTTACACGGGTCATTCTTAATCATGACGTGTGCCAATAATTTTAATAATGTAAAAACAATAAATTTGGTGGGTCCACTCGTGAGTTTGACATCAATGTTCTACAGTTCTGATAATACTGCCTCCGGTCCACAATATAAATAACTTTTAGAAGAATGTTTTAATCCACAATATAAGTCACTTGAGAGTAATTAATGCTTATATGTCAATTTTACGCCGTGAAGTTGATGCTTAAATGTGACTTTTGTATATTCTATCTCATTTGAAACGTAACTTAACATAGGTAAAATTGAGAAAAAAAATTATTCCATGTATATTTAATGATGTTGCATATGTATTTCTTTATATATATCGGGAACCGAAGGTTCTTTCTTACCAAGTGGATTCATAAGAAAATTAATAACACCTGCCTTATCTCCATTATTTCTCTCTTACCTGCCACAAGTCACCGTTTCCCGTGTAAAAAGAACCTGTACCATTTGTTATTTTCCAAGATAGCAAACATACAACATGTTGTGTTAACCCACCACTAATAAAATACTCTATTCATTAGTACTACTAATATTATACTCTACCGTCTTAGTTGATACTCTAGTAATTTTTTGTTTATAAGGGTCATTCTTAATCATGACGTGTGCCAATAATTTTAAAAATGCAAAAACAATAAATTTGGTGGGTCCACTAGCGAGTTTGACATCAATGTCCTATAATTTAGATAATGCGGTTAAGGTTGTCAAACTCGCGAGTTTAAGCAAAATCGTGATAGTTATGTAAATTCGTATCGTGAACTCAAATCGTAAACTCATAAGAGTTTAATTTTACCATTAAATAGATATTATTAGTATATAATTAAATAATTAAAATATAAAAAGTTGACAACAATTTGATTTAAATATATTTTAAATTCAAATAATTGAAATTAAATCTATCAACATTCATAATTTATCGTATTTAACAAAGAAATTTCTATAAAATTCATATATAAAGCCGTTCAGCATAATCAAGTTAAAAAAGTTATCACAAGTTTAAGGATGCGTTAACACAGTTTTGTAAGCTACAAAAGTAAAAAGGGTAAACTCAGTGTATAAACTCATGAATTTAGTCGAGTTTACAATGGTCACGAGTTTACCAATAACTCGACTCAATTTTATAAGTTAGAAACGTAAAAACGGTAAACTTGGAGAGTCAACTCGCGAGTTTGACAACAAAGAATACGGCCTCCAGTCCACAATATAAATCACTTTTAGAAGAATGTTTTGGTCCACAATATAAGTCACTTGAGAGCAATTAATGCTTATTTGTCAAATTTACCCCATGAAGTTGATGCTCAAATGTGACTTTTTGTATATCCTATCTCATTTGAAACCTAATTTAATACAGGTAAAGATGAAAAAAAAAATTAATTCAATGTATATTTAATGATGTTGCATGTGTATTTCTTTAATTAAATCGGGAACCGAAGGTTCTATCTGACCAAGTGGATTCATAACAAAATTAAAAGCACCTGCCTTATCTTCTCCTCCTTTATTTCTCTCCAGAAGTCACCGTTTCCCGTGTGAAAAGAACCTGCACCATTTGCTATTTTCCGAGACAACAAACATATAACATGTTGTGTTAACCCACCACTAATAAAATGCTCTATTCATTAGTACCATTAATATTATGCTTTACGGTCATAGTTGATACTCTTGTAATTATTTGTTTATACGGGTCATTCTAAATCATGACGTGTTCCAATAATTTTAAAAATGTAAAAATAATAAATTTCGTGGGTCCACTCGTGAGTTTGACATCAATGTCCTACTGTTCAAATAATACTGCCTCCAGTCCACAATATAAATCACTTTTAGAAGAATGTTTTGATCCACAATTTAAGTCTCTTGGAGTAATTAATGCTTATTTATCAATTTTACATGGTGAAGTTGATGCTTAAATGTGACTTTTTGTATATTCTATCTCATTTGAAACCTAATTTAATATAGGTAAACTTGAAAAAAAAATTTATCCAATGTATATTTAAAGATGTTGCATATGTATTTCTTTAATTATATCGGGAAACGAAGGTTCTTTGTGACCATGTGGATTCATAAGAAAATTAAAAGCACCTGCCTTATCTTTTCCATTATTTCTCTCTTTCCTACCACAAGTCACCGTTTCCTGTGTAAAAAGAATCTGCACCATTTGCTATTTTGCTAGACAACAAACATAGCATGCTGTGTTAACCCACCACTGATAAAATACTCTATTCATTAGTACTATTAATATTATACCCTACGGTCTTTGTTAATATTCTAGTTATTATTTGTTTATATGGGTCATTCTTATTCATGACGCGTGCCAATAATTTAAAAAATGTAAAAACAATAAAATTGTTGAGTCCACTTACTAGTTTGACCACAATATCTGCAGTTTAGAATATAAGTCATTTCAACTAATTAACCAGAGTCGAGAAAAAATTAAAATTAATTGTGTCATTAAAGTTGTTTTAAAATTTTTATGATTTCCATCTTTATCGCTGATAACTATTTTAAATTTAAAAAATATATACACTCTATCCTCTCTGTAAAAATTGAGAATGAGGACAAATTTAGAATAACGCAATTAATGCTATGCAAACTTTTGTAAAGTGACATATAAATTCTTATAGAAATACTCCCTCCAATCTTATTTATATTTACATAACATTTTCTCACACACCAATTTATAATTATTTAGCATTTTCTCACACGCCATGTTGAAACTTATTACAAGTCCACCTGTATGTATAAGAAATTGTTAGTCCTAAATATATATAAGTCCACTTAAAGTTTATTAATTACTGTTTTCCAATTTTACCATATATAATTTTTGTTGGAAAAGAGAGGTGAAAATGATTTGTAAATGTAAATAGAGAAAACTTTAATAAGGGGAAAATTGGTAAATTTTATAAATTCAAGGTATATTTTATTATTTAACTAACATTCCTTGCTTTATGAGAATTAGTTAAAATTCATTTATAATAAGGACCAGAGTTGAAGGATTGATCCTAAATATAAGAAACAATGTATTTGTCTAAAGATTGGATGTTGTTGTTTCATTTTTTTTCTTCAATTAATTACATATCTATTATATCATTTTCCTACTCATTCTCTCTCATATCTTTTTTACTCGTTCTCTCTCTCTCACTCATCATCTTCATAAATAAGAGTATAAATGAAAAAAATAATGCATATCCTACACAACTTACTTTTTGATATAGCTTTTGGCTTTACGACTTACACTCCCTCCAGCCTTTTTATGAGGAAAACTACTAAATTCACGTAATTCAAAATGTTAATTAAAAGTAATAAATGTGTAAGATGTATTTTTTTTTCCATTTATACCTTTGTTTATAAAAAGGGCATAGGAAAGAGAGTGGGTATTGCATAGAGATAATGAGGGTAAAAATAAAAAAATAAGTGTAAATTTTTCAGACAAAAAGGATTTGTTCCTTGTGTTATGAACATCCTTATACGAGAGAATGTTCCTTATAAAAAGGACCAGCAACTAATTAACCTTTTTATATTGCTTTGCAATACATGTGTGATTATTGATCTACTGCCTCCAGTCCTTTTTATAAGACCCAAAATTTAAATTGTCTAGGTTCTTTTTATAAGAGCCCGACAAGAGTTGTCTCAACATTTAATGAGGATTTTTTTCATTTGTGCCACCTCATTAATTATATATATTGTATTAATTAAAAAGTTGATGATACTTATGCTTACTCTATTTCTCTCTCTTACTTGCCCCTTATAAATAAAGGCATACTTTGAAAAAAAACTTTATTTCATGACATAGTTATTATTTCTAACTAATTTTAACTACTTTTGTAAACCATGTAATTCAGTTATCGGGCTCTTATAAATAGAACTAGAGGAAGTATTTGCTTTGGCCTCCTGCCATGGTCCCTTTGTCAAATACGATGTTGCATGTTTATTACTATAAATAAATCTGGAACCGATGGCTCTTTTCGACCAAGTGAATTCATAAGAAAATTAAAAGCACCTGCCTTATCTCCTCCATTACTTCTCTCTTACCAACCGCAAGTCACCGTATCCTATGTAAAAAGAATCTACACCATTTGCTATATTTCTAGACAACAAACATATAGCATGTTGTGTAAACCCACCACTAATAAAATACTCTATTCATTAGTACTATTAATATTATACTTTATGGTCTTAGTTGATACTCTAGTAATTATTTGTTTTAACGTGTCATTCTTAATCATGACGTGTGCCAATAATTTTAAAAATGTAAAAACAATAAATTTGGTGCGTACACTAGCGAATTTGACAACAATATCCCGTAATTCATAATAGACTGCCTCCGATTCATAATATAAGTCACTTTTAGAATAATGCATTGGCCCACAATATAAGTCAGTTAGAGAATAATTCATACTTATTTGTCAATTTTGGCTATAAAGTTGATGCTTAAATGTGATATTTTGTGTGTCCGATTTCATTTGAAACCTACTTTAATATCAGTGAAGTTGGAAAAATTTTTCAATTTAATGTATATTTAATTAATTAACTACCATTTTTTTGTTCTAATTAATTAGTTAAAGTGACTTATATTATGGACCGGGACTAAATCTTTTCAACCAATCAACTAATTCACCATAATCAAGAAATTAAAGTTAATTGCGTCAATAAAGTTGTTTTAAAATTGTTTTGACTTCTATCTTTTTCCTTAACAACTATTCTAAATTTCAAAAAATATATACCCCCTCCGATCCATAATATCAGTCACTTTTAAAAGAATTACTTGGTCCACAATATAAGTCATTTAGAGAGTAATTAATGTTTTTTGTCAAATTTTCCCCTATAGTTAATGTGTAGATATGACTCATTGCATCTCTCTCTCTCTCTCTCACATTCAAAACCACATTTAATATAGGTAAATTTGTAAATTTTCTTCAAATTAGGATAAATTTAATGAGTTAAATACCATTTCTTGATTATGATGAATTAGTTAAAATGACTTATATTGTAGACAGGAGTAAGTACACTCTATCCTCTCATTAAAAATTGAGCATGAGGTCATATTTAGAATAAAGCAATTAATGCTGCACAAACTTTTGTAAAATGACATATAAATTCTTATAGTGCCCATTTGGTTACATAATTGGAGGTAATGTAATGGAATGTAATGATGATTATATAATTTATTTGGTTTGTCATTAGAGAAAGTTGATATATATACATAAAAACGTTTGGTTGGATTACATTGAACATAAGAATATACTCCCTGCGGTCCTATTTCTAAGCAACTTTCACCTTGATTGCGCAAAACAAACTGGTAGTTAAAAGCAATAAGTATATAAAAAATGTCATGTTTTTTCCATATATGCCCCTATATATGAAAAGAGTATAGGCGAGAGAATGTATAAAAAATAAGAGATAGTAAAATATACATTTTCCCAATACATTGTTGACTTCATTCTGGTCTCTCTCTCTCACTCTCTCTCTCTCTCTCCAGAATATAACTCTTGGTGTGTGTGAAATTAATTATATATTATGTATTTAATAAGGATAAAATAGAAAAAAGAAGCTTACATTTTCGGACACAAAGTGAAAGTTGCTTATAAATAGCACCGGAGGGAGTATAAGAATAATATAACAAGGGGCAAAATTATCCTATCTAAACATATAATAATTTACACGTTGGATTCATGATAAGTTTTTTTCATTCTGTGCAGTGTACAAGTTGGGTTTATAGTAATTTTTTAATTTTTAATGGTGAAAATATTATGGGTTCATGTTAATTTTAAATATTTATTGATAAGAATATTATGTAATGGGATATTTTTAATATTTTTTAACTGTGGAATATAATTTTTTTTAAATTTTTAATGGGGGAATATTTCTTAAATTTCTATATTATTAATTAATTTTTTAATATTTAATGGTGGTAATTAAAATTATGTAATATTTAACAACATTTATGGGTGGGCACTTTGGTCAGTTTAAAAAATTATAATGGCAATAGTGTCATTTTCACCTGATTACAAGATATCTGCATTCCCATTCATCAGTCCTAGTAGTGTAATCCTGATTACATCAAATGATGTAATCAGGATTACAAAATGTAATCCTCTTTATATTACATAAGTTCAACCAAATGCTGTAATCGGTCTATTTCATCAGGATTGTATGTAATCCTTTCTCGTAAAATCAAACCAAACGGCCTAATAGAAATACTCCCTCCAATCTTATTTATAGGCACTCCTTTGGTACTATTTTATAGGGCTGAGAGAGAGAGAAGCTTTTTTAATCCTATTTATAAGAAACCTCATTAAATTTTTGAGGTGAATGTACAATTTAATCCTTCATTTATTATGTTAAATATGTTTTCAAGTGATATTTTTGTATATTAAGTTGGAGTAGAGTTGGCAAGTTGTTGAATTTTATGGCAAAGGATATGAGGTTTAAGATTTTCCTTGGTTTGCATGAAAAATGTTGGTCATGAATTATAAATAGGACCAGAGGAGTATATAATATTGGGAAAATCGCTGGTAAATACTAAATAAGCAAATTAATTACTCTTTGCCACCAATACATATGGGATACCTAATTGTCATTAAAATTGAACTTAAAAAGACTAAAAAGCCCTTAGTTTGATGACAACATTTTAGGCAGGAGGGAGGAAGGAGAAAAGGCAGAGGAACTCAGTGTTTGAGTACAGTGTAGCAGATCCAATCTTCATCAAACAAGCCTTCCATACTCCTTCGGACGCCGTCCACCATTTTCTGCCGTCTGTGGTTGTTCTCGGGCAAGCAGTGAAGAAGGTCGGAATCCTAGGGATTTTTCTACCCCGAAAATTTGGTGAGAATGATTTGCTCATTTTGCCTTTGCATCTTGATTTTAATTTGTTCCCCGTGTCATCAGGTTGTTCTTGCATTCCACACTCCTTCGGATGCCGTCCACCATTGTCTGTCGTCTGTGGTTGTTCTCGGGCAAGTAGTGAAGAAGCTTGGAATCCTAGGGATTTTCCTACTCCCAAAATCCAGTGAGATAATTTAAAATGCCTTACTTACTAGCAATGTTCATGCTTATATGGTGTTTTCTAAAATAAATCAACAGGATGGGGCTTTTGAATTTAATATGGTTTAGTGGAAGAATTTTCCTTTATAAAGAAGTGAATTTCAGAGTTAGTAGAGCTCTCTAAAGAGATAAAATTCAGTTGAAACTAGCCGAGTTTCTTGTCTTGAACCCTTTCAAAATGTAATTGGAGCAGGCTTATTATAATGGGAGTATATTTAGATGTCATGGACTGTTTGAACTCTACTGTACTCTGTTTTCCTTTTATGCTTCGTGATATATCATTAAGAACCTTCAAATCAACCCATGACAAATACTCTTAAGACTGTGGTTCACTGTGCTAGATGACAAAATCAGGATTTGTGCATGAAGTTTATGAAGTTTATGCTTTGTTCATATGGTGCTTCTCTGTTATAACTTAATATGGATTCTGAATAACCTATCTTTTCTGCAAAGCATGTCAATTCAAAACTTGTTGTTGGTATGTAACAGACATTTGGCAAGTGTTTCTGTTCTCCTTCTTGTTTGAACTCATTTTGGTGTTTGCTCATATGTTTCTAGGATCTTTGTATAACTATGTTGCATGATAGTTTCACAATTTCAGAAATATCATTGTGCACTTTTGGCCTTAATGTTTTGCTATTTATTTCTGTCTAGATGGGACTGTGGCATGCATGTGATATCGTGGCTGCAAATGTGGGAAAATATTAGAAGGCCTGAGTGGAACAATTTCACAGAGCCTGATGTGAGTAAATTTTTACTTTATATGTTACAATATGATTGGATCTAACTTAAAACTTTTATGTTCAGGAAGACATGGATCAAAAGAGGGTGGATGTGGTGTGGTGGCTAGTTACCCATGTGAAGAACAAACATCGGGAATGGATAATGCATAACATTGAAGTTTGGAGATATAAGAAGAATACAAAGCGTCATTAATGCTTTAACTACTTTAACTAGGGACGTTTGTATTTTGTTTTGCAACAAACTAAAATGTCTGTATATATATGACTTTGTTAAACATTAGATCATCCAAATGTCGATAAAGTTTGACATACGTGCACAACATGTTCCTTGTGTGCAAAACACGATCTTCCGTTTTGTGTATTTGATATTCCATTCTGTGCAATTGAGCTTCCATATTGTGTAGTTGATCTTCCGTTTTGTGCAATGATCTTCCATGTTGTGCAATTACTCTTCCATGATGTGCAATTAAGTTTCTGTTTTGTGCAATTACTCTCCCATGATGTGCAAAGTATGATCCATTGTGCCAATGATCTTGCATTGTCTTATACTCTTTCATGATGTGCCAATGATCTTCCGTTTTGTGCAATTGATCTTCCATGAAGTGCAATTGATATTCCGTTTGTGCAATGGATCTTCTGATTCATGTGTAAAGGATGATCCATTGTGCCAATGATCTTCCATTATATGCAATTACTCTTCCATGATGTGCAATTCATCTTCCATAATATGCAATTGAGCTTCCGTTTTGTGCAATTACTCTTCCATGTGCAAAGGATGATTCATTGTGCCAATGATCTTCCGTCTTGTGCAATTGATCTTCCATTTTGTGCAATTACTCTTCCATGATGTGCAGTTGATCTTCCATAGTGTAGTCGAACTTCCGTTTTGTGCATTTACTCTTCCATAATGTGCAATTGATCTTTCGTTTTATGCAATTACTCTCCCATGTGCAAAGGATGATCCATTGTGTCAATGATCTTTTATTTTGTGCAATCACTCTTCCATTATGTGCAATTGATCTTCCATGATGTGCAGTTGATCTTCCATATTGTGTAGTTGATCTTCCGTTTTGTGTAATTACTCTTCCATGATGTGCAATTGATCTTCCATGATGTACAATTGAGCTTCCGTTTTGTGCAAATACTCTCCCATGATATGCAAAGGATGATCCATTGTGCCAATGATCTTGCATTGTCATATACTCTTCCATGATGTGCCAATGATCTTCCGTTTTATACAATTGATCTTCCATTTTGTGCAATTGATCTTCTGTTTGTGCAATGGATCTTCCGTTTGTGCAATGGATCTTCTGATTTTTGTGTAAAGGATGATCCATTGTGCCAATGATCTTCCATTATATGCAATTACTCTTCCATGATGTGCAATTACTCAGGGATAGGTGTAAGTACACAAAACGGGAGATCAGTTGCACATAATGGCTATTACATGTGAATCTCCATTGCAGAATCATTATTCCAGCAACATTCAGGTAATAAAACCGATTACACGCAATACACGATACACAATACACAATATACAAACTCCCATAAACTAATATAAAAAACTTCACAATAATGGTCAAACTCATAATATCTAAGAAACCCCCAATTATATTTACTATTTCCTTACTCACACACACAGCAATGCACAATACTAAGTTCCACTAGCAATATAGAAATCATCTCCTCCATCAAAAACTGAAATATGAAGAAGGGCTTCAAAGTGATCTGTCGACTCCACAGTGATGGACCTCCGACGGATGCCATAGTGATTGACGGCAACAACAGAAGACTCGCATCACCGCACTTCGCCAAACATGATAACTGAACAAGCCACTGTCATAAACTTTAATCGTTTGCTTCTGCTTCGTGTGATCTTTTCAAACTAAACTAAGGGCTTTTTTGTCTTTTTAAGTTCAATTTTAATGACAGTTAGGTATCCCATTTATGTTGGTGGCAAAGAGCAATTAATTTGCTTATTTGGTATTTACCAGCGATTTTCCCTATAATATTTTCTCACATACACTTTGGTTCTCATAATAAGTCTACCTGTATAAGAAATTTTTGGCCTTATATCTAAGTTCACCTAGAGGTTATTGCCTATTGTTTTCCAATTTTACCTTATATGATTCTTGTTGGAAAAAGAGAGAGATGAAAATGATTTGCACATGAATTGAATTATAGTTAGTTAATTAAGGATTACTATTTAATTATATTAACTACTTTTTAAATTATGTAGTTATTAATTTAAATTTATTATTATTATATTATATTTTAATATTATTCATTGATTTAAATTTCAATTAAATTATAAATCAAAATCCAAAAAAATCTACAAGGACCCAATTAAAAATCTGGTGAAACAATAAGGACCTGATTAATAACATGTGAAAGTATAAGGACCTGACAAAAAGGAAAAAAACTATAGGGGCCTAATTAAAAATTTGTTAAAACTATAAGAACCTGTAGATTAATTATCCCAAAACTTTCATAAGGGAAAAATTTATATTTTATTATTTAACTAACATTCCTTAGTTTGTGATAATTAGTTAAAATTGACTTATAACAAGGACAAGTGTTAAAGGGCTGATCCCACATATAAGAAACAATGTGTTTGTCAAAATGTAGTTGTTTGATTTTTATCCCCAATTAATTACAAATCTGTCATATCTTTTTCCACTCATTTTCTCTCATCTCTTTTTCACTTATTTCTCTGCCTTACTAATCATCTTCAAAAATAAGGGTTTAAATGGAAAAAATAAAGCATCTCCTACACAACTTTCTTTTTTGATATAGCTTTTGGCTTTATGACTTTCACTCCCTCTGCTCCTTTTTATATGGAACAACTACTAAATTCAAACACTTCAAAATATTAATTAATAATAATAAATGTGTAAGATATACATTTTTCTTTTCATTTATACCCTTGTTTATAAATAGAGGACATGAACGATAATGGGTATTGCAGAGAGATAATGAATTATATATCTTTAACGAGGGTAAAAAAGAAGTGTAACTTTTCAAACAAAAAGGATTGGTTCTTTATATTAAAGTTCATCCCAATGAGAGAGAATGTTCCTTATAAAAAGTAGGGATGGAAACAGGCCAGACCCCTAACAGGGGCCTACAGTCTAGCCTACATGAAGCCTAACCTAGCTATTTCTTAAATAGGTTAGACTCAAGCTCAGGCATATTGCCAGGACTATTTAGATAAACAGACTGGGTCTCTTTTCACAAGGCCTAACCTACAGCCTTGGCCTATTTAACTTTTTTTTCTTCTAATTTATGCCATTATATAAATATATATAATATCATCTAAATAATTTTATAAATTATTTATAAATTTACCAACTTAGCATTAGTCCTAAGTTTCACATCCCATCATCATTCACACACACTCAAACCTTGCATTCATATCAATCATTCACCCCTACCTCTCTTCTCGTCGATTGCTTGAGATAGCAATGCTAACTCACTCCCTCTCCCATGATTTACGTGGTCCACTAAAGCATAATAATTGTTGTGAATTTATTTTAGTGCTAAATAAAATTATAATCTTAGTAGTAGGGGTTAGTCCCCATTTACAAAGGAAAAGTAAAAGGTAAAATCCAGTTTTACCTACTACTTATTGTACTTGGTCAATTTCAAAAAATATCTTATTAGTCAACAAAGGATTAGTTTTTCTTATTCCTACTTGCTTGGACAACTATTGTAAGTCACTAGGCATTCTTTTCTTTTTCTTACTAAGCTCTTATATTACGATGAGAATGGATATTAAGTTTTTAAGACATAATGTAGGATTGTAAATAGGTTTGAAAGGTTATATAAATTTGGAGGCATAATCTTTAAAGACTATGAAGGCCTTGTTAGGCCTTTTGAAGGCCCAGGCCCAGGCCTAAAAAAAGCTGCATATAGGCTCAGGCTTTAAATCTCTATTGCAGGCATAGACCTATTTAGATAAAGCCTAGCTTAGCCTATTTCCAACCCTGTGAAAAAGGAGAAAAGAAAAAAGCAGCAACTGATTACAGAGGCCCTTTCATATTGCTTTTCATTACATGTATCGTCATTGATCTACTCCCTTCGGTCCTATTTATAAGCAATTTTCTCCTTGATTGAGCAAAATGAACTGGTAGTTAAAAGTAATAAGTGTGTCAAAAATGCCATGTTTTTTTTTCATATATACCCCTATTTATGAAAAGAGTATAGGAGAGAGAATAGATAAAAAGTATGAGAGGTAATGGGTATAAGATATGAGAAAGAATGAGTATTTAATAAGGGTACAATCGGAAAAAGAAGCTTGCATTTTCAGACAAAGGGTGAAAGTTGCTTATAAAAGGGACCAGCCCAATGAGAGAGAAAGTTGCTTTTAAATAGAACTAGAGGGAGTATTTGTTTAGGCTTCCTTCCATGGTCCATTTGTCAAATATGATGTTGCATATGTATTTCTTTAATTAAATCAGGAACTGAGGGCTCTTTTCGACGAAGTGGATTCATAAGAAAATTAAAAGCAGGTGCCTTATCTCCTTCATTATTTCTGTCTCACCTACCACGCACAAGCCACTGTTTCCCGTGTAAAAAGAATATGCACTGTTTACTATTTTGCTAGACAACAAACATATAGCATGTTATGTTAACCACCAACTAATAAAATACTCTATTCATTAGTACTATTAATATTATATTTTACGGTCTTAGTTGATACTCTAGTAATTATTTGTTTATACGTGTCATTCTTAATCATGACATTTGCCAATAATTTTAAAAATGTAAAAACAATAAATTTGGTGGGCACGCGAGTTTGACATCAATGTCCTACAGTTCAGAATATACTGCTTCCAGTCCATAATATAAATCACTTTTAGAAGAATGTCTTGGTCCATAATATAAGTCACTTGAGAGTAATTAATGCTTATTTGTTAATTTTGCCCAGTGAAGTTGATGTTTAAATGTGACTTTGTGTATGTTTTACCTCATTTGAAACCTAATTTAATATAAGTAAAGTTGAAAAAAAACGTTAATTTAATGTATATTTGATGACGTTGCATGTGTATTTGTTTAATTAAATCAGGAACCGAAGGTTCTTTTCGACCAAGTGGATTCAAAAGAAAATTAAAAGCACCTGCCTTATCTCCTCCATTATTTCTTTCTTATCGGCTACAAGTCACCATTTCCCGTGTAAAAAGAATTTGCACCATTTGCTATTTTGCTAGACAACAAACATATAGCATGTTATGTTAACCTACCACTGATAAAATACTCTATCCATTGGTACTATTAATATTATACTTTATGGTCTTAGTTGATGCTCTGGTAATTATTTTTTTATATGGGTCATTCTTAATCATTACGTGTGCCAATAATTTTAAAAATGTAAAAACAATAAATCTGGTGGGTCCACTCACCATCAACGTCGAGTGCGCCTACTACAACCGTCTCCGCCATCAGCGTTAACTATGGGACCGTCGGAGACAAAAAATTTCTCAAGACAAGAAACCATTGACTGTGTTTTAAATATTCTATGTGAGCCCTCAAATCCTGCAAGCCTTCGCCTGAAGTCTCTCCTCTGTCACCTGCACAGCACCTAATGGAGGCATTGTGGCTCTAGCCAACTTAGATTCCGCTCGCCAGGGGGTCGTGACTCATAGATTCCAGTCGTAAAGCTCTGAACGCCGAGGGATTATGAGCATTAAGACGTATTCAAATTCTAATAGTCCCCCTTGCTTAAATCCATCAATTAAACCCCTCTAACATGAAAGATCTGACAAAATAGCCTCCTATTTTTCAAAACGATTCAATTTTAGTTAGCTGATCTTGTGATTTTTTTTTCCAGGCTGAATCTATCTCTTCTCCCTTCCTCTTTTGCTTTCTTCAGAGCTCAGACCTCACTGTGCATGTTTTGCCCTTGTGGGACCATGTGTGCAAGAATTTTAAGTTCAAAACTTTTTATATTTTTTTTAAATAAAATGTCTAGGCCAGCTAGCTCAGTAAACATGCCACATAAGCAACTTAAACACTGTTAATGAGACATATGTAAAATTAACACCATTAGTCTAACCCCAAGTCCTTTTGAAACCAAAAGGACTAACAGTTTTAAACGGAGTAAACGTAAGGGACCAAAACTTTCTGTTTGAAACTTCAAAGACTAAAATCAAAATAAAGATAAACTACAAAGACCAAACATTATATCAAACCAAAAATTAAAATTAATTGCTTCATTAAAGTTGTTTTATAATTGTTCTGATTTCTATCTTTATCCCTAATAACTTTTCTAAATTCAAAAAATATACATTTCCTCCGGTCCACAATATAAATCGCTTTTAAAAGAATGGTTTGGTCCACTATATAAGTTACTTGGAGAGCAATTAATGTTTTTTGTCAATTTTTCCCCATAGTTAATGTTTAGATATAACTCATTGCATCTCTCTCTCACACACACACACATTCAAAACCACATTTAATATGGGTAAATTTGTAAGTTTTCTTCAACTTAGGACAAATTTAATGAGTTCAATACGATTTCTTGGTTATGATGAATTGGTTAAAGTGATTATACTGTAGACCGGAGTGAATACACTCTATCCTCTCATTAAAAATTGATCATGAGAACCAATTTAGAATAAAGCAATTAATGCTGCACAAACTTTTGTAAAGTGACAAGCTCCCTCCGGTCCACAGTATAGGGTACTTAAACGATATCATAGGAAACAAGAAATAACAATTAAGTCATTTAATTTATCCTAAAATATAAATTTTTTCCACTTTTTCCCTTCTTGAGAAATGTTTAATTGCATTAGGAATGTTATTTTAGAAAGAGGGATATAATGAAAGGGCAAAGTTGGAAGGTGAGTATTAATCACAGGGGCAAAACAGAAAAAAGAGTATTAATTAAATTGGAGGTAACTTATATTCTGAACCATGACTTCCTTTTAGAAGTGCCATATATTGTGGACCGGAGGGAGTATAAATTCTTATAGAAATAATCCCTCCAATCTTATTTATAAGTACTCCTCTGGTTCTATTTATATGGCACAGAAAGAAGCTTTTTTCAATCTTATCTATAAGAAACCTCATTAAATTTTTGAAGTGAATGTACAATTTAACCCTTTACTTATTATTTTATTAACTTTGTTTTCATGTGGTATTTTTGTATATTAAGTTGGGGTAGTGTTAGAAAGTTGTTGAATTTTGTGGTAAAGCACATGAGGTTTAAGGTTTTCCTTGGTCTGCATGAAAAATATTGGAAGTAAACTATAAATAGGACCAAAGGAGTATATAACATCTTCTCACATACACTTTGGTTCTTATAATAAGTT
Organism: Inga oerstediana; assembly: GCA_963210345.1. Classification (NCBI taxonomy): domain Eukaryota; kingdom Viridiplantae; phylum Streptophyta; class Magnoliopsida; order Fabales; family Fabaceae; genus Inga; species Inga oerstediana. Next base: position 82,645,449 of record OY723400.1, read on the forward strand.
TACCTGTATAAGAAATTTTTTGCCATGAATATAAGTTCACTTAGAGGTTATTAATTATTGTTTTCCAATTTTACCTTATATAATTCTTGTTGGAAAAAGAGAGATGAAAATGATTTGTAAATGCAAATAGCTAGTGAAAACTTTATAAGGGCAAAATTGGTAGATTTTATAAATTTATGGTATATTTTATTATTTAATTAACATTCCTTAGTTTGCGATAATTAGTTAAAGACCAGAGTTGAAGGGCTGATCCCAAATATAAGAAACATGTGCTTGTCTAAAGATTTGATGGAGTTTGCTTGATTTTTATCATCTATCGTATATTTTTCCACTCATTATCTCTCATCTCTTTTTCACCTATTCTCTCCCTTACTAATCATCTTCAGGATTCAGGAATAAGGGTTTCAATGGAGAAAATAATGCATCTCCTACACAACTTACTTTTTGATATAGCTGTAGGCTTTACGACTTACACTCCCTCCACTCCTTTTTATATGGAACAACTGCTAAATTCACACAGTTTAAAATATTAATTAATAATAATAAATGTGTAAGATATACATTTTTCTTTTCATTTATACCCTTATTTATAAATAGAGGACATGAAAGACAATGGGTAATGCAGAGAGATAATGAGTGATATATATTTAATGGGGGTAAAAAAAAATACAAGTGTAATTTTTTAGACAAAAAAGGATTTGTTCTTTATATTAAAGACCATCCCTATGAGAGAGAATGTTCCTTGATTTGCATCGTCCACTAAAACATAATAATTTATATGATTTTATTTTAGTGCTAAATAAAATATTATAATCTTAGTAGGAGGATTTTGTCCCCATTTACATGGGAAAAGTAAAAGGTAAAATCCAGTTTTACCTACTGCTTGTTATACTTGGTCAATTTCAGAAAATATCTTATTAGTTAACAAATGATTAGTTTTTCTTATTCTTACTTGCTTGGACAACTATTGTATGTCACTAGGCATTCTTTTTGTTTTCCTTACTAAGCTCTTATATTACAATGAGAATGGATGTTAGGTTTTTAAGACATAATGTATGATTGTAAATAAGCTTGAAGGGTTATATAAATTTGGAGGCCTAGTCTTTAAAGGCTATTTAAAGCCACATTTTAAGAATGGCTATTTAAAGGCATAATGTGCTAGGCTCTTGCTCACTTCTCTTTCTCCTTTCGCCCTATTCTCTATTTGGTATGAAAGCTGATATGGAACATGGGCTGGTAGGAAGAAACAAGAGTGCTTACTTCTCGACTCCCTTTTATTCCTTCAAAATTCTGGCTTCCAGGTAATCACCATGCCTTCTCTACCATACTACCCTCTTGTTTTTCGTGTTCCCTTTTCGCTTTGAAGTTTCTTATCTTTCTGAACTATTCGTGGCGGACGAGTTAGATCACTATGGGTATGCATGCTTCCTCTGCCATATCAATATTAATTTACTTTCTGTTAGATGAATTTGAAAGTTTTCTAAATGAATCAGATCGCTGCGTGTGTGAATGAGTTATATGGACCATCGAGGGTCTTTTTTTGTCTTCCTTCAATAAAGAAAAAATTAAACTAGCTTTTTTTCCCTACGGAAGTATATCTTGATCGAGTATTATTTGATGCTTCCGAACTTTTTCCCAGGTGAAAGTTTTCAGCATCAATTTTTGGTTTTGCCGCTCCTTCTTCATCACTCCATACATTTATACGTACAATTCTTTCGTGTTTTAGTCGTTTTTCATTTTTTCCTCTGTGATGGACCAATTCTTTTGTGTTTTTCTGCATGATGAGGTTATTTGAATACACGCACTATTCTCCAGTTGCATGAAATACTACCATTCATGAATGAGTCCTATTGATGGCTTTTCCTTCAATTTATTAACAATTTCCCTTTATGTTCATACAGAATTCTCAAATAAGGTCGAATTGGAAATTAAGTTGTATGAAATTAAGAACATAAAAAGGCTTTGTTATTTTTAGAAATAAAACAAAATTTTGTAAACGAGTCATATTTAGACACTAAACTAAAAACAGATCCATCAATGAATGGTTTGATTTAGACACGTCTTATATAATAACAAAACTATATAATAACGCCATTATTGAAAAGTTTGACCTCTCTCACTCTGTAATACGCTTCATCTTCTAAGGAGACTGTCTCCAATCTGAAGCTCCTTCTTTGAGTCCCTCACCAAAAATTGAAATCTTCCATCTCGGAATCAACACTCATCGATCACCACCTCCAGAAAAAAGCTAGCTCCTCCTCTGTTCTGTCCATGTTCTGGGTATGCACAAGCCATCACTGCATCTTCTGATTTTTAATTAATTTCTCTTCTCAGTTGTGCTAATTATTTGATTTTGATGTTCCAGCGCTTTATATATAATCTGATATTCTTACTGTCAAGCAATGGTTTTTGCAGAAACAATGTCAACTTCATGACTCAACTCTGTAGATTCTTACTTTGATACTTCTGCTCATCAAGAAAAAGGTAAAATGAACAAGACTGATATTTATTTTTCCACACAGCATCGTCATTTCATATTTTACCTTAAAATATAGGGATCGATCCTCTTCTTTTTACTGGTAGGTGTGATGAGTGGCAGGGGTGGGTGGGGGGAGAATATAAGTAATTTTTTGATATTATTATTTGTTTCAAGACATTCTCTCCTGTTTTAATGTTGAATTTTTATTAGATATTGATATAGATTGCGCTTTTCTTTCTATCAAAATATATATATTGTAATATCCAAACATCCATTTGTATGTATTTGCCAATAATTGACTCAGTATGCATAAGCCATAACTTTTTATTCAGTTAATTTCTCTGGTGAGTTGAGATAAATTTGATGTTGAAAGAGCATTATATACACACACACACATGATAATAGAGTTTTATGTATTAGTTGATGCTAGCTTGACACTGGGTATTGCAGAAAAAATATAATGTCAAGCTGAGATTCTTTTACTCTGTAGAATATTACTTGATGCTAGCTGCTTTAGAGCTTACCCATGTGTAATGCTAAAAGAGGAGATCCAAGAAAATTGAACAATATACAAACGCTTCATTACTAGTAAGTGACTCCATATTTTACTTTATTCAAGATCATGATTTCATTCTCCCTTTATATCATTTTATTTGCCTTAATTGGATGTGCTGCATTTCATTGGGCATGCATGCATTAATTAAAAATAATAACCCTAAACTGCATTTAATTACATATATTAAAAAGGGTTAAGGTGCAAATTTAGCAACTAATCATTTCCCTATGGGCACCCAACACAACTAACTATTTTTGTATGTGAAAGTAGACATAATCCATTTATTAGGGAGCAGATATAGCAACGCCGCCATTAACTGAAGTTAACTTCTGTTACTTTTTGCATAGTGGATCTCACCAATCTTATCACTCTCCATTATTTTAATATATTTTTAGAAGGGTTAAGGTGCAAATTTAGTAATGAACTATTTTTCATATGAACATTTACAAGACAAATATAGGAATTTACATAAGAGCATTTACATTAATGCCCTTTCCTTATTTTTTTTCATAAGAACATTTACAAGACAAATATGGGTATTTATAAGACAGATAAAGAGATTTGCAAGACAAAGTAAAGGAATTTAAACAAATCTAGGAAGTTAAAAAATTTTGGTCATTCACATATTTGTCTTTTAAATGCCCATATTTGTCTTTCCATTGGCAAAACTTAATTTTATTTGACCCAATGGGGTGCAATAAAATTTTTTTTGACTCACTGTATTCTTTTAAATCCTTTTATTTGTCTTGTAAATACTCTTATGAAAAAAATAAAGTAAGGGTATTAATGTAAATGCTTTTATGTAAATACCGATATTTGTCTTGTAAATGCTCGTATAAAAAATAATTGTGTTTGGTGCCCATAGGAAAATAGTTCATTGCTAAATTTGCACCTTAACCTTTTAAAAATATATTAAAATAATACAGTGAGAAGACTGATAGAACCTATAGTGCAAAAAGTAACGGAAGTTAAGTATCCTTAACGGCGTTGCTATATCTGCTTCCATATAAATTGTTTATGTCTATTTTTATACCCGAAAATAGATAATTGTGTTGGGTGCCCATAGAAAAATAGTTAGTTACTAAATTTGTACATTTACCTTATTAAAAATGATTGTTTCAAGAAAAATTTTGGGATAGCAAGGACACTTTTAACAAACTTATGTTTTTAGTTGCAACATATCTGTTGGAGGTAGTATGTATTATGAACAAGGTACTAGTTCTAAGAGTCAGCTTAAAAAATAAACATGCATGATTGATTTCTTAACAAAATTGAAGGAAAATTAAGAGGGAGAAAGCGTACCCGGCGGATCCATGTTCGGATCCGGGTCAAACCTTCGAAGTTCCACTAGTCGATCCTCTGAGTAACCCACTCAAAATATTAAACTAATTTGGACTATTAGAGAACCAGAGTCCAAACAGTGTGGCACAATAGAGCACCACACAAGAAAGAAATTGAGAGGAAGTGAGAGAATAAGAAAACTCAGTAACTGGGGTGAGTAAAACTGATGGGGAGACCCTCTATTTATAGTAGTGAGCTAGGGGTATTTTGGGAACTCAAAATACCCATCACAACCATCAGATGAGAGAGTCTCTCAACTTCTCTCTTTTACTTGATCAAATGAATAGAAAATAAATAATGTTTTATTAATTTCATAACTGAAGTTAGATTATTTAAATATTATAAATTAAATTTCAATTTAATTTATATAATTAAATATATATATATATATAATTGGTCTCACTCTGTTATTTAGCTGACTCACAGTTTAGCTGTAACCCCCTCACGGTAATTACATCCGTATTACGAAAATTAAGTGAAATAGAGACCAATAAGACAAAATATCATTTATAATTCCCTCTTCTTAGAGATGGGGTGTCCAGAAAAATCTTTTCAAAACATAATTAGTTTGGTCTCACATTCATTCTCGAATATAATTACCTGTGCAGATATATCACACAATAAATATCAGAGTGCGAAACTAAAATCCCGGCAACCCCCGTGTTCATCTATATATCGAATTGGGTTCTAAATTCCCAATAATGGGGATTAATATCCAAAAATATTCATTTACAACTTATTTACACTTAGTAATCCCAAAACCAAAATACAGATAACCAACAACCATTAAAATCTCAGAGTAATCCCAACTACTCCTGGTTGTCCGCTTCCCTTTCGAGCCACTCGCCCTGTCTGAAAAGGTTAGTAATTTGGAAAGAGTGAGATTCTAAAGAATCCCTGTAGTAACAACTCATTCATACCACACGTAATCACATAGCATGTAAACAAATCATCTCATAACAGCAACTCACAATCACACTTCACCCTCATCCCCTTTTATCGCTGGGAAGGCACACCGTTCTAACCCGAACCATTGTTAGTGACTCAGGGACTGTTGGTATGGCAGTGTATACGAATAGCCTTGCGGCTCACATATAGCCTTTCGGCCCACAAATAGCCTTTCGGCCCACAATTAGCCTTTCAGCCCACATATTCACATATATTACACCCTAACCTCATCCCCTTTTACCGCCGGGAAGGCACACAACCCATACCCGAACCGTTGTTAGCGACTTAGGGACTATCGGTATAGCGGTGCATACACAACTTCACAAATCTTGCAGCATACGAAATCATCACATTACAATGATATAGCACACATACAATGTATCACATAAGGTATAAAGAAAGAGTCACTACCTGTATCTTTCCTGACTGGCTTCGGAACCGTAGTCTCGAGAGGGCGACAGATATCAAATCCTATACCAAAGTAGGGACAACCGATCAATCTCTTTTCCAAGTTCTTAATTTCATAATACACTTAATTGGTTATCATTTAGGTCTCTTTAGGTGACTATTATAGCCCTAACCATATGCCTAATGGGTTGGAAGAAACTACCCCGAAGACCCCTTTTTCGAAGGCACAGCACAGATTTTTGACACCCTCACTCGAGTGAAGACGACCTCACTCGAGTGATACCCTCACCCGCACTCAAGCACCAGCGAGTGAGACGCAGGAAGTGAGCACCCGAGAGCAACCAGCACACCATAGGGTGGCTAGCTCACTTGAGCATGATGCTCTGTGCTCGGGTGAAAACTCCAATTCCACTCGAGCACCAGAAAGCACAACACCACGAGTGACAACCCGAGAGCACAACCCACTCCAGAGGCACAAGCTCACTCGAGCATGACCCTCAGCACTCGGGTGAGACGGCAATGCTTGCGAGTGTCAGAGCACACTCTTGGGCATCAACTAGCGAGTGAGGACTCGAGAACAACACAAACTCTGATCACACACCATCACTCGAGCAGACACAAGCTCACTCGAGAAATCATCACTTTCACTCGCGGTTCCAGAAATGCACTCGAGCCTCATTCAAAGAAACTCAGGCAAAACACAAAGCACAAAGGTAAAAATGCACACAGCACTCGAGCATGATCTTCCTCTGCTCGAGTGTTGTACATCAGAGACCAAAAACGCAGAAAACTTCAGAAAATACCAGATGGTCAAAATTATACCCAATGGTTCCCAAACCTCTAACAAAGCTCATACCCACTTAGCACTAACTAGGGAACACATTGGCAACTCCAAAAACACTGCAAAAACCATTTTGACCACAATCAAACACTAAGGTCTCCATGATACACAATATCCAAATTCCATTCAACTTAATTCCAACATTCCAAACTAAATGCAACAATCAAATAACTCCACAATGAACCTATTCCAACATCATCCACCATGAAATTCATATATTCCATATTTGGCACAAACTAGGGCAAATTTCCAGAATTTCTCAAACTTATTCAAAACTTATAACATATATATCAGAAAGCATCAAATGCCTACCTCTTCACTTTGCCAAATCCAGAATCTTGATTCTCAAATATCCAAATTCGTCCAACTCACAAATCAACACCTTTCAAGATTCTGAAATCACCAAGTTGAAGCTCTCAATGAGATACACAACATTAGAGAAGAGGATTTGAGTAAAGGAGGATCATTACCTACCAAAGATTCAAGCTTTTCCTTTTCTCTTTCCAAGCTTGTTCAGCGAAAAAATGAAGGAAGGAAGAGGGAGAAAATGTGAGATGGAGGAAGATGATAATGAGGTTGCTTCTTTTCCCTTTGCCCATACTCCCCAAACCGAAAGAGAGAGAAGAGAGAGGCAAAAGTGAACTTTTGTCCTCTTGTGACTTCATCCAATGGCTCCAACAATGCCACATGTCTCCATCTCCACACTATTCCGACCCATCAACAATGAATCTCAACCCTTGATCTCTAATCACCACACAAATTTATATCAAATTCTCATCATATTTCACCAAAAGTGTTTAATTACACTAATTACAATAATTTACAACATCATTAGCCCTTAATTACAAATTGGGATATTACATTAGCAATAATTCACAAGTTTCTCATCCAATTTATTAATTAATTAATCAATTAATTAGGATTTAGTCCAATTTTTCAATTAATTAATCCGTCCCATCAGGGACAGATTTCGGATAAAAAAATTCCAACAAAAATAGTTTTAAAACATGTTAAATGGGTGGTTCTATCACACTTGTTTCATTATTCTTTTTTTTTTTTGAATAGCACCCTACTGGATGTGGACCGGGATCGAACCCGGATGTTGAGGCACTGAGGCCTCATGCCTTACCAACTGCGCCATAGTGCGCTAGGCCTTGTTTCATTATTCTACCATAACATTTCTTGAACCATTTCACTGTAGCCTAAGGGGTCACCATTGGACGGAAACGAGAGGGATGGTGCTTGACGAGTGATGAGATGGAGCTGATTTGTAAACCTTGACAGCAATTTTCAGCACTATAATTTTGCCACGTGGGATGACTGGATGATGACACAAGTAAGTTATTTATGATAAAGATTACATTATTAAATAGAAAGAGATTAGGAATTAAGTTGTAACGGAATCAAAAGTTGAATGACTAAGTCATAATTGTTGGATTAAATCACACCTGAGTTAAAATTTGAAGATCGGTCAAAAGAATAATATTTCCTAATTTTTTTAAAACACAAAGTTCTTCAAAACTGAGAAAAACGTATTTATCAAGGTTAATGATCCATTGTAGGAGAGAAGGTAGGGGAGGGGCAATGACAATTTACCATTCTACCCTCATATATTAGTTTATATTTTTTTATGGGAAAATGACAGTGAGGTCCCAAGGACCAAACAAAATATCAGTAAAGTCGTTGTGAAAAGAAATAGTAACTCGTTAAATGTGTTTAACAATTCAACATGTTGTAAAAATGACTCAACGAGTTGTTATTTCTTTTCACAGGGACTTTAATGGTATTTTGTTTGGTCTCTGGGACCTCACTGTTATTCTCCCATTTTTTATTTATATGTTGTATAAATTAATTTACCCTTTCATTCTATTTAATATAATAATATTATTTTTATTTATAATTAATATCTTAATATATTTTGAAAATGAAATGTTATTTTTTAATTTGTGATAATATATTTTTTTTAAAATTAATTTCCAAATAGTATATTTATTAATTATAGTAATATTTTTATTTATAATACTATATTTTTATATTATTTTAATATTATTCTAATATAGTTTTTGATGATGATAATTTTTTAATAACAAATTTTAAATATAAATTAGTTTTATAATATTATATTTTAATTATAATAATATTTTATAGTAGTATATTTTTATTCTTATAATGTTTGGTTTGTTATATTATATTTTTATGTAAAACTAATATTATAGCATTATATATTTTTTGTCATAATAATATTTTTTTATCTATGTTAATAAAATTTTTATTTTAAATTACAATAATATGTTAATGGCCTAACCTCCTAAATAAGGGCATAACATCTTTGGCCATCTCACTTCATTCTATTCTCTCTCTACAAAAAGAACTCCCAAATACTGCCTTAAGACTAGCTGTATTTAAAAAAAACTAAAAATTTAATGCTGTTTTATTTATCCTTTTTCTTCTCAAAGTTATATTATTTATCATTAGAGAATTATATATATTGTAATATTCAAACATCTATTTGTATATATTTGCCAATAACTTGTCTCTGTATGCGTAAGCCAATCATGGAGATGAAAGAGCTTTATATATTAGTTGATGCTAGCTTCATATTGCGTTTGGCAGGAAAAATATCGAGTTGATGCTAGCTACTTAGTGCTTATATAACCGAGAAAATTGAACGATCCAAAGCTTGATAATTAGTAAGTGGCTTCATATTTTACTCTACTGATCAACATTTCATTCTCCCTTATATCGTTTTATTTGCCTTAATTGAACAACAAATACATCTGTTTCTTGAGTCTTGGTTCTATCATTTTCATCTTTCTACTTTTCTTCTCAAAATCTTATATCGACCATCAGATTAAAAAAATGGATGGTTCATATTCAATATTTTATAAAATTATTATTTTCAATAACAACAACAACAACAAAAGCCTTATTCCACTAGGTGGGGTCAGCTACATGGATTGCATGACATTGTTGTGCTATATAAAAAACCAGCTCTTTAAATATATTATTAACCAATTAATAGATCGCACTCTATAACCTCATGGGATATTCGCTTCGGTCTTCCTGTAACCCCCCTTTCGTAATTATATCCGAAATACGCCATTAAAGTGAAATAGAGACCAATAACAATTAAAACTCATTTACAATCCCATCCTTGAGATAGGGTTTTCACAATTGTTTTTCAAAATCACTTTAGCTTGGTCTCATATTCAAATTTCGAATACAATTACCATGCGAAGATAAATCACATTTAAACATATCAGAGTACGCAATGTAATTCCCGGGCAATCCCGGGTTTCATACCTTCGGTAAACAATCATAGGGCACATTAGCCCATTACCATATCTCCAACGGGGATTGCACAAAATCTTCTCAAATACACATCCCAAATACATATCTAAATACATACTCAAATATACATCCATATCATATGCAATTATCCTAATATCTATGATAACCAACTACCAAATTCAAATACTCTAAGGAGTCTTCACCATCTTTGAATGCTTGCTCCATCCTCGCTCTTCCTTCCCTATCTAAAATGTTGATAGGGGAGGGTGAGATTCGAGAGAATCTTAGTAGGAAAACAATATCAATATGCATGTACAATAAATATTTAATGCATGACATGCTTGCATCACATAACTCATGCTCAAACAATGACAAATTTGTAAGCTCAATGCTTCGAACAATATACCTATGGCCACAACATAAATTGAAATACAGCTTCAAATTACACATAATCATGCAAAGCTAAGACATGCACCAACACACTAATACAAATATCAAATACATGCAGGAGAGATATGTTCCCTACACTTTTCTTCCACGTAAGCTCCAGCTCCGGCTGCTCACGATCAGGGCGAACACCAAACCCTATAACCAAACAAGGACATAGGGTTAATCCCTTTTCCAATTCCTTAACTTTCAAACACTTAAGTTGGTTATTATTCACAACCTTTAGGTGGCTACCCAAAGCTTAGACACAAGCCTAAAGGGTTGGGAAAATACTTGATCAAAGACTATCTTTTGAATGATCAAAATCCCCTTTTTGACAGTGGCACTCGAGTGAAGATGACCTCACTCGAGTGATGGATGCCTTTCACTCGAGTGATAACCTCAACACTCGAGTGATGCTTCCTCAAGCACCCGAGTCCTACCGAGTGAAGCACAAGAAGTGAACACCCGAGAGCAACAGAAATCCCAGAGTCAGAAGTGCACTCGAGCACAAAGGCTCTCACTCGAGTGATAACCTCTCTCTCACTCGAGTCCCACAAAGTGAAGTCCAGAAAGTGTCTACCAGAGATGCGGCTCCAAGTGCCAACATGCATGCTCACTCAAGTGAGAACCCACTTCACTCGCAGTGAACCAATACACTCATGCTATCTTCACGCGCAAATGCAACCAAAACTGAAAGGAAAAGGGAAAATATGCTGCATCACTCGAGTGAGACCCCTGTCACTTGAGTGAGGCTGCATCAGAACCCAGAACGCAGCAGATATCAGCATTTTCCCTAACTCAACCAATATGTTTCCAATGGTCCTAACACTTTAACACAAAAGCTATTCCCACATAATTTCACACAAGGAACACTTTGGAAACCTTAAAACAACCAAAATCATACCACAAAGACATTTTTCCCCACATTGGTCACACTTATCACACACATTACCAAATTCCACAACTTCTACTCCCAATGACTCAAATCAATTCTAATGGCATCAAAACACATTAGGACACTATTTTCAACACCACCCACCATTCAAACCATCCATTTCACAATTATACCAAAAATTAGGGCAAATTCCACAAATTACAAAACTCAACCATAAATCACAAATAATAGATCAAAAGGGTACAAATACTCACCTCGTCCTCTTCCCCAAGACAAATCCTTGATTCTTCATCTTCACAATGTCCTCAAGCTCTCAAAACACCTTCTTTCCCAAATCTAAAACCATAGCAATGAAGCTCTCATTACTATGAACAACTTTAAAGAAGATGATTTGAGCAAAGGAGACAAGAACAAAGCTAAACCTCACCTTTTCCATATCTCTCTCCTCCCCCAAGCTTGTCGCCGTGGAAGCATGGAAGAGAGAGAAAATGAGCTCAGATTTTTGGCTCCCCAAAAGCCCACAATCGACTTAGAGAAGAGAGGAGAGAGGAAAAGAGATTTGAAACTTTGACTTGATCTAAGGGCTCATACCATGCCACTTGTCACCAACTCAACACACCTCCCATGAGTTCACATACACACATGCACATGGGATTCCACCATTTGATCTCTACACAATTTAATCACAACCATTGATCTTGAAGTTACCAATGAGTTTCCTCTTCGGCAACTGATCAATTAGTCGGTAATTTTACCGTTTTGCCCCTGATTATGGCAATTCTCTTGAATCACCACCAAACACATTCTCATATTTCTTAATCCAAATTTGGGATCCTGCTAAACCAGGGCTTAGCAGTTCACTAATCTCAGGCTTATTCTCTAAGCTCAAGTCTCAAAACTCGGGGTATTACACTTCCTCTACCTCTTTTTTAGAGAACTCCATACTACTCAATCGGCCCTTCTCGCCGACGCACCCAATGGCTTCTTTGAATGTGTCCAAACCACATCAGACGATTTTCTACCATTTCCTCCTTAATAGGTGTCTCTCCAACTCGTTCGTGTATATGGTCATTACAAATGTTATCTTTTTTATATGATTACACATCGATCTCATCATCCTCATCTCTACTACTCTTACTTTATGGTCATGTTTTCTCTTTAAAGCCTAACATTCACTACCGTATAGCATTCCTGGTCTTATAGCAGTGCGATAAAACTTTCCTTTTATGTCATTAGGTACTTTCCGGTCACAAATAACTTCAGTAGCTCTTTGCCATTTATACCACCCAACTTGAATTCTATGATTAACATCTCCACCAATTTTACCATCGTGTTGTATAATTGATCTCAAATATCTAAACTTTGACACTTGTTGAATGATTTGCTCTCCCAACTTATCCTCCACATCATTTGTGCATATATTCTGTTTTACTTCTACTTAGATGAAAACACTTCTACTCCAGAGTCCTTCCCCATATCCTAAGTTTTGAATTAATCTTCTCCCTTTGTTTAACCAATAGAACGATATCATTAGCGAAAAAGCTTGCAATTAGGGATCTTTTATTTAATAATCTATGTTAGAACATCTATCATTAAGCTAAACAAATAAGGGCTTAAAGCTTATTTCTAATGTAGGCCAATCCTTATAGGAATGTCCTTTGTCTCACTTCCAGGCATTCTAATATTGGTTGTCACCCCTTCATACATTTGTTGAATGGCTCTGATATATGCAACATGCACCCCCTCTTTTTCAAGACTTTCTAAAGTACATCTATTGGTACATGGTCATATGCTTTTTTCAAGCCAATGAAAACCATATGCTAGTCCCTTCCTTTGGGCTGATACTTTTCCATTAGCCCCTTTAGCAAATAAATCATTTCTATTGTTAAACTTCCCGACATGAATCTAAATTGGTTCTTAGAAATACTAGTCTCCAACCTCAACCTATGTTCAATTACATTTTTGCACAATTTCATTGTATGACTCATAAGCTTAATTCATCTATAGTTTGCACAATTATGAATATCTCCTTTATTCTTATAAATAGGGACTAAAGTACTTTTTCTCCAACCATCAAGCATTTTCTTAGATCATAAAATACCATTAAATAACTTGGAAAGTGACAACACCCCTATTCACCCAAATATTTCCAAACTTCAATAGGAATACTGTCAGATCCAACAGTTTTACCATTTCCCCCTCTTCAATTAAATATTTCCAAACTTCAATAGAAATACTGTCAGGTCCAACAGTTTTATCATTTTCCATTTTCTTAATAGCTTTTTTAACGTCGCCAACACAAATCCTGCAATAAAATGACAAAATTGAGATCACATTCTTAAGTTGCCAAATCCTCCAAGTCACAAGTTAACCCTCACCAGCCATAGTTGAACAACTTATAAAAGTTGGATTCTCACCTATTCCTAATATCTCCATCAGTAACCAAAACATTGTCTTCTTCATCCTTTATACATCTTAATTGGTCTGTGTCTCTTGATTTTCTCTCATTATTCTTTGTAACCTTGTAAATTTTATGCTCTCCCCCACCTTTATCCTTAATTCATTATAAAACTCCTCATATGCTTTAACACGAGCTTTACTCACTGCCTTCTTGGTCTCCTTTTTAACCATGAGGTACCTTTCTCAATTTTCAGCATTATCACACAAGTGTATGGCATTAAAACAATATTTCTTATTAGCCAATGAGGTTTGGCACAGTTGGTTAAGGTCTTGCCACCCCGATCACAAGGGAGTGTGTTCGAACCCTTTGACCGATAGGGAGACCTCATTGGTAAGCGATCTCGTAAATCCCTTGTAAGCGCTCGAAGAGCCCTGGGGCCGTGCCCTGGCCTTGGTAGGGGACTGGTGCCGAACCTACCTAAACTTTTTTCTATAAAAAAAAAACAATATTTCTTATTCTTGAACGAACTCATCCCACCACCAAGTCTTCGTATCTGGCTAACCAAAACATTTTGATTCTTCTAAAATTACTTTAGCAATCTTCTAAACCTTCTTAGCCATATTCTCCTACATGAAATAATAAAATATGATCTACACAATTCATAATTAACTACAATACAAATAAAATTAAAAAAAATAATAATTTATAAAATATTATAATAATAGTTCTATAAAATATTAAATATGAACCATCTATTTTTTTTATAATTTAAATGTAGAGGTGGATTCTGAGAAGAAACAGGAAAAAAAATTGATTCTCACTGTATAGTCTTCCTCGTTTCCACGCATGGCGTTCAACACCATTATACATTAAATCATTAATGGCTATAGGATATAGTTGAAGTGAATTATTCTTTTGGTGCCATTGGATGAACTGCATTTCAATAGGCATGCATTTTTGTCAACTACTAGTCAACAATGTAATAGCATTATAAAAATTATAATTTGTATTTTTTTTAAAAATAAAGTTATTCATCATGCTAAAACGGTCACCCCCCCCCCCCCCAAAATATATTTATATTATAATTTACAAAATATCTAAATGAATGAATTTGGAGATCAATATGGAATTAGGAAAAGCCCAAATCTGACCCATTTAATATTCAAGTTTTGTTTATTTTTCCTTTTTTCATAAAAAGATATTCAAGTTCTCTAACGAGTTCAAGTATTATCAAGTCCACGTTGAAGACTTTATAAATGATCAAGTCTAATAATTCCAAGAAACAAACCATAATATGAATGTTACGATTTTATAATTATAACTATTCCATACGAACTTATTTTTTTAATTAAGCAAATATCAATCGAAACCTTTTCATGATGTTTTACTAGAAGATTAGCTGCACTGGTAAGGTGAGTCCAAGCAGCAACTCGCTTCAAATTTGTAAAATAAAGTATGAAATAATTGAAGAGGCTTATAAAACATGCATGTTTGATGTCTTACTCTTAAGACCATAGTAAAATATATCAAATTGAGTGATTCCATCAATCTTGTTTCATTGATTATATTCTGTAGTAACATTTCTTGAGTCGTTTTGCAGGCTTCGAGGTTTCAAACTTTCAATGGCTGATCCGGCATCGATAGCTGGGGTAGTTGTTCCCGCAGTTGTAACTCTGGCCCAACCTATTGTGGAAGAATGTCCAGAGCAGATTGTAGTTGATAAGCCGGCAGAGCGGGTCAAGGAGGAGATTGGTGTTCCATCAATTGCCGAGTATCCCACTCTTCAGAAAGCCTTTCAAGACGTTATGAGTCTGCTACAAAGTAAAGGAGTAAAATGCGTGGCACTTTATGGGCAAAAAGGGGTGGGGAAAACAACAATAATGCGACACTTAAACAACCACTTCCATGATAGAGCTGACTTTGATATGGTGATTTTCATCAAAGTGGCGGCTGATGAGCAGACTGATGGGCAAACTGAATGCCTTCACAATCTGCAGAAAATTGCAGAACGAATGAGGGTGGATACAAAAGGCAAGGAACTTGAAGTTGCTGAAAGAATACAGGGAGGGCTCAAGAACAAAAGATATTTGCTGATTTTAGATGGCGTAAGGTATGCATTCACTCTCGATGGGATTTGGGGGAGGTTGGATATTTCAAAAGACGAAAAAGATAGTAAGGTGGTAATAGCCACTCATTACCCTCTTGCTTGGAAGTCACAATGTGTTCAATGCGCGGTCCCGCTCCAAACATTATCCCCTATTGAAGCATGGAAGATGTTTCGAGACATTGTTGGTGACAATCTTTTACCACACGTGGCAACCACTCGAATGATATGTGAGAGGTTCTGCTGTTGTCTTCCCCTCCTTATAGACCAAATTGCAAGGTCTTTTAAATATCAAGAGTCTCCCATTGATTGGCAGAGCGCTTTGAATGAATGCACGCCTTGGCCTCAAGTTGAAGTTGATGGTTTGAGAGAAATGTACCCAACGTTGGAAATTTGTTATCAACAGTTGGATCAAAGTAAACAAAAATGCTTCCTTTATGCTGCACTATATCCTGCAAACAGCAAGATATACACAGATTATTTTGTGGAGTGTTGTATAGCTCAGGGCTTTCTTGGTGATGTTGATGCAGATACTATGTATAGTGAAATGTGCAGGAGAGCTAAAGATGTGGTATTGAGGCACCTTGTTAATGTCGCATTCTTGGAGGAAGCGGAACAAATGAGGTATATTAAAATGAATGATCTATACAGGCAATTTGCTTTATATATATCATCCAAAGATCCAAATTCAGAATGCAGAATTTATGTTGATAATGAAGAACAAAAGGAAGCCTTTAGATCAACATCATGGAGAGATGCTAAATGGATTTCTATGGTTGGCAGTAAAAGGGATAGTCTACCAACAAACCAAAAATATGGGAGTCTTCAGACCCTATTGCTACAAAAGAATATGAAGTTGGTTGAAATCCCAATCACCTATTTTGACAGCATGGGCAATCTTCTTGTATTAAACTTATATGGTACTAAAATAAGGAGGTTACCATCTTTGTCGGGCTTAACTAGTCTTAAGGCTTTCTATCTAAATGGCTGTTCAGACTTAATAATATATTCATCTGAGATCCAACCACTTCAACATCTTGAGGTATTTGACATTCGAGATACTGGTGTGGACTTTGTGCCTTGCTTGCAAAGGTTGCGGTGCCTACGAATCTCATACACTGCAAGCATTAATTATCACGGAATCTCAGAGCTTCACAAATTAGAAGAATTGACCATTGAAGTGAAATCCCTCCCACAATGGTGTGATGATGCTGAAACTATTAGACAAGAAGTTGCTTCTCTAAAAAATCTAAC
This sequence comes from Inga oerstediana, assembly GCA_963210345.1. Lineage (NCBI taxonomy): Eukaryota > Viridiplantae > Streptophyta > Magnoliopsida > Fabales > Fabaceae > Inga > Inga oerstediana. The sequence continues at coordinate 82,662,396 of OY723400.1, forward strand.
AACTTTTAGATGCAGCTTTCCTTCTTCAGAGACCTCTAGAAAATTTCTAGAGATTAGCAAATATCAAGAGGATCCCATTGATTGGGAGAGGGTTTTCAATGAATGGACGCCTTCGCCTCAAGTTGGAGTTGGTGATGAAGCCGCTCAAGTGGTATGTACCTAAGAAGTTAAATATGCTCTTGTCTGCCCTTGCTTATAGATCCTATTGCAAAGTCTTTTAAATATCAAGAGTCTCTCACTCATTGGGAGGGGTCTTTAAATGAACGAACGGAAGTGGTCTAAGCAGTCTGATACTTTTTTCGATTTTTGAAATATTCTTTTTGTATTACTACCTCCAGTCCTTAATATAAGACCCAGTTAACTATTTTTTGGAGAGATTAAAGAAGCTAAATAAGTTAATTAATCATTGCATAAGCTATGTATCATTAGATTATATATCATTTTGTAAGTTAGGCAAATTAGTTTAGAGAAAAACGATAAATATAAATGCTTTAAAGTAATTTATTTAGTTTGGTTAATTTCTTCAAAATAAAATGTCAACCGGGTCTTACATATTAATGGAGGACCGAAGTTACTAATATGATGGCATTTCAAATTCATATGATCATAGGCGTCAACCAATCTATTAAGTAGCTAAATATATGATGTCTTCTTAATACATTGTGCTTTGATTTTTGAAGGCCTAGCCACGAGAAGGGGAGAGTTCATCCAAGTCCACCAGCGCTATTGGCAAGCCGGTGAGTAACTAATCGGAAAGAAACAACGCCTTCTTGTTGATGTCTAATATCTTCTTGTTGGGGTTATACATATGATGGAATTTCAGGCCCTTAATCTAATAGGTTGTTGTCATTCATTTGATCAATAATCTCAAAATATTTAGTTTCTTAACTATCATTTCTAAGGACTTGGTTATCCTCCTCTGGTCTTATCCTCATTTTCCCCTCCACTATTCATCTCAACTTCTATATCGAAATTTGAGTGGTTCAGATTTAATGTCTTATAAAAATATTTTAAAAATATTTTTTATTGCAATTTTAATTATCATAACCAAAATTTAGCAATTTTGAATTGATTTATTTATTTTTTAATAATTTGATATTTTATTAATATTTTTATAAAACATTAACTATGAATTTCTCAAATTTCAAGCTAAATGTTTAAGATGAGTAGTGGAGGGGAAAGGTATGGCAAGAGTTGAGGAGGATAGCCAAATTTCATTTCTGATATATGGAAAATGATCAAAATGTCCCCACCTTTAATCTTTTGACAGCTATAGACCCAGGTCATTTTGTTGTTGCCATCCGCAGTTATATTTCACATATTAAATTTGTCTCCCAAATTTATAATTTTCCCCCCGAAGTATCCCTTACACACATTAAGGAGTTTCTATTCAAGAGTAGTCATGATGAGTTATTCTATTTGTTATAAATAACTAAGATAACTAATTTCCTTAATATGCCCAGATGATACCATTCTTTCATATTTACTAGTAACCTTAAACTTACGACTTTATTTAGAAAAAAACAACTCACAAGACCAATTTAATCTCTTAAATAATATAACAGATCATAATTAGCTTGCAACAAATTGACTTTGTTACAAGTATCATACCAAGAAAGTGTGTAATGCAACCCACAAAACAAACCTTAAGTTTGGATAAAGTCCAAACTTAGGAGAATTTTTCAGAACTACACATGATCTTGGAGTTTTTTTTCCCCCAAGATCTCGGAGTTACATATATAACAAATGTTCATGCCTGTATTGATGCTGTCAAATTTCGATATATAGTTAAAAAGGTTTTTACCATTAAGCGATAAAGTTATTGCGATGACATATGTAACAAATTCTTGTATCATTTTGCCCCCTCAGAATGACCTGGTTGGGAATTGAAGGCCTGATTCTTGCTTGCGTCTGGGAATTCAACAAAAGATGTTACTTCACTTTCTCAGATTCCCCATAAGACTGTTGTATGTATTGTTATTTTGTGTGATCTGAACTGTTTCTTTTGGTGTTTGTGTTTCAGAGTATTTTTATTATTCTTGTTTTAAAAGTTTGAATAATTATACTTTCATTCTAAATGGCCATGTATATGTGAGTGTGTGATGGGTTTGTTCTTTATATTGTTCTACATCAATAGACAGAAATTGTTGTTTGTACTTCTGTGAGTTAATGCTATATTGTACCTCTCTGTATTGTTTTTCTATTGTTGGCTTAACGTAATATTCTTAATTCCTTCATATATAGGATTTCCTCAACATCATAAGATACCTCATAGTGTTGCATTAGCCATATTACAATTAAATCAATATGAGAAACATAAATATGCAGATCATTACTTGAGAATTAAGCAGTTGTGAACATAAATCCTTTTGCATATACACAGACCATTAATATGTATTACGCTTTGATACCAGGACTTATCTAAAACGATTTGAAGAGTTTCATTTTTCCTTTTTAACATGTAAAAAGAGATTATGGTCTCACATCAATCGCATGAAATAACATGTTCCAATGAAGAAAATGACAACAGGCTCACTTGTCAGTAAAACTTAGCTGATTACATTCCTTATTTGGAACATCTGTAATGCCTCAAGAATTTTAGAATTATTAAAATCGACAAATAATTAATTAATCAAGTAAGTTAATAATAAAAAAAATGAATATTATTTTTTTAAAAAAATAATATATAAATAAACGAGAATAAAAAATAATATATAAATAAACGAGAATCTAAAATTTCAGGAGCATAAATGTTATATTTTTAATAATAAGGTTCGAATTATCCCTAGAATATATATAGATATAAAAATATTATTAATATTTGTATTAATTGTTAATTGTTGTAGATTTTAATACTCTGTCAGGTCCTATTTTTAAGCAACTTTCTCTCTATGGGGTTGGTCCCTTTTATAAGTAACTTTCACTTTTTGTATAAAAATGTAAGCTTTTTTTTTTCTATTTTACCCTTATTAAATACCCATTCTTTCTCATATCTTATACTCATTATCTCTCATTCTTTTTATCTATTCTCTCTCCTATACTCTTTTCATAAATAGGGGCATATGTGGAAAAACATGCCATTTTTGACACACTTATTGCTTTTAACTACCAGTTCGTTTTACACAATCAAAGAGAAAGTTGCTTATAAATAGAACCGGAGGGAGTAAGAAAGTAGACTAGTGACTAGTGGGGCCTGATTGATTGTTTTTGGGGTCAGGTATTCGAGTCTTTATTGGCAGTAGGGGTGGGCATGGGCAGGGCTGGGCAAGGCGAGACCCCTGCCCAAAGGATGAACGGGCTGTATTTTGCAGCCCGATGCCCGGCCCTGCCCACTCAAAGCCCTAACAATTTTGGGCTGGGCAAGGGTGGGCTAGGCAGGGTGGGCTTCCCTGCCCAAGTGATAACGACTTATCTTGTCCACTTATGAAAAAAATAATTCCTTATGAATTTCATAAACATTCCTGTAGTTACTAATACCATATATGTCTTAACTTCGCCCTAAGTAATATAAACTTCAAATACATTCGATGATTTCACATCTTGGGATATTTCAAAATAAGTCTACAACTTGAGTCTTGAAATTTAAAAAATACCATATGTCTTAACAAATATCCATACTTTAAAAATTAAACAGCATCCATAATTCATTATAAATATGAAAACAAAATGATTGTAATTAAAGCCGTGAAGTCAAAGTAGTTTGCATCAATTCAATGTCCCAAAAGTTGATCAAATGATGAAGCATCTGGAAAGAAAATAAAAAGCAACTATAATTTAATACAGCACAAAGTAAAGAAGAAAGGAAGAAATCTACTTATAAATAGTGTTTAGTGATTAGGGCAAAAAAGAGAGGATCAGAAGAGTATTATACATTAGATAATATATATTTTAAATAAAAATATATATATGAAATAATATTTAATTGATATGAAATTTTATATTTTAAATAAATAAAAATAATTTTCAGGGCAGGGCCAAATGGGCAAGGCAGCACCCCTTGCCCGATGCCCGGCCCTGCCTGATTATTAGCCCGCCCAAAGCTGCCCAAAATTTTTTCGGGCAACTTTTTTAGGGCTGGGCTGGACAATTTTTTACAGGGCCAGGGTGGGCGCACCGGGCTACTGGGCACCATGCTCACCCCTAATTGGCAGTATAAAAGAGTATTTTATTTTGCATTAACCTTGTGATTTTACCATTAGGTCCTTTGTAAGAAAAACAAGAATAGAATTACACCTATCATATTTTTTTTTAATCATTCCTTTGTCATTCCTTGACCTCAAACCCGAAGGAATGGGAAAGAAATCCTTGAGAAAATCCATCACCGTACTTCGTGTTTGCATCTCCGATGAATAGTTTGCGAGATTCTCACCTTTTCTTTCTTGTCCTGCTTCCTCTTCTCGCTGGCATGAGTTCATGAGAACCCTTTTTCTCTTTCCCTTTCTGATTATTGATGACGTATATGCGTGGGCAGAGTTTCCTCTCCTCTTTTGGTGTTTATACTTCTTTCCTTCTTGTTGTTATTTGTCTGCCACTGCCGTGAGAGTTCTGCACTGAAACTTTTTTCTCTTCTCTTCCCTTCCTTGCTGCTGCCATGTGCGTGGGTTTGTATGTGCGAATGTCATTCCCTCCCTCCACCTCTTATGTAGCATTCTTGGGTATGTTCCAAGATCATCTTCTTTCTCTGTTTTTAGAATGCTTCCATATTTTTTTATGTATTAGAATGCTGGTTTTTTTTTGCCCTATTCGGTTATGTGTGTGATTTGGGAAATCTAGTTGGTATTTTGTTTGAGCTGTATCAAGTTTTGGTGACTAAATAAAGTTGTATTATATCTATAATGTATAAAGTTTGAGGCTGTAATTTTAAGTGGAACACTGTTTTAGAACTTGGACAAAAATTAAATGCACATTAGGGGTTCAACAAAATAATTGAAAGGAGAACTTAAAACTAAATTTTGGTATTGAATGGAATATTGAGACTTTTTGAAACCACTTTGATGCTTAAGTGTTACATGGTTGTTGAATAGTACAGTATGATGTATGTTTATTAGTTCAAAGTTGTTAGGAAATTTGATTTGGGTGGTATTGAATAAAATATTGGGACTTTTTGAAACCGCTTTGATGCTTAAGTGTTACATAGTTGTTGAATGGTACAGTATGATGTATGTCTATTAGTTAAAAGTTGTTAGGAAATTTGATTTGGGTGGCTCTGTGAGTCAATAAGGATGCTGGACTTGCTTGTTAGCTATGTGAGATAATGATGATTGTTTTATGACTTGATTTCACACAAGGTGCTTTGTGAAATTGTATAGTAGAGGAATTTAGTTAAATTACGATTATTCAAGTTTATGAGTTGATTTTGAGTAATGCATATGAAGTGTTTGATTAAATGCTTGAGAAGGAATTCTTATGGAATTGTATGTGTGTGTGTTGTTATATTGAGTGTTGGTATTATTATGTGAAGCCGCTCAAAAAATTTGAGATGATGTTTGGATATTATTAAGTTAAGGAAAAAGTTTGCTATGAAGAATCTTGTTAGAGGAGAGATTGTGAATATTTCATATGAAGTCATAATTGGAATAACAATGACTCTGTTTTGGATATTAGGGATTAAGAAGTAAATACAGCGCGGAAGTTGTTTAATAGGAGTAGGTTATTGGAAGCGTAGCAGGTGAGTGAATAGCATCCAATTATAATCTTTATAAATGATATTTTACTAGTTGTTTTATTTTTATATTAATTACCTCATTCTAAGCATGGTTTTATCAAGAAAAGTTTATTAGATTTGTTTAGTTTTTTTATTTATATAGAAATGAGTAAGGATTTATGATTTTACCTATTGTTATTATTTATTCTTGTACTGGTTCATAGCATAATTCATGACTATGCATGGAAACAATAAAGAAAGTTTCGAGACATCTTTCATAAATTTTCATGTTAAGGTAGTTTTGCATTTTGAAATGTTCGTATCAAGTTTTTATTTTATGGGAAGGGTTTTTGTCAACAAATTGAATTTGAAGGAAGGTTTTGAAATATTGTTTGTGAACGTTCATGTTCATGCTGGGGTATTCTTTTATGTTGTATTTTATACAAGTTATCATGGTATTGAAATAAGAACATTTCACTTCTTTGATAAATTGGCCCCACGCATGCTTGTGAAATTTTTTGAGATGACTAAATACATAATACTGGTTACTAATAGCAGTATTGTTAGTCCTTGGCGTGCCATGATTAACCTCGAGCTCACTTGACATTCGTGGGCACAGTATTCACGCTTGATATTTGTGGGATTCATTATCACGCTTGTTATTCATAGGTCTTGTACTTGAGCTTGTTTCATGGCCTTGAGTTGCGCTTGATTGGTTAGTTACCCTCGTGGACTGTGTGTTCATGCTTGTTTTGTGGCCTCATGCTGCGCTTGTTTTCGTGGCCTCGAGTTACGCTTGAATAGTTACCCTCGTGAACTGTGTGTCCACACTTGTTATTTGTTCTGTTAAAGTCACGTGAAAAGAAGGAATTTGAGATTTATTGTTATGTAAATTGATTTTGTTAAACAAATGGTTTAAGTGATTATATTGTTTTATTCATTCAATTATCTTTCATATGTTTTCAATTTATGTGTATGAATTTATACTTCAAAAGTTGAAATTTATAGTTGTGTTTTAGCATTGAAGGTTAACTTTGTATATATTATTTCTTCTAGTATTTTATTTATTTTCTTTAAGAGGGATATGATCAACTGCCTCAGATAGTGCAGTTGATCATATCCCTCTTGTTAATCGCTAAAAGTCTATTTGGCTCGATTAAAGCTGGAGCGTCATTTGAATGATTCCTGATTCAATGTAAAACCTTAAACTCTTTTGTACATATTCATAAATCTTGTTTAGGTGCTCTGCGTCGTTTATAAGTAGGATCCCCACTTTCTTTGTTTGTCTAAGTCATATGTATCTATATATGTTGCTGCAGAGTGGAGCTCCATGTACTGTACTGAACTGGTGTGCTATGGTAGGAATTTAGGAAAGCCTGAAGAGACTCTACCGAAATCTCTACAAATTACTTATTATTAGATTGAAGGGAATATGTTATATATGAGTTAGAATAGAAGTAATGTATTTATATTCAGTATTTTTGTTATTACTCCCTCTGGTCCGTCCTTATTATAAGACACCAATTATCAATTATCCAAGCCAATAAAAACAGTTAAAATCATTAAAATTGTCTTAAAATTCAAGTGATTTCCAATATTGCCCTTACTAACTACACTAAGCTCAAATATCATATTAAGCATTACTCTCACCCACTACTCTTATTAAATATGGGCAGACATGGAAAGATAAATTAAATGCTCATTGGAAACTTGTAAGTGCCTTATAAAAAGGATAAAAAATACTTGTTAGTTGGTGCCATGTAATGAGGACCAGAGGGAGTATTAGTTGAGACATCTATTTATATGTGTTTTAAGGCTTAAGGAATATAAGTCCTCTCACATTCTGTGCTGGTCATCCCGAATTTTCATGGCATGACAACATCATTTTAATTCTCCCAAAATATTTCAACTTAGGAAATTCTAGGGTTTAGTTTCACTGTTCAATATCTTTGATGAGCCCTGAATTAAATCTGGACTATCCAAATTTAATTTGTTTGGTCCATATTCAATTTGGTTTACTTTTTATACTTTTTAGAAAATTAATTTAATATGCACAGAATCTAAAATAATGATAAGTTTTTAACTATTATTTTTTTAAAAAATGATTTTGTTTATTTAAAAACTATTAGTTGAAAATTTTTAATATCAGTAGTTGAAACTGTATTGAAACCAGTTTAGAATTTCTATCTACTAAGCATTTCCAAAGGCATTAACAAAGGGACAAGTGAATTCTATTTTCATATTTCTGTTCAGATAGCAGATACAAGAATTTAACATGAAAAAGGCAAATTTCAAACCACATAAGAAATAAGGTACTGCATCTGTCCCTATATATAAGGTTCTTTCAGCCGAATCGGGAGATTGTAAAAAACAATTAAAATTAGTTAAAAATAATAAATATGTAGAAAATATAATTTTTCCTCAAAAATGCTCCCATTTATGAATAAGTAAGAGAGAGGGAGTAAAAATAAGAAAAGGATGAAAGAGAATGTATGGTAAGAGAGAGGGTAATTAATGTAGAATGAGATTAATTGAGGACAAAATAGGTAAAAGGCATTTATTATTTTAAAAAAAAATTAGAAGGGGTCTTATATATCAAAGGGACAAGCTCATTCAAAATAAAAGGATCTTTTAAGGGACGGAGGGAGTATAATGTGTAACGAAAAACAAATGGAGAGGAGGGAGCACAACGTTGGTGGGGGGCAGAGCATTCAGTGTGGCACGTACTGATGCAGAAAGCTGAATCAAGATTCAAAAGCATGAAGCTGGAGAAGAGGCCAAGAACTCTAAGATATAAGGACTGTTTGATTTTATCTTTAAAAACTGTTTTTTTAAAACAATATAATATGTTTAATAAATTGTTTTCAAAAAATTGTTTTTAAAAACAACAAAAAAAGTTTTTATAAAAAATAAAAAACAAAAACAATTTTTAGTTATTTTCTTATTTTTTTTTCTAAATTTTAGTTTTTGAGGACGCCACTTATCCCCTATCGGCACTACACTCCTAGTGATGATCACCGTCACGTCACCAACTGCGATCACACTGCCACGTCGTTTTGAAAACAAATTTTTCAAAACAACTATCCAAACATGTTTTTTTTTTATTTTTAAGACTTGTGTAAAAGCCCTGTAAATAATAAAATAATTAAGCAATTTTCTATTAATATTTAATTTAATTGTTGCAAATTCCTAATTATGTTAAACTGGGTGGCTAATGGAATGAACTTGAGGCTATCATCTATTTTTTTGTTTTTTATGGTGAGTTCGAATCCTAGCCAAGGCAAACGAAGAATTCTATTTTGTTTTAACATTACAAAATTCCCAAAATGCCATTCTGAAAAAAATGAGAGAGAGAAGATCAGTCCCTTTAATCCCCTTATCCCCTTAATATAATAAATTTGTATGACCAAAGAGCCAAACCAAGCCTTTTTTTTTTTTTGGCTTCTTACTCATGTCACTGTTCATATGAACAATGTCAGCTTGCATTTGACTTCGTGGCAGACATACATGCGGCTTGCATTTGATATTTGAACTTCCCTCCTATATTTCCCAAACTCGCTCTCTCTTTCCCCCCTCTCCTTCTTTCTCAGTGTAAAAGCTCAAATAGCTCATCGCTCTCCTTTTACGCCTGTTCGCTGCTGAAACCGCTCGCCTCTCCCCCTTACAAACACTTCACTTCAATCGCTTTCTCCAATCTCTTCAATCCTTCTCTTTCACTCTGTTTCTTTCTCCATTGCCACAAGATCTTAAAGTGAAAGCCGACCCCCAAGATCTAAAAGCAATCGCTGGGTTTCAAGCTTTCTCTACAAACTTCAGCTCAGAGGTGGAGGACTCTGTAACCCCCTGCCGTAATTATATCCGGAATACGCAATTAAAGTGAAATAGAGACCAATAATAAACAAATAACAAATTGCAAACCCATCTACCAGATGGGGTTTTCATAAATGCCTTTCAAAATCATTGATAACTTGGTCTCACAGTCACATTCCGAATACAATTACTACGCGGAATATCACATTCATGGGAAATCAGAGTACACAATATAATCCCGGCAATCCCGGGTTCCATACATTAACTCAAAGCCTTATAGGGCATATTCGCCCCTACAAGCCCTCATATGGGGATTACACAAATTCTCATATCAAATACATACTCGAATATACATTCCAACCTACACAATTATATATCCAAATATACTTAATCCCAATCATGCATTGATAACCACCTATCACAAGATTACAACCCGAACGAGTCCTGTCGCCTTTGATTGATTACTCCATCCTCGATCCACCTACCCTGTCTAAATTGTTGGTAGGGGAGGGTGAGATTCGAGAGAATCTCAGTAGGATAACAATATCAAAATGCATGTATGATAGATGTTTAATGCATGACATGCTTGCATCACACAACTCATGATAACACAATGACAATTTGCAAGCTCAATGCTTCGAACAATATACTTATGGCCATAGCATAAATTGAAACATAGCTTCAAATTACACATAATTATGCAAAGCTAAGACATGCACCAACACACTAACACATATATCAAATACAAGCAGAAGAGATATGTTCCCTACCTTAACCCTTTTCCGCCTCGAAACGCGTGCCTCGATCTACGTGCAAACAGCTCGGGGCTCCATATTCGATCCTACAATGTCAAATGTACTATTTAGACACTTCCATAGTGTTTCTGGGGGTTATATGATTCTATCTTGAAAATTTACCAAAATGCCCCCGGGACCCCGGCCCGGCCCCGCCGTACCCGGTCCGACTGTACTTTTCCCGAAATTTTGACATGGGCTATTCTGACATATTTTCGCCCAAGGAATCCATTTCCGGACTCGGAATTATCAAATTCAATGTCATATTACGAAATTGCCCTTGGCAGCCCTACTTTTAGGGTTTTAGGGGCGTTTCCGTAATTATGCTTTCTCGGCCTTTTCCGAAAAAGTGCCCAACTGTAACCCCACCTATTTTCGCCCACTGAATCCAATGGAATCATCAAATCATTGAAAATCCAACTCTAAGACCCATTTACAATGCTGGCCGAAATATATGGGTTTTAAGGGGAAAATTGGGGTTTTTCGGTTTCGGCTCCGTAAACACGTTCCTTTCTACTCCTAACCACTTTATTGACTATTCCATTAGGTTACAACTACCATTTAGTATCAATTTGGGCAGCATAACCCTTAGGGAAACCCATTTTCCATTTTTACAACCAATGGCAATCCGGCGAAATTTCACCGATTAAATTGCCCACAGCAGCCAGAATAGTCAATATACAAGAGTTTGGAAGTTACCTCAAGCTCCCAATAGCTTTTCCTCAATATGGCTGAACCCTAGCCCCTTTCAAAACCATGAAAATTGAGCTTCCAACACCTTAAAGAACATGAAAGAGAAGCTTAGAAGCAAGGTTATACGCGTTAGGAGCTAGATCGTCGGAGAAATCGGCTTACCTTGCGAGATTTCTCCTCTTTCTCTCTCTAAGAGCTCTCAACTTTCTCTCACTAGTTTCAGCTGGAAATGGCGTGAAATGGCTGAAGAAGATGAGCAATTTGATTAATAATCCATGCTGACATCATCTTTTAATGAGATGATGTCATAATTCCCATTTTCGGATTTTCTGGCAGATTTTCTGCCCAAACTTTGAAAAATCATAACTAATTCTAGAAAAATCGAAATGAGGTGATCCCAAAGCCAAATGAAAGGTATTTAAGTCCTATTCATTGGAAAAATATGATCCATTACTAGAAATCACCACACAATTCCAGAATTACACAAATGTCATCACTGCCCCAAAACAGAGTCCATTTTCGACCTCAAACTTTGGACAGTCATATCTCCTAGTTCCCAACATGAAATGGCACAAATTATATGTCCATTTTGAAGCTTGGAATGTGATATTCAAGACTGGAAAGTTTCATAATTTTCTGACATCATTTGCCTTATCAAAACATCCACACGAGAAGACTGCCCAGACAGAATTCACACTGGACAACATTTCTAGTTTTGCAACCAATGTGTCCAATCCAATTTAAATCAATTCCAATGATTAAATACCACAACATGACACCATTTCCATCACAATACCTCATTCAATTATTCCCTCTATTCTAAGTCAATTTGGATATTAATCCACAATTGAACTCAAATACAGGGTTTTGGCGTTGCTCATAACACAAGTGACTACAATCCACTTTTCTCTAAAAGGGTTCATTAATCACTAACCACGTCCACTTTTGTAGTCATTAACCCCCAATCACAATTTGGGATCTTGCTAAACCGGGGCTTAGCAATCCACTAATCTCAGGCTTATTCTCTAGCCTCAAGTCTCGAAATTCGGGGTATTACATTTCTCCCCCCGTTCAATAAATTTCGTCCTCGAAATTTGTCATACCACTTAATCCAAAAACTACGGATGCTTCTTCACGACAGCTTCCGTTTCACAATTCATTTCATATTGAGATGGTCTCCTCTAGACCACCCACACACAAATGACACTCCACAAATCCGATTCTCGCAAGAATCTCCAACAATGAATGCAACTCAATTGCCCCAAACTGCAATCGGCCCATTTCACGATTGCCACACAAACCAAATCACCATATTTTTTTTTTGCCAAATCGATGCAATCGCTTCCACATACGATTGCCACAAAACCATCATAACATAACCACAATCATCACAAGCCCCCTAATTCATGAGTGGCTAGTGCATCTCGATATCTGGAGGCTCTAACTTATGAGACATATAATAAGATCTTGGCAGTTGGGCGGCATAGGCCACCACTCTGCTTAACTCAAACTAGTTACACCTTCTGGGAGTAACCCCAAAACACCACAACCTCAATACATCAAATGATAGCCTTAGCTGTATACACAAACATTCAGCTTCCGCTATATCCACTTTCACAGCTTTACCCTCACCCGTACACCCACCAGTAACTCCACTAGTGGTAACCGGGACTTTTGGGAATTCATAACAATATCACATCTGTATCAAATTTCATGGTGTCGCCCTCACCCGTACACCCACCAGTGACTCCGCTAGTGGTAACCGGGACTTTTGGGTATCAACACAATATTACTTCTGTATCAACTTTCATGGTGTCGCCCTCACCCGTACACCCACCAGTGACTCCGCTAGTGGTAACCGGGACTTTTGGGTATCAACACAATATTATTGTCACACCCCTTCAAAGTGCCCACCCCCTGGTCAACTACGTACCAGGGCTACGATGGCCGTCCCCTGATCGGAACTGGCAGGCGGCTGGGTTACTCACCTTTCACCCAGGACTCACAAGAAAATCCACTTCCTTATCAAAAGTACATTGCAGACTCTAATTTTACGCACCGCCTTTTGGCCTCGGGTCAACACCAGTGCAACCAACGTGGTGGCTAGCCAGGTTGGCCATGCCGGGGTAATTGCCCTCACAAATAAGAATCCCCGATCATGTAGTCGAATTCGCCATCAGCTAAACTAGCTCTGCTCTGCTACAACATACCTCAATCCCAGTTTGTTCACAACTATCACAGATTCACAATCACACTCCACCCTCATCCCTTTTTACCACCGGGAAGACACACAGTCTTTACCCGAACCGTTGCTAGCGACTTAGGGACTATTGGCGTGGCAATGCACATACATAGCCTCGCGGCTCACAAATAATCAATCCCCCGTAACTACCGCCTTAGCGGAACGGTCCTCCGCCATAGGAATCACCCCATGCGGCCGTAGGTGAGAGACTCACAATGCACAATTGCAACAAGCTGAAACCAGGCATTTTAATAATTCCACCCACCACAAATTCTTTTCACTAAACTAGGATCCTTCAAGACCCATTTTTCACAAAATAATCTGGACTTTGAAGTTTTACCTCTCGAAGCCATGATTAACACATCATTCTCACGGTAACCTCGAGCTTCTGCTCAACACAATTCTCAAACATATCACATTCTCACGCTTCCGCTGCACACTCTGAGGTCAATCTCCTCATATGTGCTTTAACAATGTCAAGTTGATTTAACAAGAGTCCCATAGGAATCTCCCACCACAACTGACAACATTCATAACATATATTCATCTGTGTCAGACCTTGGCCTGATTCAACTTGAATCATCTGGAGCCACAACCAGCACTTTGTTGAGATCCCATACTCCCAACATTCCCAGAGCTCTATTCTACAATTCAACGTCACGGCTATTGCTCTCCACGGTTCGTTATCACGGCAGCTGCACACTAAGGTTTGTCGTCATAGAGGCTTTCATAAATATAGTCACACCCCGGTTTTACCCCCTCAAGGGATGCCCCGCGCCGGTGCCCACCCCGCTCACGTACATGGGGCTGCCAGGTGGCTGAGCTGGCTGGTCTCACCCCTCATGGGCTAACCCACCACCCAGGACTCACACATATCCCCCGTATTACCACCGCCCCGAAGGCACGGTCCTCCCACTATGTGCCATACACACCCCCAGTGGGCCGCAGGTGATAAATTCACAAACAGCCGCTCCGGTCAGACGTCACCGTAGGTAGCCCTCTCCGATCAAAACTCCCCGTAGGTTGCCTTTTCCGCTCCGAATCCTCATAGGTAACTCTTTCAAATTCAAACTCTCTGCAGAATCACTTTTCCCTGTGCTAGATTAACGCTAGCAACCTCAGGGTACCTGATACATATTTCAATTCAATTCTAGTACCATGCTCTGGCACCACAGACCATATAGGTCATATCAATCTCCTAAGGACCAGCTTAACTATGGAGTCTGATCCTTGGATCACAATTCATCTTTTAAAATTTCAACCTCAGTAGAACCGAGAAATCACTTCCCTCTAATCCACGGAGCATCATCAACTCAAACTCAAATTCAAATATCTCTGCCAGCCTAAGGCACCTCAGCCCCTAGGTCTTAAGGCCTTTACACACATAAGCTCAGTATGATATCACTACATGTAACATCATACCACCTAGGGTTTCTCACCCAACGTCTAGGTTGGAGCCATAATCAACCTAGAACCTCAATATCACACATCTAGGAAATCATTTTCCTTAGTTCTCTAATCAAATGATGGGTCTGATTACCTCTACCTCTAGGTCTACACCTCAAATTCTCAGGCGAATCATACTGACTCACCATATCCATAACACGAATAATGTATACACAGTCCATCAATCACATATATCTGCAAGCAGTAAGGACCTTAATGTGTATACCACAACAAACAAGTCATCTCCTATGACTTAAGGCAGCAACTACGGCCATTATCCTAGTAAATCCTTTACTTGCCAGGACCGGCAGCTCTGATACCAAAATGTAACCCCCTGCCGTAATTATATCCGGAATACGCAATTAAAGTGAAATAGAGACCAATAATAAACAAATAACAAATTGCAAACCCATCTACCAGATGGGGTTTTCATAAATGCCTTTCAAAATCATTGATAACTTGGTCTCACAGTCACATTCCGAATACAATTACTACGCGGAATATCACATTCATGGGAAATCAGAGTACACAATATAATCCCGGCAATCCCGGGTTCCATACATTAACTCAAAGCCTTATAGGGCATATTCGCCCCTACAAGCCCTCATATGGGGATTACACAAATTCTCATATCAAATACATACTCGAATATACATTCCAACCTACACAATTATATATCCAAATATACTTAATCCCAATCATGCATTGATAACCACCTATCACAAGATTACAACCCGAACGAGTCCTGTCGCCTTTGATTGATTACTCCATCCTCGATCCACCTACCCTGTCTAAATTGTTGGTAGGGGAGGGTGAGATTCGAGAGAATCTCAGTAGGATAACAATATCAAAATGCATGTATGATAGATGTTTAATGCATGACATGCTTGCATCACACAACTCATGATAACACAATGACAATTTGCAAGCTCAATGCTTCGAACAATATACTTATGGCCATAGCATAAATTGAAACATAGCTTCAAATTACACATAATTATGCAAAGCTAAGACATGCACCAACACACTAACACATATATCAAATACAAGCAGAAGAGATATGTTCCCTACCTTAACCCTTTTCCGCCTCGAAACGCGTGCCTCGATCTACGTGCAAACAGCTCGGGGCTCCATATTCGATCCTACAATGTCAAATGTACTATTTAGACACTTCCATAGTGTTTCTGGGGGTTATATGATTCTATCTTGAAAATTTACCAAAATGCCCCCGGGACCCCGGCCCGGCCCCGCCGTACCCGGTCCGACTGTACTTTTCCCGAAATTTTGACATGGGCTATTCTGACATATTTTCGCCCAAGGAATCCATTTCCGGACTCGGAATTATCAAATTCAATGTCATATTACGAAATTGCCCTTGGCAGCCCTACTTTTAGGGTTTTAGGGGCGTTTCCGTAATTATGCTTTCTCGGCCTTTTCCGAAAAAGTGCCCAACTGTAACCCCACCTATTTTCGCCCACTGAATCCAATGGAATCATCAAATCATTGAAAATCCAACTCTAAGACCCATTTACAATGCTGGCCGAAATATATGGGTTTTAAGGGGAAAATTGGGGTTTTTCGGTTTCGGCTCCGTAAACACGTTCCTTTCTACTCCTAACCACTTTATTGACTATTCCATTAGGTTACAACTACCATTTAGTATCAATTTGGGCAGCATAACCCTTAGGGAAACCCATTTTCCATTTTTACAACCAATGGCAATCCGGCGAAATTTCACCGATTAAATTGCCCACAGCAGCCAGAATAGTCAATATACAAGAGTTTGGAAGTTACCTCAAGCTCCCAATAGCTTTTCCTCAATATGGCTGAACCCTAGCCCCTTTCAAAACCATGAAAATTGAGCTTCCAACACCTTAAAGAACATGAAAGAGAAGCTTAGAAGCAAGGTTATACGCGTTAGGAGCTAGATCGTCGGAGAAATCGGCTTACCTTGCGAGATTTCTCCTCTTTCTCTCTCTAAGAGCTCTCAACTTTCTCTCACTAGTTTCAGCTGGAAATGGCGTGAAATGGCTGAAGAAGATGAGCAATTTGATTAATAATCCATGCTGACATCATCTTTTAATGAGATGATGTCATAATTCCCATTTTCGGATTTTCTGGCAGATTTTCTGCCCAAACTTTGAAAAATCATAACTAATTCTAGAAAAATCGAAATGAGGTGATCCCAAAGCCAAATGAAAGGTATTTAAGTCCTATTCATTGGAAAAATATGATCCATTACTAGAAATCACCACACAATTCCAGAATTACACAAATGTCATCACTGCCCCAAAACAGAGTCCATTTTCGACCTCAAACTTTGGACAGTCATATCTCCTAGTTCCCAACATGAAATGGCACAAATTATATGTCCATTTTGAAGCTTGGAATGTGATATTCAAGACTGGAAAGTTTCATAATTTTCTGACATCATTTGCCTTATCAAAACATCCACACGAGAAGACTGCCCAGACAGAATTCACACTGGACAACATTTCTAGTTTTGCAACCAATGTGTCCAATCCAATTTAAATCAATTCCAATGATTAAATACCACAACATGACACCATTTCCATCACAATACCTCATTCAATTATTCCCTCTATTCTAAGTCAATTTGGATATTAATCCACAATTGAACTCAAATACAGGGTTTTGGCGTTGCTCATAACACAAGTGACTACAATCCACTTTTCTCTAAAAGGGTTCATTAATCACTAACCACGTCCACTTTTGTAGTCATTAACCCCCAATCACAATTTGGGATCTTGCTAAACCGGGGCTTAGCAATCCACTAATCTCAGGCTTATTCTCTAGCCTCAAGTCTCGAAATTCGGGGTATTACAGACTCGGTGTCCATGGCCAAGATTGCTCATCAGGCTGCTTTTGGCGAGCTCGTGATCGAGTCGTTCGGTAACAACGTGGCGTTCTCTGGCTGCGCAGCCACGGGTGCTTTGTCCCTTGGCGTCGCTCAAAGTCGTGAGAAACCCATTGTTGTGGTGGATTCTGATAGCTCAAAGAAAGTTGCAGATACGTTTGGTCAGCGAACTTCAATCTACAGAGGCGTTACAATGTAACTATAAATCTCTAATTCAGATTATTGTCTCATTTTTATTAGTGTTTTAGTTAAAGATTCCGTTTTCTTTTGGGGATGTAGACACCGATGGACATGAAGATATGAAGCTCATATAAGGGATAACAATTGCAGAAGAGAGGATCAGGCGAAGAATGGACGTCAATGCTCATCTCTCTCTTACTCTCTCTCTCTGTAAGTTTTGTTGTGTAGTGAAATTGTGTTTTGACGTCGATGAGCATGGCAAACTTATCACAATTATCTTCAACATTTGTTTTTGAAACGTTGAAAAATCAAATGCTCTCGCCAATGAATTATTTTATTTTATTTTTTAAAAAAATTGTGATTTTGGGCTTGCCCGTGCATCATTTGATGATGCACCGCAACGGCGCCAAAAACTTGATGCTACTAAATTTTAAATATGCACCGCAAGTGTACGGATCGTAGAATAGTATAGTAGCAAATCAAGGTCATCCCACAGAGATCCAAGGTAATAGATAATTAGGCATTAAAATTCCCATTTTCATTTAAGTTGAACAAAGCAAAGAAAGATATTGAAAGAAAAATTTCAACAAATGCAAAAGAAATAAATCTAATGATTTAAATATTTCAATTGATAAAAACAACCTAGAGTGGCTAATCCCTTCTTTAAGTTTTAGAGCATGCATTTACCCAATTAAAAGTATTTAATGTTAAATTGTTAATCTAGAGTTTAAATGAATATAAGTATCTTCCAATCACTTATACTCCTCTCTCAAGTTAAAATTGTTATTCCTAACTAATTTACTCAAGAGGCAATAAATGTCCAAATTCACTCTAATTTGATTATATGGGTCCAATAGGTATATTCCTATCCTATTGGCAAATTAGAATAAATTCTAATCCCACATTACTTAATTATATGGTCCAATTAAGATCCCTCTTCCAAGATTAATCTAAATTCCCCAAATTCCTACTTAATGGTGATCAAGCACTAAATAGATAAAATAATACAAGATTAAGTAAACAAAAATTAACACTAAACACACTTAAATGGTTCATACATGCTCATATCCTTAAATCAATTCATAACTACTCTAGGTTTAAAACAAATTAGCCAAACATTAGTGTAAACAAAGTCATCATCTCAACAAAACCAAAAGCCAAATTCAGATTCATGGAGACAAGAGAAACATAAATAGTCACTGTGCAACACGTCTCCTCTTCCTCTATTTCTCTTGCTGCAATGATCCAGATGATGATCCACAGTCCAAAAGATCGGCTCCCTTCCTTCCGCGTCTCGCCTCCCCAAGCTCTCACAGTGAGGACGCTCCCAATCCTGCTCTGCCCGTAGCTCTGGTTCAGAATGTATCGACAGCGCCGCTGCTGCTTGTCGAACTCTGTCTCTCTCCCCTCCGGAGATGCTGGGTGTTACCTCCAACTCTCTGCTCACCAAGAAACAGTGAAATATGAAGCTTAGGTTCAGCAATCGATTGAAGATGGTGACTGGAAGTGGCTCCTCCGTTCAGCGATGACGAAGACGGTGATGATAGAGATGGCACACCGGAGTTCCTTCCGTCCTCACTCCGGTCGCCGTCAAATGGAGAAGAGGATGATCGAGGTTCTGGTTCTTGCCAGATGATGCTGATGAATTCCCTTGTGCGGCTGCTCTGTTTCTTTTCCTCCTTTTTTTTCTTTTTTCTCTGTGGGATGACCTTGATTTGCTACTATACTATTTCAACGACCCGTACACTTGCGGTGCATATTTAAAATTTAGTAGCATCAAGTTTTTGGCGCCGTTGCCGGGGATTCAAGGCAATTGGTGATTAGAATTAAAAATCCTTTAGTAATTTAAGCTTGAGCTTTGTGAATATTTTCATTTTGTTTTCTTGTGTGTGATTTACTTTATTTTCATTGTTTTTTTTTGTTTGTCTTTGAAAAAAAAATTGAAAAAAAAAAATGGATCATTCACATCATTCATTTGGCTCAACTAGTGATAAATTGGCATATCTTGGTTCTTTATTAGGAATGCATGTGGATGGAATGAGACAAGAAAATACAAATGCTAGTTGGATTGAAAATGTTGATTCTTCTCCTTATAATTGCTTTTGTTGTGTTTATTGTGGAGAGAGTCATTCACATGAGCATTGTCCATATGTCCATCACAGTCACTATGTGAGAGATGATTTCATTAGGAACCAAATTTGTTTTGATCATTCTTTTTGTTCTAGTGAAAGATTTGAGCAACAAAATTCTTGGGATTCACATTTTATTCATTATTCAAAAGAAATTCCCCCATCTTTTCACTCTCATCTTCATTTTGAAGAAAACACCTTTGAATACAAAGAAAAGTCTAATTTAGAAAGGTTATTTGAGGAGTATGCGGAATCCGTAGAGAGATTTAGTAGAGAGCAAAAGGAAATTAGAACTGAAGTTGAGTCAAGTGTCCAAAATATTGGAGTCTATGTGAATCAAATTGTTTCATCTATTGAAAATATGACTCAAGCTAATTCCTTAAGCATGATTGCCACTTCTTGTGTTGATGATGATCATTGTGAGGAAATTGAAGATGTGCAATTACATGAGACTTTTGATAATGGGAAAAATGAATGTGAGCCTGAAATTAATTTGAATGAGAATAGTAGGTGTCCAATTGAGGTTCCAGTTGAAGAGCCTAATCTTTGTGATTTTGATGTTGAGGTTAGTAGAAAGATCCCAAGAGTTGTTGTTCATGACTCTCCTATTGACTCTTTGACTCTTACTGATGAGAGTTAAGTGGATTTTATGGGATGCTCTAAATTTTTGAAAGTTCCTAAACCTATTTGCAAAGATGTGCATGTTGTGCTTGATTTGAATTCAGTGAAAACTTGTACTTTAAAATTGTCTATGATTGAAGAAGTACAAGTAATTCACTTGAAAGATCATTTATTATGTCTGAAACCTTGTTGCCTGAAAAGGAATGAAGACAAGGTAATTATGGTGTTTGATACTTATGATTAGTGGTTTGTTTTGAGTAGTCTGGCTGAAGACTATAAACTTAGCGCTTCTTGGGAGGCAACCCAAGGTTCAGTTTGATATTTTGTTTTGATTTTGTAGGATTTTGGTAGCCCCTGATGATGTATTCCACTTTGGTAGCCTCAAGGAAGGGCATTCAAGAGCACAAGACGAGGATTGAGAGGGGAGTTTCCTTCTACTTTTCCTTGCTTTGTTTAATTGATGTTGATAACATGTTCTGGACATGAGTGATGGTTATAGTATAACTTTGCATGTGATTGATAATTGTTATTGACTATTGGTTTAAGTTGTGGTATTTGTGAGTGGTGCTCTATTGGTGGAAATTTAAAATCTTTGAAGCTTCTACTATCCCTGCATTTGGATATGGTTTTGTCTTCATCTCCATTACTTTATGTTACTTGTTCACATTGAGGACAATGTGACATTTAAGTGTGGGGGTGAGGGTACCATTGATTTTGTATGACTTGTCCTCAATTTTGAAAAATTTCTTTGGTTGTGCACATAAATAGAAAAATTTTGAACAAATTTTTTTTTTTTGTTTTTCATGGAAGATTGACTTTTACTTGTGAATATTGGTAAAGTTGGGTTGATTTGAATTTGAAAAGGATTGAGTTTATTTAGAATTCGGTTCTATCTTCTTCGAATATTAGTAGATAGGCAAAGAATTTGGTTTGGATAATTGACTTTAGGATGTTAAAAACCGGTGAAAAACTTGAGCCTAAATATTCATTTCTTTCAAGAGGGAGTACACTTATTGTGATTTTATCTCTAGAACTTGTCTTGAATCTCCTTTGAAGCTTTAAACCCCTTTTGCATACACAAAGATGATTTAGGCATTCATTTCATAGCTAGTTTGGCCAAATGTCTATCCTTGTCATATAAAAGTCCTTTGCTTTACCCCATTTGAGCCTTACTTTGCTTTTAAAAGAAAATTGCATAGAGTAAATAGCCCTTTGTTTGAGAAATGCAATTTTTATATCTTTTCTTGCCCATTCATTTGCTACTTTGGTTAGTGCTAAGTAAAAAAAAATTTAGAAAAGAGTGAAGGGATTGGAAAGTCTACTATGTGAGTTGTGTTGAAAAAAAATGAAATAGAAAAAAAAAAGATAGAAAGAAAGGTGTAAAAAAAAAGAGAGAAAAACGAAAAAAAAAGAGAAATATGAAAAAAAAAACACATGAAAAAGAATAATAATAGAAAAAAAATAGAAATGAAAAAAAATGAAAGAAAGAAAAGAAAAAAAAAAGAGAGATTGTTGAGTTCAATGTAATAAAGGTTTTTATAGTGCAAGTGAGTTTGTTTCTTTTAAGTGGATATTCCTTCATTCTTAATGAATTCCATTGAGTTACTTAGCACTATTAAAGTATTTCTTTATACCATTTCACTACTTTCATTTCATTATCCTACCCTATTCATTACAACCTTTAGAAAAGTCCTTTTGATTTGTGTGAGCAAGGGGATAATATAGTAGAGATGGAGATAATAAATAAGCTTATGGTAGATGGATTGCAATAAGTGGAAGAGAGTGAAACACAAGCCCTTTATATTGTCTTGAGGGAAGAGTGCAAACACTTCACTTGTGAGGAACATTCTATTGTCATTTATCCTTGCTAAATTACTTGCATTTCTACTTACATTTTTAGAAGGTGGAAAAGAATTTCAAGAAAGCTTCATTCTTGAAAATTTGAATTAAATCCAATTTTGTAGTGTTTCATTTGAGAATCTTGCTTCCATGATTGTCTTTGACTGTTTTGAACTTTTTGAAATCTTGAGGACAAGATTTGATGCAAGTGTGGGGGTGTGATAACTCTCCATATTTTGCATATTTATAGGTTATTTTGGATATATTTGGAGAGTTATCTAGGCAAATTTTAATATATTTCTTGAGATTTTAGAAGATATCAATTTGATGCATTATTTGGGGGATTTTATTTTAAATATTATAGTTTTTAATATTTTGAAAATAAAAAAAAAATAAAAAGATGCCATATCATATTTATTTTGCTTTATATTAGTTTTTTTTGTTATTATTATTAAATAGTTTTTTTTCCTTAGGTGATGAGGTGACGTGGATATGTGGGAATGAAGGGATATCATTTTGAGTTAAAAATTGAAATAGAAAGAGCTACGGTTTGTAACTTTCTTGGGCTTGGGCTTCTAATTGTTAACCTAATATCTGTGGAGGATGACCTAGAGAGAGAGGAAGTCACGCACAGAAGAAAAGAAAGAAAAAAAGAAGGAGCTGCACAGTGATACGGAAGAACAGCCGCAATTTACACTGAAAGATCAGCGGAGGATCAGAGCAGCTGGACAGAGGAGGCACTGTTTTCATAATCTTCATCATCTTCCTCAAAAGAGAGATAGAAGCGCTGAGCTGAGGAAGACCGAAGGAGACACAGCCACAATTGATCAATCATCATCTTCAGCACCGCTGGACAGAAGGATAGCAGCAGCCGCAATTGTTGACAGCGAAGAGAAAGAGGACGAGGCAGCTGGACAGAGGAAGCTCTCATGTGCTAATTCCATTGCCCTGTTTTATTGTGCTCTGTTTTGTCTCTTGCTTGATTTTCATGTGTGGATCTGAAATCTGGTTTAATTGTTGCTGAGATGATTGGGTTTAAAGCCATTTGTGGCTAATTATTTTGAACCTAGAGTAGTTATGAACTGATTTAAGGATTTGAGCATGTATTAATTAATTAATTTGTGCTTAGTATTATTTTTGTTTACTTAATTTGTTCTGTTTTGTCTAGTTAATGTTTGATCACCATTAAGTATGAATTTGGGGAATTTAGATTATCCTTGGGAGAGGGATCTTAATTGGACCATAGGATTAAGTAATGTGGGATTAGAATTTATTCTAATTTGCCAATAGGATAGGAATATACCTATTGGACTCATATAATCATATTAGAGCGAATTTGGACATTTATTGCCTCTTGAGTAAATTAGTTAGGAATAACAATTTTAACTTGAGAGAGGAGTATAAGTAATTGGAAGATACTTATATTCATTTAAACTCTAGATTAACAATTTAACATTAAGTGCTTTTAATTGGGTAAATACATGCTCTAAAACTTAAAGAAGGGATTAGCCACTCTAGGTTGTTTTTATCAATTGAAATCTTTAAATCATTAGATTTATCTCTTTTGCATTTGTTGAAATTTGTCTTTCAATCTCTTCCTTTACTTTGTTCAACTTAAATGAAAATGAGAATTTTAATGCCTAATTATCTATTACCTTGGATTTCTGTGGGATGACCTTGATTCGCTACTATACTATTCCAACGACCCGTACACTTGCGGTGCATATTTAAAATTTAGTAGCATCAAGTTTTTGGCGCCGTTGCCGGGGATCCAATTATATTCGAAATGTGAACGTGAGACTGCATTAAACGGATTTTGGAAAAGTTTTAAATTAACCGCTGGTCTCTATTTCAACTTAATGATGCATTCTCGAATTATAATTACGCCTTTTAAGATAGGGGGTTACACGGACCACAATATAAATCACTTTTAGAATAATGTCTTGGTCCACAATATAAGTCACTTGAGAGTAATTAATGCTTATTGTCAATTTCACCCCGTGAAGTTGATGCGTAAATGTGACTTTTTGTATATTCTATCTCATTTGAAACGTAATTTAATATAGGTAAAGTTGAAAAAAAAATTTATTCAATGTATATTTAATGATGTTGCATATGTATTTCTTTAATTATATCGAAAACCGAAGGTTCTTTCCGACCAAGTGGATTCATAAGAAAATTAAAGGCACCTGCCTTATCTCCTCCATTATTTCTCTCTTACCTGCCACAAGTCACCGTTTCCTGTGTAAAAAGAACCTGCACCATTTTCTATTTTCCAAGACGACAAACATATAACATGTTGTGCTAACCCACCACTAATAACATACTCTATTCATTAGTACTATTAATATTATACTTTGCGGTCTTGGATTGATACTCTAGTAACTATTTCTTTATACGGGTCATTCTTAATCATGAAGTGTGCCAAAACTTTAAAAAATGTAAAAACAATAAATTTGGTGGGTCCACTCATGAGTTTGACATCAATGTCTTACAATTTAGATAATGCTGCTTCTAGTGCGCAATATAAATCATTTTTAGAATAATGTCTTGGTCCACAATATAATCACTTGAGAGTAATTAATGCTTATTTGTCAATTTTATCCCGTGAAGTTGATGCTTAAATGTGATTTTTTTGTATATTCTATCTCATTTGAAACCTAATTTAATATGGGTAAAGTTGAAAAAAAAACATAATTCAATGTATATTTAATGATGTTGCATGGGTATTTCTTTAATTATATCAGGAGCCGAAGGTTCTTTCTGACCAGGTGGATTCATAAGAAAATTAAAAGCACCTGCCTTATCTCCTCCATTATTTCTCGCTCACCTGCCACAAGTCACTGTTTCCCGAGTAAAAAGAATCTGCACCATTTCCTATTTTCCAAGACGACAAACATATAACATGTTGTGTTAACCCACCACTAATAAAATACTCTATTCATTAGTACTATTAATATTGTACTCTACGGTCTTAGTTGATACTCTAGTAATTTTTTCTCTGTAAGGGTCATTCTTAATCATGATGTGTGCCAATAATTTAAAAAATGTAAAAACCATAAATTTGGTGGGTCCACTAGCGAGTTTGACATCAATGTCCTAGAGTTTAGATAATACTGCCTCCGGCGCACAATATAAATCACTTTTAAAAGAATGTCTTGGACCAATATATAAGTCACTTGAGATTAATTAATGCTTATTTGTCAATTTTACCCCGTGAAGTTGATGCTTAAATGTGACTTTTTGTATATCCTATTTCATTTGAAACCTAATTTAATATAGGCAAAGTTGGAAAAAAAATATTAATTCATTGTATATTGAATAATGTTGCATGTGTATTTCTTTAATTAAATCGGGAACCGAAGGTTCTTTCTGACCAAGTGGATTCATAAGAAAATTAAGAGCACCTGCCTTATCTCCTCCTTTATTTCTCTCTTACCTGCTACAAGTCACCGTTTCCCGTGTACAAAGAACCTGCACCATTTGCTTTTTTCCAAGACGACAAACATATAACATGTTGTGTTAACCCACCACCAATAAAATAATCTATTCATTAGTACTATTAATATTATACTTTATGGTCTTATTTGATCCTCTATTAATTATTTGTTTATACGAGTCATTCTTAATCTTGATGCGTGCCAATAATTTTAAAAATAAAAAAACCATAAATTTGGTGGGTCCACTAACGAGTTTGACATCAATGTCCTACAGTTTAGATAATACTGCCTCCGGTCCACAATATAAATCACCTTTAGAAGAATGTCTTGGTCCACAATATAAGTCACTTGAGAGTAATTAATGCATATTTGTCAATTTTACCCCTTGAAGTTGATGCTTAAATGTGACTTTTTGTATATTCTATCTCATTTGAAACCTAATTTAATATATTTAAAGTTGAAAAAAAATTAATTCAATGTATATTTAATGATGTTGCATGTGTATTTCGTTAATTAAATCAGGAACCGAAGGTTCTTTTTTGACCAAGTGGATTCATAACAAAATTAAAAGCACCTGCCTTATCTCCTCCATTATTTCTCTCTGACCTGACACTAGTCACTGATTCCTGTGTAAAATGAACCTGCACCATTTGCTATTTTCCTGGACAAAAAACATATAACATGTGTTAACCCACCACTAATAACATTAGTACTATTAATATTATACTGTACGGTCATAGTTGATACTCTAGTATTTATTTGTTTATACGGGTCATTCTTAATCATGATGTGTGCCAATAATTTTAAAAATGTAAAAACAATAAATTTGTTGGGTTCACTCGCCGAGTTTGACATCAATGTCCTCCAGTTCAGAATATACTGCCTCCGGTCCACACTATAAATCACCTTTAGAAGGAGGTCTTGGTCTGTAATATAATTCACTTGAGAGTAATTAATGCTTATTAATTTTACCTCTTGAAGTTGATGCTTAAATGTGACTTTTTGTATATTCTATCTCATTTGAAACCTAATTTAATATATGTAAAGTTGAAAAAAAATTAATTCAATGTATATTTAATGATGTTGCATGTGTATTTCTTTAATTAAATCAGGAAGCGAAGGTTTTTTTTGACCAAGTGGATTCATAACAAAATTAAAAGCACCTGCCTTATCTCCTCCATTATTTCTCTCTGACCTGACACTAGTCACTGATTCCTGTGTAAAATGAACCTGCACCATTTGCTATTTTCCTGGACAACAAACATATAACATGTTGTGTTAACCCACCACTAATAACATTAGTACTATTAATATTATACTGTACGGTCGTAGTTGATACTCTAGTATTTATTTGTTTATACGGGTCATTCTTAATCATGATGTGTGCCAATAATTTTAAAAATGTAAAAACAATAAATTTGTTGGGTTCACTCGCGAGTTTGATATCAATGTCCTGCAGTTCAGAATATACTGCCACCGGTCCACACTATAAATCACTTTAGAAGAAGGTCATGGTCCGTAATATAAGTCACTTGAGAGTAATTAATGCTGATTTTTCAATTTTTCCTAGTGGAGTTGATGCTTAATTGTGACTTTTTGTATGTTCTATATCATTTGAAATCTAATTTTGTATAGGTAAATTTGAAAAAAAAATTATTCAATATATATCTAATGGTGTTGCATTTGTATTTGTTTAATTAAATCGGGAGCCAAAGGTTCTTTCTGACCAAGTGGATTCAATAAGAAAATTAAAAGCACCTGCCTTATCTCCTCCATTATTTCTCTCTTACCTGCCACAAGTCACCATTTCCCGTGTAAAAAGAACCTGCACCATTTGCTATTTTGCTAGACAACAAACATATAACATGTTGTGTTAATCCACCACTAATAAAATTTTCTATTCATTAGTACTATTAATATTATACTCTACGGTCTTAGTTGATATTCTAGTAATTATTTGTTACACGGGTCATTCTTAATCATGACGTGTCCAATAATTTATAAAATGTAAAACCAATAAATTTGGTGGGTCCACTAGCGAGTTTGTCATCAATGTCCTACAGTTTAGATAATACTACCTCCGGTCCATAATATAAATCATTTTTAGAAGAATGTCTCGGTCCACAATATAAGTCACTTAAGAGTAATTAATGCTTATTTGTCAATTTTACACCATTAAGTCGATGCTTAAATGTGACTTTTTGTATATTCGATCTCATTTGAAACCAAATTTAATATAGGTAAACTTGAAAAAAAAAATTAATTCAATGTATTTTTAATGATGTTGCATGTGTATTTCTTTAATTAAATCGGGAACCGAAGGTTCTTTCTGACCAAGTGGATTCATAAGAAAATTAAAAGCACCTGCGTTATCTCCTCCATTATTTCTCTCTTACCTGCCACAAGTCACCGTTTCCCGTGTAAAAAGAACCTGCACCATTTGCTATTTTTCTAGACAACAAACATATAACATGTTGTGTTAACCCACCACTAATAAAATACTCTATTCCTTAGTACTATTAATATTATACTTTACGGTCTTAGTTGATACTCTAGTAATTATTTGTTTACACGGGTCATTCTTAATCATGACGTGTGCCAATAATTTTAATAATGTAAAAACAATAAATTTGGTGGGTCCACTCGTGAGTTTGACATCAATGTTCTACAGTTCTGATAATACTGCCTCCGGTCCACAATATAAATAACTTTTAGAAGAATGTTTTAATCCACAATATAAGTCACTTGAGAGTAATTAATGCTTATATGTCAATTTTACGCCGTGAAGTTGATGCTTAAATGTGACTTTTGTATATTCTATCTCATTTGAAACGTAACTTAACATAGGTAAAATTGAGAAAAAAAATTATTCCATGTATATTTAATGATGTTGCATATGTATTTCTTTATATATATCGGGAACCGAAGGTTCTTTCTTACCAAGTGGATTCATAAGAAAATTAATAACACCTGCCTTATCTCCATTATTTCTCTCTTACCTGCCACAAGTCACCGTTTCCCGTGTAAAAAGAACCTGTACCATTTGTTATTTTCCAAGATAGCAAACATACAACATGTTGTGTTAACCCACCACTAATAAAATACTCTATTCATTAGTACTACTAATATTATACTCTACCGTCTTAGTTGATACTCTAGTAATTTGTTGTTTATAAGGGTCATTCTTAATCATGACGTGTGCCAATAATTTTAAAAATGCAAAAACAATAAATTTGGTGGGTCCACTAGCGAGTTTGACATCAATGTCCTATAATTTAGATAATGCGGTTAAGGTTGTCAAACTCGCGAGTTTAAGCAAAATCGTGATAGTTATGTAAATTCGTATCGTGAACTCAAATCGTAAACTCATAAGAGTTTAATTTTACCATTAAATAGATATTATTAGTATATAATTAAATAATTAAAATATAAAAAGTTGACAACAATTTGATTTAAATATATTTTAAATTCAAATAATTGAAATTAAATCTATCAACTTTCATAATTTATCGTATTTAACAAAGAAATTTCTATGAAATTCATATATAAAGCCGTTCAGCATAATCAAGTTAAAAAAGTTATCACAAGTTTAAGGATGCGTTAACACAGTTTTGTAAGCTACAAAAGTAAAAAGGGTAAACTCAGTGTATAAACTCATGAATTTAGTCGAGTTTACAATGGTCACGAGTTTACCAATAACTCGACTCAATTTTATAAGTTAGAAACGTAAAAACGGTAAACTTGGAGAGTCAACTCGCGAGTTTGACAACAATGAATACGGCCTCCAGTCCACAATATAAATCACTTTTAGAAGAATGTCTTGGTCCACAATATAAGTCACTTGAGAGCAATTAATGCTTATTTGTCAAATTTACCCCGTGAAGTTGATGCTCAAATGTGACTTTTTGTATATCCTATCTCATTTGAAACCTAATTTAATACAGGTAAAGATGAAAAAAAAAATTAATTCAATGTATATTTAATGATGTTGCATGTGTATTTCTTTAATTAAATCGGGAACCGAAGGTTCTATCTGACCAAGTGGATTCATAACAAAATTAAAAGCACCTGCCTTATCTTCTCCTCCTTTATTTCTCTCCAGAAGTCACCGTTTCCCGTGTGAAAAGAACCTGCACCATTTGCTATTTTCCGAGACAACAAACATATAACATGTTGTGTTAACCCACCACTAATAAAATGCTCTATTCATTAGTACCATTAATATTATGCTTTACGGTCATAGTTGATACTCTTGTAATTATTTGTTTATACGGGTCATTCTAAATCATGACGTGTTCCAATAATTTTAAAAATGTAAAAATAATAAATTTCGTGGGTCCACTCGTGAGTTTGACATCAATGTCCTACTGTTCAAATAATACTGCCTCCAGTCCACAATATAAATCACTTTTAGAAGAATGTTTTGATCCACAATTTAAGTCTCTTGGAGTAATTAATGCTTATTTATCAATTTTACATGGTGAAGTTGATGCTTAAATGTGACTTTTTGTATATTCTATCTCATTTGAAACCTAATTTAATATAGGTAAACTTGAAAAAAAAATTTATCCAATGTATATTTAAAGATGTTGCATATGTATTTCTTTAATTATATCGGGAAACGAAGGTTCTTTGTGACCATGTGGATTCATAAGAAAATTAAAAGCACCTGCCTTATCTTTTCCATTATTTCTCTCTTTCCTACCACAAGTCACCGTTTCCTGTGTAAAAAGAATCTGCACCATTTGCTATTTTGCTAGACAACAAACATAGCATGCTGTGTTAATTTGTTCCCCGTGTCATCAGGTTGTTCTTGCATTCCACACTCCTTCGGATGCCGTCCACCTCTGTGGTTGTTCTCGGGCAAGTAGTGAAGAAGCTTGGAATCCTAGGGATTTTCCTACTCCCAAAATCCGGTGAGATAATTTAAAATGCCTTACTTACTAGCAATGTTCATGCTTATATGGTGTTTTCTAAAATAAATCAACAGGATGGGGCTTTTGAATTTAATATGGTTTAGTGGAAGAATTTTCCTTTATAAAGAAGTGAATTTCAGAGTTAGTAGAGCTCTCTAAAGAGATAAAATTCAGTTGAAACTAGCTGAGTTTCTTGTCTTGAACCCTTTCAAAATGTAATTGGAGCAGGCTTATTATAATGGGAGTATATTTAGATGTCATGGACTGTTTGAACTCTACTGTACTCTGTTTTCCTTTTATGCTTCGTGATATATCATTAAGAACCTTCAAATCAACCCATGACAAATACTCTTAAGACTGTGGTTCACTGTGCTAGATGACAAAATCAGGATTTGTGCATGAAGTTTATGAAGTTTATGCTTTGTTCATATGGTGCTTCTCTGTTGCAACTTAATATGGATTCTGAATAACCTATCTTTTCTGCAAAGCATGTCAATTCAAAACTTGTTGTTGGTATGTAACAGACATTTGGCAAGTGTTTCTGTTCTCCTTCTTGTTTGAACTCATTTTGGTGTTTGCTCATATGTTTCTAGGATCTTTGTATAACTATGTTGCATGATAGTTTCACAATTTCAGAAATATCATTGTGCACTTTTGGCCTTAATGTTTTGCTATTTATTTCTGTCTAGATGAGACTGTGGCATATATGTGATATCGTGGCTGCAAATGTGGGAAAATATTAGAAGGCATGAGTGGAACAATTTCACAGAGCCTGATGTGAGTAAATTTTTACTTTATATGTTACAATATGATTGGATCTAACTTAAAACTTTTATGTTCAGGAAGACATGGATCAAAAGAGGGTGGATGTGGTGTGGTGGCTAGTTACCCATGTGAAGAACAAACATCGGGAATGGATAATGCATAACATTGAAGTTTGGAGATATAAGAAGAATACAAAGCGTCATTAATGCTTTAACTACTTTAACTAGGGACGTTTGTATTTTGTTTTGCAACAAACTAAAATGTCTGTATATATATGACTTTGTTAAACATTAGATCATCCAAATGTCGATAAAGTTTGACATACGTGCACAACATGTTCCTTGTGTGCAAAACACGATCTTCCGTTTTGTGTATTTGATATTCCATTCTGTGCAATTGAGCTTCCATATTGTGTAGTTGATCTTCCGTTTTGTGCAATGATCTTCCATGTTGTGCAATTACTCTTCCATGATGTGCAATTAAGTTTCTGTTTTGTGCAATTACTCTCCCATGATGTGCAAAGTATGATCCATTGTGCCAATGATCTTGCATTGTCTTATACTCTTTCATGATGTGCCAATGATCTTCCGTTTTGTGCAATTGATCTTCCATGAAGTGCAATTGATCTTCCGTTTGTGCAATGGATCTTCTGATTCATGTGTAAAGGATGATCCATTGTGCCAATGATCTTCCATTATATGCAATTACTCTTCCATGATGTGCAATTCATCTTCCATGATATGCAATTGAGCTTCCGTTTTGTGCAATTACTCTCCCATGTGCAAAGGATGATTCATTGTGCCAATGATCTTCCGTCTTGTGCAATTGATCTTCCATTTTGTGCAATTACTCTTCCATGATGTGCAGTTGATCTTCCATAGTGTAGTCGAACTTCCGTTTTGTGCATTTACTCTTCCATAATGTGCAATTGATCTTTCGTTTTATGCAATTACTCTCCCATGTGCAAAGGATGATCCATTGTGTCAATGATCTTTTATTTTGTGCAATCACTCTTCCATTATGTGCAATTGATCTTCCATGATGTGCAGTTGATCTTCCATATTGTGTAGTTGATCTTCCGTTTTGTGTAATTACTCTTCCATGATGTGCAATTGATCTTCCATGATATACAATTGAGCTTCCGTTTTGTGCAAATACTCTCCCATGATATGCAAAGGATGATCCATTGTGCCAATGATCTTGCATTGTCATATACTCTTCCATGATGTGCCAATGATCTTCCGTTTTGTACAATTGATCTTCCATTTTGTGCAATTGATCTTCTGTTTGTGCAATGGATCTTCCGTTTGTGCAATGGATCTTCTGATTTTTGTGTAAAGGATGATCCATTGTGCCAATGATCTTCCATTATATGCAATTACTCTTCCATGATGTGCAATTACTCAGGGATAGGTGTAAGTACACAAAACGGGAGATCAGTTGCACATAATGGCTATTACATGTGAATCTCCATTGCAGAATCATTATTCCAGCAACATTCAGGTAATAAAACCGATTACACGCAATACACGATACACAATACACAATATACAAACTCCCATAAACTAATATAAAAAACTTCACAATAATGGTCAAACTCATAATATCTAAGAAACCCCCAATTATATTTACTATTTCCTTACTCACACACATAGCAATGCACAATACTAAGTTCCACTAGCAATATAGAAATCATCTCCTCCATCAAAAACTGAAATATGAAGAAGGGCTTCAAAGTGATCTGTCGACTCCACAGTGATGGACCTCCGACGGATGCCATAGTGATTGACGGCAACAACAGAAGACTCGCATCACCGCACTTCGCCAAACATGATAACTGAACAAGCCACTGTCATAAACTTTAATCGTTTGCTTCTGCTTCGTGTGATCTTTTCAAACTAAACTAAGGGCTTTTTTGTCTTTTTAAGTTCAATTTTAATGACAGTTAGGTATCCCATTTATGTTGGTGGCAAAGAGCAATTAATTTGCTTATTTGGTATTTACCAGCGATTTTCCCTATAATATTTTCTCACATACACTTTGGTTCTCATAATAAGTCTACCTGTATAAGAAATTTTTGGCCTTATATCTAAGTTCACCTAGAGGTTATTGCCTATTGTTTTCCAATTTTACCTTATATGATTCTTGTTGGAAAAAGAGAGAGATGAAAATGATTTGCACGTGAATTGAATTATAGTTAGTTAATTAAGGATTACTATTTAATTATATTAACTACTTTTTAAATTATGTAGTTATTAATTTAAATTTATTATTATTATTATATTATATTTTAATATTATTCATTGATTTAACTTTCAATTAAATTATAAATCAAAATCCAAAAAAATCTACAAGGACCCAATTAAAAATCTGGTGAAACAATAAGGACCTGATTAATAACATGTGAAAGTATAAGGACCTGACAAAAAGGAAAAAAACTATAGGGGCCTAATTAAAAATTTGTTAAAACTATAAGAACCTGTAGATTAATTATCCCAAAACTTTCATAAGGGAAAAATTTATATTTTATTATTTAACTAACATTCCTTAGTTTGTGATAATTAGTTAAAATTGACTTATAACAAGGACAAGTGTTAAAGGGCTGATCCCACATATAAGAAACAATGTGTTTGTCAAAAGATTTAATGTAGTTGTTTGATTTTTATCCCCAATTAATTACAAATCTGTCATATCTTTTTCCACTCATTTTCTCTCATCTCTTTTTCACTTATTTCTCTGCCTTACGAATCATCTTCAAAAATAAGGGTTTAAATGGAAAAAATAAAGCATCTCCTACACAACTTTCTTTTTTGATATAGCTTTTGGCTTTATGACTTTCACTCCCTCTGCTCCTTTTTATATGGAACAACTACTAAATTCAAACACTTCAAAATATTAATTAATAATAATAAATGTGTAAGATATACATTTTTCTTTTCATTTATACCCTTGTTTATAAATAGAGGACATGAAAGATAATGGGTATTGCAGAGAGATAATGACTTATATATATTTAACGAGGGTAAAAAAGAAGTGTAACTTTTCAAACAAAAAGGATTGGTTCTTTATATTAAAGTTCATCCCAATGAGAGAGAATGTTCCTTATAAAAAGTAGGGATGGAAATAGGCCAGACCCCTAACAGGGGCCTACAGTCTAGCCTACATGAAGCCTAACCTAGCTATTTCTTAAATAGGTTAGACTCAAGCTCAGGCATATTGCCAGGACTATTTAGATAAACAGACTGGGTCTCTTTTCACAAGGCCTAACCTACAGCCTTGGCCTATTTAACTTTTTTTTCTTCTAATTTATGCCATTATATAAATATATATAATATCATCTAAATAATTTTATAAATTATTTATAAATTTACCAACTTAGCATTAGTCCTAAGTTTCACATCCCATCATCATTCACACACACTCAAACCTTGCATTCATATCAATCATTCACCCCTACCTCTCTTCTCGTCGATTGCTTGAGATAGCAATGCTAACTCACTCCCTCTCCCATGATTTACGTGGTCCACTAAAGCATAATAATTGTTGTGAATTTATTTTAGTGCTAAATAAAATTATAATCTTAGTAGTAGGGGTTAGTCCCCATTTACAAAGGAAAAGTAAAAGGTAAAATCCAGTTTTACCTACTACTTATTGTACTTGGTCAATTTCAAAAAATATCTTATTAGTCAACAAAGGATTAGTTTTTCTTATTCCTACTTGCTTGGACAACTATTGTAAGTCACTAGGCATTCTTTTCTTTTTCTTACTAAGCTCTTATATTACGATGAGAATGGATATTAAGTTTTTAAGACATAATGTAGGATTGTAAATAGGTTTGAAAGGTTATATAAATTTGGAGGCATAATCTTTAAAGACTATGAAGGCCTTGTTAGGCCTTTTGAAGGCCCAGGCCCAGGCCTAAAAAAAGCTGCATATAGGCTCAGGCTTTAAATCTCTATTGCAGGCATAGACCTATTTAGATAAAGCCTAGCTTAGCCTATTTCCAACCCTGTGAAAAAGGACAAAAGAAAAAAGCAGCAACTGATTACAGAGGCCCTTTCATATTGCTTTTCATTACATGTATCGTCATTGATCTACTCCCTTCGGTCCTATTTATAAGCAATTTTCTCCTTGATTGAGCAAAATGAACTGGTAGTTAAAAGTAATAAGTGTGTCAAAAATGCCATGTTTTTTTTTCATATATACCCCTATTTATGAAAAGAGTATAGGAGAGAGAATAGATAAAAAGTATGAGAGGTAATGGGTATAAGATATGAGAAAGAATGAGTATTTAATAAGGGTACAATCGGAAAAAGAAGCTTGCATTTTCAGACAAAGGGTGAAAGTTGCTTATAAAAGGGACCAGCCCAATGAGAGAGAAAGTTGCTTTTAAATAGAACTAGAGGGAGTATTTGTTTAGGCTTCCTTCCATGGTCCATTTGTCAAATATGATGTTGCATATGTATTTCTTTAATTAAATCAGGAACTGAGGGCTCTTTTCGACGAAGTGGATTCATAAGAAAATTAAAAGCAGGTGCCTTATCTCCTTCATTATTTCTGTCTCACCTACCACGCACAAGCCACTGTTTCCCGTGTAAAAAGAATATGCACTGTTTACTATTTTGCTAGACAACAAACATATAGCATGTTATGTTAACCACCAACTAATAAAATACTCTATTCATTAGTACTATTAATATTATATTTTACGGTCTTAGTTGATACTCTAGTAATTATTTGTTTATACGTGTCATTCTTAATCATGACATTTGCCAATAATTTTAAAAATGTAAAAACAATAAATTTGGTGGGCACGCGAGTTTGACATCAATGTCCTACAGTTCAGAATATACTGCTTCCAGTCCATAATATAAATCACTTTTAGAAGAATGTCTTGGTCCATAATATAAGTCACTTGAGAGTAATTAATGCTTATTTGTTAATTTTGCCCAGTGAAGTTGATGTTTAAATGTGACTTTGTGTATGTTTTACCTCATTTGAAACCTAATTTAATATAAGTAAAGTTGAAAAAAAAAAGTTAATTTAATGTATATTTGATGACGTTGCATGTGTATTTGTTTAATTAAATCAGGAACCGAAGGTTCTTTTCGACCAAGTGGATTCAAAAGAAAATTAAAAGCACCTGCCTTATCTCCTCCATTATTTCTTTCTTATCGGCTACAAGTCACCATTTCCCGTGTAAAAAGAATTTGCACCATTTGCTATTTTGCTAGACAACAAACATATAGCATGTTATGTTAACCTACCACTGATAAAATACTCTATCCATTGGTACTATTAATATTATACTTTATGGTCTTAGTTGATGCTCTGGTAATTATTTTTTTATATGGGTCATTCTTAATCATTACGTGTGCCAATAATTTTAAAAATGTAAAAACAATAAATCTGGTGGGTCCACTCACCATCAACGTCGAGTGCGCCTACTACAACCGTCTCCGCCATCAGCGTTAACTATGGGACCGTCGGAGACAAAAAATTTCTCAAGACAAGAAACCATTGACTGTGTTTTAAATATTCTATGTGAGCCCTCAAATCCTGCAAGCCTTCGCCTGAAGTCTCTCCTCTGTCACCTGCACAGCACCTAATGGAGGCATTGTGGCTCTAGCCAACTTAGATTCCGCTCGCCAGGGGGTCGTGACTCATAGATTCCAGTCGTAAAGCTCTGAACGCCGAGGGATTATGAGCATTAAGACGTATTCAAATTCTCATAGTCCCCCTTGCTTAAATCCATCAATTAAACCCCTCTAACATGAAAGATCTGACAAAATAGCCTCCTATTTTTCAAAACGATTCAATTTTAGTTAGCTGATCTTGTGATTTTTTTTTCCAGGCTGAATCTATCTCTTCTCCCTTCCTCTTTTGCTTTCTTCAGAGCTCAGACCTCACTGTGCATGTTTTGCCCTTGTGGGACCATGTGTGCAAGAATTTTAAGTTCAAAACTTTTTATATTTTTTTTAAATAAAATGTCTAGGCCAGCTAGCTCAGTAAACATGCCACATAAGCAACTTAAACACTGTTAATGAGACATATGTAAAATTAACACCATTAGTCTAACCCCAAGTCCTTTTGAAACCAAAAGGACTAACAGTTTTAAACGGAGTAAACGTAAGGGACCAAAACTTTCTGTTTGAAACTTCAAAGACTAAAATCAAAATAAAGATAAACTGCAAAGACCAAACATTATATCAAACCAAAAATTAAGATTAATTGCTTCATTAAAGTTGTTTTATAATTGTTCTGATTTCTATCTTTATCCCTAATAACTTTTCTAAATTCAAAAAATATACATTTCCTCCGGTCCACAATATAAATCGCTTTTAAAAGAATGGTTTGGTCCACTATATAAGTTACTTGGAGAGCAATTAATGTTTTTTGTCAATTTTTCCCCATAGTTAATGTTTAGATATAACTCATTGCATCTCTCTCTCACACACACACACATTCAAAACCACATTTAATATGGGTAAATTTGTAAGTTTTCTTCAACTTAGGACAAATTTAATGAGTTCAATACAATTTCTTAGTTATGATGAATTGGTTAAAGTGATTATACTGTAGACCGGAGTGAATACACTCTATCCTCTCATTAAAAATTGATCATGAGAACCAATTTAGAATAAAGCAATTAATGCTGCACAAACTTTTGTAAAGTGACAAGCTCCCTCCGGTCCACAGTATAGGGTACTTAAACGATATCATAGGAAACAAGAAATAACAATTAAGTCATTTAATTTATCCTAAAATATAAATTTTTTCCACTTTTTCCCTTCTTGAGAAATGTTTAATTGTATTAGGAATGTTATTTTAGAAAGAGGGATATAATGAAAGGGCAAAGTTGGAAGGTGAGTATTAATCACAGGGGCAAAACAGAAAAAAGAGTATTAATTAAATTGGAGGTAACTTATATTCTGAACCATGACTTCCTTTTAGAAGTGCCATATATTGTGGACCGGAGGGAGTATAAATTCTTATAGAAATAATCCCTCCAATCTTATTTATAAGTACTCCTCTGGTTCTATTTATATGGCACAGAAAGAAGCTTTTTTCAATCTTATCTATAAGAAACCTCATTAAATTTTTGAAGTGAATGTACAATTTAACCCTTTACTTATTATTTTATTAACTTTGTTTTCATGTGGTATTTTTGTATATTAAGTTGGGGTAGTGTTAGAAAGTTGTTGAATTTTGTGGTAAAGCACATGAGGTTTAAGGTTTTCCTTGGTCTGCATGAAAAATATTGGAAGTAAACTATAAATAGGACCAAAGGAGTATATAACATTTTCTCACATACACTTTGGTTCTTATAATAAGTTTACCTGTATAAGAAATTTTTTGCCATGAATATAAGTTCACTTAGAGGTTATTAATTATTGTTTTCCAATTTTACCTTATATAATTCTTGTTGGAAAAAGAGAGATGAAAATGATTTGTAAATGCAAATAGCTAGTGAAAACTTTATAAGGGCAAAATTGGTAGATTTTATAAATTTAAGGTATATTTTATTATTTAATTAACATTCCTTAGTTTGCGATAATTAGTTAAAGACCAGAGTTGAAGGGCTGATCCCAAATATAAGAAACATGTGCTTGTCTAAAGATTTGATGGAGTTTGCTTGATTTTTATCATCTATCATATATTTTTCCACTCATTATCTCTCATCTCTTTTTCACCTATTCTCTCCCTTACTAATCATCTTCAGGATTCAGGAATAAGGGTTTCAATGGAGAAAATAATGCATCTCCTACACAACTTACTTTTTGATATAGCTTTAGGCTTTACGACTTACACTCCCTCCACTCCTTTTTATATGGAACAACTGCTAAATTCACACAGTTTAAAATATTAATTAATAATAATAAATGGGTAAGATATACATTTTTCTTTTCATTTATACCCTTATTTATAAATAGAGGACATGAAAGACAATGGGTAATGCAGAGAGATAATGAGTGATATATATTTAATGGGGTAAAAAAAAATACAAGTGTAATTTTTTAGACAAAAAAGGATTTGTTCTTTATATTAAAGACCATCCCTATGAGAGAGAATGTTCCTTGATTTGCATCGTCCACTAAAGCATAATAATTTATATGATTTTATTTTAGTGCTAAATAAAATATTATAATCTTAGTAGGAGGATTTTGTCCCCATTTACATGGGAAAAGTAAAAGGTAAAATCCAGTTTTACCTACTGCTTGTTATATTTGGTCAATTTCAGAAAATATCTTATTAGTTAACAAATGATTAGTTTTTCTTATTCTTACTTGCTTGGACAACTATTGTATGTCACTAGGCATTCTTTTTGTTTTCCTTACTAAGCTCTTATATTACAATGAGAATGGATGTTAGGTTTTTAAGACATAATGTATGATTGTAAATAAGCTTGAAGGGTTATATAAATTTGGAGGCCTAGTCTTTAAAGGCTATTTAAAGCCACATTTTAAGAATGGCTATTTAAAGGGATAATGTGCTAGGCTCTTGCTCACTTCTCTTTCTCCTTTCGCCCTATTTTCTATTTGGTATGAAAGCTGATATGGAACATGGGCTGGTAGGAAGAAACAAGAGTGCTTACTTCTCGACTCCCTTTTATTCCTTCAAAATTCTGGCTTCCAGGTAATCACCATGCCTTCTCTACCATACTACCCTCTTGTTTTTCGTGTTCCCTTTTCGCTTTGAAGTTTCTTATCTTTCTGAACTATTCGTGGCGGACGAGTTAGATCACTATGGGTATGCATGCTTCCTCTGCCATATCAATATTAATTTACTTTCTGTTAGATGAATTTGAAAGTTTTCTAAATGAATCAGATCGCTGCGTGTGTGAATGAGTTATATGGACCATCGAGGGTCTTTTTTTGTCTTCCTTCAATAAAGAAAAAATTAAACTAGCTTTTTTTCCCTACGGAAGTATATCTTGATCGAGTATTATTTGATGCTTCCGAACTTTTTCCCAGGTGAAAGTTTTCAGCATCAATTTTTGGTTTTGCCGCTCCTTCTTCATCACTCCATACATTTATACGTACAATTCTTTCGTGTTTTAGTCGTTTTTCTTTTTTTCCTCTGTGATGGACCAATTCTTTTGTGTTTTTCTGCATGATGAGGTTATTTGAATACACGCACTATTCTCCAGTTACATGAAATACTACCATTCATGAATGAGTCCTATTGATGGCTTTTCCTTCAATTTATTAACAATTTCCCTTTATGTTCATACAGAATTCTCAAATAAGGTCGAATTGGAAATTAAGTTGTATGAAATTAAGAACATAAAAAGGCTTTGTTATTTTTAGAAATAAAACAAAATTTTGTAAACGAGTCATATTTAGACACTAAACTAAAAACAGATCCATCAATGAATGGTTTGATTTAGACACGTCTTATATAATAACAAAACTATATAATAACGCCATTATTGAAAAGTTTGGCCTCTCTCACTCTGTAATACGATTCATCTTCTAAGGAGACTGTCTCCAATCTGAAGCTCCTTCTTTGAGTCCCTCACCAAAAATTGAAATCTTCCATCTCGGAATCAACACTCATCGATCACCACCTCCAGAAAAAAGCTAGCTCCTCCTCTGTTCTGTCCATGTTCTGGGTATGCACAAGCCATCACTGCATCTTCTGATTTTTAATTAATTTCTCTTCTCAGTTGTGCTAATTATTTGATTTTGATGTTCCAGCGCTTTATATATAATCTGATATTCTTACTGTCAAGCAATGGTTTTTGCAGAAACAATGTCAACTTCATGACTTAACTCTGTAGATTCTTACTTTGATACTTCTGCTCATCAAGAAAAAGGTAAAATGAACAAGACTGATATTTATTTTTCCACACAGCATCGTCATTTCATATTTTACCTTAAAATATAGGGATCGATCCTCTTCTTTTTACTGGTAGGTGTGATGAGTGGCAGGGGTGGGTGGGGGGAGAATATAAGTAATTTTTTGATATTATTATTTGTTTCAATACATTCTCTCCTGTTTTAATGTTGAATTTTTATTAGATATTGATATAGATTGCGCTTTTCTTTCTATCAAAATATATATATTGTAATATCCAAACATCCATTTGTATGTATTTGCCAATAATTGACTCAGTATGCATAAGCCATAACTTTTTATTCAGTTAATTTCTCTGGTGAGTTGAGATAAATTTGATGTTGAAAGAGCATTATATACACACACACACATGATAATAGAGTTTTATGTATTAGTTGATGCTAGCTTGACACTGGGTATTGCAGAAAAAATATAATGTCAAGCTGAGATTCTTTTACTCTGGAGAATATTACTTGATGCTAGCTGCTTTAGAGCTTACCCATGTGTAATGCTAAAAGAGGAGATCCAAGAAAATTGAACAATATACAAACGCTTCATTACTAGTAAGTGACTCCATATTTTACTTTATTCAAGATCATGATTTCATTCTCCCTTTATATCATTTTATTTGCCTTAATTGGATGTGCTGCATTTCATTGGGCATGCATGCATTAATTAAAAATAATAACCCTAAACTGCATTTAATTACATATATTAAAAAGGGTTAAGGTGCAAATTTAGCAACTAATCATTTCCCTATGGGCACCCAACACAACTAACTATTTTTGTATGTGAAAGTAGACATAATCCATTTATTAGGGAGCAGATATAGCAACGCCGCCATTAACTGAAGTTAACTTCTGTTACTTTTTGCATAGTGGATCTCACCAATCTTATCACTCTCCATTATTTTAATATATTTTTAGAAGGGTTAAGGTGCAAATTTAGTAATGAACTATTTTTCATATGAACATTTACAAGACAAATATAGGAATTTACATAAGAGCATTTACATTAATGCCCTTTCCTTATTTTTTTTCATAAGAACATTTACAAGACAAATATGGGTATTTATAAGACAGATAAAGAGATTTGCAAGACAAAGTAAAGGAATTTAAACAAATCTAGGAAGTTAAAAAATTTTGGTCATTCACATATTTGTCTTTTAAATGCCCATATTTGTCTTTCCATTGGCAAAACTTAATTTTATTTGACCCAATGGGGTGCAATAAAATTTTTTTTGACTCACTGTATTCTTTTAAATCCTTTTATTTGTCTTGTAAATACTCTTATGAAAAAAATAAAGTAAGGGTATTAATGTAAATGCTTTTATGTAAATACCGATATTTGTCTTGTACATGCTCGTATAAAAAATAATTGTGTTTGGTGCCCATAGGAAAATAGTTCATTGCTAAATTTGCACCTTAACCTTTTAAAAATATATTAAAATAATACAGTGAGAAGACTGATAGAACCTATAGTGCAAAAAGTAACGAAAGTTAAGTATCCTTAACGGCGTTGCTATATCTGCTTCCATATAAATTGTTTATGTCTATTTTTATACCCGAAAATAGATAATTGTGTTGGGTACCCATAGAAAAATAGTTAGTTACTAAATTTGTACCTTTACCTTATTAAAAATGATTGTTTCAAGAAAAATTTTGGGATAGC
The DNA here is from genome assembly GCA_963210345.1 of Inga oerstediana. Lineage (NCBI taxonomy): Eukaryota > Viridiplantae > Streptophyta > Magnoliopsida > Fabales > Fabaceae > Inga > Inga oerstediana. The sequence goes on from OY723400.1 coordinate 82,705,304, forward strand.
AAGGACACTTTTAACAAACTTATGTTTTTAGTTGCAACATATCTGTTGGAGGTAGTATGTATTATGAACAAGGTACTAGTTCTAAGAGTCAGCTTAAAAAATAAACATGCATGATTGATTTCTTAACAAAATTGAAGGAAAATTAAGAGGGAGAAAGCGTACCCGGCGGATCCATGTTCGGATCCGGGTCAAACCTTCGAAGTTCCACTAGTCGATCCTCTGAGTAACCCACTCAAAATATTAAACTAATTTGGACTATTAGAGAACCAGAGTCCAAACAGTGTGGCACAATAGAGCACCACACAAGAAAGAAATTGAGAGGAAGTGAGAGAATAAGAAAACTCAGTAACTGGGGTGAGTAAAACTGATGGGGAGACCCTCTATTTATAGTAGTGAGCTAGGGGTATTTTGGGAACTCAAAATATCCATCACAACCATCAGATGAGAGAGTCTCTCAACTTCTCTCTTTTACTTGATCAAATGAATAGAAAATAAATAATGTTTTATTAATTTCATAACTGAAGTTAGATTATTTAAATATTATAAATTAAATTTCAATTTAATTTATATAATTAAATATATATATATAATTGGTCTCACTCTGTTATTTAGCTGACTCACAGTTTAGCTGTAACCCCCTCACGGTAATTACATCCGTATTACGAAAATTAAGTGAAATAGAGACCAATAAGACAAAATATCATTTATAATTCCCTCTTCTTAGAGATGGGGTGTCCAGAAAAATCTTTTCAAAACATAATTAGTTTGGTCTCACATTCATTCTCGAATATAATTACCTGTGCAGATATATCACACAATAAATATCAGAGTGCGAAACTAAAATCCCGGCAACCCCTGGGTTCATCTATATATCGAATTGGGTTCTAAATTCCCAATAATGGGGATTAATATCCAAAAATATTCATTTACAACTTATTTACACTTAGTAATCCCAAAACCAAAATACAGATAACCAACAACCATTAAAATCTCAGAGTAATCCCAACTACTCCTGGTTGTCCGCTTCCCTTTTGAGCCACTCGCCCTATCTGAAAAGGTTAGTAATTTGGAAAGAGTGAGATTCTAAAGAATCCCTGTAGTAACAACTCATTCATACCACACGTAATCACATAGCATGTAAACAAATCATCTCATAACAGCAACTCACAATCACACTTCACCCTCATCCCCTTTTATCGCTGGGAAGGCACACCGTCCTAACCCGAACCGTTGTTAGTGACTCAGGGACTGTTGGTATGGCAGTGTATACGAATAGCCTTGCGGCTCACATATAGCCTTTCGGCCCACAAATAGCCTTTCGGCCCACAATTAGCCTTTCAGCCCACATATTCACATATATTACACCCTAACCTCATCCCCTTTTACCTCCGGGAAGGCACACAACCCATACCCGAACCGTTGTTAGCGACTTAGGGACTATCGGTATAGCGGTGCATACACAATTTCACAAATCTTGCAGCATACGAAATCATCACATCACAATGATATAGCACACATACAATGTATCACATAAGGTATAAAGAAAGAGTCACTACCTGTATCTTTCCTGACTGGCTTCGGAACCGTAGTCTCGAGAGGGCGACAGATATCAAATCCTATACCAAAGTAGGGACAACCGATCAATCTCTTTTCCAAGTTCTTAATTTCATAATACACTTAATTGGTTATCATTTAGGACTCTTTAGGTGACTATTATAGCCCTAACCATATGCCTAATGGGTTGGAAGAAACTACCCCGAAGACCCCTTTTTCGAAGGCACAGCACAGATTTTTGACACCCTCACTCGAGTGAAGACGACCTCACTCGAGTGATACCCTCACCCGCACTCGAGCACCAGCGAGTGAGATGCAGGAAGTGAGCACCCGAGAGCAACCAGCACACCATAGGGTGGCTAGCTCACTCGAGCATGATGCTCTGTGCTTGGGTGAAAACTCCAATTCCACTCGAGCACCAGAAAGCACAACACCACGAGTGACAACCCGAGAGCACAACCCACTCCAGAGGCACAAGCTCACTCGAGCATGACCCTCAGCACTCGGGTGAGACGGCAATGCTTGCGAGTGTCAGAGCACACTCTTGGGCATCAACTAGCAAGTGAGGACTCGAGAACAACACAAACTCTGATCACACACCATCACTCGAGCAGACACAAGCTCACTCGAGAAATCATCACTTTCACTCGCGGTTCCAGAAATGCACTCGAGCCTCATTCAAAGAAACTCAGGCAAAACACAAAGCACAAAGGTAAAAATGCACACAGCACTCGAGCATGATCTTCCTCTGCTCGAGTGTTGTGCATCAGAGACCAAAAACGCAGAAAACTTCAGAAAATACCAGATGGTCAAAATTATACCCAATGGTTCCCAAACCTCTAACAAAGCTCATACCCACTTAGCACTAACTAGGGAACACATTGGCAACTCCAAAAACACTGCAAAAACCATTTTGACCACAATCAAACACTAAGGTCTCCATGATACACAATATCCAAATTCCATTCAACTTAATTCCAACATTCCAAACTAAATGCAACAATCAAATAACTCCACAATGAACCTATTCCAACATCATCCACCATGAAATTCATATATTCCATATTTGGCACAAACTAGGGCAAATTTCCAGAATTTCTCAAACTTATTCAAAACTTATAACATATATATCAGAAAGCATCAAATACCTACCTCTTCACTTTGCCAAATCCAGAATCTTGATTCTCAAATATCCAAATTCGTCCAACTCACAAATCAACACCTTTCAAGATTCTGAAATCACCAAGTTGAAGCTCTCAATGAGATACACAACATTAGAGAAGAGGATTTGAGTAAAGGAGGATCATTACCTACCAAAGATTCAAGCTTTTCCTTTTCTCTTTCCAAGCTTGTTCAGCGAAAAAATGAAGGAAGGAAGAGAGAGAAAATGTGAGATGGAGGAAGATGATAATGAGGTTGCTTCTTTTCCCTTTGTCCATACTCCCCAAACCGAAAGAGAGAGAAGAGAGAGGAAAAAGTGAACTTTTGTCCTCTTGTGACTTCATCCAATGGCTCCAACAATGCCACATGTCTCCATCTCCACACTTCCACTATGAGCTCACATAGACACAAAGCATAGGATTCCGACCCATCAACAATGAATCTCAACCCTTGATCTCTAATCACCACACAAATTTATATCAAATTCTCATCATATTTCACCAAAAGTGTTTAATTACACTAATTACAATAATTTACAACATCATTAGCCCTTAATTACAAATTGGGATATTACATTAGCAATAATTCACAAGTTTCTCATCCAATTTATTAATTAATTAATCAATTAATTAGGATTTAGTCCAATTTTTCAATTAATTAATCCGTCCCATCAGGGACAGATTTCGGATAAAAAAATTCCAACAAAAATAGTTTTAAAACATGTTAAATGGGTGGTTCTATCACACTTGTTTCATTATTCTTTTTTTTTTTTTTGAATAGCACCCTACTGGATGTGGACCGGGATCGAACCCGGATGTTGAGGCACTGAGGCCTCATGCCTTACCAACTGCGCCATAGTGCGCTAGGCCTTATTTCATTATTCTACCGTAACATTTCTTGAACCATTTCACTGTAGCCTAAGGGGTCACCATTGGACGGAAACGAGAGGGATGGTGCGTGACGAGTGATGAGATGGAGCTGATTTGTAAACCTTGACAGCAATTTTCAGCACTATAATTTTGCCACGTGGGATGACTGGATGATGACACAAGTAAGTTATTTATGATAAAGATTACATTATTAAATAGAAAGAGATTAGGAATTAAGTTGTAACGGAATCAAAAGTTGAATGACTAAGTCATAATTGTTGGATTAAATCACACCTGAGTTAAAATTTGAAGATCGATCAAAAGAATAATATTTCCTAATTTTTTTAAAACACAAAGTTCTTCAAAACTGAGAAAAACGTATTTATCAAGGGTAATGATCCATTGTAGGAGAGAAGGTAGGGGAGGGGCAATGACAATTTACCATTCTACCCTCATATATTAGTTTATATTTTTTTATGGGAAAATGACAGTGAGGTCCCAAGGACCAAACAAAATATCAGTAAAGTCGTTGTGAAAAGAAATAGTAACTCGTTAAATGTGTTTAACAATTCAACATGTTGTAAAAATGACTCAACGAGTTGTTATTTCTTTTCACAGGGACTTTAATGGTATTTTGTTTGGTCTCTGGGACCTCACTGTTATTCTCCCATTTTTTATTTATATGTTGTATAAATTAATTTACCCTTTCATTCTATTTAATATAATAATATTATTTTTATTTATAATTAATATCTTAATATATTTTGAAAATGAAATGTTATTTTTTAATTTGTGATAATATATTTTTTTTTAAAATTAATTTCCAAATAGTATATTTATTAATTATAGTAATATTTTTATTTATAATACTATATTTTTATATTATTTTAATATTATTCTAATATAGTTTTTGATGATGATAATTTTTTAATAACAAATTTTAAATATAAATTAGTTTTATAATATTATATTTTAATTATAATAATATTTTATAGTAGTATATTTTTATTCTTATAATGTTTGGTTTGTTATATTATATTTTTATGTAAAACTAATATTATAGCATTATATATTTTTTGTCATAATAATATTTTTTTATCTATGTTAATAAAATTTTTATTTTAAATTACAATAATATGTTAATGGCCTAACCTCCTAAATAAGGGCATAACATCTTTGGCCATCTCACTTCATTCTATTCTCTCTCTACAAAAAGAACTCCCAAATACTGCCTTAAGACTAGCTGTATTTAAAAAAAACTAAAAATTTAATGCTGTTTTATTTATCCTTTTTCTTCTCAAAGTTATATTATTTATCATTAGAGAATTATATATATTGTAATATTCAAACATCTATTTGTATATATTTGCCAATAACTTGTCTCTGTATGCGTAAGCCAATCATGGAGATGAAAGAGCTTTATATATTAGTTGATGCTAGCTTCATATTGCGTTTGGCAGGAAAAATATCGAGTTGATGCTAGCTACTTAGTGCTTATATAACCGAGAAAATTGAACGATCCAAAGCTTGATAATTAGTAAGTGGCTTCATATTTTACTCTACTGATCAACATTTCATTCTCCCTTATATCGTTTTATTTGCCTTAATTGAACAACAAATACATCTGTTTCTTGAGTCTTGGTTCTATCATTTTCATCTTTCTACTTTTCTTCTTAAAATCTTATATCGACCATCAGATTAAAAAAATGGATGGTTCATATTCAATATTTTATAAAATTATTATTTTCAATAACAACAACAACAACAAAAGCCTTATTCCACTAGGTGGGGTCGGCTACATGGATTGCATGACATTGTTGTGCTATATAAAAAACCAGCTCTTTAAATATATTATTAACCAATTAATAGATCGCACTCTATAACCTCATGGGATATTCGCTTCGGTCTTCCTGTAACCCACCTTTCGTAATTATATCCGAAATACGCCATTAAAGTGAAATAGAGACCAATAACAATTAAAACTCATTTACAATCCCATCCTTGAGATAGGGTTTTCACAATTGTTTTTCAAAATCACTTTAGCCTGGTCTCATATTCAAATTTCGAATACAATTACCATGCGAAGATAAATCACATTTAAACATATCAGAGTACGCAATGTAATTCCCGGCCAATCCCGGGTTTCATACCTTCGGTAAACAATCATAGGGCACATTAGCCCATTACCATATCTCCAACGGGGATTGCACAAAGTCTTCTCAAATACACATCCCAAATACATATCTAAATACATACTCAAATATACATCCATATCATATGCAATTATCCTAATATCTATGATAACCAACTACCAAATTCAAATACTCTAAGGAGTCTTCACCATCTTTGAATGCTTGCTCCATCCTCGCTCTTCCTTCCCTATCTAAAATGTTGATAGGGGAGGGTGAGATTCGAGAGAATTTTAGTAGGAAAACAATATCAATATGCATGTGCAATAAATATTTAATGCATGACATGCTTGCATCACATAACTCATGCTCAAACAATGACAAATTTGTAAGCTCAATGCTTCGAACAATATACCTATGGCCACAGCATAAATTGAAATACAGCTTCAAATTACACATAATCATGCAAAGCTAAGACATGCACCAACACACTAATACAAATATCAAATACATGCAGGAGAGATATGTTCCCTACACTTTTCTTCCACGTAAGCTCCAGCTCCGGCTGCTCACGATCAGGGCGAACACCAAACCCTATAACCAAACAAGGACATAGGGTTAATCCCTTTTCCAATTCCTTAACTTTCAAACACTTAAGTTGGTTATTATTCACAACCTTTAGGTGGCTACCCAAAGCCTAGACACAAGCCTAAAGGGTTGGGAAAATACTTGATCAAAGACTATCTTTTGAATCATCAAAATCCCCTTTTTGACAGTGGCACTCGAGTGAAGATGACCTCACTCGAGTGATGGATGCCTTTCACTCGAGTGATAACCTCAACACTCGAGTGATGCTTCCTCAAGCACCCGAGTCCTACCGAGTGAAGCACAAGAAGTGAACACCCGAGAGCAACAGAAATCCCAGAGTCAGAAGTGCACTCGAGCACAAAGGCTCTCACTCGAGTGATAACCTCTCTCTCACTCGAGTCCCACAAAGTGAAGTCCAGAAAGTGTCTACCAGAGACGCGGCTCCAAGTGCCAACATGCATGCTCACTCAAGTGAGAACCCACTTCACTCGCAGTGAACCAATACACTCTTGCTCTCTTCACGCGCAAATGCAACCAAAACTGAAAGGAAAAGGGAAAATATGCTGCATCACTCGAGTGAGACCCCTGTCACTCGAGTGAGGCTGCATCAGAACCCAGAACGCAGCAGATATCAGCATTTTCCCTAACTCAACCAATATGTTTCCAATGGTCCTAACACTTTAACACAAAGCTATTCCCACATAATTTCACACAAGGAACACTTTGGAAACCTTAAAACAACCAAAATCATACCACAAAGACATTTTTCCCCACATTGGTCACACTTATCACACACATTACCAAATTCCACAACTTCTACTCCCAATGACTCAATCAATTCTAATGGCATCAAAACACATTAGAACACTATTTTCAACACCACCCACCATTCAAACCATCCATTTCACAATTATACCAAAAATTAGGGCAAATTCCACAAATTACAAAACTCAACTATAAATCACAAATAATAGATCAAAAGGGTACAAATACTCACCTCGTCCTCTTCCCCAAGACAAATCCTTGATTATTCATCTTCACAATGTCCTCAAGCTCTCAAAACACCTTCTTTCCCAAATCTAAAACCATAGCAATGAAGCTCTCATTACTATGAACAACTTTAAAGAAGATGATTTGAGCAAAGGAGACAAGAACAAAGCTAAACCTAACCTTTTCCATATCTCTCTCCTCCCCCAAGCTTGTCGCCGTGGAAGCATGGAAGAGAGAGAAAATGAGCTCAGATTTTTGGCTCCCCAAAAGCCCACAATCGACTTAGAGAAGAGAGGAGAGAGGAAAAGAGATTTGAAACTTTGACTTGATCTAAGGGCTCACACCATGCCACTTGTCACCAACTCAACACACCTCCCATGAGTTCACATACACACATGCACATGGGATTCCACCATTTGATCTCTACACAATTTAATCACAACCATTGATCTTGAAGTTACCAATGAGTTTCCTCTTCGGCAACTGATCAATTAGTCGGTAACTTTACCGTTTTGCCCCTGATTATGGCAATTCTCTTGAATCACCACCAAACACATTCTCATATTTCTTAATCCAAATTTGGGATCCTGCTAAACCAGGGCTTAGCAGTTCACTAATCTCAGGCTTATTCTCTAAGCTCAAGTCTCAAAACTCGGGGTATTACACTTCCTCTACCTCTTTTTTAGAGAACTCCATACTACTCAATCAGCCCTTCTCGCCGACGCACCCAATGGCTTCTTTGAATGTGTCCAAACTACATCAGACGATTTTCTACCATTTCCTCCTTAATAGGTGTCTCTCCAACTCGTTCGTGTATATGGTCATTACAAATGTTATCTTTTTTATATGATTACACATCGATCTCATCATCCTCATCTCTACTACTCTTACTTTATGGTCATATTTTCTCTTTAAAGCCTAACATTCACTACCGTATAGCATTCCTGGTCTTATAGCAGTGCGATAAAACTTTCCTTTTATGTCATTAGGTACTTTCCGGTCACAAATAACTTCAGTAGCTCTTTGCCATTTATACCACCCAACTTGAATTCTATGATTAACATCTCCACCAATTTTACCATCGTGTTGTATAATTGATCTCAAATATCTAAACTTTGACACTTGTTGAATGATTTGCTCTCCCAACTTATCCTCCACATCATTTGTGCATATATTCTGTTTTACTTCTACTTAGATGAAAACACTTCTACTCCAGAGTCCTTCCCCATATCCTAAGTTTTGAATTAATCTTCTCCCTTTGTTTAACCAATAGAACGATATCATTAGCGAAAAAGCTTGCAATTAGGGATCTTTTATTTAATAATCTATGTTAGAACATCTATCATTAAGCTAAACAAATAAGGGCTTAAAGCTTATTTCTAATGTAGGCCAATCCTTATGGGAATGTCCTTTGTCTCACTTCCAGGCATTCTAATATTCGTTGTCACCCCTTCATACATTTGTTGAATGGCTCTGATATATGCAACATGCACCCCCTCTTTTTCAAGACTTTCTAAAGTACATCTATTGGTACATGGTCATATGCTTTTTTCAAGCCAATGAAAACCATATGCTAGTCCCTTCCTTTGGGCTGATACTTTTCCATTAGCCCCTTTAGCAAATAAATCATTTCTATTGTTAAACTTCCCGACATGAATCTAAATTGGTTCTTAGAAATACTAGTCTCCAACCTCAACCTATGTTCAATTACATTTTTGCACAATTTCATTGTATGACTCATAAGCTTAATTCATCTATAGTTTGCACAATTATGAATATCTCCTTTATTCTTATAAATAGGGACTAAAGTACTTTTTCTCCAACCATCAAGCATTTTCTTAGATCATAAAATACCATTAAATAACTTGGAAAGTGACAACACCCCTATTCACCCAAATATTTCCAAACTTCAATAGGAATACTGTCAGATCCAACAGTTTTACCATTTCCCCCTCTTCAATTAAATATTTCCAAACTTCAATAGAAATACTGTCAGGTCCAACAGTTTTATCATTTTCCATTTTCTTAATAGCTTTTTTAACGTCGCCAACACAAATCCTGCAATAAAATGACAAATTGAGATCACATTCTTAAGTTGCCAAATCCTCCAAGTCACAAGTTAACCCTCACCAGCCATAGTTGAACAACTTATAAAAGTTGGATTCTCACCTATTCCTAATATCTCCATCAGTAACCAAAACATTGTCTTCTTCATCCTTTATACATCTTAATTGGTCTGTGTCTCTTGATTTTCTCTCATTATTCTTTGTAACCTTGTAAATTTTATGCTCTCCCCCACCTTTATCCTTAATTCATTATAAAACTCCTCATATGCTTTAACACGAGCTTTACTCACTGCCTTCTTGGTCTCCTTTTTAACCATGAGGTACCTTTCTCAATTTTCAGCATTATCACACAAGTGTATGGCATTAAAACAATATTTCTTATTAGCCAATGAGGTTTGGCACAGTTGGTTAAGGTCTTGCCACCCCGATCACAAGGGAGTGTGTTCGAACCCTTTGACCGATAGGGAGACCTCATTGGTAAGCGATCTCGTAAATCCCTTGTAAGCGCTCGAAGAGCCCTGGGGCCGTGCCCTGGCCTTGGTAGGGGACTGGTGCCGAACCTACCTAAACTTTTTTCTATAAAAAAAAACAATATTTCTTATTCTTGAACGAACTCATCCCACCACCAAGTCTTTGTATCTGGCTAACCAAAACATTTTGATTCTTCTAAAATTACTTTAGCAATCTTCTAAACCTTCTTAGCCATATTCTCCTACATGAAATAATAAAATATGATCTACACAATTCATAATTAACTACAATACAAATAAAATTAAAAAAAATAATAATTTATAAAATATTATAATAATAGTTCTATAAAATATTAAATATGAACCATCTATTTTTTTTATAATTTAAATGTAGAGGTGGATTCTGAGAAGAAACAGGAAAAACAAATGATTCTCACTGTATAGTCTTCCTCGTTTCCACGCATGGCGTTCAACACCATTATACATTAAATCATTAATGGCTATAGGATATAGTTGAAGTGAATTATTCTTTTGGTGCCATTGGATGAACTGCATTTCAATAGGCATGCATTTTTGTCAACTACTAGTCAACAATGTAATAGCATTATAAAAATTATAATTTGTATTTTTTTTTAAAAATAAAGTTATTCATCATGCTAAAACGGTCACCCCCCCCCCCAAATTATATTTATATTATAATTTACAAAATATCTAAATGAATGAATTTGGAGATCAATATGGAATTAGGAAAAGCCCAAATCTGACCCATTTAATATTCAAGTTTTGTTTATTTTTCCTTTTTTCATAAAAAGATATTCAAGTTCTCTAACGAGTTCAAGTATTATCAAGTCCACGTTGAAGACTTTATAAATGATCAAGTCTAATAATTCCAAGAAACAAACCATAATATGAATGTTACGATTTTATAATTATAACTATTCCATACGAACTTATTTTTTTAATTAAGCAAATATCAATCGAAACCTTTTCATGATGTTTTACTAGAAGATTAGCTGCACTGGTAAGGTGAGTCCAAGCAGCAACTCGCTTCAAATTTGTAAAATAAAGTATGAAATAATTGAAGAGGCTTATAAAACATGCATGTTTGATGTCTTACTCTTAAGACCATAGTAAAATATATCAAATTGAGTGATTCCATCAATCTTGTTTCATTGATTATATTCTGTAGTAACATTTCTTGAGTCGTTTTGCAGGCTTCGAGGTTTCAAACTTTCAATGGCTGATCCGGCATCGATAGCTGGGGTAGTTGTTCCCGCAGTTGTAACTCTAGCCCAACCTATTGTGGAAGAATGTCCAGAGCAGATTGTAGTTGATAAGCCGGCAGAGCGGGTCAAGGAGGAGATTGGTGTTCCATCAATTGCCGAGTATCCCACTCTTCAGAAAGCCTTTCAAGACGTTATGAGTCTGCTACAAAGTAAAGGAGTAAAATGCGTGGCACTTTATGGGCAAAAAGGGGTGGGGAAAACAACAATAATGCGACACTTAAACAACCACTTCCATGATAGAGCTGACTTTGATATGGTGATTTTCATCAAAGTGGCGGCTGATGAGCAGACTGATGGGCAAACTGAATGCCTTCACAATCTGCAGAAAATTGCAGAACGAATGAGGGTGGATACAAAAGGCAAGGAACTTGAAGTTGCTGAAAGAATACAGGGAGGGCTCAAGAACAAAAGATATTTGCTGATTTTAGATGGCGTAAGGTATGCATTCACTCTCGATGGGATTTGGGGGAGGTTGGATATTTCAAAAGACGAAAAAGATAGTAAGGTGGTAATAGCCACTCATTACCCTCTTGCTTGGAAGTCACAATGTGTTCAATGCGCGGTCCCGCTCCAAACATTATCCCCTATTGAAGCATGGAAGATGTTTCGAGACATTGTTGGTGACAATCTTTTACCACACGTGGCAACCACTCGAATGATATGTGAGAGGTTCTGCTGTTGTCTTCCCCTCCTTATAGACCAAATTGCAAGGTCTTTTAAATATCAAGAGTCTCCCATTGATTGGCAGAGCGCTTTGAATGAATGCACGCCTTGGCCTCAAGTTGAAGTTGATGGTTTGAGAGAAATGTACCCAACGTTGGAAATTTGTTATCAACAGTTGGATCAAAGTAAACAAAAATGCTTCCTTTATGCTGCACTATATCCTGCAAACAGCAAGATATACACAGATTATTTTGTGGAGTGTTGTATAGCTCAGGGCTTTCTTGGTGATGTTGATGCAGATACTATGTATAGTGAAATGTGCAGGAGAGCTAAAGATGTGGTATTGAGGCACCTTGTTAATGTCGCATTCTTGGAGGAAGCGGAACAAATGAGGTATATTAAAATGAATGATCTATACAGGCAATTTGCTTTATATATATCATCCAAAGATCCAAATTCAGAATGCAGAATTTATGTTGATAATGAAGAACAAAAGGAAGCCTTTAGATCAACATCATGGAGAGATGCTAAATGGATTTCTATGGTTGGCAGTAAAAGGGATAGTCTACCAACAAACCAAAAATATGGGAGTCTTCAGACCCTATTGCTACAAAAGAATATGAAGTTGGTTGAAATCCCAATCACCTATTTTGACAGCATGGGCAATCTTCTTGTATTAAACTTATATGGTACTAAAATAAGGAGGTTACCATCTTTGTCGGGCTTAACTAGTCTTAAGGCTTTCTATCTAAATGGCTGTTCAGACTTAATAATATATTCATCTGAGATCCAACCACTTCAACATCTTGAGGTATTTGACATTCGAGATACTGGTGTGGACTTTGTGCCTTGCTTGCAAAGGTTGCGGTGCCTACGAATCTCATACACTGCAAGCATTAATTATCACGGAATCTCAGAGCTTCACAAATTAGAAGAATTGACCATTGAAGTGAAATCCCTCCCACAATGGTGTGATGATGCTGAAACTATTAGACAAGAAGTTGCTTCTCTAAAAAATCTAACAACTTTTAGATGCAGCTTTCCTTCTTCAGAGACCTCTAGAAAATTTCTAGAGATTAGCAAATATCAAGAGGATCCCATTGATTGGGAGAGGGTTTTCAATGAATGGACGCCTTCGCCTCAAGTTGGAGTTGGTGATGAAGCCGCTCAAGTGGTATGTACCTAAGAAGTTAAATATGCTCTTGTCTGCCCTTGCTTATAGATCCTATTGCAAAGTCTTTTAAATATCAAGAGTCTCTCACTCATTGGGAGGGGTCTTTAAATGAACGAACGGAAGTGGTCTAAGCAGTCTGATACTTTTTTCGATTTTTGAAATATTCTTTTTGTATTACTACCTCCAGTCCTTAATATAAGACCCAGTTAACTATTTTTTGGAGAGATTAAAGAAGCTAAATAAGTTAATTAATCATTGCATAAGCTATGTATCATTAGATTATATATCATTTTGTAAGTTAGGCAAATTAGTTTAGAGAAAAACGATAAATATAAATGCTTTAAAGTAATTTATTTAGTTTGGTTAATTTCTTCAAAATAAAATGTCAACCGGGTCTTACATATTAATGGAGGACCGAAGTTACTAATATGATGGCATTTCAAATTCATATGATCATAGGCGTCAACCAATCTATTAAGTAGCTAAATATATGATGTCTTCTTAATACATTGTGCTTTGATTTTTGAAGGCCTCGCCACGAGAAGGGGAGAGTTCATCCAAGTCCACCAGCGCTATTGGCAAGCCGGTGAGTAACTAATCGGAAAGAAACAACGCCTTCTTGTTGATGTCTAATATCTTCTTGTTGGGGTTATACATATGATGGAATTTCAGGCCCTTAATCTAATAGGTTGTTGTCATTCATTTGATCAATAATCTCAAAATATTTAGTTTCTTAACTATCATTTCTAAGGACTTGGTTATCCTCCTCTGGTCTTATCCTCATTTTCCCCTCCACTATTCATCTCAACTTCTATATCGAAATTTGAGTGGTTCAGATTTAATGTCTTATAAAAATATTTTAAAAATATTTTTTATTGCAATTTTAATTATCATAACCAAAATTTAGCAATTTTGAATTGATTTATTTATTTTTTAATAATTTGATATTTTATTAATATTTTTATAAAACATTAACTATGAATTTCTCAAATTTCAAGCTAAATGTTTAAGATGAGTAGTGGAGGGGAAAGGTATGGCAAGAGTTGAGGAGGATAGCCAAATTTCATTTCTGATATATGGAAAATGATCAAAATGTCCCCACCTTTAATCTTTTGACAGCTATAGACCCAGGTCATTTTGTTGTTGCCATCCGCAGTTATATTTCACATATTAAATTTGTCTCCCAAATTTATAATTTTTCCCCCGAAGTATCCCTTACACACATTAAGGAGTTTCTATTCAAGAGTAGTCATGATGAGTTATTCTATTTGTTATAAATAACTAAGATAACTAATTTCCTTAATATGCCCAGATGATACCATTCTTTCATATTTACTAGTAACCTTAAACTTACGACTTTATTTAGAAAAAAACAACTCACAAGACCAATTTAATCTCTTAAATAATATAACAGATCATAATTAGCTTGCAACAAATTGACTTTGTTACAAGTATCATACCAAGAAAGTGTGTAATGCAACCCACAAAACAAACCTTAAGTTTGGATAAAGTCCAAACTTAGGAGAATTTTTCAGAACTACACATGATCTTGGAGTTTTTTTTCCCCCAAGATCTCGGAGTTACATATATAACAAATGTTCATGCCTGTATTGATGCTGTCAAATTTCGATATATAGTTAAAAAGGTTTTTACCATTAAGCGATAAAGTTATTGCGATGACATATGTAACAAATTCTTGTATCATTTTGCCCCCTCAGAATGACCTGGTTGGGAATTGAAGGCCTGATTCTTGCCTGCGTCTGGGAATTCAACAAAAGATGTTACTTCACTTTCTCAGATTCCCCATAAGACTGTTGTATGTATTGTTATTTTGTGTGATCTGAACTGTTTCTTTTGGTGTTTGTGTTTCAGAGTATTTTTATTATTCTTGTTTTAAAAGTTTGAATAATTATACTTTCATTCTAAATGGCCATGTATATGTGAGTGTGTGATGGGTTTGTTCTTTATATTGTTCTACATCAATAGACAGAAATTGTTGTTTGTACTTCTGTGAGTTAATGCTATATTGTACCTCTCTGTATTGTTTTTCTATTGTTGGCTTAACGTAATATTCTTAATTCCTTCATATATAGGATTTCCTCAACATCATAAGATACCTCATAGTGTTGCATTAGCCATATTACAATTAAATCAATATGAGAAACATAAATATGCAGATCATTACTTGAGAATTAAGCAGTTGTGAACATAAATCCTTTTGCATATACACAGACCATTAATATGTATTACGCTTTGATACCAGGACTTATCTAAAACTATTTGAAGAGTTTCATTTTTCCTTTTTAACATGTAAAAAGAGATTATGGTCTCACATCAATCGCATGAAATAACATGTTCCAATGAAGAAAATGACAACAGGCTCACTTGTCAGTAAAACTTAGCTGATTACATTCCTTATTTGGAACATCTGTAATGCCTCAAGAATTTTAGAATTATTAAAATCGACAAATAATTAATTAATCAAGTAAGTTAATAATAAAAAAAAATGAATATTATTTTTTTAAAAAAATAATATATAAATAAACGAGAATAAAAAATAATATATAAATAAACGAGAATCTAAAATTTCAGGAGCATAAATGTTATATTTTTAATAATAAGGTTCGAATTATCCCTAGAATATATATAGATATAAAAATATTATTAATATTTGTATTAATTGTTAATTGTTGTAGATTTTAATACTCTGTCAGGTCCTATTTTTAAGCAACTTTCTCTCTCATGGGGTTGGTCCCTTTTATAAGTAACTTTCACTTTTTGTATAAAAATGTAAGCTTCTTTTTTCTATTTTACCCTTATTAAATACTCATTCTTTCTCATATCTTATACTCATTATCTCTCATTCTTTTTATCTATTCTCTCTCCTATACTCTTTTCATAAATAGGGGCATATGTGGAAAAACATGGCATTTTTGACACACTTATTGCTTTTAACTACCAGTTCGTTTTACACAATCAAAGAGAAAGTTGCTTATAAATAGAACCGGAGGGAGTAAGAAAGTAGACTAGTGACTAGTGGGGCCTGATTGATTGTTTTTGGGGTCAGGTATTCGAGTCTTTATTGGCAGTAGGGGTGGGCATGGGCAGGGCTGGGCAAGGCGAGACCCCTGCCCGATGCCCTGCCCAAAGGATGAACGGGCTGTATTTTGCAGCCCGATGCCCGGCCCTGCCCACTCAAAGCCCTAACAATTTTGGGCTGGGCAAGGGTGGGCTGGGCAGGGTGGGCTTCCCTGCCCAAGTGATAACGACTTATCTTGTCCACTTATGAAAAAAATAATTCCTTATGAATTTCATAAACATTCCTGTAGTTACTAATACCATATATGTCTTAACTTCGCCCTAAGTAATATAAACTTCAAATACATTCAATGATTTCACATCTTGGGATATTTCAAAATAAGTCTACAACTTGAGTCTTAAAATTTAAAAAATACCATATGTCTTAACAAATATCCATACTTTAAAAATTAAACAGCATCCATAATTCATTATAAATATGAAAACAAAATGATTGTAATTAAAGCCGTGAAGTCAAAGTAGTTTGCATCAATTCAATGTCCCAAAAGTTGATCAAATGATGAAGCATCTGGAAAGAAAATAAAAAGCAACTATAATTTAATACAGCACAAAGTAAAGAAGAAAGGAAGAAATCTACTTATAAATAGTGTTTAGTGATTAGGGCAAAAAAGAGAGGATCAGAAGAGTATTATACATTAGATAATATATATTTTAAATAAAAATATATATATGAAATAATATTTAATTGATATGAAATTTTATATTTTAAATAAATAAAAATAATTTTCAGGGCAGGGCCAAATGGGCAAGGCAGCACCCCTTGCCCGATGCCCGGCCCTGCCTGATTATTAGCCCACCCAAAGTTGCCCAAAATTTTTTCGGGCAACTTTTTTAGGGCTGGGCTGGACAATTTTTTACAGGGCCAGGGTGGGCGCACCGGGCTACTGGGCACCATGCTCACCCCTAATTGGCAGTATAAAAGAGTATTTTATTTTGCATTAACCTTGTGATTTTACCATTAGGTCCTTTGTAAGAAAAACAAGAATAGAATTACACCTATCATATTTTTTTTTTAATCATTCCTTTGTCATTCCTTGACCTCAAACCCGAAGGAATGGGAATGAAATCCTTGAGAAAATCCATCACCGTACTTCGTGTTTGCATCTCCGATGAATAGTTTGCGAGATTCTCACCTTTTCTTTCTTGTCCTGCTTCCTCTTCTCGCTGGCATGAGTTCATGAGAACTCTTATTTTCTTTCCCTTTCTGATTATTGATGACGTATATGCGTGGGCAGAGTTTCCTCTCCTCTTTTGGTGTTTATACTTCTTTCCTTCTTGTTGTTATTTGTCTGCCACTGCCGTGAGAGTTCTGCACTGAAACTTTTTTCTCTTCTCTTCCCTTCCTTGCTGCTGCCATGTGCGTGGGTTTGTATGTGCGAATGTCATTCCCTCCCTCCACCTCTTATGTAGCATTCTTGGGTATGTTCCAAGATCATCTTCTTTCTCTGTTTTTAGAATGCTTCCATATTTTTTTATGTATTAGAATGCTGGTTTTTTTTTTTTGCCCTATTCGGTTATGTGTGTGATTTGGGAAATCTAGTTGGTATTTTGTTTGAGCTGTATCAAGTTTTGGTGACTAAATAAAGTTGTATTATATCTATAATGTATAAAGTTTGAGGCTGTAATTTTAAGTGGAACACTGTTTTAGAACTTGGACAAAAATTAAATGCACATTAGGGGTTCAACAAAATAATTGAAAGGAGAACTTAAAACTAAATTTTGGTATTGAATGGAATATTGAGACTTTTTGAAACCACTTTGATGCTTAAGTGTTACATGGTTGTTGAATAGTACAGTATGATGTATGTTTATTAGTTCAAAGTTGTTAGGAAATTTGATTTGGGTGGTATTGAATAAAATATTGGGACTTTTTGAAACCGCTTTGATGCTTAAGTGTTACATAGTTGTTGAATGGTACAGTATGATGTATGTCTATTAGTTAAAAGTTGTTAGGAAATTTGATTTGGGTGGCTCTGTGAGTCAATAAGGATGCTGGACTTGCTTGTTAGCTATGTGAGATAATGATGATTGTTTTATGACTTGATTTCACACAAGGTGCTTTGTGAAATTGTATAGTAGAGGAATTTAGTTAAATTACGATTATTCAAGTTTATGAGTTGATTTTGAGTAATGCATATGAAGTGTTTGATTAAATGCTTGAGAAGGAATTCTTATGGAATTGTATGTGTGTGTGTTGTTATATTGAGTGTTGGTATTATTATGTGAAGCCGCTCAAAAAATTTGAGATGATGTTTGGATATTATTAAGTTAAGGAAAAAGTTTGCTATGAAGAATCTTGTTAGAGGAGAGATTGTGAATATTTCATATGAAGTCATAATTGGAATAACAATGACTCTGTTTTGGATATTAGGGATTAAGAAGTAAATACAGCGCGGAAGTTGTTTAATAGGAGTAGGTTATTGGAAGCGTAGCAGGTGAGTGAATAGCATCCAATTATAATCTTTATAAATGATATTTTACTACTTGTTTTATTTTTATATTAATTACCTCATTCTAAGCATGGTTTTATCAAGAAAAGTTTATTAGATTTGTTTAGTTTTTTTATTTATATAGAAATGAGTAAGGATTTATGATTGTACCTATTGTTATTATTTATTCTTGTACTGGTTCATAGCATAATTCATGACTATGCATGGAAACAATAAAGAAAGTTTCGAGACATCTTTCATAAATTTTCATGTTAAGGTAGTTTTGCATTTTGAAATGTTCGTATCAAGTTTTTATTTTATGGGAAGGGTTTTTGTCAACAAATTGAATTTGAAGGAAGGTTTTGAAATATTGTTTGTGAACGTTCATGTTCATGCTGGGGTATTCTTTTATGTTGTATTTTATACAAGTTATCATGGTATTGAAATAAGAACATTTCACTTCTTTGATAAATTGGCCCCACGCATGCTTGTGAAATTTTTTGAGATGACTGAATACATAATACTGGTTACTAATAGCAGTATTGTTAGTCCTTGGCGTGCCATGATTAACCTCGAGCTCACTTGACATTCGTGGGCACAGTATTCACGCTTGATATTTGTGGGATTCATTATCACGCTTGTTATTCATAGGTCTTGTACTTGTGTAACCCCCTACCTTAATAGCCAAATTTATAGTTCGAGAATGCGTCATTAAGTTAAAATAGAGACCAGTGGTTAACTTAAAATTTTTCCAAAACTTGTTTAGTGCGGTCTCACGTTCACATCTCGAATATAATTGGTCTAACCAGTTCGGTTTCATTTATACATATCAGAGTGCAACCAAAAATTCCTGACAACGCTCAGGTTTCGTTACTTAATAAAGGGTTTACAACGCTTAGTTTCCCATACAGGGGATTACACAACACTATTCAATATATACAACATGTGCAACTTATCCCCAACAAAATATGACAACCAACTACCAAAATTAAAACTCCTAGCTAGAAGCTCTAACCGCCCTTCATTACTTGCTTTTCCTTTGAACCGCTTGCCCTTGCTGTAGGTTAGTCATTGGAAAGAATGAGATTCAAAAGAATCTCAGTAGTAACAATTCACTTATAACATGTACAATCACAAAGCATGTAAGCAAATCACAACAACAACAACACAACGGCATTTTTGTGATAGCTTTTGCTGCATTCACAACGGCATGTTTCACAACAGCATGTTTCACAACAGCACAACAACAATATTTCACAACGGCAATGTTACATCACGGCATATTCAATGAAATGACATACATGCAAGGCATCATACATAGAATAAGAGAAAGAGACACTACCTTGTTCTTTCCGCTCGTGCACTGGCACTGGTTTATCACGTGCAGGGCAAATGTCAAATCCTATAATTAGAATTACGGGCGACATGTTATTACTTAATCTAATTCTTTAATTCAAACACTTAAGTTGGTTATCATTAGGGACATTTAATCAAATCAACTAAGGAGTTAAAGTTGTCAATTAACCTAAAAGACCAATTCCTAACCCCAAAGTTCAACAATACTATATTATGCCATTACATTTTCAATTTTCGCATAAGAGACCAAATCTGCCAGAATTTTCTCCAGACTTTGAAAAATCATAACTCATTCTACAAAAATTGAAATGAGGTGATCCCAAGTCCTATGGAAAGCTATTGAAGTCCTCTTCATAGGAAAAATATGAATCATTACTGGAAATCACCACACAATTCCAGAATTACACAAAATCCCACACTGCTCCAGAATTAAGTCCAGTTTCGACATCAAACTTTGGGCAACCAGAACTCACAGCTCAAAAATCGAAATGACACAAATTATATGTCCATTTTGAAGCTCGGAATGTGAACTTTAATACTGGAAAGTTTCACAATTTTTAGAGATCATTTGGTTATCCAAAAACACCATACAAGTAGAGTACCTCGCTGGAATTATGTTCAGGCTGAAAACCCAAATTTACACTTTGAGTTCCAATGACCCAAAATTCACAACCTAGGGCTATTCCTACATAATTTTTCGTGTAGAACACAATGGTAACATCAAAATTAACAAATTCCCACTCATTCTCCATGTCCTGTTTTGGCAGAAAATTCAGAATAAATTCCAACAATTACCAACTTCTAATTTCAGCATCAAACTTATGTCAAATGGTTTCCAATCATCATAAACCACCAATAACATAACTAAAACATCATGAATTACCCAAACCCTTGTTTAGGCAAAATCAGGGCAGATTTACACATGCCAAAATTCTCATTCAACCAACACAACCAATAGCTCAAATTGATGCTAATACTCACCTCTTGCTTCTCCTTAGCTCCTTTCTTTGGTTTTTCAGCTTTTGTTCTTGGATGATGGCACAAAACACCTCCTCTTGAAATTCTAAAACCATAGAAATGAAGCTCTCATCAAGAGGAACAAAGTTTGTGAAGGACTCTTGAGCAATAGATGAGGTTAAAGAGGTGAAAATCCAAGATGAAACCCTTACCTTAAACTTGTTTCTTCACTTGTTCTTTTCGTACTTCAGCTGGCCGACTTAGAGAATGAGAGAGAGAGTGAATAATAATCAGTTTTTGCCTTCCCTTATCACTTAAAAACCTGACCGAAAAGTTGGACAAAAAGGAGAGGAAAATATGTGGTCCACATAATATCTTCCTTGGTGAAATCCTATAATAATTTCCAAGATGTGTGGTTTGTTTTTTCTCTTTCCTACCTCTTCCTCACTTGGCCGACTTTACCTTAGCTATTTGATGAAGAATTAATTGCTTCAATTCATTCACTCTTCTTGTTTCTTCTTAGCCGTAATTATTGACAAAGAGGGAGGGGTTTGTTTGACTTATATTTTCTTCTTCCTTTTGGTATTTGTTTGACCAATTTCTTTCTTTCTTTGTCCCAACGCACCACATGAGAAAAAGGTGAGGGAGTTTATTGATTAAATGCTTACTCTATCTCTCTTAACATTTCCTTGACCGAAATGAAGAAGAGAAAGAGTGATAAATGACTTAGCATGATATTTTTGACCAAGTCTTCATCTTTTATAACTTGGTCCAATTGCTTCCATATGTCATATTTAATAGTCAATAGGTATTTTTCTCTTGGTTTTCCCTTGTCATACGTGAATCATGGCCTTTTGAAGAAGAAGATGATCTTGTAAAATATCATCTTGCAATATGATATTCAGTTGCCAATTTTGCATGTGAAATTTAACTAAAGTTATAACAAAATTTCTAGAGGTAATTTTGTCATTAATCCCATCATCTATTTTGTACATTTAGCCCTTGAGCACATTTTGGGATATTACAACTTGCGCTTGTTTCATGGCCTTGAGTTACGTTTGATTGGTTAGTTACCCTCGTGGACTGTGTGTTCATGCTTGTTTTGTGGCCTCATGCTGCGCTTGTTTTCGTGGCCTCGAGTTACGCTTGAATAGTTACCCTCGTGAACTGTGTGTCCACACTTGTTATTTGTTCTGATAAAGTCACGTGAAAAGAAGGAATTTGAGATTTATTGTTATGTAAATTGATTTTGTTAAACAAATGGTTTAAGTGATTATATTGTTTTATTCATTCAATTATCTTTCATATGTTTTCAATTTATGTGTATGAATTTATACTTCAAAAGTTGAAATTTATAGTTGTGTTTTAGCATTGAAGGTTAACTTTGTATATATTATTTCTTCTAGTATTTTATTTATTTTCTTTAAGAGGGATATGATCAACTGCCTCAGATAGTGCAGTTGATCATATCCCTCTTGTTAATCGCTAAAAGTCTATTTGGCTCGATTAAAGCTGGAGCGTCATTTGAATGATTCCTGATTCAATGTAAAACCTTAAACTCTTTTGTACATATTCATAAATCTTGTTTAGGTGCTCTGCGTCGTTTATAAGTAGGATCCCCACTTTCTTTGTTTGTCTAAGTCATATGTATCTATATATGTTGCTGCAGAGTGGAGCTCCATGTACTGTATTGAACTGGTGTGCTATGGTAGGAATTTAGGAAAGCCTGAAGAGACTCTACCGAAATCTCTACAAATTACTTATTATTAGATTGAAGGGAATATGTTATATATGAGTTAGAATAGAAGTAATGTATTTATATTCAGTATTTTTGTTATTACTCCCTCTGGTCCGTCCTTATTATAAGACACCAATTATCAATTATCCAAGCCAATAAAAACAGTTAAAATCATTAAAATTGTCTTAAAATTCAAGTGATTTCCAATATTGCCCTTACTAACTACACTAAGCTCAAATATCATATTAAGCATTACTCTCACCCACTACTCTTATTAAATATGGGCAGACATGGAAAGATAAATTAAATGCTCATTGGAAACTTGTAAGTGCCTTATAAAAAGGATAAAAAATACTTGTTAGTTGGTGCCATGTAATGAGGACCAGAGGGAGTATTAGTTGAGACATCTATTTATATGTGTTTTAAGGCTTAAGGAATATAAGTCCTCTCACATTCTGTGCTGGTCATCCCGAATTTTCATGGCATGACAACATCATTTTAATTCTCCCAAAATATTTCAACTTAGGAAATTCTAGGGTTTAGTTTCACTGTTCAATATCTTTGATGAGCACTGAATTAAATCTGGACTATCCAAATTTAATTTGTTTGGTCCATATTCAATTTGGTTTACTTTTTATACTTTTTAGAAAATTAATTTAATATGCACAGAATCTAAAATAATGATAAGTTTTTAACTATTATTTTTTTTAAAAATGATTTTGTTTATTTAAAAACTATTAGTTGAAAATTTTTAATATCAGCAGTTGAAACTGTATTGAAACCAGTTTAGAATTTCTATCTACTAAGCATTTCCAAAGGCATTAACAAAGGGACAAGTGAATTCTATTTTCATATTTCTGTTCAGATAGCAGATACAAGAATTTAACATGAAAAAGGCAAATTTCAAACCACATAAGAAATAAGGTACTGCATCTGTCCCTATATATAAGGTTCTTTCAGCCGAATCGGGAGATTGTAAAAAACAATTAAAATTAGTTAAAAATAATAAATATGTAGAAAATATAATTTTTCCTCAAAAATGCTCCCATTTATGAATAAATAAGAGAGAGGGAGTAAAAATAAGAAAAGGATGAAAGAGAATGTATGGTAAGAGAGAGGGTAATTAATGTAGAATGAGATTAATTGAGGACAAAATAGGTAAAAGGCATTTATTATTTTAAAAAAAAATTAGAAGGGGTCTTATATATCAAAGGGACAAGCTCATTCAAAATAAAAGGATCTTTTAAGGGACGGAGGGAGTATAATGTGTAACGAAAAACAAATGGAGAGGAGGGAGCACAACGTTGGTGGGGGGCAGAGCATTCAGTGTGGCACGTACTGATGCAGAAAGCTGAATCAAGATTCAAAAGCATGAAGCTGGAGAAGAGGCCAAGAACTCTAAGATATAAGGACTGTTTGATTTTATCTTTAAAAACTGTTTTTTTAAAACAATATAATATGTTTAATAAATTGTTTTCAAAAAATTGTTTTTAAAAACAACAAAAAAAGTTTTTATAAAAAATAAAAAACAAAAACAATTTTTAGTTATTTTCTTATTTTTTTTTCTAAATTTTAGTTTTTGAGGACGCCACTTATCCCCTATCGGCACTACACTCCTAGTGATGATCACCGTCACGTCACCAACTGCGATCACACTGCCACGTCGTTTTGAAAACAAATTTTTCAAAACAACTATCCAAACATGTTTTTTTTTTTAATTTTTAAGACTTGTGTAAAAGCCCTGTAAATAATAAAATAATTAAGCAATTTTCTATTAATATTTAATTTAATTGTTGCAAATTCCTAATTATGTTAAACTGGGTGGCTAATGGAATGAACTTGAGGCTATCATCTATTTTTTCGTTTTTTATGGTGAGTTCGAATCCTAGCCAAGGCAAATGAAGAATTCTATTTTGTTTTAACATTACAAAATTCCCAAAATGCCATTCTGAAAAAAATGAGAGAGAGAAGATCAGTCCCTTTAATCCCCTTATCCCCTTAATATAATAAATTTGTATGACCAAAGAGCCAAACCAAGCCTTTTTTTTTTTTTTTGGCTTCTTACTCATGTCACTGTTCGTATGAACAATGTCAGCTTGCATTTGACTTCGTGGCAGACATACATGCGGCTTGCATTTGATATTTGAACTTCCCTCCTATATTTCCCAAACTCGCTCTCTCTTTCCCCCCTCTCCTTCTTTCTCAGTGTAAAAGCTCAAATAGCTCATCGCTCTCCTTTTACGCCTGTTCGCTGCTGAAACCGCTCGCCTCTCCCCCTTACAAACACTTCACTTCAATCGCTTTCTCCAATCTCTTCAATCCTTCTCTTTCACTCTGTTTCTTTCTCCATTGCCACAAGATCTTAAAGTGAAAGCCGACCCCCAAGATCTAAAAGCAATCGCTGGGTTTCAAGCTTTCTCTACAAACTTCAGCTCAGAGGTGGAGGACTCGGTGTCCATGGCCAAGATTGCTCATCAGGCTGCTTTTGGCGAGCTCGTGATCGAGTCGTTCGGTAACAACGTGGCGTTCTCTGGCTGCGCAGCCACGGGTGCTTTGTCCCTTGGCGTCGCTCAAAGTCGTGAGAAACCCATTGTTGTGGTGGATTCTGATAGCTCAAAGAAAGTTGCAGATACGTTTGGTCAGCGAACTTCAATCTACAGAAGCGTTACAATGTAACTATAAATCTCTAATTCAGATTATTGTCTCATTTTTATTAGTGTTTTAGTTAAAGATTCCGTTTTCTTTTGGGGATGTAGACACCGATGGACATGAAGATATGAAGCTCATATAAGGGATAACAATTGCAGAAGAGAGGATCAGGCGAGGAATGGACGTCAATGCTCATCTCTCTCTTACTCTCTCTCTCTGTAAGTTTTGTTGTGTAGTGAAATTGTGTTTTGACGTCGATGAGCATGGCAAACTTATCACAATTATCTTCAACATTTGTTTTTGAAACGTTGAAAAATCAAATGCTCTCGCCAATGAATTATTTTATTTTATTTTTTAAAAAAATTGTGATTTTGGGCTTGCCCGTGCATCATTTGATGATGCACCGCAACGGCGCCAAAAACTTGATGCTACTAAATTTTAAATATGCACCGCAAGTGTACGGATCGTAGAATAGTATAGTAGCAAATCAAGGTCATCCCACTGAGATCCAAGGTAATAGATAATTAGGCATTAAAATTCCCATTTTCATTTAAGTTGAACAAAGCAAAGAAAGATATTGAAAGAAAAATTTCAACAAATGCAAAAGAAAAAAATCTAATGATTTAAATATTTCAATTGATAAAAACAACCTAGAGTGGCTAATCCCTTCTTTAAGTTTTAGAGCATGCATTTACCCAATTAAAAGTATTTAATGTTAAATTGTTAATCTAGAGTTTAAATGAATATAAGTATCTTCCAATCACTTATACTCCTCTCTCAAGTTAAAATTGTTATTCCTAACTAATTTACTCAAGAGGCAATAAATGTCCAAATTCACTCTAATTTGATTATATGGGTCCAATAGGTATATTCCTATCCTATTGGCAAATTAGAATAAATTCTAATCCCACATTACTTAATTATATGGTCCAATTAAGATCCCTCTTCCAAGGTTAATCTAAATTCCCCAAATTCCTACTTAATGGTGATCAAGCACTAAATAGATAAAATAATACAAGATTAAGTAAACAAAAATTAACACTAAACACACTTAAATGGTTCATACATGCTCATATCCTTAAATCAATTCATAACTACTCTAGGTTTAAAACAAATTAGCCAAACATTAGTGTAAACAAAGTCATCATCTCAACAAAACCAAAAGCCAAATTCAGATTCATGGAGACAAGAGAAACATAAATAGTCACTGTGCAACACGTCTCCTCTTCCTCTATTTCTCTTGCTGCAATGATCCAGATGATGATCCACAGTCCAAAAGATCGGCTCCCTTCCTTCCGCGTCTCGCCTCCCCAAGCTCTCACAGTGAGGACGCTCCCAGTCCTGCTCTGCCCGTAGCTCTGGTTCAGAATGTATCGACAGCGCCGCTGCTGCTTGTCAAACTCTGTCTCTCTCCCCTCCGGAGATGCTGGGTGTTACCTCCAACTCTCTGCTCACCAAGAAACAGTGAAATATGAAGCTTAGGTTCAGCAATCGATTGAAGATGGTGACTGGAAGTGGCTCCTCAGTTCAGCGATGACGAAGACGGTGATGATAGAGACGGCACACCGGAGTTCCTTCCGTCCTCACTCCGGTCGCCGTCAAATGGAGAAGAGGATGATCGAGGTTCTGGTTCTTGCCAGATGATGCTGATGAATTCCCTTGTGCGGCTGCTCTGTTTCTTTTCCTCCTTTTTTTTCTTTTTTCTCTGTGGGATGACCTTAATTTGCTACTATACTATTCCAACGACCCGTACACTTGTGGTGCATATTTAAAATTTAGTAGCATCAAGTTTTTGGCGCCGTTGCCGGGGATTCAAGGCAATTGGTGATTAGAATTAAAAATCCTTTAGTAATTTAAGCTTGAGCTTTGTGAATATTTTCATTTTGTTTTCTTGTGTGTGATTTACTTTATTTTCATTGTTTTTTTTTGTTTGTCTTTGAAAAAAAAATTGAAAAAAAAAAATGGATCATTCACATCATTCATTTGGCTCAACTAGTGATAAATTGGCATATCTTGGTTCTTTATTAGGAATGCATGTGGATGGAATGAGACAAGAAAATACAAATGCTAGTTGGATTGAAAATGTTGATTCTTCTCCTTATAATTGCTTTTGTTGTGTTTATTGTGGAGAGAGTCATTCACATGAGCATTGTCCATATGTCCATCACAGTCACTATGTGAGAGATGATTTCATTAGGAACCAAATTTGTTTTGATCATTCTTTTTGTTCTAGTGAAAGATTTGAGCAACAAAATTCTTGGGATTCACATTTTAGTCATTATTCAAAAGAAATTCCCCCATCTTTTCACTCTCATCTTCATTTTGAAGAAAACACCTTTGAATACAAAGAAAAGTCTAATTTAGAAAGGTTATTTGAGGAGTATGCGGAATCCGTAGAGAGATTTAGTAGAGAGCAAAAGGAAATTAGAACTGAAGTTGAGTCAAGTGTCCAAAATATTGGAGTCTATGTGAATCAAATTGTTTCATCTATTGAAAATATGACTCAAGCTAATTCCTTAAGCATGATTGCCACTTCTTGTGTTGATGATGATCATTGTGAGGAAATTGAAGATGTGCAATTACATGAGACTTTTGATAATGGGAAAAATGAATGTGAGCCTGAAATTAATTTGAATGAGAATAGTAGGTGTCCAATTGAGGTTCCAGTTGAAGAGCCTAATCTTTGTGATTTTGATGTTGAGATTAGTAGAAAGATCCCAAGAGTTGTTGTTCATGACTCTCCTATTGACTCTTTGACTCTTACTGATGAGAGTCAAGTGGATTTTATGGGATGCTCTAAATTTTTGGAAGTTCCTAAACCTGTTTGCAAAGATGTGCATGTTGTGCTTGATTTGAATTCAGTGAAAACTTGTACTTTAAAATTGTCTATGATTGAAGAAGTACAAGTAATTCACTTGAAAGATCATTTATTATGTCTGAAACCTTGTTGCCTGAAAAGGAATGAAGACAAGGTAATTATGGTGTTTGATACTTATGATTAGTGGTTTGTTTTGAGTAGTCTGGCTGAAGACTATAAACTTAGCGCTTCTTGGGAGGCAACCCAAGGTTTAGTTTGATATTTTGTTTTGATTTTGTAGGATTTTGGTAGCCCCTGATGATGTATTCCACTTTGGTAGCCTCAAGGAAGGGCATTCAAGAGCACAAGACGAGGATTGAGAGGGGAGTTTCCTTCTACTTTTCCTTGCTTTGTTTAATTGATGTTGATAACATGTTCTGGACATGAGTGCTGGTTATAGTATAACTTTGCATGTGATTGATAATTGTTATTGACTATTGGTTTGAGTTGTGGTATTTGTGAGTGGTGCTCTATTGGTGGAAATTTAAAATCTTTGAAGCTTCTACTATCCCTGCATTTGGATATGGTTTTGTCTTCATCTCCATTACTTTATGTTACTTGTTCACATTGAGGACAATGTGACATTTAAGTGTGGGGGTGAGGGTACCATTGATTTTGTATGACTTGTCCTCAATTTTGAAAAATTTCTTTGGTTGTGCACATAAATAGAAAAATTTTGAACAAATTTTTTTTTTTTTGTTTTTCATGGAAGATTGACTTTTACTTGTGAATATTGGTAAAGTTGGGTTGATTTGAATTTGAAAAGGATTGAGTTTATTTAGAATTCGGTTCTATCTTCTTCGAATATTAGTAGATAGGCAAAGAATTTGGTTTGGATAATTGACTTTAGGATGTTAAAAACCGGTGAAAAACTTGAGCCTAAATATTCATTTCTTTCAAGAGGGAGTACACTTATTGTGATTTTATCTCTAGAACTTGTCTTGAATCTCCTTTGAAGCTTTAAACCCCTTTTGCATACACAAAGATGATTTAGGCATTCATTTCATAGCTAGTTTGGCCAAATGTCTATCCTTATCATATAAAAGTCCTTTGCTTTACCCCATTTGAGCCTTACTTTGCTTTTAAAAGAAAATTGCATAGAGTAAATAGCCCTTTGTTTGAGAAATGCAATTTTTATATCTTTTCTTGCCCATTCATTTGCTACTTTGGTTAGTGCTAAGTAAAAAAAAATTTAGAAAAGAGTGAAGGGATTGGAAAGTCTACTATGTGAGTTGTGTTTGAAAAAAAAATGAAATAGAAAAAAAAAAGATAGAAAGAAAGGTGTAAAAAAAAAAAAGAGAGAAAACGAAAAAAAAAAAGAGAAATATGAAAAAAAAAAACACATGAAAAAGAATAATAATAGAAAAAAAAATAGAAATGAAAGAAAGAAAAGAAAAAAAAAAGAGAGATTGTTGAGTTCAATGTAATAAAGGTTTTTATAGTGCAAGTGAGTTTGTTTCTTTTAAGTGGATATTCCTTCATTCTTAATGAATTCCATTGAGTTACTTAGCACTATTAAAGTATTTCTTTATACCATTTCACTACTTTCATTTCATTATCCTACCCTATTCATTACAACCTTTAGAAAAGTCCTTTTGATTTGTGTGAGCAAGGGGATAATATAGTAGAGATGGAAATAATAAATAAGCTTATGGTAGATGGATTGCAATAAGTGGAAGAGAGTGAAACACAAGCCCTTTATATTGTCTTGAGGGAAGAGTGCAAACACTTCACTTGTGAGGAACATTCTATTGTCATTTATCCTTGCTAAATTACTTGCATTTCTACTTACATTTTAAGAAGGTGGAAAAGAATTTCAAGAAAGCTTCATTCTTGAAAATTTGAATTAAATCCAATTTTGTAGTGTTTCATTTGAGAATCTTGCTTCCATGATTGTCTTTGACTGTTTTGAACTTTTTGAAATCTTGAGGACAAGATTTGATGCAAGTGTGGGGGTGTGATAACTCTCCATATTTTGCATATATATAGGTTATTTTGGATATATTTGGAGAGTTATCTAGGCAAATTTTAATATATTTCTTGAGATTTTAGAAGATATCAATTTGATGCATTATTTGGGGGATTTTATTTTAAATATTATAGTTTTTAATATTTTGAAAATAAAAAAAAATAAAAAGATGCCATATCATATTTATTTTGCTTTATATTAGTTTTTTGTTATTATTATTAAATAGTTTTTTTTTCCTTAGGTGATGAGGTGACGTGGATATGTGGGAATGAAGGGATATCATTTTGAGTTAAAAATTGAAATAGAAAGAGCTACGGTTTGTAACTTTCTTGGGCTTGGGCTTCTAATTGTTAACCTAATATCTGTGGAGGATGACCTAGAGAGAGAGGAAGTCACGCACAGAAGAAAAGAACGAAAAAAAGAAGGAGCTGCACAGTGATACGGAAGAACAGCCGCAATTTACACTGAAAGATCAGCGGAGGATCAGAGCAGCTGGACAGAGGAGGCACCGTTTTCATAATCTTCATCATCTTCCTCAAAAGAGAGATAGAAGCGCTGAGCTGAGGAAGACCGAAGGAGACACAGCCACAATTGATCAATCATCATCTTCAGCATCGCTGGACAGAAGGATAGCAGCAGCCGCAATTGTTGACAGCGAAGAGAAAGAGGACGAGGCAGCTGGACAGAGGAAGCTCTCATGTGCTAATTCCATTGCCCTGTTTTATTGTGCTCTGTTTTGTCTCTTGCTTGATTTTCATGTGTGGATCTGAAATCTGGTTTAATTGTTGCTGAGTTGATTGGGTTTAAAGCCATTTGTGGCTAATTATTTTGAACCTAGAGTAGTTATGAACTGATTTAAGGATTTGAGCATGTATTAATTAATTAATTTGTGCTTAGTATTATTTTTGTTTACTTAATTTGTTCTGTTTTGTCTAGTTAATGTTTGATCACCATTAAGTATGAATTTGGGGAATTTAGATTATCCTTGGGAGAGGGATCTTGGGAGAGGGATCTTAATTGGACCATAGGATTAAGTAATGTGGGATTAGAATTTATTCTAATTTGCCAATAGGATAGGAATATACCTATTGGACCCATATAATCATATTAGAGCGAATT
The DNA here is from genome assembly GCA_963210345.1 of Inga oerstediana. Lineage (NCBI taxonomy): Eukaryota > Viridiplantae > Streptophyta > Magnoliopsida > Fabales > Fabaceae > Inga > Inga oerstediana. The sequence continues at coordinate 82,736,427 of OY723400.1, forward strand.
TGGACATTTATTGCCTCTTGAGTAAATTAGTTAGGAATAACAATTTTAACTTGAGAGAGGAGTATAAGTGATTGGAAGATACTTATATTCATTTAAACTCTAGATTAACAATTTAACATTAAGTGCTTTTAATTGGGTAAATACATGCTTTAAAACTTAAAGAAGGGATTAGCCACTCTAGGTTGTTTTTATCAATTGAAATATTTAAATCATTAGATTTATCTCTTTTGCATTTGTTGAAATTTGTCTTTCAATCTCTTCCTTTACTTTGTTCAACTTAAATGAAAATGAGAATTTTAATGCCTAATTATCTATTACCTTGGATCTCTGTGGGATGACCTTGATTCGCTACTATATATATTATTCCAACGACCCGTACACTTGCGGTGCATATTTAAAATTTAGTAGCATCAAATTTTTGACCAATTGCCTTGGATCCCCGGCAACGGCGCCAAAAACTTGATGCTACTAAATTTTAAATATGCACCGCAAGTGTACGGGTCGTTGGAATAGTATAGTAGCGAATCAAGGTCATCCCACAGAGATCCAAGGTAATAGATAATTAGGCATTAAAATTCTCATTTTCATTTAAGTTGAACAAAGTAAAGGAAGAGATTGAAAGACAAATTTCAACAAATGCAAAAGAGATAAATCTAATGATTTAAAGATTTCAATTGATAAAAACAACCTAGAGTGGCTAATCCCTTCTTTAAGTTTTAGAGCATGTATTTACCCAATTAAAAGCACTTAATATTAAATTGTTAATCTAGAGTTTAAATGAATATAAGTATCTTCCAATCACTTATACTCCTCTCTCAAGTTAAAATTGTTATTCCTAACTAATTTACTCAAGAGGCAATAAATGTCCAAATTCGCTCTAATATGATTATATGGGTCCAATAGGTATATTCCTATCCTATTGGCAAATTAGAATAAATTCTAATCCCACATTACTTAATCCTATGGTCCAATTAAGATCCCTCTCCCAAGGATAATCTAAATTCTCCAAATTCATACTTAATGGTGATCAAATATTAACTAGACAAAACAGAACAAATTAAGTAAACAAAAATAATACTAAGCACAAATTAATTAATTAATACATGCTCAAATCCTTAAATCAGTTCATAACTACTCTAGGTTCAAAATAATTAGCCACAAATGGCTTTAAACCCAATCATCTCAGCAACAATTAAACCAGATTTCAGATCCACACATGAAAATCAAGCAAGAGACAAAATAGAGCACAATAAAACAGGGCAATGGAATTAGCACATGAGAGCTTCCTCTGTCCAGCTGCCTCGTCCTCTTTCTCTTCGCTGTCAACAATTGCGGCTGCTGCTATCCTTCTGTCCAGCGATGCTGAAGATGATGATTGATCAATTGTGGCTGTGTCTCCTTCGGTCTTCCTCAGCTCAGCGCTTCTATCTCTCTTTTGAGGAAGATGATGAAGATTATGAAAACGGTGCCTCCTCTGTCCAGCTGCTCTGATCCTCCGCTGATCTTTCAGTGTAAATTGCGGCTGTTCTTCCGTATCACTGTGCAGCTCCTTCTTTTTTTCTTTCTTTTCTTCTGTGCGTGACTTCCTCTCTCTCTAGGTCATCCTCCACAGATATTAGGTTAACAATTAGAAGCCCAAGCCCAAGAAAGTTACAAACCGTAGCTCTTTCTATTTCAATTTTTAACTCAAAATGATATCCCTTCATTCCCACATATCCACGTCACCTCATCACCTAAGGAAAAAAAACTATTTAATAATAATAACAAAAAACTAATATAAAGCAAAATAAATATGATATGGCATCTTTTTATTTTTTTTTATTTTCAAAATATTAAAAACTATAATATTTAAAATAAAATCCCCCAAATAATGCATCAAATTGATATCTTCTAAAATCTCAAGAAATATATTAAAATTTGCCTAGATAACTCTCCAAATATGTCCAAAATAACCTATAAATATGCAAAATATGGAGAGTTATCACCGATCTACTATTTTTTGGCCAGTATGTTCTCTTATCATTCAATGGTTGCTTTTTCTACTAACAGAAGAATTCCAAGTAAACGGAGAATTAGAAATCTTCTGTTAGCACCATCTTTGACACAAGTTGTACCATAATGCTTATGTGGTAGTTTTTCATAGCACTTGTAATATAATCAATCCCACCATTTCCAAAAGATTTAGTCTAAATGTGTTGTTCATTTATCTATCATTGATTTATTGATTTATAGCTATTCTGCTGAGCATATATTGCATTGTGATACCTATCTTCTTATGCTTACCAAGGATTATGTGGCGAATCGATGGTACCGTGCCCCTGAACTATGTGGCTCTTTTTTCTCCAAGGTTTGTGAAACTAATATGATTTTATTTTGACACATTCTGTTTTTTATCTGAATATCTTGCAAAGGCATTTTGATTCCTAACTCCTTCATCTATTATTCTAATAACTATTTGTGTTCTGAAGTTTATTTACTAACCATGGCCGTTGCTGATATTGAAGCCGTAAGAGTGCTATAGTTGCTGTGACTTGGTGGTTACTCTTGCACTAATATACATATGCTCAGTAGTGAAAAATCAAATGCTCTCGCCAATGAATTTTTTTATTTTATTTTTTTTAAAAATTCGTTTTCTCTTTTGTTTTATCTGCACAAGTGCGTGTTTTTGTACAACATTTGGGTTGCATGTGGGTGGATGTGATCAGAAAAAAAGACATTAATTAGAAATGTGATGATTTAATAAAACAAAAAAAATGCACAACTTAAAAGAAGCAAAAGTTGTGTAAGCAGGGCACTGTAGATGGCGTAATTGCATGAGTTTTTTTTTTTTTTTTTTAAAAAGCATTGATAGTTACAGCCACCTATGATCCATGTCTTCCCCAATCCATAGTTGATGGGACGAAGAAGGCAGTATTAATTTCAACTAACGTTATGATCTCTCTCCCATTGTGGTGATGAGGGAGTAATCTCGTAGGTGTTTATTTTGTGCTCTAACTAAATTTCTGAAATAGAAAATTAAATTTCAATCCGGATGATCAAACTAAGTGTCAAGCATGTTTTTCCTCTTAAACCCCCTTTCAATATTATGATCAGTATTGGCTAAGTAGTTGAGATGGTATGGCTTTTGTTTGTTGCCTTTGCTAAAAAAGAAGAGACTCTAGAATAGTAAACTTTTATTGTATACTATTGTAGAAGCATAGGGGTTTAGTGAGTATTGAAGTTAATTTGTTAAAAAAGGCTTTAAGTTAATGACTTGCAACTTTTTTCACTATGTAACAGGAAAAGCAAAGGAAGCTTCATTGGTGTCATTAATTGCCGATGAACACTATTGGTTGCATACTAATCACAGAACAAAGTTTTGCATAGGATATTTGAGAATGTACAACAGTGGAAAGGAGAAATACTTGAAATTTGGGAGGATATATCTACTACATATCTCTGCACTTTTTGTGTGTTTGGTGGGAACATGGAGAGACTTAGTTTTGGAAACATATATGTTCATATTGCGAATTTCATTCTACTCTGTACTGCTCCATCCTAGATTTTTTTCTTCCCTATTGTTGACATTGGTAATGACAATGTTGTAGAGACTCTAATAGTTATTGAGATTATTCTTTCCATGGTTTGTTGTATGGTGGCTTTTGGAGGATCTCAATGAGAGAGAGGTTCAATTTCATTCATGTGAAATTTATTGTAGTATTTATGATTACAAATAAGTGGTTAGTATTGTGTTGGTTCATAATGTGTCACATTTTAATGAAGACACATTCTGTGATGTATGTGGTAATTTCTTTTTTAGCACTTTTATGACATTTTAGTTAATATTAATCTTTGTATGAGTTGCGTGCAGTTTAAGTCATTGGAACTAATTTATGCTTGATTGAATATATTGGGAATATTGATTACACTTAAGCTAATTCATTCCATGCATGCATCGGGGAGTTAGTGCTTGTTAAAATAAATATATCTACAATCTCCCAACGATATTTTTCACCGAATATATGTGGAAGCAGGAGAAGCTTTGCGAATCCGGAGGAATCTGGAGATCCACAGCTTAATCCTTACGCCAACGTCCTCTGATTCAGAAGTGAGTTGCTCAACCATCGTTGCCTTCTTCTGCTCAGTGCTGCAGAATGCCGCTCTTCCTTGCTGCTCTTCGCCCGACTCTGCAATGGGTGTAGCTGCGCGTTCAATTTCTTCTTCCTCTGTCCGTTTGCTGCTGCTGTGCTGAGACCATTGGAGTTTTCTTTTCTGGCAGCTAAGTTCTTTATGCTCTTCTTTCCTCGTTTCTACAAGATGTTCGGTGTGTGGGGACCCCTATCCTTTACTGTTTGTGGACTAATGGACTAAGTGTGTAGCATTGTTTTTATTCCTCTTTTAATGGTGTAGTGATATATGCGTGAGAGATTAAGGCGTTTCTCTTTCCCCTGTAACTAATCATTTGAGACAAAATTGAAATTGGGTTTTATTTTTAAAGTGCATGCAGGGTGTTCGTCAAATGGTCTGGAAGAGGAATTAAAGTTTAAGTGAATAACTAGCTATGATTAAAGGATCAAAGACCAAGTTGTGGATTTAAGAAACCAATTTGTGCCTTGAAGAGTGATGATTGGTAAATTATATATGAGTATGGTGCTGGCTATTTTCCTTCTGTTTTTCAGACCAACAGAGAACTTAAAAAAAGGGAAATAAATCTAGTTAACAAAGTTGATGATTTAAATGCCTTGGGAAGCTTGCTTCTAATGTTTGATTTTGGTTAGAAGGAGGCTTATGTGTTATGAAACTCATCTTGAATGTTAGATAGTGCATAAAATGTGCTCGTTAAAATGCCATTAAAAGAGAACACACTGGTACAGTTTGTAGCTAATCGATGGGAGTTCCATTATTGGTTAAACCCTACTTTGCATCATTTTTTATGTTATTATATACAGAATAGAATTAGTCCTGGAATTTACTAATCCAATTAGTTAAGGTTGATATTATTGGTAATGAAATTGAGTGTGCCTAATTGAAATAGCTCGAAAGAAGAATCAATGCCTTAGATGGATGATTATAATGTTAAGAGATGTTATGGAAATATTTAAAAAAAAAAAACAGACAGAGGGAGGAAGAGACAATATCACTTGTCTATTAATATTAAATTTAATGAAATAAATGGTGTTGAGAAGGAACTAGTTGAGAAGAAAATTAAATAGAATAAAAACCTAGTAATTAGAGAGAAGATTTTGCTGGACAAGGAAAGGATTTGATATTTAATTTTGATTGTTAATAATTAAAGAAAATATATGTTGCTATTTCATAGTCTTTGTGCTGTTGTTCTTATTAAACTCTTATACATATTTGTGTGTGCGGGTGTGTGTGATGTCTTTGAGAGGAATTTGAGAATTTGTTTATGGAAATTTTATAAAAAATTTATTTATATATTTTTCCCAAGAAAACCTTCATAAATCGGAAGAAATAGTTTTTTCTAACCTTCATAAATTGGAAGAAATAGTTTTTTCTAAGATTATGAACATTTTTATCAGAGGAACTAGACACAGAGCGCCGGATTTGTTACTTACCCTCATAGACTATATGTCCACTTCTGTTATTCGTAGCTTTTTAGTTGCGCTTGTGACATGGCTTATAGCCTGCGCCTGTGTCGTGGCTTATAGGCTGCGCCTGTTATCCGTGACCTTTGAGTTGCGCTATTATTCATAGCTTGTTAGCTGCGCCTGTTATTTGTAACCTTCAAGTTGCGCTTGTTATTCGTTTTGTGTTGTTCCTCTAGTGAAGCAAATTTTCAGGATAAGGAAATGTTTTCATCATTATTTATTAATGAAAATAAATAACTTTATTGAATTTTTTATATTGAACTTATGATTATTTTCTTAAATTTCTATTTTTTTTCTAAATACAAGCATATGATTATGCTAAATTTGAAAACTAGTTTCTATACATATTTAAATGATAACTTGATAAACATGAGAGATGGGTCGATCACCATGGAAGTGGGTAACTACAAGCTAAGTTTCAATATGTATGAATTCATGAAGCACCCTTTTGAAGATTACTCTTTATTAGGTGTGAATTCAATTGACATGGCACTTGATGATGTGGTTAATGAATATGAGCTTAACTTGTACACTGATGATTATGATCTTAACTGTGGTATTGCATTGAATTCTTGTGATGAACAATTCTCTTCTCCTTTTGTTGGTGATTTTGATCCACGTGGGTCTGAGATTTCCAACATTAACTCAGTGATGGTTGATTGTTAGTTATCCTCCCTCAGTGATTTTTCTCTTATTTCTCTTGGTTCATTGGAGCTTAATTCTTCCGATCATTCACGCTTTAGTGATGATACTTGTGAGGAAGGTGTTTTTGTCGGTGTTTTTCAGGTCACAAACTAGTGGAGGAAGCTGAGTTTGAGGTCGGTAGCCAAGATATGGACGATTTGATTTCCAAGGGGATAGCCCTCACACCAACCAAGGCATCCTCTCGTGTGACTCATTTTGGACCTCACCATGTGGTTAAAGGGCCACTTCCTAACTCATCACTTAATCCAAGAACTAAGATTACTTCTCATACGTTGCGATTTTTGAATGAGCTAATCACTCCTTGTGAAGTAGATATGAAGGAAGTTACTTTCCCCAAGTTTGTTGCTGCTATATACCAACTGGATGTTGGTTCAACACTTGGGAAGACCAATGCACAAGTGGTAGAATCAAAGGAGCTTAGCACAAATCATGCATTGCCTCCGTTTACAAAGGGGAGTATCTCTACTACCCTTGACCTTCCTATACTAATTCCCTCTATTGTTCAACCCCCTGATTTAGAGCTTAAACCTCTCCTCTCTCATTTGAAATATGCTTTCCTTGCTTCTGATGGGAAATTGCCTGTGATTATTGCAAATTCTTTGTCTGTGAGTGAGGAGGAGAGATTGCTTGATGTTTTGCGTAGGAATAGAAAAGCTCGAGGTTAGAATTTAGCTGACATTCCTAGGATTAGTCTAGCTATTTGTACCCATAGGATCCTCTTGCATAAGGACTCCAAACCCCATAGGTAGCCCCAAAGGTGACTCAACCCCTTGATTTTAGATGTGGTCAAGAAAGAAGTGATCAAGCTATTGAGTGCGGGCATCATCTACCTAACTTTTGATAGTGAGTGGGTTAGTCCAGTGAAAGTAGTGCCTAAGAAGAGTGGGATCACTGTGGTAAAGAATGAAAACAATGAGTTGATACATACTAGAGTGCAAAATGCTTGGCGAGTGTGTATAGACTATAGGTAATTGAATGAAGCCTCTAGAAAAGATCACTTCCCCTTGCCTTTCCTTGATTAGATGCTTGAGCGGTTGGCAAGTAAGAGCCACTATTATTTCCTAGATGGTTATTCAGGATATTTTCAAATCCCATTAGCTCCCGAAGATCAGGAAAAGACCACTTTTACTTGTCCATTTGGTACCTATGCCTATAGGAGAATGCCGTTCGATTGTTCAATGCACCTAGCACTTTCCAACATTGCATGATATCACTGTTTTGTGATTCTTTGAAAATTGCATGGAGGTTTTTATGGATGATTTCATAGTGTATGTCAATTCGTTTGATGCTTGTTTAGCTAGTTTGGACAATGTTCTTGCTAGATGCATTGAGAAAAACTTGGTTTTGAATGATGAGAAGTGCCATTTCGTGGTTGATCATGAAATAGTACTTGGTCATTTGATGTCTAGCAAGGGTATTGAAGTTGATAGAGCTAAGATTGAGGTGATTTCCTCCTTACCCTACCCCACTAATGTTAAAGCACTTCGTTCTTTCTTAGGGCATATGGGTTTTTACCGATTTTTCATAATAAATTTCAGTAAAATAGCTCTACCATTATCCAAACTATTGCAAAAGGATGTTGATTTTGTTTTTGATAATCCTTGAAAACAAGCATTTGATGAATTAAAGGCACACTTGATTTCTCCTCCTATTCTTAGTGCACCAGATTGGACCTTACCTTTTGAACTAGCATGCGATGCCTCCAATTCTGCTGTGGGGTTCGTGTTAGGACGAAAGCGTAGCAAGTTGTCCCATGTTATTGCCTATGCATCCAAAACCTTGGATAATGCACAAAAGAATTACACAACCACTGAAAAAGAACTGTTTGCTATGATATTTGCATTAGATAAGTTCAAACAATACTTGATCAATTCTAAAGTGGTTGTGTATACAGATCATGCAGCTGAGAAGTTTCCCTTCACCAAGCCTCAGTCGAAACCAAGGCTCATTAGATGGATGTTACTGCTACAAGAGTTTGATATTAGTATTAAGGATAGGCCTGGAACTGCGAACCTTGTAACGGATCAATTGACTAGACTACCGGATAGTACAAGGGGAGTACATGACTCTGACTTTGTTTGTGATGACTTTCCTGATTCATCCCTTGTGTTTATCTCTGTCTATGGTCCTTGGTTTGCTAATCTTGTTAACTATATTGTGACCGGTCTAATCCCTGAGCATATGTCTTCCTTTCAGGCTCAGAAACTTAAACGAGAAGCTAAACACCACATTTGGGATGAGCCCTACTTGTGGAGACTATGCAATGATCAAGTGATCAGGAGGTGTATTCCAGAGACCAAGTCCAAGGACATACGTTCTGCTTGCCATTCAATAGTTTGTGGTGGACATTTTAGTGCTAACAAGACCTCTAAGAAAGTGTTAGATGCTGGGTTTTACAGGCCTACCCTGTTTAAGGATGCATACTTGTATTGTAAGGCAAGGCATGTGATAAATGCCAATGGTTTGGGGGGTTAGGTAAACAACATGAGATGCCACAACAACGCATGCTCTTTTGTGAGGTATTTGATGTTTGGGGTATAGACTTTATAGGTTCCACCATTATCCGGCTTTAGCTACATCTTGCTAGCCGTAGATTACCTTTCTAGGTGGGTAGAAGCCATTCCCACTAGGAAAGATGATGCCCAAATGGTTTCTAAGTTTTTCAAGTTTAACATCTTTTGTAAATTTGGAGTACCGAGGGCTATAGTGAGTGATAGAGGTTCCCACTTTTGCAATAAGGTTATCGATAACCTACTTGCTAAGTTAGGGGCAACCTACAAAATGTCCACTCCTTATCATCCACAAACGAATGGGCAAGCAGAAGTCTCCAACCGAGAGATCAAACACATTCTGGAAAAGAAAGTCAAGCCTTCAAGGAAGGATTAGAGCTCAAGGTTGGAGGAAGCAGTATGGGTCTACAGAACTGCTTTCAAGACACCAATAGGGATGTCTCCTTATCGGCTTATTTATGGTAAAGCATGTCATATTCTGGTGGAGATTTGTTAGGTCTGTTCCTACAACAAAAAGGTTGGTTTGTCGAGATGCTCCTGAAGGTTGGTATGTGCATCCGTTATGGTGTATGGTCAAGAATGCATGAAAAGAAATAATCTCCCCTTAAAAATCGACAAAAGAAATTGTTATATCGTTGTCGAGTCCCCACAGATGGTACCAAATTGTAGAACCAAGATTTTGCAATAAAGATTTTTATTGAGGGGTCACCGTTGACGTATAATTTTATAAGAGATAGAATAGAAAATACAATGTGATGGAGGGACTAATGGTGAAGAATAGATGATAAACTAATTTAAAGGAGAATACAGAGCAATAAGAACAAAGCAGAATTAGGTATGAGAAAGTGTGCAAAGTAGCTTGATCACGTGCTTCTTATGTCGTGGCCCACCTATTTATGCATCATCGGTCTAGTGGGTTAACTACACTTTTTTAGGATCTCAGCGAATCAGGAGGGCAATTCCTTCTATTTTGGATCCAGGAGCCGTGTTTGTTCTCAGGTTTGACTAAATATCCTGAATGGAGAGTCATGCTTGGTTATAGGCTGTGAACACTGGATCTATCTTATTGGACCTTTTTCTACGAGTTATCTTACATATGGGCCCAAATAGACCAATTTTGACCTAGAATATGCTTGTTTATAAATAGAGTACATGAAAGATAATGTGTATTGTAGAAAGATAATAAGTGATATATATTTAATGGGGGTAAAAATGTAAAAGCAAGTGTAATTTTTTAGACGAAAATGATTTTTTTCTTTATATTAAGGATGATCTCTATGAGAGAGAATGTTCATTATAAAATTAAAAAGGACCGAGAGAGAAAAGCAACAACTAAGTAGAGTAACCTTTTCATATTGCTTTGCATTACATGTGTCATTAATCATTATTGATCTATTTGTTTAGGCTTCCTTCCATTGTCCATTTGTCAAATATGATGTTGCATGTGTATTACTATAATTAAATCAGGAACCGATGGCTCTTTTCGACCAAATAGATTCATAAGAAAATTAAAATCACGTGCTTATCTCCTCCATTATTGCTCTCTTGCCTACCACATGTCACCGTTTCTCATGTAAAAGAATCTGCACCATTTGCTATTTTGCTAGACAACAAACATAGCATGTTGTGTTAACCCACCACTAATAAAATACTCTGTTCATTAGTACTATTAACATTATACTTTATTGTCTTAGTTAATACTCTATTAATTATTTGTTTATATGAGTCATTCTTAATCATGATGCGTGCCAATAATTTTAAAAATGTAAAACAATAAATTTGGTGAGTCCACTCATGAGTTTGACAATAATGTTCTATAGTTCAGAATATATTGCCTCCGGTTCACAACATAAGTCGCTTTTTGAAGAATGTCTTGATCCACAATATAAGCTACTTAGAGAATAATTAATGCTTATTTGTCATTTTTGCTCCTATAGTTAATGCTTAAATGTGGCTTTTTCTATGTTATCTCTTATTTGCTCCTCAAGCGGGATTCTAAAAATATTTTATTTGATAATACTTGACGATTCTTTACTTAGAACCGTTATATACTCTTTAGGAATACTCAATGGTTAAAAATGATAACCGTCATATATAAAAAAAAAAGTGCAAACCACTACAAGGTCCTAATGAAGGCATTTAACCCAAAAGTCTTATAACAACTGAGGAGCATGCAAAGTTCAAATGCAAGAAATGACAACAGTTTTGATTACTCACTTGTCACCAAGACTTTTTGATCATTAAAAACCTTTTTTTGGGATCTCATAGTAATTTTAAAAAATGAAATTTCAAACTCAGACAAAATCATTTGCTAAATTGTCATATAACTAATTTATTGTTTATTGTTAAATTGGTTTGTAATTTGGCATGTAATTTCCTTGTATAGATCCTCTTACATTGTAGGGCCAAACTTTCTAGCTTGGGCCCATAGCTGAGATGGCCAAAATTGCTAAATTAGTTCTAGCTTGGGCCCATAACTAATTTATTGTTTATTGTAAAATTGGTTTGTAATTTGGCATGTAATTCTCTAGCAGTTGGAAGCCAGAAAAGGAACCAAACTTATCTCTCTAAGGTCATCCAGGGGAAGTGAGAGTCATTGCGGGATTACGTTGTTAGGTTCAACAGAGAAAAAATCAACATACCATACTGCAATGTACAAACGGCCATTGCTACATTCCGCAAAGGTTTGTTTCCTAACTTTGATCTATATAAGGAACTAACAAAATATACATGTTGTATGATGGAAGACATACTGGCATGAGCCAGGCCCAAATTAAGTAGGAAGAAGATGAGGTAAATGCAAGTCAGTCGTGTTACCATGATACTAAGCCATCATATTGAAGAAATAGAAGTCATAGATGGACTAGCTAAAATTGGAGGGTGGAACTGTATCCAACAACGCACTAAAGGGGGAGTCAAACCAATGGCACATCAATTCCCCCTAACAGAATGCTCCCACCAAAGATAGAGGAATATAACTTTTCTGTCAGTTCGGGTGAGTTAGTACAAGCTCTCGTAAAAATGGGGGATATGGTGAGATGGCCTCCCAATACTAAAAAGCTAGCGGAGCAATGAGACAAATACAAATGGTGCGAATTCCATTCTTATCATGGTCACCGGATAGCAAACTGCATTGCAGTATGAATAGAGGCAGCAGAACTCCTTAAACATGGACACTTCACATATCTACTTATTGAGAAAGGTAAGTCTACTTTACAGAGCCATAATTCTAACCTCACAGGTCCAAAACCAACTGAACTACCCACAAACCCCTGAACCATCCATTGTATTACTAGTGGTTTAAGGTTAGTGGTGTTACATACTCAGCAGCAAAGCAACATTATAGGCTCCTACCAAAGAAATCCAACCAGAAACGGGTCAAAGATACTTACACAAGCTTAAAATAAGATCAAATCACATTCTTTGAAGGCGAAATGGGCCAACCACATGATGACGCACCGGTAATCTCTTTATATTTGAGTGATTTTGATAAGTGTGTGTAGATTGATCTACGAAGTTCAATCAATATAATACATTTGGAGACAATCAAAGAAAGGGGATTAGAGTCCTAAATCATTCGGACATGTTCCATCTTAGTCTTTAGCAATGGTGCGCCGGATAAAACCATTGGAGAAATAATACTCCTGAGCTACGCAATAGGGCTGAACCTCCCTTTCAAGTACTAGGTTACAAACTGTCTGTCAGCAAATGAAAAACCGTTCCATCAACCCTTCATCAAGTGATTAAATTCCAAACTCCATAGGGTGTACAAGAAGTAAGACGAAAACAAAGAGTAGCTCGAGAGTGTTACCAGACAGCCTTGAAGCCTGTTAGTGAGCAACCAACATAGCAATTACAGGACCTGCCTATACTACAAACAATTCAATTTTCAACGATGACTTTTAGCGGCAACATTTAAATTCGCCACTGAAAGTATGATTTTTAGTGGCGACTTTAAGTTAACTTTCAGCGGTGACACCAAAAGTCGCCGCAGAAGATATAACTATTGTCGTCACTTCCGAAAGTTATAGTTTTTAATGGTGACCTTCTTTTGCTGCCTCTGAAAGTAGGACTTTCAGTAGCGACTCTTTTGTCGCCACTAAAAGTCTTTTCAATTTTTTTTAAATTTTTTAGAAAATTTTTAGCTATCATCATGTTTATACATATATTTGTCAGTAATTTGTTATGAAGAAAATAAAGTATTTCTACGTATTGTTCAGTTAGGGAGATAGTGCGTCACAAATATCAAATAATTTTGTGAAGATTACCTAAATTAATATATTTTTATCAATTGGAATATTTGTAATTTTTTTTTTCTGTTATGTAATTAAAAATTTTATAACTTCATTCTTATAAGACGTGATTATTCTTTTACTCATTTGAAATATACTTGTATATATATGTTTATCACTTTAATGTACAAGAAGTAAGAGGAAAACAAAGAGTAGCTCGAGAGTGTTACCAGACAGCCTTGAAGCCTGTTAGTGAGCAACCAATATAGCAATTACAAGACCTGCCTATACTACAAACAATTCAATTTTCAACGATGACTTTTAGCGGCAACATTTAAATTCGCCACTGAAAGTATGATTTTTAGTGGCGACTTTAAGTTAACTTTCAGCGGTGACACCAAAAGTCGCCGCAGAAGATATAACTATTGTCGTCACTTCCAAAAGTTATAGTTTTTAATGGTGACCTTCTTTTGCTTCCTCTGAAAGTAGGACTTTCAGTAGCGACTCTTTTGTCGCCACTAAAAGTCCTTTAAATTTTTTTAAAAATTTTTAGAAAAACTTTAGCTATCATCATATTTGTACATATATTTGTCAGTAATTTGTTATGAAGAAAATAAAGTATTTCTATGTATTGTTCAGTTAGGGAGATAGTGCGTCACAAATATCAAATAATTTTGTGAAGATTACTTAAATTAATATATTTTTATCAATTGGAATATTTTGTAATTTTTTTCTTCTGTTATGTAATTAGAAATTTTATAACTTCATTCTTATAAGACGTGATTATTCTTTTACTCATTTGAAATATACTTGTATATATATGTTTATCACTTTAATCAGATAATGAATTCAAGTCATATAATTTGAATGTTTTACTGTAGTTGGAAAAAAGTAAATTATATTTAATGAGTTAAGAAGTATAAAAATTAGGGATTCAACTTCTCTTCCATTCCCTTCCCGTCCTTTTCGCTTCTCCGCCATTGGATCAAAATCTCAACGGTCCAGATTTGACATTTTATAAAAATTATTATTATAATTTTATTTAAAAATACAAAAATAAATTTAAATTTCTAAAATTTTATCCAAGGAGCTCTATATTATTATAGAGTAGAATTTTTCCTATTTTTTCCATGGCAGTTGTCAACTATTCAGATGAAATTTTAGCATTTTAAATTTATTTTTGTATTTTTAAGTAAAATTATAATAATAATAATTTTATAAGATGTTAAATCTGGACCATTGAGATTTTGATCTAACAGTAGAGAAGGGAAAATGAGGGGAAAAGGATGGGAAGAGTATGGAAGACAAGCTAAATCCAAAAGTTAAAACCCTATCTAAATAGAGAAAAATAAATATCAAAATAGCTTCTTCTTGTTTTAAATATTTGAAACAATATAAATATATAAACGAATTCAAATAAACTATTAATTTTGATTAAAAAATTGCTCTTTCCAATATTATAACTTATTGATTTTGATTATCTATAATAAATTGAGGATGAAAGGAGATCTGGGATGAATAGCTAAGTGTAAGGTAAAATTTAATATTACTAATCTCGATAGAATAGATATGAGAAGATTAGTGAATGAGTGTGAGGCAAAGAACAATATAATATGGTAAAACAATATAGCTAACTAATTTGGATTGAGTTGGGTAGAACCATAAAGGACAAAATTCTCTTAACCTGTTATTTACATGGTTGTACTCTTAGGATTTGAACTCAATCCTTTCGTATAGGATTTGAACTCAACCCTTTATCATGTGAAATGGAACGGTGTAAAGAATATGAATAGAAAAAAGACAGAGAACAGAGAAAATGAGAGAAAGTCCAGAGAGAGACAACTATTCACAATTCAATGCTCTTTCCGTCCCCAAATATAAGCTTTAAAAAATTGCTTTTTGTTTATTAAAAAAGTAGTTAAAATCAATAAATATGTAATGGATAAATGAACTTATATTTAGGGACGGAGTGAGTAATCAATCACGTATGGTATACTGAAAGCCCTAGTCTACTTATATGAAAAAAGGGACATGTGGCCACTTATGATTAGAGAACTTGATGTAATGAATATAAATAACTTGATGCAAGTATGATCCAACAACAACAACAACCATTCCTAATAAGAGTCTTAAAATAATAAAAATAACAATAAAACAAAATAATATAAAAATAATAAAACATGATACTACTCAAATATTTTCCTAATTTAACTCTATTGATTTGATGCTCCCTCAATCATAATCAAGTAAGAGAGATAAAAGGAATTAAAAAAAATGACTAGGGTATTTTATAAAATACATATTATGTTTACTAACTTAACTAATTTCATTAATCTAATCAAATTAGGTAAATATGTCTCTTATATTAAGGACGGGAAGGGGTAATTACTTCTCATTTCTTACTCTGTTAATATGCCCTTTTGAACTATTACTCTCAATATTTAAGTTATACAATTTGAAAATTTCACTATAATTTAGAAAAATCAAGTGAAATATATTTAATGAGTTAAAAATGATAATTAATCCCTATCTCTAACCAATTTGATTTTGAGTTGATAATACATAGGCACTTCATCGTTGTGTGCTTCACATTATTTTTCTTAAATTTATTAGGGAAAACTGTGAAAAAATACCTCATTGGAAAAATAATTGCCAAATGGGACCCTAGTGTGCAAAGAATCTTCCGGGTGTGCATAATATCTTCTCCTGTGTGCAGACGATCTTCCTTGTGTGCAATATTCTTCCCTATACGTGTACAAAACATCTCCGCTTGTATGCACAAATCTTCCCCCATGTGCACAATATCTTCCCCTCGTGTGCACACGATCTTCTTAGGTCCTATTTAACAATTAATTTACCAATGAGATCTTTTTTCACAATTCTCTCAATTTATTATAGTTATATTATTAAAGTTATAGTTTTTTATTAAAAAAATTTGTTTTATTAATTTTTATTGTTGTGTGTGAAAAACCGTGCCCAAAAACATTTGCATATTCCCTCCATTTATAAAGACTAAAACATATTTCGGCTCCAAAAACTTTGCAAATTCCCTCCATTTTCAAGGGCTTTTTACAGTGTTCCACGCTTATTCCCACACTTGTGAATCCTCTTCCTCTACACACAACACTTCTCCTTTGTTCTGCGGCTCCCACAACAAACCCCAATCTTCACCTTCTTCAACCTTCAAATCTCGACTTGTCCATGGAGACAGCAAGATTCAGCTTCTCCGAGCTAAGCTACCTCAGCATTTCCTTCCAAAACCTCAAGCTCCACCTTCTCTGAGTTCGAACTGCTGCTCCCAAAAAGCCAAGCTTCACCTTCTTTGACTTCCGTCTGATTCTCTCTGTTCGATTTGCTGCTCCCAAATCCCCAAGCTTCACCTTCTTCGACTTCCAATTGTTTCTCCGACATGCGATGGCTTCTTCGTCTTCAAGCTCTTTTCTTGGAGGGTTGAAGGTTGTTTTGTCTCTGTCGCTCACTCCCTAACCACTCCCGCGGCCAAGAGAAATTCAGGTGTGTGATTAAGTACTTACTCCTCTCTTTTGTTTTCTCCGTCACTATTAACAATTAATCTAAAGCAGGGAGAAGTGTAAAACAGAACTTGCCAAAATAAAATTCATGTTTAGGAAAAAGAGACTCTAAGTAGAAATTCTTATCCCAACTAAAAGCAATATAAGTTGATTAGACTTCTGGTTTAGATATGTTATTGGATATTGATCAGTTTTGTGCAGGAATGCTATACTGCACATTTGCCTGAGAAACAAAAAAATTATAAATGACTTCTTAATTATGTTGATATTGAAGTGTTACAGCCTTTTCTGTCTCTCTTTGTTCCTTCCCTCCTTCTGGGAACCAATTTAATGCAGAAACTATGAACTAATGAGGTCCTCCCTCCCTGCCAGCACTCTTATTCTGCTTATTCTGCAAATTATGCGCTGTACTTGGAGTAGTGGTGATTATATATGCTTATGACTTTTAGATAGGAACAAATGTATTGAATTCTCGTTTTTTATCTACTAATAAGTACATAAATTGAAGAAAATAATTGTTCTTCATATTTCAATACATCAAAGTGTGATATATTCTTACTTCAACAATATCCTTTTCAGAACAAACCTTTGAAGATCTTCTAGTAATTTCTGCTGCTGTTTGCCACTTCCTTCACTCCTATCCATCCAAACAAGATCTTGTTGGTCTTCAAGCCTTTATGCAGAACTTTGGTCATGTAAATGGATCAGAAATGAAATGAATAACAGGGGTCATGAAGTTTTTCTTTAGGTTCCAGTTTTGTATTTTGGGTTAAAGTTAGGCCAAGGGCTTAGAATGATAGGATCTTCTTCAATATTAATATGAAAGCATTTTGATTTTCATCTTGATAGCATGCAGCACACATGATTAAACTCTCAAAAACTTTTAAAAAGTGAGCACTGTGATGATCTTGCTGAGTTGCATAAGGTTTCTTTTCGGTTATGGCTCCATTGTACTAGCAGAACAGGGCGGCTGATTTAAACATGTGATCCCTTTAACAAAACTAGCCTAAGTTATTTCCAGTTTGAGTAGCTTATTAACCAATGTAAAGGTCCCTGTTACACGTACCTTGGTTGCCTTGAAAAGACAAGGAAATTAATCTGATTTTATTTCCAATTTGAGTAGCATGGTAACCCATGTTTTTTTTTTTAGTTGTTTCCTTTAACCATGATCTTGTTATCCCAGCTGTCTTTCATGTTAGTTCTGTTTTTCATTTTGTTACTGGTGGTGACTTCAATTTATTATAGGATCTATTAAAATTTATGTAATGACCAAATGTAGGTAATATTTTTTAGATTGGAGGTGATTTTAGTAGTTTTGTTAATTATGAATTTGTGTTTTTGTTTTGTTTTGTTATATCCTTATTCTCTTAACACGTATGGGAATTGTTTGTCTTTGTGCCTGTGCACTTTTATTTTGCAAAGTAGTAGACCATAAACAAGTTTAATTTATAATTGTTACTTTATTTCATGAGAACCCCTTGCAAGGGGGAAGAACTTGGTTTCTTCTGTTGATAACTTTAAGTATTGTATCATATGCTATAATGTTCATGGCTTTTTTATTTAATTGACCCTAATTTTGCAAAGTAGTAAACCATAAATAAGTTTAATTTATAATTGTTACTTTATTCCATGAGAACGCCTTGCAAGGGGGAAGAACTTGGTTTCTTCTGTTGATAACTTTAAGTATTGTGTCATATGCTCTAATGCTTGTGGCTTTTTTTTTTAATTGACTAACTTATGTCTTAATGTGTTCTTCCACAGCGAAAGTCACAAACTATTGCCAACATGTGTGTTCTCGCCAAACAATAATTCAAGATAGTTTAAGGAATTTATGAGATTTGCTGGGGATAGAATATTTTTATCTTTCAATTGGATAATTTTTATCCTCTCTTTAAGGAGATTGAATTACTTAGATGATTGTAAAGAATTGTGTAAATATTTTTCTTTAATACATTATTAGTTCTACATATGGTATATCTTTCAATTTTAGTTATTTCTTATTTTATTTCAATGTTTCTAATCAAATTAAAGGTTTTTATTTTGATAACATTTAAATGAAAAAGAAAAAATATTTTTAATAGCTTCAGCGGTGACCTTTCATCGTTGCTAAAAGTTGCGACAAAATAAGTTGCCACTGACAGAAGATTCAATGGCAACCCTTTGTCATCGCTGAAAGAAGCTTTAGTGGTGACCTTTTTGTCGCCTTCTAAAATAGTATTGGTGGCAACAATGCCGCTAAAACTCTATTTTCACCGGTGACCTGCTCTCTAAGGGTATTTGTGTTGACTTTTCGCCGCTGATTATATACTTTTAGTGGTGACTTGAAAAAGTTGCTGCTAATACTTTCGGCCACGGTCGCAACAGTAGCGACCCAGCAGCGACTTTTGGACTTTCAGCGGTGACTTTTGTCACCGTTGAAAGTCAAATTTTTTGTAGTGCTACCACAATAATGCTAGACCACCCAAAGGTTGAAGAGCTGGATGAAGTATCCATAGAACCCAACCACCCAGAGAGGGAGGTCGATATGGGGACAAAACTAACTTTGGATGTACAAAGTAAGTTGATATCATTCTTGAGTAATAATACCAATTGCTTTGCTTGGTCCGATATAGATATAATAGGCATAGACCCCAAAGTGATAACGCACAAACTGAATGTGGATCCGACGTACACTCCAGTTAAACAAAGACGGCACAAATTTGCACTAGAACATAACAGGATCATAAACAAGGATGTACAAAAGCTTTTGGACATCGGATCAGTAAGGGAAGTCCAAGATTCTGATTGGGTCGCCAATGTAGTTGTCGTATCAAAAAATCAAATTGAGACAAAATTATCTGCTAAATTGTCATACAACTAATTTATTGTTTATTGTAAAATTGGTTTGTAATTTGGTATGTAATTTCCTTATATAGATCCTGTTACACCTAGTAACCCAATATAGTTTGGTAGATGCCAAATTACATGTGAAATTATCAAGGTTCTGAAACCCAGACCGGGTACTAAACTGGTTGAAGTGGTGGTTCAAGGGTTAGTGGGTTAGACCGGAGTCAACCCGTAGCCAACCTAGTCATATTAAAAATAATAGATTTAATAAATCATATGTTATATTATTATCCATTTTATATTTTATGAAAATTAATTGGTTAAATCATGAATATTTATGATTAATTTTTCATTTAATAGTTTTATTGTTTTATACATGTGACTGTTGAATATTATTTTATTTGTAAACATTTTTATAGTTTTATTAAATATGAATGATGAATAAGAAAAACCATTGTGCCTTTTATTTTATTTCTCATGGACGCCGAAACCAAATACTCTCAACTTGAAAAATTAGCCTTAGCATTAGTTTCTGCCTCCAAGAAGTTACATCCCTATTTCTAATGCCACCCAATTACAGTAGTTACCACTTATCCCTTAAAAAATGTGTAGCATAAACCTGGCCTGTCGGGTAAATTAGTTAAATGGGCTATAGAGTTGAGTGAATTTGACATAATCTACGTACCATGCACTGCCATTAAATCTCAAGTTCTAGCATGTTTCATAGCTGATTTTATCCCTTACATACAACAAGATGCCGACAAGGGACTTTTATGCATAAGCGAAAAAAGCCAAAGCGTTGGCTGGACCTTGTTGGTAGATGGGTCTACATACACCTAGCAACCCAATATAATTTGGTAGATGCCAAATTTCATGTGAAATTATTGTCTTCTTTCCTTCTCCCTCGTCTTTCATGTACTTGACAGCTAGTCTTTGGTAGGTAGCATGGGGAGTTACGTAGTATTCGGGAGTTACACAGTATAGCCACTTAGAAAAATAATGGAAAATCATATTACCAATGTCTTTACCAAGAAAAATAATATCTGAAAGATCTCATAATTTGTCAATGATGCTATTTTCACTTGTCATTGACAAGTTATATAGAACTCCTCATATATTATTTTACTCAGTTGGGACTTTGGTGTGATTTTTTAAAAAAATAATATTCTGACTTAAGATCCTTCCTATTACTAGTACGAGTAACTATATCATACGATAATTAAAAAATAAAAACACAAATAAAAAAGAAGACCTACTGTGCAATGCAATGGTCGCCACCTCCGGATGATTAATTTATAATTAACATATGTCAGTATGAATGATATCATGACCTCATCTATTTTAGATTTTTATGTAAAGTCTTTAGAAAGGGTAGCTATCCAAAATTTTATATTGGATAAATTTGTCATGACAATGCTTGCCTTCGATATTCAAATCCCATTTGTTTTTTTTTTTTTTTGACCAAGTCACTCGTTTCAATATATTGTTTTTCTTCTCTAACGAGATCGCATTCACCCCTCTAGTCAAATATAAAATGAAGAGGCGTTAATCACCTAATCTTGAGTGTGAAAGCCTGAATAAGAAAATATTTTTGTGTAAATTTTCAAAGAAATAATATAAGATACTAGTATATTTTGTGTCCTAGCTAGGGGTTTCAGAGGCGCGAAGCGACGCAACATCTATGTATTTACATATTGTTTAGAAAAGGGTTTAGGGTTTAGAAAAGGAGCGAAGCAACGCAACATCTATGTATGAATAATATCATGATCTCATCTATTTTAGATTTTTATCTAAAGTCTATAGAAAAGGTAGCTATCGAAAATTTTATATTGGATAAATTTGTCATGACGATGCTTGCCTTCGATATTCAAATCCCATTTGTTTTTTTGACCAAGTCACTCGTTTCAATATATTGGTTTTCTTCTCTAACGAGATCGCATTCCCCCCTCTAGTCAAATATAAAATGAAGGCGTTAATCACCTAATCTTGAGTGTGAAAGCCTGAATAAGAAAATATTTTTGTGTAAATTTTCAAAGAAATAATATAAGAGACTAGTATATTTTGTTTCCTAGCTAGGGTTTTCAGAGGCGCGAAGCGACGCAACATCTATGTATTTACATATTATTTAGAAAAGGGTTTAGGGTTTAGAAAAGGCGCAAAGCAACGCAACATCTATGTTTGAATAATATCATGATCTCATCTATTTTAGATTTTTATCCAAAGTCTATAGAAAAGGTAGCTATCGAAAATTTTATATTGGATAAATTTGTCATGACGATGCTTGCCTTCGATTTTCAAATCGCATTTGTTTTTTTGACCAAGTCACTCGTTTCAATATATTGGTTTTCTTCTCTAACGAGATCGCATTCCCCCCTCTAGTCAAATATAAAATGAAGGGGCTAATCACTTAATCTTGAACGTGAAAGCCTGAATAAGAAAATATTTTTGTGTAAATTTTCAAAGAAATAATATAAGAGACTAGTATATTTTGTTTCCTAGGGTTTTCAGAGGCGCGAAGCGACGCAACATCTATGTATTTACATATTATTTAGAAAAGGTTTTAGGGTTTAGAAAAGGCGCAAAGCAACGCAACATCTATGTTTGAATAATATCATGATCTCAACTATTTTAGATTTTTATCCAAAGTCTATAGAAAAGGTAGCTATCGAAAATTTTATATTGGATAAATTTGTCATGACGATGCTTGCCTTCGATATTCAAATCGCATTTGTTTTTTTGACCAAGTCACTCGTTTCAATATATTGGTTTTCTTCTTTAACGAGATCGTATTCAGCCCTCTAGTCAACTATTAAATGAAGGGGCTAATCACTTAATCTTGAACGTGAAAGCCTGAATAAGAAAATATTTGTGTGTAAATTTTCAAAGAAATAATATAAGAGACTAGTATATTTTGTTTCCCAGCTACAGTTTCCATAGGGGCGCGAAGGCCGCTGCGTAAATTTTCAAAGAAATAATCAACCAGACCGCTGCGTTTGTGAATAAGTTATATGGACTATCGAGGTTTTTTTTTTTGTCTTCCTTCAATAAATAAAAACTAGCTTCTGTTCCACTGAAGTATATCTTGATCGAGTATTATTTGATGCTTCCGGGCTTTTTCCCAGGTGAAAGTTTTCATCATCAAGTTTTAGTTTCGGCCGCTTTTTCTTCATCACTCCATCCATTTATACATACAATTCATTTTTGTTTCATTCGTTTTTCATTTTTTTCCTCTGTGATGGACCAATTCTTTTGTGTTTTTCCGCATGATGAGGTTATTTCAAGACTGAACTATTCTCCAGTAACATGAAATACTACCATTCATGAATGAGTCCTATTGATGGCTTTTCCTTCAATTTATTAACAATTTCCCTTTATGTTCGGACAGAATTCTCAAATAATGTTGAATTGAATATTAAGTTGTATGAGATTAAGAACAAAAAAGGCTTTATTATTTTGAAAAATAAAACGAAATTTGTAAAATAATTAGATTTAGACGCTAAACTAATAATAGATCCATAATGAATGGTTAGAATGAAGCACAAGTGAAGTCTCAAGGGTATTAGTGTTTTACTCATCTCACCTCATTAGAATAATTTCACTCTAGTTCACTTAATCAAGTTCTTACCGTATGCTTTTAACAACTCTAACATCTCCGCTACTAATATCACTTAATGTAATGAATCAAGAGGGCTTAAAAGGCTTGTAATGTTGGATGAAGGATAGATAGAATGAATTAATTAGAAAAAGGAATAGTTGATATGCAAGTTAAAGTTAATGAGTAAGTTCATAGCATCTAAATAACTTGACAAACTTTTGCCAATTCTTCTCCAAATTCATGAACAAATGCCTTCTTCATATTTCTTTTGCTTTTCTTTTTATTTACAAAATACTTTTCTATTTTTCACTTTTCTTTTTCAATACTTTTCTTTTCTTCTCTTCTCTTCTCTTTTTCATTTATTTTTTTTCTTCTTTATCAAATTTTTTTTTTTGCCCCTTTTGACTTACTTTCTTTCTCTTTTCTATATACATGGCATTTCAATATATATATATATATATATTGTTCAACTTTCTACTGGCACATCACTTTCATTTTAGAATGCTATGAACACTATAAGTAAATGACATGCATACATCATAGGAATGACTCAAAGGGGTAGCAAAGGGTGATGAATGGAGGTTTGTGTTTAGGTGAAAGGATTCAAAATTGAATGCCTCTTTCATTTCCATCACACTAATGCAAATGCAGTTTCGAAAAAGAATTGAAACAAGTTCTAAAAAGTGAAAAACTAAGTGAATATGCATATATGAATAGAATTTAAGGCTCAAATACCTTCTAACAAGGTTTTCTCTAATACTCATTCTAACACAATCAATTGCATAGCAAGCTAACCACAAAACATTTACTTAACTATTCTTAATGCTAATTTTTTAAATACAATCAATCGAAACATTGTCATCAATTATAATAATGCTCAACTCTTAAAAGTACTGATGATGTAGAAACTCTTTCTTTCTTTCTTTCTTTTTCCCTTTTCAAAACTTGGAGTTAACAAAATCCAAAGTGTGGGTTAATTTCTCTTCCCATTCACTTGAAAAGCAAAAACATGATTTTAAAAAGTTGCCAAGACACTAGATCTCATGAAAGCTAAAAGAATTTTTATCAAATCACACTTCCAAAGTGGCAAATGCGACCCTTTACCACTTAGAGCATACATTAAAGCAAGTCATTCTTGAAAAATTTTTGAAAAATTTTCTAGTTTAAGGAAGATTATTGTTTAAAAGCAACCAATTAATGGGATTCAAAAATGCATTCCCTTCCACCACACTTAATCAACACATTGTCCTCAATGTTTGTAAAACAACTCTATTATACTAACTTGTTCTTTAGTGAAGTGGAAAGTTATGAAGTCCAATTGCAATTGGAGCACAACACGTCAACATCACAAAAAAGAGAGAAGGAAGAAGAAACAAGTCATAATAATAGAGAAAATCAAGGTTAAAAGTCACAATGGTAACCAAGTAGGGTAGTGGCGAAAAAAAGCAAAGCATATACATAGGGAGTTCTTATTCTACTTCCCAAGCTACACTATTTCTACTTTTTCTACTGGGATGCTCTTTCCCCACACTTATCTCAAACAATCAGTTAAACAAATATATGACCACCTATCTAGACATACTAAATGTAAAAGAAAGTGAAAGGACAAGAAGCAACCTAGCCTCGAGGAGGTTTTGATGATGAATCACGGTAGAGCTTGAGGAGGTGTCCATTGACTTAGAAATCCTTTCTAGTAGTCTCATCAAGCAGCTCTACCATGCCAAATGAATGCACCTTAGTGACGGTGAAAGGCCTATATCATTTATCTTTAAGCTTTCTATTCAAGAACTTGAATCGGGCTCTATACAACAGCATGCGATCACCCACTGTGAAGTCCTTTTACACAATTTTCTTATCATAAAGTAGCTTGGTCTTTTCTTTGTAGATGCAGGAGCTCTCATAAGAGTCTGATCTCATTTCCTTAAGTTCTTGTAGTTGCAACTTCATTTCCAAGCTAGATTCATCCACATCCATATTGCACATTTTCACTTCCCAATAGGTCTTGTGCCCTAATTCCACCAGAATAGGACATGCTTTTCCATATATAAGCCAGTAAGGAAACATCCCTTTCAGTGTCTTCAAGGCAGATCTATATGCCCATAATGCTTCCTCCAACCTTAAGCTCCAATCCTTCCTTGAAGGCTTGAATATCTTTTCTAAAATATGTTTGATAGCTTGGTTGGAAACTTTTGCTTGCCCATTCTTCTGTGGATGATAGGCAGTGGACATTTTGTGGGTGACCCCAAGTTTAGCAAGTAAGTTATTGATAACCCTGTTGCAAAAGTGGCCCCCTCTATCACTTACTATAGCCCTTAGTACTCTAAATCTATAAAAGATGTTAGACTTGAGAAACTTGGAAACCATCTAGGCATCATCTTTCCTAGTGGGAATGGCTTCCACCCACCTAGAGAGGTAATCTATGGCTAACAGAATATAGGTAAATCCAAATTATGGTGGGAAAGAGCCCGTAAAGTCTATGCCTATACATCAAATACCTCACAAAAACGCATGGGCTGTTGTGGCATCTCATGCCATTTACCTAACCCCCAAACTGTTGACATTTATCATATGCCTTGCAGCACAAATACGCATACTTAAACAGGGTAAGCTAGTAAAACCCAGCATCTAACGCTTTCCTAGAGGTCTTAATAGCATTAAAATGTCTACCACAAGCCATTGAATGACAAGTAGAGAGTATTGCCTTGGACTTGGTCTTCGAGATACACCTCTTGATGACTTGATCATTGTATAGCCTCCACAAATAGGTCTCATCCCAAATGTAGTGTTCAGCTTCTTGTTTAAGTTTCTAAGCCCTAAAAGGAGATATATGCTTAGGGGTTAGACTAGTCATAATGTAATTAACTAGATTAGCAAACCAATGAACATAGATAGAGATAGCCATAAGGGATGCATCAGGAAAATCATCACAAATAAGGTTAGAGTCAAGTACTCCCCTTGTACCATCTGGCAGTATACTTAAGATATCTGCTATAAGGTTCGTGGTTCCAGGCCTTTCCTTAATGCAAATATCGAACTATTATAGAAGTAACATCCATCTAATAATGAGCTTTAGTTTTCACTGAGGCTTGGTGAAAAGAAACTTCATAGCCACATGATCTATATACATAACTACTTTAGAATTGATTATGTACTATCTGAACTTATCTAAAACAATTATAACAGGAAATAATTCCTTTTCAGTGGTTGTGTTATCCTTTTGTGTATTATCCAAGGTTTTGGATGTGTAAGCAATCACATAGGACATCTTGTTATGCTTTTGACCTAGCATGACCCCCACAGCAAAATTGGAGGCATCACATGCTAGGTCAAAAGGGTCTAATCCGGTGCACTTAGAATAAGAGGAGAAATCAGTTGTGCTCTTAACTAATCAAATGCTTATTTACAATAATGATCAAAGATAAAAACAACATCTTTTTGCAATAGTTTATATAATGGCAAAGCTATCTTACTAAAATCCCTGATAGATCTTTTGTAAAAACCCACATGCCTTGAGAAGGAACAAAGTTTCTTAACATTAGTGGGGTAGGACAAGGAGGAGATCACCTCAATCTTAGCTCTATCAACTTCAATGCCCTTGATAGATATCAAGTGACCAAGTACTATTCCATGGTCAACCATGAAATGACATTTCTCATAGTTTAAAACAAAATTTTTCTCAATCATAGTGCAAGAACATTATCCAAACTATCTAAACAAGCATCAAATGAATCGCTGTACACTGTAATATCATCCATAAACACTTCCATGCAAGTTTCATGGAAATCAAAGAACATGGACATCATATAACGTTAGAATGTACCAGGTGCATTGCACAAACCAAATGGCATTCTTCTATAGTCATAAGTACCAAATAGATAAGTGAAAGTAGTCTTTTCCTGATCTTTAGGAGCTGTTGGGATCTAAAAATATCTAGAACACCCATCTAGAAAATAATAGTGGCTCTTACCCACCAACCTTTCAAGCATCTGATCAATGAAGGGTAAGGGAAAATGATCTTTCCCAGAGGCTTCATTCAAATTCCTATAGTCTACACATACACACCAAGCATTTTGCACTCTAGTAGAGAGCAACTCATTATTTTCATTCTTAACCATAGTGATCCCACTCTCCTTAGGCACTACTTGCACCAAACTAACCCACTCACTATCAGAAATTAGGTAGATGATACCCACACTCAATAGCTTGGTCACCTTTTTCTTGACCACATCTTGAATCAAGGGGTTAAGTCACCTTTGGGGCTGCCTAAGGGGTTTGGATAATTAATTTCACTTTCACTTTTATGATTAACATCTTCATCAATTTCACTTTCTTGTTGAATAATTAATCCCAAATATCTAAACTTTGTCATTTGTAGAATAATTTACCCTCCCGATTTAACTTCCACTTTACTTTTAACTTGTCTCTTATCAAAATAGCAATGCATATATTAAGTTATGTGATTTAGAACCTTTAGTCGTCTCAGATTAAATCAAAATAAACCAAATTATGCAGTGAAGGGCACAACTCGGGTTGTGTTCTCTTATGGAGCCTTTTATTTAATTCCTAAGCTAAACTAAGTGACAAAAAATATTAAGATGGGTTTGAAATTGATTTTTTTAATAATGGAAAATAACCTAGATTACTATTTTTTTGGGTTTATGAGAAATTGTTGAGATAACTAATGAAATTTTGATTTAAACAAATTGATGATGAATGCTTCTTAGAAAAATGGAATATAGGTTATCCTTGATCAAAATGATTTGGGAGTTAAATTACTCACTAAGTTAGAAATTAAACCTTAGCAACTCGTTAAGTCTAATGACATTAATTAGTGATTACCCCTAGAATTCTAGTTAGTGAATTACTTCTTAATACACTATTAAATACCATTTAGTGTGCAATTTATGATTGGATTTAAGAAACTTGTTCCTCTATACAATGAACACTCAACTAAGATATTCAAACAAGATCAAAATAGTCATAATACTCATTCAAATCATGAAAGAATATCACAACCCCATTAAACTGAAAAGCTAATATATAAATATAAATCTCAAGCCAAATAATCCAATCCAAATCACAATTGTTCAGTCCAAAATAAGATAAACAACTCACAATCTCAGTAAATTAACCACATAATATAAAATCCTAACTCAGGAAATCCGTTACATAGTTAAATCAAAAGATTAAAATAAATAATTCCCCTGAATGTATCTCTAGAGCTCAAACCAATCTTCCATCCCCAAAAAGCATGAAAGAATTTAGCCTCTCATAGAGTTTATCACAACCACAACTGTATTAGACCTTAAGAAACCCATGAGTTATGAATGTAGAGGGCTGAATCTGATAGAGAATGAGACGATAAAAAATATAAAAGGTGGAAGGTGAGTGACAGTGGCGGTGATAGGAAATCTATGGCAAGGATGGTGGTGTGGTCTCCAATTCTTCTTCTCTCCATTCTCTGCTGAACCTTGTTCGCGGCTGCCTCCAATCGTCTTTCTCGTCTCCTCCTTCCTCTTTTTGTTGTTAGTTGATAGCCTCTACCTCTAAAATATTCACCACCTTTCTATGTTTAGGTCTGGAGGTATGGGCTTCAAGAAAATTCTCAAAATCTGAGTGAATCAGCCTTAAAATCAGACTAAGTGGAGAAAAACGCTGATTTTCGGAAATTTAGACCAAATTGACATTTTTGAAATTAGGTTACTAAAATGTCATTAATGAAATTAGATGTACTTTTCTGTCCTTTGCTCTGATCTTTCTCTGTTCTAAAAGGACGCTAATATTACAAAAAAGCCCTTAGTCCTTCAAAATTCCAATAGAACCACATGCAGAATTTCATTTTCTGTTTTAGTCCTAGTATTTTACACTGTGATCCTTTAGTTCTAACTTCCAAATTGATCTACATTTCAATTCAATGTCTTATAATATCTTTATTTAAAATTCAAACTTTAAAGAGCAATCACAAGATTATAACAAATATATCTTTTTAATATTTATTTTC
Source organism: Inga oerstediana (assembly GCA_963210345.1). NCBI lineage: Eukaryota > Viridiplantae > Streptophyta > Magnoliopsida > Fabales > Fabaceae > Inga > Inga oerstediana. The sequence continues at coordinate 82,765,417 of OY723400.1, forward strand.
ACACAATCATCTTTAATTCAATTTAATCATAATAAATGCCATTTAGTCCAAAATTAATGATAAAGTCCCTAAATAAGATATTAAATATTATGATAAAATCGGGATATATCATTCTGCTCCTACTCTGACAAAAACCCTTCGACTCTAACCAGAGTCCTTTCCCATACCTCAAGTTTAGAATTAATTTCCTTCATAAATCTTAAATCAGCCAACAAAAATTCCCCGTGTCTCACACCCACACCATTCCAATTGTACCGCCCAGTCTCGCTTCAAGAAACTTGTTACGTCTGATAGCAAAACTGCATCTTGATGGTCAGCACCCCAGCCACTAGTGACAAGCTAAAAAGCCTCCTAACAATTGGACTCCATCACTACCTTCAACCAATTTACATCCCAGGCTTGCTTCAACCCCATCAAGATAGCCCACCCCTCCACATAGAGGCAGTTACCCCATCCAATCCTAAACATAAAACCTCCCAAGACTTGTCCTTCATGATCACACGCAATGCAACCACAACTGGAGACATCCCCATTAAGGCAACAAGCACCATCAACATTCATTTTAACCCATCCCACAAATGGAGCTTTGCAAGTGGCACACCTCACTATCATACAATCAACCATTTGCATCTTAGAATTTGACCATCTGGCTTGCTCCTGAACCTGTGTAAGGAGCTGGCTGATCCCAACTGCTTTGTCTTGGAATACACCAGCATTACGGTTCAACCATAGTTGTCTACACAAAACTGCAAAGTACACTTGCCATCGAATATTTTTAACCTCAAAGTTTTGACTTAGATTCCATTTCATCCAAGCATACACCTCAGTAAACAAAAAAAATCTGCTCTGTTTGCTTACCGGCACCATTCTATCTCAGTATTGTTTTGCCGAATCACAGTTACGGAGACATGCACACAGTCTTCCCGGTCTCCACAAAGATAACACGATGCAGAGACCTGCATTCCCATACTTATACACAAACTATTAGTTAATAGTCGTCCTCTAGCAGCCAGCCATAAAAACGTTTTACGTCATTGTGGCGACGATAACTTCCAAACCTTTCTCCAAAGGCCTCGGTTAGACGAACATTGATCATTACATGCAAGCCCATAAGCCAACTTGACAAAAAACTCACCGTTCGATGAGAGACGCCATATAGGCATATCATCCTCCCCATTTGCAACGGGAGGATTTACCTTCTGGATCTCTTCCAACACTGAGCCAGGTACGAAGTTGTCATACTTTGCCCAGTTCCAACCACCTAATGGTGTTAAATACTCACACACATGCTCCTCCTTCAAAGAATGAGGAATGCTTCTCAAGCAATGACTTAGAAGGTTGTCATGAAACGGAACCCACGGATCTTTTCAGAACTTCGTTACTTTACCATTTCCCAGCTGCCATCCCACGCCCTCCCTGAATGTATCCCAAACATTCTTGATTTCTTTCCATGCTTGAGACCTACCTCGTTGACTTTCCAGGTGAGGAATCAAGTCATCACCACATTTATATTTTTCTTTCATAACTTTAACCCATAAAGCGTCTCTTCTTTTCACAAGCCCCCTACCTAGCTTCATCATGAAAGCCTAATTTTGCTTTCTCACATGCCGCAAACCCAGCCCTCCAACTTCCTTTCGTCTACAAACATCCTCCCACGCCACCAAGTGTGCCCTAAGTCACTTTGCTGTGCTACCCCAAAGAAACCCAGGGTATTTCTTATCAATGTCATCACAAGTGAGCTTTGGCAAACGGGTCGATTGCATTGCATATGACGGTAATGCACCTAGTACTGATGAGACAAGTGTGTGTCTGGCCGCCATAGATAGTGGGTTTATTTTCCAACTCTTAAATCTCCCATCCATTTTGTTTCGTACATACTGATACATAAGCTTTGAAATCCTCTCATGATGCAAAGGAACTCCTTATATAAGACATTAGTATATATATATATATATGTTACTTCTTCCGATCTTTAATATAAAACATATTCACCTAGTTTAATTATGTTAAGAAAATTAGTCAATATGATATGTATTTTTTAAAGACACCCTAATCATTTTTCTTAATTCCCTCATTTCGTCTCATCCTTGATTGTTGTTGAGTGAGCATCAACAGGGGTAATTAAATTAGGAAAATATTGACAAATATGAAAAATATATCTTATATTTAAGATCAATATCAACTCTTCACATATATTTTATATTATGGACCGGAGGGAGTGCTTTTAAACTTCATAATCTTAATTGCTCTACGCTTCCACAGGCTTAATTAAGAATGACGTATATCAATTCAAACTCAAACTTAACCCCAAAACAACTCTGTATTCAACTTTGATGACCTTGGCTTTGCAATTGGGAGTGGCTAGTATTGACGAACACGATATTATTATTGATTATATTCCTTAGGGGATGGATTAAGAATTGCGATTCCTCTGAACAAAGGAATTTCAAGGAGTTGTGAGTGAATGGAAAACTCTTTCCCTTCTGTCCTCAGTGACTTGAGTTGACCCAATGCTAATTGTGAACCATTTCCATATGCAAAACAGACCATTCAATTAAATTAGAGAGGTAGTATAAACAGTTAAACACTTAAAAATCTAAGATGCAATTAAATCCATCAATTTACCCATAAATTTCCACAGTCAACCTTGACACAAATTAATCCTAATAATCACACTTCGGGTCAATTCAGGTGCTAAAGACTCAAAATTAAACTTAGAAAACCAATAAAACAAGAAACATAGGCTCACTGAAAATGTTTTCTGTTTTCAATTAGTATATTAATATAAAAATAAAATGACTGTGCACTGTTACCATGCATTTACTTTTTATCGTGTAATTATTACTTTTAAATAATTAATTTTATTTTTTGAAATTAAAATAATTTTTAAAAAATTACACATGAGAGTTAAGGCCTTAAGGGTGTGTTTTGGAGTTTAATTAGAATGGAGTGGAACGGAATATCTATTAAAAGAATGGAAGTGAATATAGTGAATGGAATAGCATATTTCATTGTTTGGGAGTTTCTTCAGGATAATGAACAGTTTCTTTCTTTGTCTTTTTACAAGACCGAAAAGAGAAAACATTTCAAGGAGAATGAACAGTTTTATTTTACCACTATTTGATATTTGTTATAAAATTAATAAAATGTAATTGATTATTTTAAGGAGCATGCTATATATATATGATGTAAATAAAATTAATGTTAAGTATAATTATCCAAAGTCACATATAAACATGTGTCCTATTTTTAAAATATTATCGTTTAACTATAAATTCACATTAAATAAGACACATGAAATGATAGAACTCAACATAACATATATAATCAACTTGACCTAAAATTTTTTGATATGCAATATATTAAAGGGTTAAGACGCAAAAAATACCTACCAACTTATACAAAAAATGCACCCAATACCATAGCCTTTTTTAGGCACAAAAGAATTCATAAACGTTTAAACTCATCGCAAAAATGACATGTTTGTTAAAATAGGCTAACATCCGTTACTTTTTATAGTGGGCCACGCTAGACTTCTAAAAGTACCAAAAAGATTTTGAATCTAACTTACTTTAATGATTTGATTCATTTTTAAATTATGTCGATTTATATCCCAGCCATTTTAATTTTTTTTGACAAACAATAATATGTTCCTCCATAATTATTTTCTTATGGTTTTATACTTTAATGATTTGAATCTAACTTACTTTAATGATTTGATTCATTTTTAAATTATGTCGATTTATATCCCAGCCACTTTAAATTTTTTTTTTTACAAACAATAATATGTTCCTCCATAATTATTTTCTTATGGTTTTATACTTTGCGCCTAAAGTTTGATTCTTAAGAAATTCAGAAAAAATGAAATAGAAAATCAAGTGTGTGAATTGTAAGTTAATTTCTTAAGAAAATTTACAAAAAAAATTGAAATATAAAATTCATAGAAAATTTAATAGCATGTACTCCAATTGGCATAGTATACATTATCACGTATAATTGTTGAATTATCACGTCCAATTACTTAGGGTTATTGTATATTTATCGGTGGTAAAAGTATAAAGTTATTAAGTTTAAAGATAGAATTAACGAAATTTAAGCTAGTTTTGATAAAACATGTTAGAAGTGACTTATAAATAGAAGCAGATGAGTATATAATAGTAATTTGTGTGTCAATTTAAAGTTGATGCATAAAATTCGACGTTATGTTCAGAACAATAGTATAGACTAATTTGAATAGTTAGATAAGTTTTTTTTAATTAAATAAGTTGAGGGTATTTTGGTACCTCCATGTCTATTTTGAATGTTTATGAGTATTTTTACATTTTTGAGAAGCATGGGTGTTTAGCTCACTTTAGGTAAAAGTTTATGAATATTTTTACATCTTTATCATTTCGAGCTGGGGACATTTTGATATTTTCAAAAAAATAATGTGGTTCCATCAGAAAAAGGAACGAACGTTATCACATTAGCCCATTTTAACAGACATGTCGTTTTTGCATTTTAATGGATGTTATCTCATGGACGCACTTTTGGTATAAGTTGGTGGGTATATTTGCACTTAAATCCTATATTAAATGAGTTAATTTTGAGATTAACATTGAATCAGGAAAAGCTGGACTCATTTCAAGTTTTTGACATGAGTTCAAATTTGTGTTACCTGTGAAGATCAGCATTTCGGCTGCGGCTTGTGATTCGTTTGGGAATTAAGGCCAAATCTTGAGACTTGTGGTCAAGCATATCAATCAGGTAAAGACGAGACGAGACTTTCGGTGCCATGATTGAGTCTAGTTAATAATTCCAACCAACAAATCATAATATGAATGTTATTATTTTATTTGATATTATAATTATGAATTATTTCATACAAATATTTTTTTAATTAAGAAGATATTAATAGGAATCTTTTACTAATATTTTTTGCTAGAAGAAATATTAAATGAACTTGCAAGGGGATAATTCAAGCAGTCAGCTAATAAACCATGCATGACTGATATCTTGACAACTTATTTTTAAGGGCAAAAACTAATCGCTGTTGTGATTCTACTTATTATTTTTATGTTTTTAGAAAAATTTATGGAGTAATTTTCTAGAATTAGTTTTGAAAAGGAAATAAATTGAAAAAATATGTTTGAATCATTATTTTAAACAAACAGACTCGATCTATTCTTATTTATAAGAGATATTTTGTAAGTATGACATGCTCCTTTACCTATTCCATTGTACTATTTAATGTCCACACACTCTCTCACCACCACACATTTTCTCTCTCTATCACATAAATGAGGATATTTTATGCAACAAAGTTAAATTTTTACGTCCTTATTGTTTCAAACTAATTTTAATCAATTTTTCAAACAACAAAGTTCAATTAATTGTTTCTTATAAAAAACGTGGAAGAAGTACTCCCTCCTGTCCTTAATATTAGGGGCAGCTGACTTTTTTCTTTTTAAGAATAATAAAGCTAAATAAATTATATCAAAGTATTTATTGACAAAAAATTACATTAAGTATTTATATTTATCGTTTTTCTCCAGACTAATTTGTCTAACTTATAATTTGATATATAAAATAATAATAAACAATATATGCTATGATTAAGTAATTTATTTATTTTTCTTAATCTCTCTATAAAAATGTCAATTGCCTCTTAAGGATAAGAAGTAGTATCTAAAATGGTGAGGTGGGTGGTGAAAAATAGTTTCCTTATTAATATGATTGTCACTGAAATTAAAAAAAGGGGAAAGAACAAATTAGTGGATAAATATAAACAAGGTGAAAATTCAAGGAGTCAACCCATAAAATACGCATGATTGGTCTCTTAACAATATTCATAAAATACGCATGATTGGGCTCTTAACAATATTGTTAAGAGATAAAGAAAATGTTAATGGTCTCTTATATACTTAGTACAGTACAGGAGGTAGTATCTAAAATGGTGAAGTGGGTGGTGAAAAAATGGTTACTTTACTAATATGATGGTCACTAAAAAAAAGAGAGAAAAGAACAAATTAGTGAAATAATACAAGGTGAAAATTCAAGGAGAAGGCAACAAAAAAAAAAAAAAGGGTGAAAATTCAAGGAGTCAACCCATAAAACACGTATGTTTGGTCTCTTGATAATACAGTTTTAAAATATCTTGAAGGGTTTGATTCTATGATACTTGTTTCATTAATAATATATTCTCGTAATTAACATTTCTCGAACCGATTCACAGGCTTCCAGGTTTCAATGGCTGAGGTGATAGCAATATTTGGGATAGTTGTTCCCGCGGTTGTAGCTTTTGCGGCACCTGTATTTGTGGAATTTGTTAAAAAGAAAATGAACGAGAGAAAAGAATCACTCACTGACATGCATGAAGTGCTAGAGAAGGGATTAGAGGGGCTACTTGCTTTACAAAGAGACAGAGACAGTGAAGTTTCGAGCAATAATGACCAGAAAGATCCGTCTGAGCTTTACAAGACCTGGAAGAAGCATGTATCGAAAATTCAGGGAGAGGTGACTCGCTTGAATATAGAATATGATGAAGTAAAGGACAAGAAACGGAGTCTTCGGGATGATCCACGAAGTGAAGTTGAAAAAAAGATCAAAAAGGCACTGAAGGAAGTAATGGAACTTCTTGGAAAAAGTCCAGGGAATGTTCTAGTTGATAAGCGGCCAGACCCGGTCATAAAAAAGATTAATGTTCCACCAATTGCAAAGTATCCGACTCTTCAGAATGCCTTAGACGACATTCAGGCTCTGGTAAAAATGAAAGGACTAAAATGCGTGGCCCTTTATGGACAAAGAGGGGTGGGGAAAACAACAATAATGCAGCACTTAAATAATCATCACTTCAATGATAATCGCGTTGACAAGGAGTTTGATATGGTGATTTTCATCAACGTGGCCGCTGATGCGCAGACTGATGCGCAGACTGAAGAATCTCACATTCTGCAGAAAATTGCAGAGCGAATAATGGTGGGCGGAAAAGGTGATGAACTTGTGAGAAAAATACAGACAGTGCTTCAGAACGAAATATATTTTTTGATTTTAGATGGCGTAAGGCATGCACGCGCACTCAATGGGATTTGGGAAAAGTTGGATATTTCAACTCACAAAAGTGATAGTAAGGTGGTAATATCCACTCATTATCCTCTTGCTTCGAAGTCAAACTATGTTGACCATGCAGTCAATCTCGAAATGTTATCCCCTACTGAAGCATGGGATATGTTTCGAAATATTGTTGGTCGCAATACTTTACAACACATACCAAACGCTCGACTGATATGTAAGAGGTTCTGCTCTTGTCTTCCCCTCCTTATAGTTCCTATTGCAAAGTCCTTTACAAATGAAGCTCCCCCTGATTGGGAGACGAATTTGAATGAATGGATGCCTTACTGGCCTGAATATGGAGTTGATGGTTTAGATTTGTTGTTCTCAATCTTGAAAATTTGTTATGAACAGTTGCATGATCCAAGCAAACAAAAATATCCAAGCAAACAAAAATGCTTCCTTTATGCTGCACTATATCCTGCAAACAGCAAGATATACACAGATTACTTTATGGAGTGTTGTATAGCTCAGGGCTTTCTTGGTGATGTTGGAGAAGCTACTAACTACAGGACACTGCGCCGTCAAGGTATTAAGCAAACATTGACGCACCTTGTTAATGTGTCATTCTTGGAGGGATCAGGAGAAGAAATGAGGTATGTCAAAATGAATGATTTCTACAGGCAACTTGCTTTACATATATCATCCAGAGATCCAAATCCAGAATGTAAAATTTATGTTGACCATGAACAACATGTAGAAGACTTTAGATTAAAATCAGGGGAACATGCTAGCTGGGTATCTATGATTGACAGTAAAAGGGATAATCTACCGGCAAACCCAAATTTTCGGAGTCTTCAGACACTATTGCTACAAAAGAGTCTGAATTTGGTTGAAATCCCACCAACCTACTTTTGCAGCATGGCCAATCTTCTTGTGCTAAATTTAAATGGTACTGGAATAAAGAGTTTACCATCTTTAAGAGGGTTAGCTAGGCTTAAGGCGTTCTATCTAAATGGTTGTTCAGACTTGATAATATCTTCATATGATGAGATCCAACCACTTGAAAATCTTGAGGTACTTGACAGTCGAGGTACTCAAGTAAATTTTGTGCCATATTTGAAACATTTGAGGTGCCTAAGAATCTCATATTCTCCAAATGCTGTTTATGATGATATTTCAAGTCTTCACAATTTAGAAGAATTGATCATTGAAGTTGAAAGCCAATTCCGACCACGATGGGATAATGCTGCTCGAGATATTAGAAAAAAAGCTGATTCGAGAAATATAAATTATAGTTGGAAATATGTGTAATTTGGGGTGGACACATTATGAGGTTGACAAGCAATTTAAATATGCATTTTTAGCTTGTACTTGATATTTCCTTAATGTTTCTGATACTCATAATGATCAGTGTTGGTGTCAAAAGTAAAAGAATTGTTTGTTCAAGTTTGATGTTTGATTCAAATGTTTTCTTATTGCTTATAATAATCTGTACTGAGGAGCATAAGACTTGTATGTTTTGTTATGCTTTCAAATGATAGTATGCTGCAAAATCTCAAAAATTATTGTTATCCTTGATATTGGTTTTAATGTTTACTGGGAGTTATTTTGAAAGGGGAAGTAAAGATTTTGATTTACAGGACAAAGATCAAGGTCTTTTTTGTAAGATGAAGCTACAATTGTCCCAACTCGAGTTTCTCACTGTTGGGCGCATTACAAATTATAGACCCAAAGTATACCAACCTACACTTAATTTTGTATTGAGAAAGTGTTGTCCATGATAAAGAGACTTCCACAAGGCATGCTCCCCTTGAATCCTCTTCATTTGTTTTATTGTTTTAGATAGGAACTAAGATTTTGGAAACAAACGTCATGCATCAATGAACTTCAATATGCATACCTTAGATAAAACAATTATGTATATATAGGTGAAGATTAAACCACCTAGTCGTGGTAGTAGGTACTAGGCAACTCAAGTGTATACTTACTTTCTTATTATTTTTATCCAAGTGAATAATTACAATTGCAACTATATGTGTTTGATTGAGTGCTTTGATTTTCACGCACTTGATTAGGACATGCTCTCAATTTAATAAGTTAAAGCAATCTGTTCTTTGTGGGTCTAATCTTCATTTTACTGGCTTCCTAAGTCTCATTATACGAACAATAGGGTGAATGGTGACGGACTGACGTCCATTTTGACCGCTTATCGCGATTTGCTTCATTCCATCAGCCTAGAGTTCCATCCCACGGGTTGTTGCATGAACGAGGGATAGGTATCACTTCTGAGTGTTTGAAAGCATCTGACATTATAAAAGTAAAATGATAAACTAAAAGACTACGTTAGAGAAAGAGAGGGAGATTTGGAAGGGGAAACACACACAGGGAATTTAGAATTAAGAAATGTACGTAATTTTAATAGATTAAGACAAAGCCCATACATATTGTTAAAAAAAAAAGGGAAGCTATGAATCAAGCCTGTCAAAAAAAGATTTATACTAGTAAAAAACAAATGGAATGAAGTAATGTTGTCGATAAAGATAATCATCTTCCTAAGAATCAAAGAACGAAATAAAGAAGGATCGGATAACATGGTAGACACAAACTTCACCATGAGTACCTGAGCCATCGCCACCTTCGATGGGCTTGGTCTTCGTCAAGGTTCACTCCCCTCTTTCGGTTGCACCTCCTTACTACTCTCTCCCGTTTTTAACATGAGATATATTCACCTAATTTAATTATATTAAGGAAGTTAGTTAAGTTAGTTAAAATAACATGTATTATTTAAAATACTCCGACTATTGACCAATATAGAATTGCTCTAGTGGTGTAAGGCCCTGTTAGATCCCTCTGGGTCTCAAGTTCGAATCCTAGAGGAGCCACTTGTATTGGAAGGGGAAGCCATAAACTCCAAATTGGATACCAGATAATAATATCAAAAAAAAAAAAACACTTTTACTATCTTTCCTATTATCCTCATTCTCTCTCTTCCTTGATTATTATTGAGGGAGCATTAATAATAATAAATTAAGAAAATATTCACAAATATGAAAAATATACCTAAGATTTAGGATCAAGACTAACACCCCAAATATGTCCTACGAGCGGAGAGGGTGCTTTGTATTTCTTTACCATTAGCAATGCCTGCTCTTGCCTTTTCAGTCCTCATACACGAACACTGCCAACAATTTGCAGAAGAACTCGTCACCGGAAAAATAAACAAATCCCAATAAAAATTAAACCAGCAAAAGAGAACTAATTAACTCTCCTCTTTAATGAGTAAGAATAATTTACTTCATCAATTACAACCCAGTGCCACATCATGTACCTGCAATCCTGAAAATATCCCCTTAAATCCGGACAATTGTCCTGCCGTTCTGGTATTTATTTAAAAAAAGAAATCCACATAAGCTAAATGGCAAGTCTAAAGAAATTGAGATCAAGCAGCCGCCATTAAACAGGGAATTATGCATGGAGAATAATAGAGAGACCAGAAAATTCAAAATATTAAAGGACTAAAATGCGTGGCACTTCATGTACAAAAAGGGGTGGGGAAAACAACAATAATGCAACAGTTAAATAACCATCACTACAATGATAATCGCGTTGACAAGGAGTTTGATATAGTGATTTTCATCAAAGTGGTGGCCGCTGAGCAGACTGATGAGCGTACTGAATGCCTTCACATTCTGCAGAAAATTGCCGAGCGAATGAGGGTAGTTAGAGAAGGCAGGGAACTTGAAGTTGCTGAAAGAATATAGGGATGGCTCAAGAACAAAAGATATTTACTGATTTTAGGTGGCCTAAGGTATGCATTTGCACTCGATTGTATTTGAGGACAGTTGGATATTTCATCACACCAAAATAGTAAGGTAGTAATAGCCACTCATTATCCTCTTGTTTCGAGCTCGGATAAAATTGCCAATATAGTCAACCTCAAAAAGTTATCCCAACAAGAGGCATCGAATATGTTTTGAAACATTGTTCGTAACAATCTTTTACCAAACGCTCAACTGATATGTGATAAGTTCTGCTGTTGTCTTCCCTCCTTATAGTTCCTATTGCAAATTCATTTAAATGTCGAGAGGCTCCCATTGATTGGGAGACGCATTTGGATGAATGGAGACATTGGCCTGATCTGGAGTCGATGAAACATATGAGTTGTTCTCAATCTTGAAAATTTGTTATGCACGGTTGCTTGATCCAAGTAAACAAAAATGGTTCCGTTATGTTGCACTATATCCTGCAAACAGCAACATATACACACATTACTTTGTGGAGTTTTGTATAGTTCAAGGCTTTCTTGGTAATGTTAATCCAGCTACTAACTAGAGTGGACTGCGCAGTCGAGACATTAAGACAATATTGAGGCACCTTGTTAATGTCGCTTTTTTGGAGGAAGGAGAACAAATGAGTTATGTCAAAATGAATGATTTCTATAGGCAACATGCTCTACATATTGTGATAACTCCCCATTTTTTAATATATTTGAGACACATTTTGATATAATTGGGGAGTTATCAATGCTAATTTAAGATGATTTTCTTGAGATTTTATAAGATATGGGGATTTTATTTTAAATATTTTGAAAAAAAATAAATAAAAAAATATATTTATTTGACTTTATGTTAGTTTTTTTTTTTTTTGTTATTATTAGTAAACGAGCATTAACTCCGCCGCGCGATGCGCGGGAAGCAATTTCTTAACCATGAGACAAAACATTATGGAGTACGAAAAAGGAAGATAATAATAAATCTTCTAACAATGAACTTTGTTAATGACTTGTGTTGAATATAGTACACATAAGAACAAACCATGTAACTAAAGAACACAAAAGCACATCGGTTGATACAAAAAATATCCATTTAATGAGTCCCAACAATGAACTTCCTTAATGATTTGTGTTGAATACTTGTTAATTAGCTAAAATTGGTAAGATTCCTAAACACCTCCTTATACACAACATTAATGGTTGCGTTTTTTTCCTTTAGGCCATCACCATGTAATAAAATCTTCAAGCCATCCATCCTTATAACCCTTGAAAGTGCCACGTACAATTGACCATGTGTGAAAATAGGCTTCGGTAAGTAAATACCTACACATTGTAATGATTGCCCCTGGTTTTTGTTTATGGTCATGGCAAATGAAATAGATATAGGAAACTGTCTCCTTCTCATTCGAATTGGCAAACGACTGTCTGAAGGGTTCATGTCCATCCTATGGATCAAAACCTTTTGATTGGGTTTTGACCCATTCAACGTCACTGCCTCTAACACAGATTGACCAATTTGTGTCACACGTAAACGCGTGCCATTACATAAACCTGCAGCCTGGTCAATGTTCCTCAACAACATTATAGGAGTCCCAACCTTAAGAGATATCTAGTGCATTGGTAACCTAGAGCAATTAATGTTATTCAACAGCTCAGGAGTATAGAGATCTTTGACTCCTTCCTGATCTTGACATGTTTTGCAAACAGAATCGCAGCTAAAAAAGTCGACTGACTCACCCGGCAATAATGAACACATGTACGCATTCACCTGATTCACAACCTCAATTGTAGGAGCTAGTATGGCCCTATTGTTGAAATAATTTGTGTTGCCTAAATTATCCAACAGATATGGATAAGTTGCATCTGCAATTGCTTGAATGGGATCTATGTAATCACGAATCAACAAATTCTCAGGTACTCTAATTTCTGCAATACCATCATGTGGCAACCCCACCTTGCCATCACCGACGTCCAACAACCATTGAGATGACCTCAAACGCATGTTAGTGGTCAATTGGAATATTTTACAATGGTCCCACAGATAAGAAGAACTAATACATGCATTAACAATGGCTGCACGTGTACCTTGGGGATCACAGGAAGAATTTGACGAAAATCACCACCAAAAAAAATGCACTTACCGCCAAATAGAAGATTGCATTGCATAATATCTGTAATATCCCAAAATGTAATTAAGGGCTAAATGTACATAATAGATGGTGGAATTAGTGACAGAATTACCTCTGGAAATTTTGTTATGACTTTAGTTAAATTTCACATGCAAAATTGGCAACTAAATATTATATTGCAAGATGATATTTTACAAGATCATCTTCTTCTTCAAAAGGCCATGATTCACGTATGACAAGGGGGAAAACCAAGAGAAAAATACCTATTGGCTATTAAATATGACATATGGAAGCAATTGGACCAAGTTATAAAAAGATGAGGACTTGGTCAACAATCTCATGCTAATTGGGGAATTAACTTTATTATTCAAGGAGATATTACCAAAGATCATCATCTCTTTTCCTAGGCTACAATTCGCATGACATGAGGGAAAGAGAATTAATATCATGTATACTTCATCTTTTCCATATGAAAAGTCAATAAAAGTGGCTAGGGATATAAGAGAAAAAGAGAGAAAATATTATCCATATATTTCCTCATCTTTCTCAAACTTTCCGTCCAAGAATTCTAAAGGCAAAAGAGGCAGGAAAGAGAAAGGTTGACCACATATTTGCCTCTCCTTTTTACCCAACTTTTCGGCCAGATTTTTAAGTGATAAGGGAAGGGAAAAACTGATTATTATTCACTCTCTCTCTCTCATTCTCCAAGTCGGTGCTGCAGATGCAACACGAGGGTGCAAGAAGAAGCAAGTGAAGGTGAGAGTTTGGTCTTGATTTTCACCTCCTTAACCTCATCTATGGCTCAAGAGTCCTTCATGAAACTTGTTCCTCTCTTCCTTAGCTTCATTTCTATGGTTTTTGTTTTTGAAGAAGAGGAGTTTCCAGCCACCTTGCAAGAACAAAAGCTGAAGAATCAAAGAAAGAACTTAAGGAGGAGCACTAGGTGAGTATTAGCATCAATTTGAGCTATTGGTTGTGTTGGTTGGATGAGTATTTTGGCATGTGTAAATCTGCCCTGATTTTGGCTAAACAAGGGTTTGGGTAATTCATGATGTTTTGGTTATGTTATTGGTGGTTTATGATGATTGGAAACCATTTGACATAAGTTTGATGCTGAAATTAGAAGTTGGTAATTGTTGGGATTTATTTTAAATTTTCTGCCAAAACAGGACATGGAGAATGAGTGGGAATTTGTTAATTTTGATGTTACCATTGTGTTCTACACGAAAAATTATGTGGGAATAGCCCTGGGTTGTGAATTTTGGGTCATTGAAACTCAAAGTGTAAATTTGGGTTTTCAGCCTGAACAGGATTCCAGCGAGGTACTCTACTTGTGTGGTGTTTTTGGATAAACAAATGATCTCTAAAAATTATGAAACTTTCCAGTCTTAAATTTCACATTCCAAGCTTCAAAATGGGCATATACTTTGTGTCATTTCGTGTTTTGAGCTAAGAGTTCTGGTTGCCCAAAGTTTGATGTCGAAACTGGACTTAATTCTGGAGCAGTCTGGGATTTTGTGTAATTCTGGAATTGTGTGGTGATTTCCAGTAATGATTCATATTTTTCCTATGAAGAGGACTTCAATAGTTTTCCATAGGACTTGGGATCACCTCATTTCAATTTGTTTAGAATTAGTTATGATTTTTCAAAGTCTGGAGAAAATTCTGGCAGATTTGGTCCCTTATGCGAAAATTGAAGATGTAATGGCATAATATAGTATTGTTGAACTTTGAGGTTAGAAATTGATCTTTTAGGTTAATTGACCACTTTAACTCTTTAGTTGATTTGATTAAATGACCCTAATGATAACCAACTTGAGTATTTGAATTAAACAATTAGATTAAGTAATAACCTGTCGCCCGTAATTCTAATTATAGGATTTGACATTTGCCCTGCACGTGATAAACCAGTGCCAGTGCACGAGTGGAAAGAACAAGGTAGTGACTCTTTCTCTTATTCTATGTATGATGCCTTGCATGTATGTCATTTCATTGAATATGCCGTGATGTAACATTGCCGTTGTGAAATGTTGTTGTTGTGCTGTTATGAAACATGCTGTTGTGAAACATGCTGTTGTGAATACAGCGATAGCTGTTGCAGAAATGCTGTTGTGTTGTTGTTGTTGTGATTTGCTTACATGCTTTGTGATTGCACATGTTATAAGTGAATTGTTACTACTGAGATTCTTTTGAATCTCATTCTTTCCAATGACTAACCTACAGCAAGGGCAAGCGGTTCAAAGGAAAAGCAAGTGACGAAGGGCGGTTAGAGCTTCTAGCTAGGAGTTTTATTTTTGGTAGTTGGTTGTCATATTTTGTTGGGGATTAGTTGCACATGTTGTATATATTGAATAGTGTTGTGTAATCCCCCGTATGGGAAACTAAGTGTTGTAAACCCTTTATTAAGTAACGATTCCTGAGCGTTGTCAGGAATTTTTGGTTCCACTCTGATATGTATAAATAAAACCGAACTGGTCAAACCAATTATATTCGAGATGTGAACGTGAGACCGCTCTAAACAAGTTTTGGAAAAGGTTTAAGTTAACCGCTGGTCTCTATTTCAACTTAATGATGCATTCTAGAATTATAAATATGGTTATTAAGGTAGGGGGTTACATTTTTGGTATCAGAGCTGTAGTTCCTGGCAAGGGTAGGATTTGCTAGGATAGTTATTATAGTTTGTTGCCTTAGTCATAAGAAAATGACTTATGATTTTTTTTGTGGTATACACATGAGTATTATTGCTGGTTGCCGATATATACAAGATTTAAGGACTATGTGTATACATTTGTTATGATACTGACATGGTGAATCATTGTAGAATTGAAAGACACAATGGTTCACCCGAGAAACAGAAGAGTAGAACCAGAAGTGGAGGTGGTGCTTAATGACAATCCACTAGACCCTATGCGGGAGATGATGGGGTTGATTCGTGATCAAAGAGATATGATAGCTGAGCTGAGAGAAGAGCTCAGAGAGGAAAGGGCAAAACGCAATGAAGACCGCGGCCAGTCCACTCGCGAAGAGACCCAAGAGGACACACATCACGAAGAAACCGCTGAAGGCTCCATTCGACCTCCAGAGTCACCTCCTCACACCGAACCAAACCCAGAGTTACATGGAGTACCAGCCCGTGATGAGAGAGATCTGCAGTATTGGGTCTCCAAATTCTGCAAACATCTACCTCCGGTGTTTAAAGGCAGATTTGATCCTCAAGTAGCTGAAGACTGGTTGAACAGACTAGAGAAGATCTTCGAGGTTCTTGAATGCCCATCAGAGGTGAAAGCGCGGTTAGCGATGTACAAGTTGGAAGGAGATGCAGACCGTTGGTGGCGGAATATCGCCCTAACACTTCGAAGCCGCAATGTACCACTGACCTGGGAAGTGTTTCAACGACAGTTCAACAAGAAATATTTCCCCAAGTCAGTAAGGCTTGAGAAGGAAACTGAATTTCTAAATATCAAACAAGGAGACACAGAGACCTTTGATGAGTATCTGTCCCGTTTCGTCCGGTTGTAACGGTATTCCTCCTATCTTCGGAGAATGGATGATGAAGAATTTAGTTCAGACATGCTTATTCGTGGTTTAAGACGAGAACTGAGAAAGAGATTGGCCACTCACCTGTTTACTGAGTTCAATAAAGCAGTTGAAGAATGCAGAATCATAGAAAACAATCTGAGAGATTTGTATCCTGCCAAAGCTACCAGCAACCGCAGTGAGCTTAGTAAGGGGAATACTTCCCAAAAGCGGAAGGAACAAGGGTTCTCAGCTAAGGGTAGTGGTAAGAAGCCTTATCAATATGAGGGTCGTGATAATCAGAAAGCCCCCACAATATTGACATGCACCCGTTGTGGGAGGGCACATCCTGGCAGAACATGTACGGGGCAAGTAGTTTGTTATAACTGTAAACAGCCGTGACACATTGCTACTGAATGCAGACGGCCGCCGACAGAACAAAGGCCTAGGAATCAGGCCAGGGTGTTCACCATGACACATGAGGAAGCCCGGAAGTCCCCTGACCTGATTCAAGGTAAAATCTTTATCAATGGTAGTTTACTGCAAGCTTTATTTGATTCGGGTGCAAGTCATTCCTTCATTGCCTATGACTGTGTGAAGCGCCTGGGATTACATGTTCATAAACTGCCATTTGATTTGGTTGTGTCGACACCTATGGGTGTCAAGGTTGTGACAGCTGAGGCTTGTTTGAATTGTGTAATAACTGTTGAGGGGCATGCGTCTACTATTGATTTGATTTGTCTGCCGCTCTACCAATTAGAAGTCATATTAGGTTTTGATTGGTTGACGGTGAATAATGTATTGCTGGATTGTGGAAACAAGAAAATAGTGTATCCTAATTCCTATAAGGAGGATAATGCGAATTCTAGTTTGAACTTCCTCTCAACGGCTAAAGCTGAGAAATATCTAGAGAAGGGGTGCCAGGGGTATATGGTATTAAGTGCGCAGTCCGACCAGAAGGTAACAATGTAGCTGCAATCCCACTAGATGCAACAAGGAAAACTATGTCTCCCTTAGCATGGATAGTCGCTATCAATGCATTCTATAGGAATGTCTTCCCTGTGCCTCCATACCCATACACAAAGAAAAATGCTCCTGTTGAAGATGACAATGTATCCAAAACTGCTAAATAAATTTGCTTCTGCTCTGCATTTAGTGCACATACCAACCTCTCTGACTCAGCTAGCAAAGAACAACGATCATAACTTAACTTCTCTAGTATTAGATTGTTCGATACATCAATCGACGAGAGTGAAGGTGGACATAGAATCGACGGATAGTCATGCAAACTCTTCCCATTCTCTTCAAGTATCATTCCAATCTCCCTCAATGCAGCATGCTCCTTTTTGGCATCAGTTAATAACACACCTGTAAAACATATAATGATCAACAAAAAAAAGAATACATATGACTAAATGAAAGATAACACATCTAAATGAAACATATAAATTTATATGAAAACTTTATTTTCCGATAGAGGATTGCAGCGAGGAATGTATAACATGTCTTCATATAAAAATTTAGACGTCTCTTTCCAAACGAAGTCAGGATGGCTCAAGCAGCAACACAAAAGCATGCTAACAAACATCCTTCGTAGTGACACCCCGGAAGCCCAAACTGAAGCCTCCTTGATGGCAAAAATATACTCATTGTCATCATTTAGTAATCCCATTGCATAACATGCCTCCCTAAATGACTGACAAACAACACCATTCATAGTTCTAATCTCCTCAAATGATTTGTGGCCTCTAACCTTATTCAAAAGAATACGAAGGAAGTACAACTCCCCAGATGAAGGTGCCATATGAGTTATTCTACCGATAACAAACCCCTTCTCCCTGCGTTTCCAGGCTCTTCTGCTACGTTGGTATACATAGTGCTGTGGGAACTCATTATATGTAAGTGTCCATGCAAATTCATCATCACCACCATTCATTTGCATCCATGAAAGAAACATAGACTCACACACCCATGGCTTGTCTAGCAACTCTCCAACATCTTCATTGTGAGTGTAAACGACATATTGTTGATTTGGTAAATGGAAGCTCAAATGCTCAACAGCAGGGTATCGATGGTGTATGTCGAATGAAAATATACGCCATACAGCTTCACATGCAGATATGTACCTGAAGTTATAATATTGTTGAATCTCATCGACTGGCTTCTCACGACTACCACTATTCGCCTTATCAAACATTGAAGCGACAATCCTATCATTCCCCTTACTTATATACTTGAATAAGTACTTAATTGCAGATGATTGATTGCATTTCTCAACATTGATATGAGCTTCAAACTTTGACAGCAACACAGGGTTATAAGGCACAACAAATCTATTGTCTAATGGCACACCTTTCACTTTTATTGTTCTACTACTGTCCCTCCTTCTATATGTTGGGTAACCATTCTCATCAACAGTTGTATGTTCAACAAACTTCTTAGGAAAATGCTTACTACACCT
This sequence comes from Inga oerstediana, assembly GCA_963210345.1. Classification (NCBI taxonomy): domain Eukaryota; kingdom Viridiplantae; phylum Streptophyta; class Magnoliopsida; order Fabales; family Fabaceae; genus Inga; species Inga oerstediana. The sequence goes on from OY723400.1 coordinate 82,784,327, forward strand.
CCTATCTTTCATGCAAGGCGCCTTAGGCTTCAAGAGCCCACAAGGACCATGAATCATAAATCTTTGTACAAGATAATACAATTTAGGAGATGACCGTTCATCAGGGATTTCAGTAGAAATGATCTTATCAATCTCAGCCGGATCTTTGAAACGCTCACGACCATCAACCCATAAAAGAATATGTGCATACGGAAGACCCCTTTTCTGGAACTCTATAGTGTAAACATCTGATTATTTATACACACACACACACACACACACACACACACAAACAAAGTCAGCCACACATTCTTTACGAAATTATAATAAGCAACAAAAATTCACCAAGTTTGAAACATACATGCTAAAACCTTGCCAAATATACATTTCTTCTTAATCGTAACCATTAAGGATTTAAGTTTCATATGGAACACCCTAGATAAAACCTCCGGCCTATTAGATGTAGAAGAAGTGTCTCCTCCACATTCACGCACAATCTCGGGCCATGCAGGATTACATGTGAATGTGACAAAGAAACTAGGGTAACCAAAATGGCCACAAATAGCCATAGCGTCCATGTAATTTTGCATCATGTAACGGGCACCGCCTGTGAAAGAAGATGGCAACACAATTCGCTTGCCTATAGAGGAGGCATTCCTTTCCCCATTGATGAAAGCATCTGTCAACCCTTGATACAAATCTGCCCTCAATTCCTTCTGGTGCGTCCTAACCCACAATACCCTCTGAGACTCGATCATTGTATACCCATCAACTATGAATTGTTGTAACAATTTGCCGGCCCTTAATATGGTCGATACCTCATTATCTCTTGACATCAACCTATACGCAAAATATTCCCTTAAACTAAGCCTCTTCTTCTTCTTCGGTGAACTCAACGTCTCCTCACGATGCTCAATGTCCTCCCTATACCCATCTTCACCTTTAGGGAACAAAATTGGGTATTG